>CM031237.1:919106776-920306776 GCA_018340775.1 Taxus wallichiana var. yunnanensis
ACTTCACTTTTTCGAATATCTTACTCATCATCATACACTTGGGGGTCATCAAACTTATTTCTCTCAAATTGGTACAGGAAGAGGTATGTGCCAATATCTCACACAAGATCCATTAGTCCTAACAAATGAAGAATCTGAGATGGTGCTCTGTATCCAAGAAAATGAATCTAAAATTGGGTATCAAATAAGATGCATTTCATGCAGATAGGTGAGTATCTAAGCCACCTTCCTCTCAAAAAGAAAAGATATTACAGATAGCAGGATCCAAATTTATCATTATTGATAATTTCCTTTTCAAAAGGAACTTTGATGGGATCCTTTTTAGATGCCTAGAAAGGGAGGAGGCTGAAAAGTATTACAAGAGTTGCACCATGGGAGCTCAGGAGGCAACTTATCAGTCAAAACCACCACCATAAAGGTCCTATAAGAAGGATACTTTTGGCCCAACTTGTTTGTGGACTGCTACACAATTGTGAGCAAGTGTAAAATTTATCAATTCTACATGGGCTTTCGTAGGAATTCTGCACTTACCCTTTAACCCTATCTTAGTTGAAGAACCATTCACACAATGGGGTCTAGATTTCATTGAAATGGTTAATCTAATTTCAAGCATAGGTCACAAGTGGATTCTCACCGCCACTGACTACTTCACCTGATGGATGGAGGCAATTTCATTGAAGGAAGCCAAAAATATGATCTTGGAACTCCTCCGAGATATCACTACATGCTTGGACCCCCACATAATCATATCAGATAATGCCAAATATTTTCTCTGGTTCCAAGGTATCTAAATTCATGATGAGGCATGGAATCTATCTGAAGACATCTTCCAACTACTACCCGTAAGGTAACGGTTTGACAAAATTCAAAAAAAAAACCGATCAAACTCATAAAAAGGATGGGGGATGAACATAAGAGAGTGTGGCATAAGCATGTCAAGATGGCCTTATGGTCTGACCAAATCACACCAAATAAAATCTTGAAATCCTCACCATATGAATTAGTCTACAGTAATGTTACCCTGTATAATTGACAAGGGTAATTTTGTAGGTAACCATACCAAAATTCCGTTTCGATCACCTAATAAGGTCTAATAATGTTCAATGGCCTAGAACTCCCTTCCAAAAAAATTAAATTTTAAGAAATTGGTCATTTTCAACCTTTTTGGGTTGGGCACAAGAACCATTGTTGCTGCAACATCTTGCAAAATCGCACCCATCTTTGCCTTTGGCAAAACTTCCCCGGAGTGTCAACACTCCAAATGTTGCGCTTCTCCCAAAGGTGCACTAAAGCGCACCCATCATCCCGATTACACTTCCCAACTTTCGCCATACACGCTGAAAGGTGATGTCAACAAATCCAAACCCGCGCCTAAGCGCAATCTCCTCCATGTCGACGTCTCTCCGAGTGCACCAAAGGAAAAAGTGGTTGGTGCATTAAATGTAGACTTTTCTATATATGTGTGCATTGAAATTGTCGTTTTCACAAGTTAAAAATCATGAAAATTATTCCTCTGCGCCTGTCGTTATCTTGTCAGCCCGCGCGTGCCATTCATCGTGTTCGTGGACCTGTTGGTTGGATATTTTGTCAAGTCAAAATATGAGGTTCAACCACAATACATGGGATTAAATCCCTCCTCAAAGATAGGTGAGGCTGCATGTTTATTACTAATCTAAAACACAAAAGAAACAATGCATACAATATTCACACTAATCTAACCATTGGGGTTGGGATAGAATCCTGAAATCCATATCCACACTATGTGAAGATGTTGTTTTTATAAATGGAATGGGTGGAAATTATTACAATGGAAGAAACACAATGGAAAGGAAATGAGAGGAACGTATTTTCTTTCGAGTAAACACAGAGCACGAAATAATCATACGAGCTTTAGATAACAAATATAATGTTTGAAATGATTAGAATCATCAAGATGCTAAACAAAGAATAGCTTAAGATTACAAACATAAGAACAATATCTTAAGAAAAATACATCTCACAACACAAAGTTTGCAAAATAGCATCAGCTTCTATTCCTCAAATGATTAAAAGAAAACACAAAGTTTTTCTTCTTCACAATAGTTCTCAATATTCCAAAAATCTCAACCCTTTGGAATGTATGTACATCCCTTATTTATAATAAAAATAGTTGAGAGAAAATAGGAAAAACCCTATAAAACAGATTTTTAACAAGAGTCCTATTCTACTTGACTCTCACGGAGAGACCAAGACAAAATATGATTCCTATGTGACGAAACAGAAATGAAAAAGACATGTCAATTTCAAGATTGAAATGACACGTTACATCAAGAATTAGTCTAAATCGTCATCTTTTTTTCTTCTTCATCTTTCTCTTCCTAACAGTGAGCCTATTTGTTCTGAAATTCTTGGAACTTTCGGATTATACCTTGCATCTCATTTTCATCATGCACAGTGGAATGATCACTCAAGACTTCACATGTTTCATGAGTGTCACTAGCACTACCGGAAGCTTTCTTAATCTTTTGTTGAGTTTTCTCAAGGCCTCCAAAGAATGTTCAATCTTTACAAACCTGTCAATGATTTCAATGCCAAATCCGTGAGTTGGTTCATGCTGAATTGATTCTTGGATTTGTTTGAAAAGATCATCAGCTGGTAGGATGCCCAAGTTTCCACTTGACACTTTTGCATAGATTTTCAGCAGTTCTTCTTCCAGGTCGCTCTTGCCATCAATCAACTGATCTCTTGATTCTCTCAATTTACCACAAGCTTCGTTGAGAATTTTTACCCTAAACCTGATGGCTTTGGTTAGCTGGAAATGCTTATCTACATGTGGGATGACACCTTCTTCTACCAAGATGCGTGATGGAATTTGCTTCAATACCTGGAGAGCTTCAAAGTCAAATCAAGGTGTCTAATTTCTTGGGAGAAATCATCATCCATCTTTTCCCCATCACTCTGTATATTCCCCAAAGATTGATAGACTTCTACGGTGTCTTGAATCACTTATTTCCCCTGTTGGAGTAGCCTTTGGGTCCACTCATCAACCACCCTTCCTTTTTCATTAATCTTCTCAATTATAGGCACTGATGAGAAATCGAATCCGACAGGGATAGAGGAAGATGGTATGGATTCAAGGGGTTTTGAGAGCTTAAGTAATACTTCAGTTAACTGCTCCACCTTTTCTTTAAGCTCATCTTTGTTGTCCTTTGTTTCCTTCAATTTCTGGCATAACACGTTCATAGCATCTCGTGCATCCTGTTGTGCTCCTTCTGTTGTCACTTCTCCTAGAGCCACCTTGGTTATCTGATAGTCAGAGGCCATTATGTCCTCTTTGGTTTTGTTAGTCACGGGAGTGGTGATCTCTGCAAACTTATGCCCCGAAGCGTCCACTAAAACCCTTGAAACTATTTTGGGTTTCTTGGCTGATTTAGCAGTAGAAGCCTTGAGTGAACTAAAATCAAAGGCTGGTATGGGTACAACCACCTTCCTTTTCCTCTTGAGTTTTCTCAAGTAACCATTGAGGTGTGTCAGAGGGAGTTTCCATTATTGTAGAAGTTGGTATCATACTTTCAAGGGGAGAGGAAGATCCACTGGTGGAGTGGGGATAGTTACCAATGTGGTAGCAGATTCAGTGAAAAGAGGCACAGGAGGGGGCATGTTGGTAGTTACTTTGGTCCCAGCAGAGAGGGGTGAGAGTCCAGAGAAAATGCTAGCCATGACCGATGAAGTAGATGGGGAAAGAGGAGGTAGAAGTGGTTGTGAAGGAGGAAGTGCAGATCCCGACTCCAAAGCCTGGGATGCAAGAGATAAGGTCACTTCAGTTGGGCAATCTACAAATGGTGAAACTAGGGGCTGGCTTACTTCTCTTTCCAAAGAAATTTCTCCTATTTCTGGTGGTGTTGGTGATTCTGGCACATTCACCATTTCAACTGGAGTAACAATTGAAGAGGTTTCTTGTTCTCTTCTCTTCTTGACAAACTTGACCTTTATAGGTCCCTTAGAAGAGCTTTTGTCCTTTTCCTTTTTGGAGGGCCCCACCTCTGCAGCAACCAACTTTGAAAAATTATCTTCTTTGAAACTCATTCCCCAAGAGGTGAGCCATGCCTTGGTGCATGCAAGAATTAGGGCCGATCTATCTGTAATGGAGGCTTTTTCACCGATAGACCAATCAATAGGTGGGAAAACATATTGATCTTCATTCAATCCATCATAGGAAGGATCCATAACACTTTCATTATCACCAGGCATACCTTCTCGGTATGTCAAATGAGCTCAAGAGCATCCGAATCTCTGCAAGTGTCAACCTCGCTATGATCTTTTCTTTAGACAAGCAACCTCATCACGTAAATCAATCCGGATGTCTTCTACGCTTGCACGTACGTAGGTGCAGAGTTCCATATGCCTTATGGACTTCTCAAAAGTGAAACCATCTCTCGGGCTTCATGTGCTTTTCAACTTATCTTGAAGCTCATGTACAACGTTCTTGGCTTTCACCACCGTTGAACAAGTATACCTTCCAATAGAAATTGGGAAAGATACAGCGGCCTTGTGTTTACTCTATTGGAATTTGTGAAAATCCAACAATTGCCTAACCAACTCCATCAAGATTAGTTTGTCCCCTGGATATCTAGGAAAATGGAAAGGATCCCTTGGGTACATGACTACTCAAAGATATGTGAACTTCTTGAATTATAAGAAGACACAACCCCATTTTGAAACTTCAGCCCATGCCTCATCAGAGATTCTCATTTTCCTCAGTTTGGGGTTTAACCTATAGATGTTCTCGTAAAAGAAGGCATTGTTTACCCTTCTAAATTGGTCTTCAGACCCTTTTCTTGTTAGCTGAGGAAAATATTGATAAACATGCTCCACTATCTTGTTCCCCTTGGTGTCCAATCCAGGATAGTTCCTCATGCCACCAAGCTTATAGTGACATACGAGGACATATAAAACTTCCCAAGAACAAGACCGGATCGTCATTTGAGAATCTATCTCATTACTGATAAGAGTACCCCAATCAATTCCCTGTTGATTCTTCTTAATAATGATCATGAATTGGTACATCCATCCTTGGAAAACATTTGATTCGGGGAAACCAAAAACCCGACTCAACAGAGTAATGATATCATTGATTTCCTGAATGAAATCACTTCTAGGAACAAGTCTTGGGAACCTAGAAACAACCGGCTTGGCTTTGATTAGGAACTTCTTATTCACGTGCTTGATGCAATCCTCCTGATCATTGTCCCAAGATTTTTGGGCTGACTTGAGATCCACATCTCCATATTCCTCAAAATTAGGCAGCTTGAGAAGGTCATCGAAGTAACCTCCGTCCAACTTGATTACAACTTCTCCCGCCTGATTTTTCACAGAACGAGAAGCAGAGTCATAATTCAAAGCATAGGCTAAGATGAACTTAGGGCACTGAGCGGACATAGGGAAACCTGCTACAAGAGGTAGACCACTGCCAAATATTGATTTCATCCATGGAGTTTGGGAAGAGCTCTTGACCCTATTCCAAAAATCCTCCATATCTATGTTTCCGAGCTCTATATCCCGGATGTCGTAATTACAATCAATGTAGGAGGGAGACTCCACCTTCCTAAATTTGTACTTCATCCTCCCTAATTTTTCAGTCTTATCTTGTGATGAACTAGGGTCCAACATGAGGAATTTCAAAGGAGGAGAGTGTCGGAGATCAGAAGGTGTTGAACACTTTGGAAAACCCGACACACTGGGAGTTGGAAAATCTGACACCTCGGAAAGATGGAAATGTCTGCACCTGGAAATTTCCGACACACTGGGAGGATGCCGGAATGTTTGAAATGCCCGACACCTTAAACTTTCCGATACACTACGGGTTTTGAACACTGCAAAGCACCCTGCGAAACCCGAAAAGAGGGAATCGGGTAATTGTTAGGTTGAAACATGCAAGTTCTTCTTCACTGTTGATATCCCAAATATATTTTTAATTACAATGACATTCTAGGGAATAAAACAAAGTGAGCATTCCAAAGGGGGAACCCTAAAACACAAACCTGATAGGAAACAACCCTAAAATGGAAAAGATAAAACCCCAATAACCCCAACAAGAAAAAGACAGAAACTTGGAAGAATCCTTTACACAATTATTCCACAAACAAAGAATAAAGGAAAATACCTTTAATCAGAATGAAAAATGATAAAAATGAGCAATGCAATTAGGCACAGAGGCGAGTCAGGTTTCTGGGTCGAAGATGCATGCACGAAAATCCACGAGGTAAAAAGTACGTCTGGTAAAAATGACGTGGAAATCTGAATATTTATAAGAAATTTCACATTTAATACACTTCAGTTGACACATGTCAACTACCCAAAAACTCGACATTAATGCCATGTCAGCATGCTTGGGATATCCGAAAACCCGACACAAAGGATTTCATATTAATTCGGGTTTCGGGTTGCGGGAAACAAGCGACATGAAGCATGATGCTTGATGGTCCTGAAACCCGATACAAAGGAGTAAATTGGGCTTCAGGATCGGAAGACATGCGACATGAAGCATGTTTTGATGAAGGCATGTTTGCTCGGAAGACCCACAAACCTGAAACAAAGGAGTAAATCGGCATTTGGGGATCGGAAGACATGTGACATGAAACATGTTTTGATGAAGGCATGTTCCGATGCTCGGAAGACCCGTAAACAAACAAAGGAGTAAATCGGGCTTGAGGATCGGAAGACATGCGACATGAAGCATGTTTTGATGAAGGCATGTTCCGATGCTCGGAAGACCCGCAAACCCGAAACACTTACTTGATGCGGGTTTCGGGTTTTGGGAACACACAACATGAAGCATCCAAAACACATGTTGTCTTGCTATTGAAACCCGAAAACCCGATTATCTCTCTGAAAGGGCATTCTTAGAAAACCAGCTCAAAAATTTCTTAGGGTTATCTTATTTTTGGCGTAAACTCAAAAATGAGATAACAACTGGCTCTAGTTGGGGACTTTCTTTGTGATATCAAAGGAAGAGAACTCAGAATCTCTGGCTTTATCCATTGGGCTACGAGTCAGAAAAGAAGAAAACCGAAAAACAAAACAAGGAAAGAAAGAAGACTAAAAGCAAACACATGACAGAAAGTAAAGTATGTACAATGTAAAAGAGCATCTTGCATTAATGATGGAACAACTTTAGATGTTGGCCACTGAAAGGCAAAGGGAGTAACTCTCCATCAAGATATGATAGATGGAAACTATTTTCACCACTCAGCTGATGGATCTTAAAAGGTCCTTTCCACAAAGAATCAAACTTTCCGTGCATTCCTTTCTGCTCCCTCCTCTTATCCCAAAGCAACACCAGGTCTCCAATTTGAAAATTATGTTGCCTTGATTTCTTGTCAAAAATTTCTTTACTTTGCTTTGATGATCTGCAATGCGATCAACCACCTTGCTCCATTCCTCTTCTAGCCTAGCTAGGTACATAACCCTTTTTTCAATAGAATTTTGAAAGGTCACATCTTTGACTGCTTTGGCCAACTATAAGGCTGACAACTCTACTAAGATAGGTATCTCAACATCAATCCCATATAGTACTTGGAAAGGAGACATTCCTATAACTCACTTTGGGGTAATCCGATCATCCCACAATGCATCATACAATGCTTTGTGCCATGTCCTCTGGTTTTCATCTACTAGCTTTCTAATTATGGTAACCAGGTTCTTGTTGCTGGACTCAGCTTACCCATTGCCTTGGGGATAATAATTAGATGAGTGAGCCAGGGTGATGCCGAATCCATAGCAAAATTCTGTCAACTCATGCGATGAGAAATTTGAGGCATTGTCAGCCACAATCTTGTGAGGCACACCGAATCTGACAATTATATTTTCTTTAAGGAACTTGCACACGGCTTCTGAGGTTGTTTGCTTGATTGGCACGGCTTCCACCCACTTAGTAAAATAGTCTGTGAGCGAGTCAAAGCACGTAATTGTGTCCAACACCTCGAGGCAGGATTCAACGCTTCCAATGAAGTCAATTCCCCACTGGCGGAAAGGTTCTTCAATCACTACGGGCTTCAGGGGAAGAGATGCTAGCTTAGCACGACCAATGAAATTTTGACAAGCTTCACACTTGGACACCCACTCTGTTGAATCCCAAAAGAGAGTAGGCCAATAGTACCTAGCCCGTAGGATCTTATCCAAAATGTGCCCCCGCTCATTTTGTGTGAGAAACTCCTCTCATTTTTTCCTCTCTGGAACCTCGGTCATAATATTTTGCTTTTTAGGCACTCAAAACCTTCTAGAATGACTCCATTAGATAGAGCTCTTTCTTAGCTTTCCGTATCCAGGTAAATTTTCCTCCTAACTCCATGTATTTTTGAAGTTATGGCTCTTCTTTTTGGGGGCATTCACCATAAAATTTCCCTCTGAAAGGCCCGCGGCCAATGAGATGTCGCCACGTGGCACCTAGAGTGGTAGAGCGGGGAAATTTTGGAAAATTTTCCAAATGACAAAAAGATGCAAAACTTCAAATTTTTACTGCTAAACCGGATTTGGCCTGTTTTTTTAAACTTCAAATCGCCATATCTTTCGATCCAAAATCGGTTTTCACGTTCTTCCTATATTAATGGAAGGTCTAATGTCCAATTATCTACAAGATTCTAGGGTATTTATGCATTTTGATGGATTTTGGAGAGATAAAATCAAAAACACGTGTCGGGTGAGTCATGAGGGTAATGACATGTCAACCACCGTTTTAATGAAGAATGGCATCGCATTCTCTCCCAACATGGTTAAAAATGTCGGGGAATGGGTCTATCGTTTGCCATGTTCCTTTAATGGCATTTAAAATCAATGGTTGAACCCCTTGCACTTTTTCCCATGTTTCTCTCTCCCGGGGTCGTGGTTTGCACTTTTTTTGAAAATAAAAGAGAATGAGTTCATTTTACAAAAAAGGAGAGACACTTTTTCAGCTCTGCAACTTCCTTTTTCTTCCTCCTTGGCGAAATTGTGAAGAAATTTTACCTTTCCATGTAATGCAAGCACCTTTTCTAAGCAAAATGCGTGCGATCACTTCTAATGTGACCTT
Source organism: Taxus wallichiana var. yunnanensis (assembly GCA_018340775.1). Classification (NCBI taxonomy): domain Eukaryota; kingdom Viridiplantae; phylum Streptophyta; class Pinopsida; order Cupressales; family Taxaceae; genus Taxus; species Taxus wallichiana. The sequence continues at coordinate 919,115,823 of CM031237.1, forward strand.
TCCAATTGGATATGAGATGTTGATATATGTTACTGTGATTAAAATCCCTCAATCCTTCACCCTTCTATCATTGCTTTCTTGATCTTTCATTACATTATGAGCATTTGTGCATGTTTTGTGTTGTGTTTCCTTGTGGATTGTGTATTTCATGCAATCCCATGTCTACAACTCCTTTGGTGCATCACCTATTATCATTAGTTCCTTCTTTTTAGCATTCTCTATCTCCAAATATCTCACTTATGAATTTAGGGTAGATTTAGGAATTTAAACCTCTACAATCTGAAAGTGAATTAGCTGATCGGAGGAGTTGAGGAACTAGCCTCTAATCTGAGATTCCTCTTCCATTTTACAAGTCCCACTTGGGAAGAGGATTCAATGTTGTGCAATCACACCTGCTAGTATGATCAAACTAGAAATCTAATCAACATCCGAGGGATAGCATTTTTGATTTACAACAACGGGATCTTATAAGGCAAGGGAAAGGATGAGAAATTCAGTCCTCCGCATGCAAATTTGGATTATGGAAGGATTCTAACAACTTTAAGTGATTTATCAACATATGCGTTAGGAATACACCATCAATACCTTTTTTATATCCCATTATCCCACAGGAGGTATCTTGTAGATCTTAACTTGACTATCCTTTTCTCCTTTTGCTTAAATGTAGGGGCATTCACCATAAGTCGAAAGAAAGCAATATTATGTGTACCATTCTTTGGGCTCAAGGATTTTACTCACGAAAGCACCATGGGAAACTTTGAAGAGGTGTCTTCAATCTTTCTCCTCACATTCATTTTAACATGGTTTTCTCGAGATCAATTAGCATAGGCCCCTTCCTCTACCAACTTCATAGGTATAATGTCCAATTCATACTCCGAACTTTAGCTATCCAGTACCTCGTTGAATCCCCATCTCTTGTTGAGTCCAAATGGATTTAACGGTGGTGTCGGGAATGAGGACGAGGATATGGGAGTTCAACGATAGTACCTAAAATGTTTCACCGCTCATACCACTACATAAGCATGCTTTTCAATTTGTGACATTTTTAGCTCATGTTCCTTTAATGGAAAACTCATAAAAGTGATGGGAGCTTCAATGCCCTCCCCGTTCTCCTACATCAAGATGGTGACACTTGAATTGTGTGAGCAGAGGCATAGTTGTACATGATGAAATCTTTTTTAAAATCTAGACATACTAGGATAGGAGCGCAAGCAAAGCCCTTTGACTTCATCAAATGCAAGCTTCCTTCAATGTCTCCATTGAAATGGAATTTTTCCTTTCATCATCTGAAGGATATCCTTAGTTTTATCAGCAAAATCAAGTACGAACCTTCTTAGGAAATTGAATTTTCCGAAGAAGGAATGAACTCCGGAGGACTCCTGATTACTTGTGGGTAGGGTAAGGCTCAATGGCTTTTACCCTCTCTTGAAGGTGGAAGGTCGATTTTGGTTCCTTTTCTACACTCGGTCACGATATGACCCAACAACTTTCCTTCGGTCACTCTAAACATGGACTTCTTTCTTTAATGAAATCTACGTGGCGCCCGCATCGCAAGAGTACTTGCTCTAAATGATCGTAATGATCACTTCATTTTTAGAGAAAATGGTCAAGTCATCCAAATATACCACTATGACTTTGCCCATCGGAGAATCAGAATGCCAAGTCCATAGCTCTCGAAAAGACATGCCTCAAGTGTTGATCAAGACAAAAGGCATCCTCCTCGTAAGTAAAGGTACCCCATGGGGTAGTGAAGGTGTCTTGTGTTGATCTTCCATGATTACCTCAACTTGATTATATCTTGAAAATCCATTGAGCATGGATAGCATTTTTAATCGATGTGATAATCAAACACTTGATCCATGATAGACAAGGGATAGTTGTCTTTTAACGAAGACGATTCGTTCCTAAGTCGACACAAATTCAGATTTCGCCATTCTTTTTTCTGACGGGGACGATGTTAGTAATCCATTGGAGTGATGGATTGGAAAAATAATTCTAGCATCTAACATTTTCTAAATTTCACGCAAATGATAGTCCGCCGAGATCTTGGGATTGTAATGTCTTTGCTTCTACCTATAAGGTTTTACATCAAAGGGTCAAAGGAATCAAACATATTTGTGCGTCTTTGGGCTTGAAGGATTTTAAATCTACATGGACCAGGCTAAGATGTCCATGTATCTCTTCTCAGAGTGAAGTGAATTTTGCTTTCTCCTTAGGGAACAACATTTCCCAATATTCACCATCCAAGGTTGATCGGATGAACCTAGATTGACTTGATACCTCCGAGGAAGAAGCTCCTTCAACTTGTCTCTTGTTTTGAATAAAACGGTCATGCTTGTCAAACAAACCCTCCAGTGAAACCAGGCCTTTAGGTATCTTGTTGCCTTTAAGCTGAATAAACTCACCATCAACCTCTTGATATGGATCTGAGATAGATTCACGAAGATTTGATTTCTCCTTCAAAGTCATTCTTCACTAAAATTGTCGGAGGGGCCTTTTCTAAAAAGTCAACACTTGTTGATCATCATTGAACACTTGCCCCTGAGCTTCGCATTATCAGTGATCTTGGGATGGTACAAATCTCCCATGGTGTATGTATCTTGTTTGAACTCGGGATGAGGGAGAAGGAGGGATGCGAGACATGACCAAAGAATCATGCGTTGTCGTTATAATCTCTCAAAACCCCTTAATGGAGAATACATCAAAGCATTCTATATTATCCCAAAATTTATTCTTGTAATGTCTCAAGCGATCATTTTTTACTTGATAGATTCCCTTGACCTGGTTGACAATCAGCTCCGCATCCCTTGAACCTTGAGATTTCAAATTCCCTTCTGTCTGGCCATTTCTAATCCTAGTAACAAAGCTTCATATTCAGCCGTGTTATTAGTATTATCAAACTGCAATTTGAAGTTAGATTAGGTTTTAGCGAGAGGAAGATCTCGGAATTAGGAGATATAAGAACTACACCAAGAGCTTTTCCGGTGGTTGAAGGCTACCATCAAATTTGATGGTCCAAATAGCATTAGGATCTTCTTTCTTGAGACATCCGCAACTCATCTCGATGTCATGAAATAATTTCCAAAACTAGCATCTTTGAAAAGAATTTGAGCCTTAGGGTCATTTGATTTAGTTACCAAATACTTTACCTGAGGTTCGGGATGGAGAACATGATAAACCCCATTGACAGAATCCTGGCCTTGGTCCAATCCATATTAATCTCTCCTCCGACATCTTTACAAAAACCTCTACCCAAGAGGATACCGTAAGCTGCAGGAATGTCAGCAACTAGAATGGTCATTTTCACTCTCTTCTCTGGGAAGGCAACGAATGCAAACTGTGCATCTTTGATTTGACCAATCAAGGGAACTTGTTTGGTTTCCATGGAGTAACACCATCCATATGACTTATTCAAAGTAAGCCCAAGGGCATGGGCTACTTTTGCGGGCATAACATTTTTGGAGGCCCCTGAGTCGATGATGCAATTGTTGAGTTTAAACCCATTTATTAGCAAAGACAAATAAAATGGTTCAATCTTTCCTGAAGAAGAAGCAGAGGTCAGATTGTTCTAAGGTGGGGATTGAGTAGGATTTGGAAAAAGACCTTTTGAAGGTGGGGGAATGGTGGCTTTACTTCTAATGAATTTGGCAAGTTTTTCGAACTGTTCAGGATTTGACTGAAGGTATTCTACTTCTGACATTTGGATCTTGGTTCTTTTTGCATGATCGATAATGTCAAAAGCAGTATAAGAGGGAGTGATAGTAAGGTTTGGTTCTAATCATGTGAGCTTGAGCTGGGGCACTGACCTTAGGAGAAAGAGAATGAGGAGAAGTTGTTACCTTTTTGGTGACTTCTCTTTCAGTTTGTGCTGAAATAGGAGCACCTCTCTTAACTATGGCTATGGAAGGTTCCTTGTTCTTCTCCTTGGGGCTTTCAAGAGGTTTTCTTGGATTTTGAGATTGGGATCAAGTGAAGATGGCAAATGACTAGCCATCCGGTGCACATTCATCTTCTTCATATTCCAAATACCCAATGCTGGAGTCGCCAGCTGAATCATCATAAGACTCATCAGCGTATCCTGAAGCTTCAAAAGCCTCGGGGGAATCTTGTTCTTCTGGTTCTTCCTCTTCTTCAACTATTTCTACTACCGCGTTAACGGGAGGAGCTTCGATTGCCAGCCTTGGTTGAGCAGGAGTTAACCGCGGCCTGTCTCTTGTAGGCGCACCATTGGTGTTATTGAAATTCCATCTAGGGATATCCCGATACGGAACATTTCTCACCTCTAGGACATTTTATTTTTTTAAAAATCAAATCATTAGCCATCTTTTGAATCATAGGGTCAGTATTACCTTGGGAAGAACCTTGATTTTTAGGCTTGGGTGCATCTTTCCTGATTCTTCCGGCCAAAATGAGATCATCCTCTATTTCAATAGTTGTTGATCGAGCGACATCCAAATCTGGGATAGCCGATCTTCTTAATAGAAAGCTCTCGCATCATGAGGCTGAGCGTTAATGAAGAAGCATTTCTGATTTTCCGAGTAGGTACAACTATTTCTAGAATCTTTTGGATCAGCTTGTTAAAATTTGCCACGAAGTCCCGCATGGGTTCATGAGATTCCTTCTTCATATGGGTAAGTTGTGCTAATAAAGCATGAGAATCTTCAGCTGGTTTGAAATGTGCTTTGAATCTGGTCCTCATGGTAGCCCAGTTTGTGATGCATGCATTTGGAAGGTGATAAAACCATTCGGCTGCTGCACCGTGCAACGTTTCAATGAAGAGTCGAATAGAGACATCTTCATGAGCTACTCCAAGGATGCCGCATGCTACAAAGAAAGATGCAATGTGTTCATCAAGATGTTGCTTCCCATCCCCATTGAACTTGGGAATGTTTTTACGTGATCCATGTGGTAACTCATGCAATGGTGGAGTTAAAGAAAGAGGACCAATAGCTGCACCCTAGGGCACAGGTTGTGCTGCCATCCTTCTGACAAGAGTGCGTATGGGGATCCGAGTGTCGGACAAGAATAACACGCGACAAGTTGCAGACACATCTCGTTCTATGGGGATCTGATTTCTCTCGAACAAGTGAAGAACTTCTGGTTCGGTTAGAAATAACGTTGTTGGGGGAAAGACTGAAATTGTGCTTGTAGTAACTCAAAGAGTGGATCAATTTCACCCCGGGCTCGGCGGGACCGAGTGAAGATCTTTCCGCCAGCTTGAACCGGGAAAGATATCTTGTTGAAAATAAGGCAAATACAGAGTCGCCAGACACCAAGAGGATAATATTTTATACTACTAATCTGTATTCCCCAATGGAGTTGCCAAAAACTGTTGGTTGGATATTTTGTCAATTCAAAATATGAGGTTCAACCACAGTACATGGGATTAAATCCCTCCTCAAAGATAGGTGAGGCTACCTGTTTATTACTAATCTAAAACACAAAAGAAATAATGCGTACAATATTCACACTAATCTAACCATTGGGGTTGGGATAGAATCCTGAAATCCATATCCACACTATATGAAGATGTTGTCTTTATAAATGGACTGGGTCGAAAATTATTATTATGGAAAAAACACAATGGAAGGAAATGAGAGGAACGTATTTTCTTTCGAGTAAACACAGAGCACGAAATAATCATACGAGCTTTAGATAACAAATGTAATGTTTGAAATGATTAGAATCATCAAGATGCTAAACAAAGAATAGCTTAAGATTACGAACATAAGAACAATATCTTAAGAAAGATACATCTCACAACACAAAGTTTGCAAAATAGCATCAGCTTCTATTCCTCAAATGATTAAAAGAAAACACAAAGTTTTTCTTCTTCACAATAGTTCTCAATATTCCAAAAATCTCAACCCTTTGGAATGTATGTACATCCCTTATTTATAATAAAAATAGTTGAGAGAAAATAGGACAAACCCTATAAAACAGTCTTTTAACAAGAGTCCTATTTTGCTTGGCTCTCACGCAGGAGACCAAGTCAAAATATGATTCCTATGTGATGAAACAGAAATGAAAAAGACATGTCAATTTCAAGATTGAAATGACACGTTACATCAAGACTTAGTCTGAATCGTCATCTTTTTCTTCCTCATCTTTCTCTTCTTCTAACTGAGCCTGTTTGTTCTGAAATTCTTGGAACTTCCGGATTATACCTTACATCTCATTTTCATCAGGCACAGTGGAATGATCACTCAAGACTTCACATGTTTCGTGAGTGTCACTGGCACTACCGGAAGCTTTCTCAATCTTTTGTTGAGTTTTCTCAAGGCCTCCAAAGAATGTTCAATATTTACAAACCTGTCAATGATTTCAATGCCAAATCCGTGAGCTGGTTCATGCTGAATTGATTCTTGGATTTGTTTGAAAAGATCATCAGCTGGTAGGATGCCCGAGTTTCCACTTGACACTTTTGCACAGATTTTCAGCAGTTCTTCTTCCAGGTGCTCTTTCCATCAATCAACTGATCTCTTGATTCTCTCAATTTACCGCAAGCTTCGTTGAGAATTTTTACCCTGAACCTGATGGCTTTGGTCAGCTGGAAATGCTTATCCACATGTGGGATGACACCTTCTTCTACCAAGATGCGTGATGGAATTTTCTTCAATACCTGAGAGCTTCAAAAGTCAAATCAAGGTGTCTAATTTCTTGGGAGAAATCATCATCCATCTTTTCCCCATCACTCTGTATATTCCCCAAAGATTGATAGACTTCCATAGTGTCTTGAATCACTTCTTTCCCCTGTTGGAGCAGCCTTTGGGTCCACTCATCGACCACCCTTCCTTTTCATTAATCTTCTCAATTATAGGCACTGATGAGAAATCGAATCCAATAGGGACAGAGGAAGATGGTATGGATTCAAGGGGTTTTGAGAGCTTAAGTAATACTTCAGTTAACTGCTCCACCTTTTCTTTAAGCTCATCTTTGTTGTCCTTTATTTCCTTAATTTATGGCATAGCACGTTCATAGCATCTCGTGCATCCTGTTGTGCTCCTTCTGTTGTCACTTCTCCTAGAGCCACCCTGGTTATCTGATAGTCAGAGGCCGTTATGTCCTCTTTGGTTTTGTCAGTCGCGGGAGTGGCGATCTCTACAAACTTATGCCCCGAAGCGTCCACTAAAACCCTTGAAACTATTTTGGGTTTCTTGGCTGATTTAGCAGTAGAAGCCTTGAGTGAACTAAAATCAAAGGTTGGTATGGGTACAACCACCTTCCTTTTCCTCGAGTTTTCTCAAGTAACCATTGAGGCATGTCAGAGGGAGTTGCCATTATTGTAGAAGTTGGTATCATACTTTCAGGGGGAGAGGGATCCACTGGTGGAGTGGGGATAGTTACCAATGTGGTAGCAGATTCAATGAAAAGAGGCACAGGAGGGGGCATGTTGGTAGTTACTTTTCTCCAGCAGAGAGGGGTGAGAGTCCAGAGAAAATGCTGGCCATGACCGATGAAGTAGATGGGGAAAGAGGAGGTAGAAGTGGTTGTGAAGGAGGAAGCGCAGATCCTGACGCCAAAGCCTGGATGCAAGAGATAAGGTCACTTCAGTTGGGCAGTCAACAAATGGTGAAACTAGGGGCTGGCTTACTTCTCTTTCCAAAGAAATTTCTCCTATTTCTAGTGGTGTTGGTGATTCTGGCACATTCACCGTTTCAACTGGAGTAACAATTGAAGAGGTTTCTTGTTCTCTTCTCTTCTTGACAAACTTGACCTTTATAGGTCCCTTAGAAGAGCTTTTGTCCTTTTCCTTTTTGGAGGGCCCCGCCTCTGCAACAACCAACTTTGAAAAATTATCTTCTTTGAAACTCATTCCCCAAGAGGTGAGCCATGCCTTGGTGCGTGCAAGAATCAGGGCCGATCTATCTATAATGGAGGATTTTTCACCGATAGACCAATCAATAGGTGGGAAAACATATTGATCTTCATTCAATCCATCATAGGAAGGATCCAGAACACTTTCATTATCGCCAGTACCTTCTGGTATGTCAGCAAGCTCAAGTGTCTGAATCTCAGCAAGTGTCAACCTGCTATGATCTTTTCTTTGGACAGCAACCTCATCATGTAAATCAATCCAGATGTCTTCTATTCTTGGCATGTGTAGGTGCAGAGTTCCATATGCCTTACAGACTCCTCGAAAGTCAAACCCATCTCGGGGCTTCATGTGCTTCTGCAACTTATCTTGAAGATCATGTACAATGTTCTTGGCTTTCACCACCATTGAACAAGTATACCTTCCAATATAAATTAGGAAAGATACAGCGGCCTTGTATTTACTCTATTGGAATTTGTGAAAATCCAACAATTTCCTGACCAACTCCATCAAGATTAGTTTGTCCCCTGGATATCTAGGAAAATGGAAAGGATCCCTTGGGTACATGACTACTCAAAGATATGTGAACTTCTTAAATTGTAAGAAGACACAACCCCATTTTGAAACTTCAGCCCATGCCTCATTAGAGACTCTTGTTTTCCTCAGTTTGGGGTTTAACCTGCAGATGTTCTCGTAAAAGAAGGCATCGTTTACCCTTCTAAATTTGTCTTCAGACCCTTTTCTTGTTAGCTGAGGAAAATACTGATAAACATGCTCCACTGTCTTGTTCCCCTTGGTGTCCAATCTAGGATAGTTCCTCATGCCGACCGCTACATAGGTGACATACGAGGACATATAAAACTTCCTAGTAGACAGGACTGTTGTCATTTGAGAATCTATCTCGTTACTGATAAGAGTACCCCAATCAATTCCCTGTTGATTCTTCTTAATAATGATCATGAATTGGTACATCCATCCTTGGAAAATATTTGATTCGGGAAACCAAAAACCCGACTCAACAGAGTAATGATATCATTGACTTCCCCGAATGAAATCACTTCTAGGAACAAGTCTTGGGAACTCTAAAATAGCCCAGGCTTTGGCTTTGATTAGGAACTTCTTATTCACGTGCTTGATGCAATCCTCCTAATCATTTTCCCAAGCTTTTTGGGCTGACTTGAGATCCACATCTCCATATTCCTCAAAATTAGGCAGCTTGAGAAGGTCATCAAAGTAACCTCCGTCCAACTTGATTACAACTTCTCCCGCTTGATTTTTCATAGAACGAGAAGCAGAGTCATAGTTTGAAGCACAGGCTAAGATGAACTTGAGGCACTGAGTGGACATAGGGAAACCTGCTGCAAGAGGTAGACCACTGCCAACTATTGATTTCATCCATGGAGTCTGGGAAGAGCTCTTGACCCTATTCCAAAAATACTCCATATCTATGTTTTCGAGCTCTGTATCCCGAATGTCGAAAGGGAGACTTTCCTAAATTTGTACTTCATTCTCCCTGATTTTTCAGTCTTATCTTGTGATGAACCAGGGTCCGACATGAGGAATTTCAAAGGAGGAGAGTGTCGGAGATCAGAAGGTGTTGAACACTTTGGAAAACCCAACACACTGGGAGGATGCCGGAAAGATGGAAATGTCCGACACACTGAGAGGATGCCGGAATGTTTACAATGTCCGACACACTGGGAGGATGCCGGAAAGATGGAAATGTCTGACACACTGAGAGGATGCCAGAATATTTAAAATGTCCGACACACTAGGAGGATGCCGGAAAGATGGAAATGTTTGACACACTGGGAGGATGCCGGAATGTTTAAAATGCCCGACACCTTAAACTTTCCGATACACTGCAAAGCACCCTGCGAAACCCGAAAAGAGGGAATCGGGTAATTGTTAGGTTGAAACATGCAAGTTATTTTTCACTATTGATATCCCAAATATATTTTAATTACAATGAAATTCTAGGAAATAAAACAAAGTGAGCATTCCAAAGGGAGAACCCTAAAACACAAACCTGATAGGAAACAACCCTAAATCGGAAAAGATAAAACCCCAATAACCTGAACAAGAAAAAGACAGACACTTGGAAGAATCCTTTACATAATTATTCCACAAACAAATAATAAAGGAAAATACCTTTAATCAGAATGAAAAATGATCAAAAACGAGCAATGCAATCAAGCACATACGCGAGTCAGGTTTCTTAGTCGAATATGCATGCACGAAAATCCACAAGGTAAAAAGTACGTCTAGGAAAAAGACATGGAAATCTGAATATTTATAAGAAATTTCACATTTAATATAATTCAGTTGACACGTGTCAACTACCCGACAACTCAAAATTAATGCCATGTCAGCATGCTTGGGATATCCGAGAAACCCAACACAAAGGATTTCGTATTAATTTAGGTTTTGGGTTGCGGGAAACAAGCGACATGAAGCACGATGCTCGATGGTCCCGAAACCCAATACAAAGGAGTAAATCGGGCTTCGGGATCGGAAGACATGCGACATGAAGCATGTTTTTATGAAGGCATGTTCCGATGCTCGGAAGACCCAAAAACCTGAAACAAAGGAGTAAATCGGGCTTCGGGATCGGAAGACATGTGACATGAAGCATGTTTTGACGAAGGCATGTTCCGATGCTCAAAAGACCCGCAAACCCAAACAAAGGAGTAAATCGGGCTTGAGGATCGGAAGACATGCGACATGAAGCATGTTTTGATGAAGGCATGTTCCGATGCTCGGAAGACCCACAAACCTAAAAGACTTACTTGATGCGGGTTTCGGGTTTCGGGGAACACACAACATGAAGCATCCAAAACACATGTTGTCTTGCTATTGAAACCCGAAAACCCGATTATCTCTCTAAAAGGGCATTCTTAGAAAACCAGCTCAAAAATTTCTTAGGGTTATCTTATTTTTGCGTAAAATAAAAATTAGATAATAGGACCCCACCTCATCCCTTCGTCGTTATTTATACCGGGTAAGTGGTTCCTGCCATCCTCGTTATTGTTTTTGTGGTCTTTGTGGTTTTTATGTCAAAGTTAGGAGAATAAGGTTATGTGATAAAGGAAATGAATCTAGAAGAAAGGGATAACACCATTTGCAAACCGAAGTACTCAACTGTTAAACCCCTTCTCCTCCTTCCAGATCTGTAAATCTGGAAGGCTCTGCCACAAAATGAGCCAAAACCCATTTGTCCCTTACTCCCTGCCTTGCTAGGTTTTCCCTCCTAGACATCAAAGTCTAAGACAAAAGAGTGAAAATCATAAAATAGAGAAAACAACCCACTGTTTTTCTTTGGTGTGATCTTCATTCATGTTACATCAAACACAGTCGCGCCATAGGTGCATTGTCCCTGCATGTAGCATAAGCCTTTCCCGTGCCTTATAAAACATTGCAAAATTCCCAAAGCGCAAGCGCTGGTGCCAAGGCAACTACAACAACACTACATGTTGTGCAAACCCTTTCCACACCACACAAACTAAACCCCTTGGTGCACTTGACCTTTGTGTTACACCTTCTGCAAATGCACTTGGCACACCTCACCCTCATGCAACATCTCGCAACATATGCGCTTGGTGCACCTTGAGACCACTACGCCAAACAAATTTGTGCCCAGTTAAAGCACTTCGTATGCACTGGTGCAACATTCGTGACATCAACATCTGAATGTTGTGTGTAGCCTTTCTATGCGCCTCGTGCCCCTTTTGGTGTTGCTTTCTCCTTGCAACACTCCCTAAAAGTGTGCCTTGATTTTTGATACCCCTGCAACCTACAGTAAAGCTGCGCCTTGCACCCAGAGGCTCATAAGTTGATAATTTTTCATTCTGCAAAGCTTTTATGGACAACTTGATGGCTAACATGGCCCTTCTACGTTGGAACTCTCTGATTCTTCTTACAGAGCAACAGCAATCCTCAAGTGCACTTATGTCTTCATCGAGTAAGAAGCCAACCAAGTCTAAAGGCAAAGACAAGTTGACAAAGCAAGAGATGAAATACAAATACCAAAAGGTCGGGAGGCTCGAATCACTTACAGAGTGCAATCTCGATATCAGAGACTAAGAGATTGGCCACATTGACATGGATTACTTTTGGGCCAGAACCAAGAAGGTCACAGGCATCCCGTGGATGGATAAATTGGTTGGTAGTGGTCTGCACTTTGCACGCAGGGCTCCCGGTGGCGCGATTAATAATAAATTCATCATGTTGGTGGGCTGTTTGTTACAAAAAGGACACAAGATGTTTCAAAAATGAGGACGGAATGCAGATGATGAATGAGGTATACCTCAAGAATAAAAGGTGGTGAGCAGGTGGCACCAAGTCATTCATCGCAGTGATTTTTCAAAAGAGTTGAGTGACACGATCACCTTCCTAAGCAGATTACATGGGATCCATGATGCCCATTACTTTCACAAGTGGATGCTTAGGTATTTGGAAACAATGAATAAGAATGTGCCCGATCAGCATTTTGGCTGGGGTGAGATTATCAGTGATACGATCTTGAAACAACTTCAACAAATTTCAACAACTGGGAGGTTCTATATGAACTCCTATGTAGTATATGCAGCTTGCCTCAGAGAGAGAATACCTAGGGTTGAATCAGTATGGGGTATGGCCCCAGGTCAAAATATATGAATACTATCCAGAGTTGAGGCTCGAGAACAACATAGCTCAGTTCAACAAGATCAATGATGTCTTCTTCTATGGCATCATCTAGCCTCTTGAGGCCCAACATGACTCATGGTTAGACAAGCAAAAGCGTGATCACCGCCACAATGAAGTGGAAAGAGTTTTTACGCATTTCTCACCTTTACCTATCTTAGACCACCTAAGCCAACACAAGAGGAAAGTCCCCATTGCACCCATGGACTTCTCCATCATCCCGGCTAAAGGACCAAAGAAGCAAAAAGTGATAACTCGCTTCTCAAAAAGTGCTTCAGGTGAAAGGGTTATGGAGATAGCCTACCCGATCCCATAAAGAAGAAAGAAGATCTATCTCCTACAGATTTTACAGTGACCCAGGTCACAATGGGAACATCATCAGAGAGCCTGCAAGGAGAGGCCTTGTCAGCCGTGGATGCCCTTTGCAAGAAACTACAAGAAGCAAAGGAGAAGAAGAGAATGTTAAAGGAACAAAACGAACATCTTCTCCAAGCTCTGCAAAGAATGGGCAATGCACCTCCTATAGCTGCCACCGAAACTCCTGAAGTCCTTAGTCAGGAGAAGATAAATGAATACGCCAAGATTGGTGAACAAGGTGCAGTAGTGTCCTCCTAGAGAGAGAAGATCCTCAGAGACAGTGAGGAAGTAATCACGAAGTTCACAGGCCTCTACCAAAGTATAGATAAGGAAAACAATGAACTCCAGGCAATAGCAGGACCCATCTCTGAAGAGTTGGACCATGCCAGGTTACAACACGAGACATTCTAGAAAATGGTCAACTGCCTAACCAATGACTTGTTAAAATTCAGCGTCATTGATCACCCGTGAGCACACAACAAAGTGCTTGTCACTTTAGACTATCGGGTTGATCAAATGGAGTTTGTCCTAGAAAAGATAGACAAAATCAAGGAGGAAGCCCTAGACGCGAAACATCAAATGGAGTATATTGTCTTGAGGATGTCTCCAGGGTTGCTTAGTGCATCATTCACCTTGAGAGAAGCAAACGATACTATTCAGATTTTCAAGGGAATTGCATCACAAGGTTTGATGCCAGAGGTCACTTTTGACCGAGAATCTATTAACAACCTTTTGGCTTGCTGCGATTTCATCGGGTACTTGATAGAGGCAGGCAATGAATACTTCAAGCTCCTAATAGGCTTAGAGATGAATGAGAAACTTGTGAAGTCATCGAGACCACAAAAAGGGTCCCGATCATGATCAAATTCAGAAGATTATCAGCAATTTTATGGAGTATCGAGCTCAGTATCATATCGCCTCTCCAGAGCAGAAACAAGACACTCCATTCGAGCAAAGGGATGATGATGAATAAGCTTCCTCCTCCTGGGATAAATCCCATTTTTGTAAAAATATTTAAAAGTATGTTGGCACACGCGATGACATCATCCATGTTGCACCATGGGATGTTGTCATCCACAAAATTGCCCCAAAGTCAACATTTGACTTTTAGATATTTTGTAAATAAGTTGTTGGCTCCTTTTTGTCTTCTTTCTCCTTCTCCTTCTATAAATACTTGGATACTTGTAGTATTCAAAGGTGGACAATCTTGTATGAAAAATAGAAGTGAGGAGAGAAAGACTTTGAGCTTTCTTGTAACAGAAGAAAACATTAATACAAATATTGAGACTTTGTGCTGAATTCATGTGTTATATGCATTAGATCTTTCTTACGTCAGATCTGTGTGTTTATTCTGTTAGATTCATATCTACTTTTGTCATTTTGTTTATCAGTATTGCTTTATTTGTTTATGTGAGTAAGTTTGGCTCTGTTTACTACCGGCCCAAAACATAAACCCTCTGACCTTTCTACTTTGGAATTCATTTCTTTTCTCCCTTCAGATCCATCTTTCTTCCATTCCTTCCTTCATTCCTTTATTGTTCTTCGTTGGAACTAACTCTACTAGGATGAGATCCCAAACCCCCGAAGGTAGAATATTGTAGGACTTGCACAGGTTCCTGCTAGTAGAATAGCAATAAACTAGTTTCGCTTTGCTGTCTCAAAGAGGGGCTATGCCCTGCACACACTGTTGGCCTGTCTATCCATAGATCTGCCCACCCGATAGATTTTCAGACCAACAATTTTTGGTGACTCTCTGGGATCGAACTAAGAAAATAAATAAAAACTATCAAAGTCACTACTAGTTTGAAAATTTTAACCCTTTGTTAAAATCTGAATTTTTACAAAAGTGACCCAAACTGAAAATTTTCTTAGCAGATCTATAGATCTGGACTAGTTAGAAACCTTTAGTTCACTGAGTTTTTATAAAAACCCGTATATTTCTGTAGATCTAAGATCTTGATATTTTTACAAATATTTTCAAACCCTTGCAAAAATCAAATCTAAGATCTGAAAATCAGCTTACTGAAATTATCCCACTTTTTATCCCTACTAATCCTTTTCATTAAACTCGCAATCGGTTGTTTAAAAAGGGATAAATTTAAGTATTTAGAAAAGTGCATGTTGCTAATTTTTCCTAGAAAAATTAGAAAATCAGCAAGTACAAACAAAAAGATTATTATAAATCTGCTCCAAATTATTGCCGATCTGAGCAGATACACTGGCAGGTGAACCATTTACCCGTAGCAGAAGAGCTCGTGGAGAAGTCGATCCTATTTTTGATCTACTTCAGAGGCACAATTTTAGTATTACACCAGCATGTTTCTCATCGCTGAGTTCAGCTGATCGGTCAGCAAGAAGTGCCTCACCTCCACGAAAGAACCGGTTTTCACAAGGAGCTTCCACATCAATTTATAGTGCCCTATTACTAAGCGAGAACCGCACTCCGGCTCGCGTCCTCTTTCTAGATTTTCAAATGGTAGTACCATGGGGAAACGCTATGGGTCCTCTTGCATTGCTGCATCTAGTTCACGCACTCCCTCATGGAAACCACAAGAATTTCCCAAGATTTGATGGGAGTGGAAATCAAAGCATAGATGCACATATATCTACATTCATTATGTCATGCAACATCCTAGATGTGACCCATGAAGACGTGTCGGTACGCCTCTTTCTAGAGACCTTGCAAGGGCCTGCAACAGAGTGGTTCCAACACTTGCTAGCCGGATCTATCACCAGTTGGGCCACATTACGAACTACATTTGAAGACAGGTATAAGCCTTCAGAAGACGCATTTGTGTTACTGTCAAAGATCACTCACTTGAAGAAGGAGGCCAATGAAACCATGCACGATTTTATCACCCGTTTTAATTCACTGATTAACCGTGTGCCACCTGCCATGTTGCCAACACCAAAAAATCAAAAGTGTTTCTTTGTGAATGCCATGAGTTCAAGAGTAAGTTTCTTACTTTTACAAGAAAAAATCACCACCTTGGTCCTCGCTCAAGCTACAACCATTCGGATAGAGGATAACCTGCTTATATCTGGCGAGTTAAAATGAGAGCCATCTAAATCAAAGGATTCGACTCCTTCTCAAGCCACTTCATCAGATCCAGCATTCTAGAATATGGCAAATGACTTGCTCCCATTAAAAAAGTAATTATCTCAAGCTTCGTCTAGCACTCAGTACCGGGATATTCCAAGGAGGAACTTCACTCCCAACAACACCCCTCAAAAGCTACATTTTCCCGCTGCTGCTCCAAGGTTAGCACTTGAGGATCTGATTAATGCCTTGGTTGAGATAAAAAAAGATGAGAAAATTTACGAAAAACCTTCATTGTAAGGTGAAGATGATCAAGATGTCGGTGAACTGACTGACGACTCTACGATCGGGTATATGGAATTTGAAGATGAGGAATCTGATGAAGAGGAAGGTACCCAAGGGTATGCAAGTGGACAATCATATGCTATTTTCACCCACTCACAAGGAAAAGAAGTAGAAGTTGCTGCCATGATACAAAAGGAGAAGACTGTGTCGAACACACCTCTAATAATTGCTAAAAGAGGTAATCCTCTTCCTTCTCAACCTCCTATTAAACCTTTTGCAAAGAAATCTTTTCCTCCTATCTCTCCTCCAAATCAACCTTCTTCCATTTCCATAAAGACCAGTAACCCTCCCCTACCATCACGAAATGAAGGACTCATTCCTCCATCAACGTAACCCTTGGTCGCATTTGACATAGTCGATCATGCTAAAAAGACCAAGATTCAAATGTCTGAGGCTGAATATCTTTAGTCTAACCTTAAGCAACTTGTAAGATTAATCAAATATATCTAAAGCCAATTTGTCATCCCCTCTCCTGTCTCCCCGAAAGGAATCCTTTCCATTCCTCCTGCATCTTGCATAAATGTTACCTTGACTTCCGCGTCAGGAAAAATCGAACCTTTTATCTCTCCTCATAATCAATGGTCACAAACTAAACAACTGCATAATTGATTCTCGGGGCTTCGATAATGTCATGCTTTGGTAAAGATCACCCATGCTTTGGGCCTCACCCTTACCAAGCCTTTCAGAGATGTTACTCCATTTAAACAAAAATAGGTTCCATTAATTGGTCAAATCAAAGACGCTTGCATTCGCATTTGCAGCATTCCCAGAGAAATGGGTAAAGATGACCATCTCAGTAGACACCTAAAATTGGTTACTCAATTTAGTGTCCCTCTTACCCATTTACGTGCTTAGGTAACCTGGGGCACGTTTGCGTCACCAACTATCCCCTTGGGATATTATCCAATCTGTGATTTAATCACCTATCTCTAAATTTAATTCATTTCATCATATCTTGCCCATGGGTAATTAAATAATTAAATATTTAATTACGCTTCTTCCCATGCATCTTAATCACTTATCTACCCCAAATTTATTTTACCCATGTACCACATCTATTCTTAATCTTCCCTAAGCGGGATATTTTCCCGTAGTCGGATAAGCCTTTTCTTTCTCGAATCAATCAATTAAGGCACCTCGGGAGTCTTTTCCGCGATCGGCGCCGACCCATATGGTCGGCGCCGATTTTCTAGGAGCGGCGCCGATTATAAAAGCAAGCCCAGAACTCAGTTCTAGGGCCGAAAAGAGCGAAGAGACCGAAAAAGAGACGAACGAGTGAAAGGAAGCACTTACGCACGAACAGAGAGTGAGAAAGAGAGATCTTCTTAGCATCAATTGTCTCAGTTAGGGCAGATCTCGTCCGAATCAATCCTCGAGAGGAGCACCAATTACTCGCCCGTATCATATCAACACCATACACCATTATCTATCATCTCGTGACTCTGCTCAGTGCGTCTCTCCATCTTCTCGGCACATCCTAAGGAGAAAAGATTCACCTTCCGCTCCCGAATCTCATCGCACAGATCCTCGATTGGTCGGGTCTGCCTTGATTGACATCTTATCTTATCCACGACGCCGATCAGCCCGATGCCGCCTTTCGGTCCTCGCCGCCCGATCACATCGGGCCGCCGCCGATTCTACACAGTCGACGCCGATTTCCCTGCAGACAGGTAAAAGATCACAAGTAACACAAATTTAGCATTATTTCTCAGTTCCTTTCAGACCTCCGTCTGCCTCATTGCTTGTGTTCTGCTTTTATTACTGCAATCAGAGAATCTAGTCTTTATTTACATCTTTTATCATGTATGCTGCTTTTCTTTATTGAAAACGTGGACTGACATCCGCCAAGGAAGCTTATCGCTTCTCGGACCCGCTTCTCGGGCAGTCCACCCATATATCTTCTAACGCCATCTTTTTCTGTCAAGCACCGGTGTTTTGCAGGTTACTCGGATCTATTGTGCGAATTGCTCGTGTGCGCCCGTCTTATCTACATCGACTTCCTCATCCGTCTACATCTTCATCAGGTATCTATTTCATTGAGGTTTTTCAGGGTTTTTGTGTTTAGTTTGGTGCATTAACTTGGACAGGTAACAAGCACGAAATTCTTGATCTACATTCTGGCACGCCCGGTGGGACCGAACCAAAGTCCCTTATGGTAAGTTCATCTCTTTTCTAGTTTTGAACTTTGTTCCTTTTCTTCACTGATTTCTATCAGTCCTATTTGAACATTTCTGTTCATCATTTCAATCTTGCTTTTAGGCGAAGTCATTATCTTGAAATTTTTCTATTTTCTTAAAATAGAAATTTTTCGTTTCGCCATTATCTGGATGTATCTTTCCGGATCTTGTTTGTTGTTTGCTTGATCCTTTCTTGCGGAGCACTTTGCTTGTTCGTGGGATTGTTCGAGGGGAAGAGCTCAACAACGCGCTTTTTGAAGTCCACACACCTTGGAGAGCTAAAACTACAGGTATTCCTCTTTTTCGGTGTTTTCTCCTTTTTAGGTTTTCTTTGTTGGTTGTTTATCACATCCAAACACTTCAGTTTTTGGTGCTTAAAAAGAACCTAATCGCATTTGGGAAAGAACTTGTTTGAATTGTCTTCATCGAAATCAAACATTTCGTTTTAAGTGCTTAAAAAGAACCCTTTCTTTTTCATTGCTGCATGCTTTGTCATCTAGTGTTAATTAGGTTGGAAAATTGATCAAAATCGGTAGTGACACTATTTGATTTTTATTTTTCACCCTTGCACACAAAGCCAAAATCACTAGGTATAAAGCATCTAAACAAAACTCCTTCCCTGGCCTCGCCTACTTGGAAGTGATATCCAAGAGGAAGAGCCTACGCGGTACTCGGGCCGCGCTATAAATTCACGAAAGATTTTGGTATATATTGGCAAAGCACCCGACTCCCTTATCGCAGCGGTGTGTGAAGTGCGGGGGTAGGCCCCTATATCAAGCCACGTACCGGTCTTTTACTGAAGTGCCTTCGGGACTCCTCACCAAACATTACCCAAACCATCCCTAGTTTGGCTATCCGAGTAGTTCTGTTCTAAAAGCCTTCCTAACATTTTCATTTCTTAAAAGCATCAAAATTTAAAGGAGATAATCACTTGCGCTGCTTGAACTATTTGTGCATTAGTTAAGACAATCTTCTTTCTTGCTTGTTTATGACGGCTATCACCCGTTCACAATCTAGGAAAATGGCCCAACAGTTCCTTCTTCCTCCGAAATCACCACCAAGCGTGGATGTTTCGGCACCCTCCATCTTCCTCGACCACATAGTGGGTTCCCCCTCATGGTCGTATAATCCTTTCCATCAAGCCAAAACAATCCCATCACGTCCGGCTTCTCCTAGTCCATCAGAAATATCTTCTGACTCAGAGTCTATTCCTCGCGGGGATCCTGAATTTCAGGCTCTCCTTGATCGCAATCCGGTAGCCCTCATGGACTATCTAGTACACAAGTCGATCCAAATATCTGACCAAGACCCACCAATCCGACAAGTGTACAATTATCCTCGCGGATCATCCCAGGCCTCTTTAGAGCAGTTTGCACCATCTCTCTTGCCTCGAGCCACGGAGAAGGGTGAGGCCCCTATGCCTCCCTTTTCTCTTCCACCTACCATGTCGACTAATTCTCAATTAGTCTTACCTATCCCTAACACTGCAGCTACCTCGACTATTCCACAACCCATTTCTGAGAGGTCTTCGGCCCTTGCTATAGTAAATTCGTCTGCACATCCGCACATTGCCAATCATTCGTACATGCCCTCTATCGTTTCTCAAGGTCAATACCTCTTCATGAGCCAACCCCCTCCGAATAGGCAGTTGGCTCCTACTTCTCGTCCTCTAGGGGGTCTTTCTTCCAATATTCCAGCTACTGTGACATTCGCCCATCCTCTAAAGATATGGCCCTTGATACCTAATTCAGCAATAGAAGGCCCCTTTCAGGTCTTGTTCCCCAACATGACCAATCCAACCAACACTCATATTCCTCAATCTATCCCGATCCAATCAACCAACATAGGAGTCCACCAATCACAGGCTCCATCCGTCACCCAACCTTTATTTGCTCAACCACTTATTATCTCGCAGCCTGCCTATACGCAAGCTGCCTCACACAAGAAATACCCCACCCGGTGTCACCCAGAACACCTGGTTATTCCTCTTATCATCCTATCCAACAACAGATGAATCCCCCATCGACACCTCAACAACACCCACTACTTGCTTCTCATATAGGACAAACCAATGTACCTCCTCCCCAATCGGATGTGGTTCAATTTCTCTTCAAGAAAATTGCAGACTTGGAAGCCTCCACAAAAGGAGCCCGCCCTTCATACTCCTTTGAAGAAGTATGCAATGAACCCATTCATCCTTCGGTGGCTTTTAAGCCTTATCCTCCCCAATGGGAACTTCCCAAATTCTCAAAATTTCATAGTCGGGAAGACCCCCAACAACATCTCATGAGCATTCAAACATGCTTGCTACCTCATTGTCCAAGATCAGGAGCTCATGCTCCGTACCTTTCCTATGTCTCTAGCGGGTCCCGCTTTGGACTGGTACAATAATATTCCTCAACATTCATTATTTTCTTTCTCTCAATTGGCCCAAATGTTTGTTGAGAACTTCTCAATAAATATTGCCCATAAGATCTCAATCACAGATCTTTACAACATTCGCCAATTTGACGATGAGTCTATTGCAGACTTTGTCGCTCGTTGGAGAGGGATAATCAACCAATTGTCCTTCTCTCTTCCTCAATCACAACAGATCGAGCTGTTCACCCGATCTTGCGCTAGTCACATTTCTTCCACGTTAAGAATCCAAACTTTCCACACCTTCGAAGAAGCCTTCACAATGGCACGCAAACTCGAATCTCGTGCCATTGAACAAGGAAAACTAAAACTTCGCTCCAAATCTAAACCCGATTTCTCTCGGTTCACCAAACCAAATTCTTTTCCTCCTAAAGATAAGAATCAAGGGTCCACCAATGCTATCGTATTAAAAACATCGAGAACCGATAGTACTCCTAATCAACCACCACGAAGAGACCCTTCATCTGCTCGAAAAGGGGCTTCATCATCTCGATCCTTCGCTCCATTGGGGGAATCATATGCCTCCATCTTAGGAAAAATGTTGGAAGTTCGCATGATCGAACTTCCACCCATTAGAGATATTGATGAAAGTCGAGAACGTCCTTTGTGGTACAGAGAAAACGATTTTTGCCACTATCATAGAACCAAGGGTCATGACATCGAACGATGTCAGACTTTCAAAAATCTTGTCCAAAAATTCATTGATAAAGGCGAGCTTATTCTGGATAACCCAAATGCTCCCCCAAATCAAGCGCTGGACGTTTTCAAACAACCCTTCCCCAATCATGCCCCAAATCATAATTCTTCAGAATCTCAAAAACCAAACACCCACACTATCAACTTCATTTCTACTGAAGAATCCGCTTCAGAAACCACATCATCTACAAACGCAGCAATCGAATCAGAACCCTCTTCCACTTCACCAATCACTGGAATTCCTCCATCCTCAGATAACCCATCTTTGGATATTCCTACATTGCTAAACACGGAGTCATCTCTCTCCGCTCCTTTGTCCGATCTCCCATCCATACCCGAGACAGTATCTTCCTCATCTCTGTCTCATCATCGACATCCTTTCAATGCTCGAGGCAATTACATCCCTTCGAGTTTCCACTTCGCACATCTATACTACTGCTGCTCCCATTCCGCCACAACTATGCCCTCGATAAACATCCCTATAATCGTGTTCGACTTCGGCGAAAGTGTCCTCAACTTTGACTCTTCCTATCTCTTTTCCTATAGTAGTTCCACCCATGATCACTACACCAAAAGTGGTCCCTTCAAGAACTTCTTCATCACTTACTTCTTCCATCACTAATACTACTTCACCTATTCAGAAAAATCAAAAGAAGTAACACCAACACCTGCACACCTCGATTCCTCAACCTAAACCGCGACAACCAAAATCTAACATTATACCATCAATATCTCCCCATTTGCTTCCTTCTCCAAAAAGGTTACAATCACCTTATGACGTTGAAGTTGTCACCATCCTCGAAAAGGGAAGCCCATATTTCGACCATCAAAACTCTCTGTTCTTCCACAAAAATCTCTCTCACGCCTCATAAACGATTAGATTTGCCCATTTGAGAAGGCATCTTCTTCTACACACCTATCAAAGTCATCATCTTCTTCTTCATCAACATCCCTAAAAGTAGACTTACCTACCAAAAAGATGCCACTTCTTCTATCAAAATCCTCATCTTTGTTACCAAAAATCAAGTCACCCTATCTTCCTCCAATTTCACCTACTTTGGGGGCTTCTTCCTCTTCTAAACCGACATCATCTAAGTCATCAGTAAATTCAACCAAACAACCCCCTTTGTCTCCAAAGACCACAAAATTTATCACATCTCCATCACCTTCAAAGTCTATTTTAGGGGCTCCTCCTCCACCAAAGTCAATCATGTCTCATTTACTCCCATCCCAAGCACCCAAGACTGCTCCTCCGAATGTCCAAACAAATAAGAGGATCCCTAATAAAACTGTTAAACCTAACATGCAAGTTCTTTTACCCCGGCAGTCGGTTAAGGTAAAAGAACCATCTCCATTATCTCTATCCTCATCTTCGTCTACCGGATTCTACACCGAAATCCTTCATCAACTTATCCAATCTTCAGCCATAACCCTTCCTCCGATTAAGCCTTATAACCCCAAAGGAGTGAAACCTACCTGGTTTAACTCTGATCTGATTTGTGCTTACCACCGTACTCCAGGTCATGACACTGAAGGATGTAAAGCTCTTCAAGCCGTTGTCAAGAACCTTCTGGAAGAAAGTGACCTCTTGTTGGAGGAGGAACAAGTACCTCCTGTTACCCTAGCCTCATCCGAACCTCAACCATCCATTCAGACCTCTAGTGGTTCCACTCCACTTGATCTCCCTCCTTCCCAAATTGACACAATCCATATCGCCACTAGAACCCAACATTATCATAACCCATCTTCATCTCCAACATCTAGACCACGGGTTGTCATTTCTGCAGCCCCTGAAGGCGTGTCTCCTTCCTCATCAGCCCCACGACCCAAGGTCTCCATTCGTGCTGCACCTCGGACTCAAGTTCCCGTATCCGTTGAGGAGAGTGTCATGAAGCAACTCACCCAAGCTCCGGTCAAAATGTCTCTTTTGACCTCATCCAATCCTCTTCCACAACATCGCCAGCTCTAATCGAGCACCACGTCGCATCGCAGAAATTCGATGAGCCCCGCCTCTTCGAGTGGGTTGTTGATTGAATGGTCCATCGACCGCCATTTCTTTTGAGGATTCAGAAATTCCTCATCTTTCTTCGTGAGGATTTGAGGCTCCTCTCTTCATCATACCAAGTCAATAACACAGCCTTAAAACGTGTTATGATCGATAGTGGAGCTGCTCTCAACGTCATCTCTTCCCACACATTCGAACAACTTAAGTTACCTAAGAATGTGGTGTCACCTCCGCCTTTCGCCCTTCGATCATTTAACGATCAGCTAGCGCCACTCTAGGAACGTGGTCTTACCCATCCGAGTAGGTAAAAGTCGCCATGAACTCTTCTATATTGTCAAGGAAAATTCCACTATAACATGATCCTTGGACGCTCCTGGGTTCGCGCAATGCATTGTGTCCCATCCACCCTCCATCGATGCCTAAAATATCAATATGAGGGCAAAATCTACACCCATCCAGGAGATCCTTTTCCTTCTGCGCAATGCGACATGACCACAAGGTCTGCCCCTTTAAAAGAAAATGCATCTTCTCCAGATGGGGCTTCATCTTCTTCCATACCTGCAACCAAACTACCAGATTTGCGAAATCTGGAAGAGACATTGCAGCGTTTCTCACTAGGAGAGCTTCCTCTCTTTTCTTTCGATGCCCATCTCAAACCTAATGAGTATGGTAGACCCGACAAGCAACCTGAATATCAATCAGTCTCGGTCGCATCGTTACCATTGGTTTGCCCAATCAACAGACCAATTTCATCTACGGTGGTCTTGATACACCTCATTATTGTCCGGATTCTCCTCCTAGAGCCAAACCTTACCTAACAGGGTTTGATTATCTACAGAATCCCACGTTTGCAAAAACTTATCTATATCGATGCGCGTGGAAAGGTTTTGGCCTTGGAAAATATGAACAAGGTATACATGACCTCAAATCCATTCCTACTCTCATGCCACACCAAAAGTTTGGTTTGGGATTTAAACCCATTTCAAAAGCCACTGTCACTATTCTTGATGAGCCTCTTCCTACTGAAGAACCATCTTCCCCCACCAAATCCGAAGCATCACTTGATGTGGACGATGACATTTCCATCCCACCTAACTTTTTTTTTTGATCAATACCATTTCCTTGGGACCTTTAGTCTATGAGACTAACAATCGGTCTGCTTCTATACCATTAATCTTCCCTGAGATAGTTGGAGACGACTCTCCTACTATCAACACTATCCACTGTGCGGATGACGACTCTGTCCTCACCTATCTAGGGGCAGAGGATTCATATCTTCCCAAAACCATTCCTTCTGACACGTCTACCCTTCTCAACGAGGCCACTATCGACCTTAATATAGGGACTCCTGAAGACCCTCGCATCATTAAGGTCGGCCAATCCCTTGATCCACAAGAATTAGGGGACTTTACTACTTTTCTTTCCAAACATCGCTGCCTTTGCTTGGTCATACGAGGATATGCCAGATTTCGATCCCGATATTGTAAGTCCACAATATATCGTTACCCTTCCCAACATCAAACCAAATAAGCAAAAATTACGTAAATGCACCTAGAGTAGCCCTTCTTGTTAAAGAAGAATTACAGCCGCTTGCTCTCGGCTAACTTCATCCAACCCATCGATTATCCGCAATGGGTGTCGAATGTAGTACCAAGAATTAAGGCTCTGGGAAGATTCGAATTTGTACCGACTTCCGGATCTTAATCGCCTCGCCCAAAGGATGATTTTCCTCTTCCTAATATCGACCAACTCGTAGATTTAATCATGCGTCATGAAATGCTTTCTTTATGGATGGTTTCTCTGGATATAATCAAATCCTCATCGCACTGTAAGACCAGCATAAGACTTCCTTCATAACTCCTTGGGGACCTTTTTTATCGTGTCATGCCCTTCGGTCTTGTTAAACGCCGGAGCAACTTATCAACGAGCAATGACCTACATCTTCCATGATCTTTTACACAAAATCAGAGGATTACGCTGACGATCTCCTCGCAAATCCAAACGCCGCTGGAGCATCTTTTCATCTCTTGCACCTCTCTTTGAGAGGCTTATCCGCTTTTGTCTTCGTCTAAATCCATCTAAATGCGTGTTTGGCGTCCTCACTGGTAAACTTTTAGGGTTTATCATTTCCATCAGGGGTATTGAAGTGGACCCCGCAAAAATAAAAGCCATCCTTGAGATGCCTCCCCCGTCTAACTTAAAGCAACTCCGCAGTCTCCAAGGACGTCTTCAATCAGCCATGGCTGCTTTATCTCCCAATTGTCGGACCGTTGTCAACCTTTTCACCATCTTCTCCGTAAGAATGTTCATTTCAAATGGGATGAGCATTGCCAAAAGGCCTTTGATGATCTCAAAGCTTATCTTCTTTCTCCGCCCGTGCTTACACCTCCACGCGAGGGGGAGCCTTTCTATCTTTATATCTCTGTGACTGACCATGCTCTGGGAGCCATGATTTCGCATCGGGACACTTGTGGTAAAGAACAAGCTGTCTATTACATCAGTCGCACCCTCCATGAGTATGAGACACGTTACTCCGGGGCTGAAAAACTATGTTGCGCTCTCTTCTTTGCAACTTCTAAGCTTCGTCATTATCTTCTTAATCACAAAACTTACATCGTCACAAATGTCAATCCCCTCAAGACAATTCATGCAAAGCCTTATCACAATGATCGCATCACTCGTTGGCTTATGCTCATGACAGAATTTGACCTCGAGTTTATCCCGCAAAAGGCTATCAAGGGTCAGGTTATTGCAGATCAACTAGCTAGTGCTCCTCTTCCGGACACTCAAGACCCCCTTGCTCAATTCCCCGATGAATTTATTCAACAAATCGATTTTGGTCTATCTCCATTTAAAGTAAAGCTCTTCTTTGATGGATCCAAATGCCAGCAAGGGAGGTGCGGGTTTCGTGATGATTCCTCCTTGGGGTACGCCTATCCCAGTCGCACACAAATTGAACTTTGAGTGCACCAATAATATGGCTGAGTACGAAGCTCTTGTCTTAGGACTTCAAAATGCCATTAATCTCGGCGCTCGTCGTATTGACATCTTTGGTGATTCTGAACTCATCGTTAATCAGGTCACGGGTGTCTATCAATGCAAGAATGATATCCTTCAAAAATATCGCGACATTGTTCTTGCCCAACTCCAATCTTTCGATAAGTTCACCATCCAATCCATTCCTCGTACTGCAAATCGATTCGCGGATACCATGGCCTCATTAGCATCCCTTATCCCGCCTTTTACTGAAGACTCGCGTCTTTATGTGGCTGTGCAACGATTAGATCAACCATCTTATCTTCAACAGCTAACTTCGATCAATGCTGTCACAACCCATACTCAGGATGAGTGGTATCAACAGATAGTTGATTATCTATCTCATTCGGTGCTTCCTCCAGATCTGACTTCCAATGGTAGAAGGTCTTTTGTCCAACGCGCTAATCGCTATTCTATCCTAGGCGGGATTCTTTACAAACGCGGCTTTGATGGTATTTTGCTTCGATGCCTCAAAACCCATGAATCATCTAAAGCTATTCAGGAGGTCCATGACGGTATCTGTGGTGGACATTTTAGTGGTTTAGCTGTGGCTAAGCGCATCTTACGTTTGGGATATTATTGGCCTTCTCTTAATCAAGATTGTTGTGAATACACTAAGAAATGCGTCAAGTGTCAGCAACATTCCAATCTCACGCACGTCCCTAGTCAGGCTTTGCAACCTGCGGCGGATTTGTGGCCTTTTTCACAATGGGGCCTTGATCTTATTGGTCTCATCAATCCCGCTCTTCACAGGCGTCATCATTCTATCATTACGCCACCGAGTACTTTACTAAGTGGGTAGAAGCTATCCTCTTTCTTCAACAAAGGCTAAACCCATAGTTGATTTTGTCTATCAACACATCATTTGTCGCTTTGCCCACACAAGCTCATCACGATAATGGTAAATCCTTCAAGAACGCTCGATTTGCAAAATCTCTCGCAATGCTTTCAAAATCAAGCTCGCTTTTCTTCTCCATACTATCCTCAAGCTAATGGTCGCCGGCTTCCAATAAAACTCGCGTAATATCCTCGCAAAGGTAACTAGTCGAGTTTGGTAGGGATTGGCATCTACATATCCCTTTCGCCTTCTCGGGCTTATCGGACTAGCATTCGTACTCCTACTGGTGCTACTCCCTTCTCTCTCGTCTATGGGTCTGAGGCCGTCCTTCCTTTGGAGGTCCAAATCCCATCTCTCCGTGTTTCTCTCAGAGAATTTGTCTCTGATGAGGATTATCGTCAAAATCGCCTAGCTCAACTTGAATTATTAGATGAGCGGCGTCTCAACGCTCTTGAGCATCATCAAGTCTATCTCGAGCGTGTCGAGCGTGCTTACAACAAGCATGTGCAACACCGTGACTTCAAAATTGGTGACCTTGTTCTTAAGGAAAATCAAAATGTCACTACACTCGAAAGGAGTCAACGTGGTAAGTTTGCTCCCAACTGGATGGGTCCCTACATTATCACTCATAAATATGGGTCTCAGGGCTTATCGCTTGTCTTCC
This sequence comes from Taxus wallichiana var. yunnanensis, assembly GCA_018340775.1. Classification (NCBI taxonomy): domain Eukaryota; kingdom Viridiplantae; phylum Streptophyta; class Pinopsida; order Cupressales; family Taxaceae; genus Taxus; species Taxus wallichiana. The sequence goes on from CM031237.1 coordinate 919,143,898, forward strand.
ATGGATGGTATCCTCAAGCGAACCTCTTAATGCCTTGCATTTACGGCCCTTCTATTGTTAAAATCTCTCTTACACAAATCTAGTCGCAACTCGCATCTTCCATCTGTCTCCTAATAACCACCATCTACTTTCGTGGTGATTTGAAATTGTGTGGTTCTCCGCCTATTGCCTCGTTTACCTTAAATATGAGTATCGCGGCTCTACTCATTGACGCTTTTTTGGATATGTTCCTCCTCATGGTAGGAATACCTTAATCACCACTTCATCTGTCCCAAGTACTTATCTTAATCGGATCTGCTCGGGGCATGAGTACATGTTCTTCCATGTTCTCCTCCCCTTCATCTGATCTATCTAGGTCTAAACTCAGCTTCTTCCAAAGAGTTTCAAAAAAAAAAAAAAAAAAAAAAAAAAAGATGCTATCCAAAAAGATAGACTGATCCTCAAGGACAAATGCCTATCCATACATTGTCAAGTGAATCAAAAGCAAATAGACCATACCCTCGGAAGGATGGCTATCATACAAATTTCAAAATACAGACACACTCCCCTCAAGGACGGTCTGTTTCAAAGAAATATTCAAGGCTTCTTGTAATCAATCAGCCTTCCAGTCAGTTTATACACTTGTTAGCATCACTGAAAGACTTCCCGCATCGATCAGTCTTTCCATATCAAGCAAACTTCCCACATTGATCAGTTTGCTTTTCTGTCCAAATCATGAAGCTGAGATTTTAGACCTTTTGTCGATCATATGGAGAATCCTATTTTCCTATCATGGACATGTATTCTGTCCCTTGTAGGTTCCGACAAGATACTTACTTTCTTTTCTTTCCATTTCTATCCTAGATCTGGTTTGCGACTAGTTAGTGTCAGGTTTATTTTAATCTTATATAGGGCCTTGTATGCTTGGTCTTTCGGTTTCTTATCTGGATCTTCTCTATGGTCGGTTGGAAGTCCGACTTATCATTTCCCTTCTTTTCCGAGTGTCTTCTCTTCTAAGTCACGGTTATTTCTGCTTTCATCTTTTGCTCTTACAATAAGCATTCTCCATTTCTTTGTCTTGCATCCTGTTGAATTGACATTTCACATGTTAATTCAATCAAAATCTATCTTCTATCAACATTCCTCTTATCTATCAAAACATCTATCTTTATTCATTTCTCATTAAAATTACATCCATCTATACATCAAACGCATCTATCTATCTATCCATCAAAATATTTAAAAGCTATGTCCATCCAAGATACTTCCCATCATCTATCAAAATTAAATCAATCTATCTAACCACATCCATCTATCATCTATCAATCTATATCTATCCAATCACATCTATTCTATCCACATTTCAATCTATCTAATCACATCCATCTATCATCTATCAATCTATATCTATCCAATCACATCTATCTATATCCATCTATCCATGTATATCAAAACCAAAAAGTATAAGTACAATTGTATGCCAAATCATATGATGAATCTATATATATACATGTGTGTTTATACAAAAATGGGTGGCTTTCCATCAAGCCATCTATACAATGCCTTCCAATCGAGGCTACATCACTATACAAATGCAAAAGTCTATCAAAACTCTATATAGTAAAATCCGAAGCATGGAGGACACTATCTCCTCCACCCTCCTCTCCACCTGGCTGTCTCTCCTGACCGCCACCGATCGAGCTCGATGCACCTGCTGCTGGAGGTCTCAGCCCACCTCGATCTCTCCCAGTGCTCCCTCCGCCTGAGGCTCCGCTCGCTGTAGCCGTCCCTGCTCTCCTCCTCGCCCCATACCGAGGCACATCTGGGGCATGCTGCGCTAGGGCATCCTCATAATATCTCACCTCAGCAAGGAGAGACTGGTACGTGCTAAGGCTCACAGTACCCGGTGCTCGTAACGAGGCTGCTGGTGCTGCTGGCGCTGCTGGTGGCGCCCCTCCTAGGGTCGTGCCCTGTGTGCCAGACTCTGATGTGGCACCTGTCTCCCCATACTTGGCCCTGAGGGCCTCCCTATGCCGAAAATAGCGGTCCCGCTGCTGGATCACTGTATCTCGCTCCTGCCGAGCGGTGTCTCTCTCCGCAATCAGGGAATCCCTCTCCTCTGTCAAGGCCCTAATCTCCTCTAGAGCTACCTGATGTGTCTGTATCAGTGTGGCATGCTCTCCCTCTAATCTGTCCAGTATAGCAGCTATGTCCTCCTCCCCAGCATCTATCGAGGGCGGGAGATGTCGTGGAAGCTCTGTGTCATACCATGCTGCGTAGCCCTCATCCACCCCCGCGTCATCATCACTATCTATGGAGGGTGGAGCCTCTCTCAGTGGGTCTGCCGGGATCAAAATCGGCAGATCTGTCTCTCTGCCATCCCGCCTATATGGTGTGTATGTGGCCGGTACTGTCTGTACTAGACCAAACTGCCTCAGTATCCGCATGAATGGGACTCGCTCCCACATATCTGGTCTGCGACCTCTGACCACCCGACTCCGTCTCAATGCTACCAAGTGGGCATCCTGACCAACCCATATCGGAAATGCCCGATATGGCCTCCAGATAACCTGATCTGGTGTAAGCGTCCTGAAACGCTCAGAGTACCACTCGGCTGATCTGCCTGTATCTCCTGCGGCCATGTCAGCCCGCCATCTCCGAAATCCATAATCCACACCCCCCACTGCTGCTGGCATCCATGGAAGCCCGGATGGCCTAATCACTGCTATGTGCTCATACGCCCAGCAATGGAGCACAAAGCTGACATCGATCCCTGTCCTCCGACCAGTAGTGTACATCCATAGCTCATAATAAATCTGAGCTATCAGGGCATCAGCGAAAGCAAAAATCTGTCTATACTGCAAGATGTCGCACACGCAGCCTAGCAGTAGCAATGGGAATCTCCCACCTCCTGAGTCTGGCAGAGCAAAATAAGATATGGCCATCTGAATCAGGGCTATCCGCCTGCTCCGAGGGCTATCCTGTCTGTACTGTGAGGATATCCTCACTGCCCCAGATACTATCTCCGCATCATCTGCTCTGTCTCTGTACAACCGCACCAGGGCCCTCTGCTGCTGCTCTCGGGGTGTGATCTCAATCGGGTCCCCCGTAATCGGTAATCGGAGGATCCTGTATACATCCTCATGGGTGATAGTCATCTCACCCGTCCTAAACCAAAATGTGCACGTGTGGCTGTCCCACCGTCGCACCAATGCTCGCATAAGCTCCACATCCCGTGGCACTCGTCTATAATATCTAAAGCCCCCGAGCCCAGCCAGCTCTAAATGCTGCCAGTCTGCATCTGTCACATCAGGCAGGATCGTCTCTAATAGCTCCGGGATGGCATCCCTCATGTGAAGGGTCTCTCGTGCCTGCATCCACGACATCAAAAGCATAATTAGTCTCTTATTTTCATAAATCACATCTTCCCAAATCATACAAATCAATGAACTTCCATCAGTCGGCGTCGATTTGATAAAATCGGCGTCGTTCATTTTAGTCGGCGCCGATTATTACCAATCGACGCCGATCCAAACCAGTCGACGCCGATTATACCAATCGGCGCCGACTTCCTGGCCAGACGTGAAACAGACCCTGGCCTCATATCCATCCAAATAAAAATCAAACAAAAAAAAAAAAAAAACAAAAAATAATAATAATATAACGAAGGGGTTCAAGAATGGTCACTTACCCCAGGTCGTGTCCTCCTGCGCTTCTGTCCGCTCCCAGAGGCTTCCATTGCGTTCAAATCTATCTCTGTCGGAATCAATCGTCACGTTGAAAATTAATCGTTCACGTTTTCCGTTCGCATATTTATATGCGTCTGGATTGGTCGGCGCCGATTTTTTGGGTCGACGCCGCTTTTTGTAGTCGTCGCCGATTCGTTTGGTCGCCGCCGATTTTTCTTGTCTGTTTGCCATAGTGTTGATACTTGGCTTTCTCATCTATCTGATCATTGTTGTGTGCTAAATCTTGTCTTTTGGCACATCTTTTAGATGTCATTGTCTATTTCGAGTTTGTTCCCTTTGCGTGGAGCACTCGCTTTTCTCTCGGCAGCTTAGAGTTAAACGGGTCTGTAGGCACTAACGTCGTCTGATTCATAGACCGTCTAGTTGTCCCTACCAATGTGTCTCTCTTTCCGATGCTGACTATTTTGCGTTCTCCTTACACTCGCGGTCTCAGAGGCACTAACGCTGCCTCATGAGGAGACCGGCTAGTTTTCCCTACCAATGTGAGTTCCTTAGGTTGCTGCCCTTTTGTTTATTTTTAATGCATCCTCAATGATCAGCTCTACTCCAGCTATCCAACTGGGGCATCCTGCATTTTTCATCTACCTCTTTCAAACTCGGGATCATCTGTTTTATCATCCATCCCATCCCTAGTTTGAGGGGGAGTCACATCACCACAATTCTTCCCTTCTTCCATCCCTTTGTTTTTGTCTCATAACCTTGCTTATCGCAAGTTACTTGACAAAAAGGGGCAAAATGTAGACACCTAAAATTGGTTACTCAATTTAGTGTCCCTCTTACCCATTTACGTGCTTAGGTAACCTGGGGCACGTTTGCGTCACCAACTATCCCCTTGGGATATTATCCAATCTGTGATTTAATCACCTATCTCTAAATTTAATTCATTTCATCATATCTTGCCCATGGGTAATTAAATAATTAAATATTTAATTACGCTTCTTCCCATGCATCTTAATCACTTATCTACCCCAAATTTATTTTACCCATGTACCACATCTATTCTTAATCTTCCCTAAGCGGGATATTTTCCCGTAGTCGGATAAGCCTTTTCTTTCTCGAATCAATCAATTAAGGCACCTCGGGAGTCTTTTCCGCGATCGGCGCCGACCCATATGGTCGGCGCCGATTTTCAAGGAGCGGCGCCGATTATAAAAGCAAGTCCAGAACTCAGTTCTAAGGGCGGAAAATCGAACCGAAAAAGAGCGAAGAGACCGAAAAAGAGACGAACGAGTGAAAGGAAGCACTTACGCACGAACAGAGAGTGAGAAAGAGAGATCTTCTTAGCATCAATTGTCTCAGTTAGGGCAGATCCTGTCCTAATCAATCCCTGAGAGGAGCACCGTTACTCTGCCCGTATCATATCAACACCATACACCATTATCTATCATCTGGTGACTCTGTTCCAGCGTCTCTCCATCTTCGGCACATCCTACAGACAACATTCACCTTCCGCTCCCCGAATCTCATCGCACAGTCCCTGATTGGTCAGTCTGCCTTCAGTTGACACTGATCTTATCGATCGGCCGACGCCGATCGCCCGATGGGCCGCCGATCGGTCCTGCGCCGCCGATCACATCAGTCGCCGCCGATTCTACACAGTCGACGCCGATTTCCCTGCAGACAGGTAAAAGGTCACAGGTAACACAAATCTAGCATTATTTCTCGCCTTCCCGGCTTTACGTACTTTCCTTCCTCTGCTTCATTGCCTTACGTTCTGTTTTATTACTGCAATCAGAGAATCTAGTCTTTATTTACATCTTTTATCATGTATGCTGCTTTTCTTTATTGAAAACGTGGACTGACATCCGCCAAGGAAGCTTATCGCTTCTCGGACCCGCTTCTCGGGCAGTCCACCCATATATCTTCTAACGCCATCTTTTACTCACAAGACTTGGTGTTTTGCGTTACTCGGATCTATTGTGCGAATTGCTCGTGTGCGCCTGCTTATCTACATCGACTTCCTCATCCGTCTACATCTTCATCAGTGCATCTATTTCATTGAGGTTTTCGGGGTTTTTGTGTTTAGTTTGGTGCATTAACTTGACAGTAACAAGCACGAAATTCTTGATCTACACCATCCTCATTGTTGATATTCTAGTAGCATATGGAATTTTACTAGGGAGAAGTTTTTGCAGGGAAGTCGGTGGAGAGATTCATATGGATTGGTCCAAAGCCAGAATCCCCATCAAAGGAGTAATGTACACATTGGAGCCTAAATCACAAAAGAAGTACCTGGTCACCAACTCTAATGACCCTAAGGCCCAGATTCTCTTTGAATCATCGGATGGGGAACTACTTCTTATCCACCGAGTCGATAGAAAGGACATTCTTGTCCGGGAAGAGGACCTTAACAAGATATAGACAACTCCGCAGTTTGATGGTAGTTGTGCAACAAGTGGATGTGGTGTTGGAGTTGTCCTGATATCTCCTGAAGAGGATATTTTCCCTCTTTCTTTCAAATTTCCATTTTTCAATACAAACAATAATGCTGAGTATGAATCTTTGTTGCTCGGCATACAAGCTACAAAGGAAAGAGGAATGAAGAACCTAAAAGTACAGGGTGACACTGAACTGATTGCTAATAAGGTAAAGGGATTATACTAGGTAAAAAACGATAGACTTAGGCACTACCACAATGCAGTATGGGACAACATTGAGGAGTTTGATGCCTTCTCAATCAAAGTGGTTCCACGAGCCCAAAATGACATGGTCGATTCATTGGCCGTCTCTGCCTCACTTATGCTCCCTCACCCAGGGCTGAAAACAGACACATATACCATTGAGGTAGTCTTTCTCCCAAGTGTGCCAGACAATTCTCACCATTGGCAGGTATTCAACGATGACAATCAGCTTATTACTTTCCTAGAGAAAGTAGACAATTTCAATGAGCTTCATTTCAAAGGATCTACTTCGGTATGTCGTGAGTCATCCTTTGGTCAAGAAAATGAATCAATAGAAGGTGGAGGCATCTATCAACTCAAGGGGAAAAAAATTCTAAAAGGTTTAGTCTCCCTGGAACGATTGTTTGACAAGCATGACCGCTTCATCAAGAAAAAGTGACAGAATGACCCTAGCTCTTCTCCAGAGACCGAATCTGTTAATCTAAGCTCTACAGAGCATCCGTAGTTTGTGAACATCGGGAAGTGTTGTACACCCTGAGGAAAAGTGGAAATTTTTCAAGCTGTTGAAGAAATATATGGATGTATTGGCATGGTCTTATGCCGATCTAAATTCATTCAAGCCTAAGGATGTTCAGCATGACATCCCGTTAAAGGATGACATCAAACCCTTTCGCCAGAAATAGAGGCACTACAATCCTAAGATCTCGGGTACCATCTAGGTGGAAATACAGAAGATGTTGGATGCGAGAATTATCTTTCCTATCCATCATACTACCTAGTGCAAACATTGTGCTTAGGTGCGAAGAAGAATGGTGAAATATGCATATGTGTATATTTTCACAACTGAACCAGCGCCCCTGAAGGACAATTATCCACTTTGCCCATAATGGATCGTGGTTCCTGTAAAATAACTATTTTAGAGATGTTATCCATGCTCGATGGTTTTTCGGGCTATAATCAGATTGAGGTCTCACCTGAAAACTAATTCAAAATAGTGTTCACTACTCCTTGGGGTACATTCACCTACACCAAGATGCCTTTCATCTTGACCAATGCCGATGCCATCTTTCAAAGGGTGAGCTATGGAATTTTCATTCAAAGGTATGATGGGAAGGTCATCGTAGTTTATCTAGATGAGTTAACGTGTTCTCTAAAAGTGAAGTGATTATTGTGATCATTTGGAGCAAGTATTGATTAGATGCCGAGAACATAGGATTTCCCTAAATCCAAAAAATTCTGTTTTCGGGGTCATCAAGGAAAGTTGCTGGGACACATTGTCAGCAAGGAATGAAAAAAATAGACATCAAAAGAGTCAAGGCTATTCAAATCCTTACCTTGCCCACAAGTAAGACTGGTGTTCACTCTTTCTTCAAAAAGGTGAATTTTCTCAGACGCTTTGTTCCAGACTTCGCTGAAAAGACTCGTCACATATCAAATATGATGAAGGGGTCATAAAATTTCCGGTGGAGCGAAGAAGGAAAGATGCCATTCAATGATATAAAAGCCTCTTTTGCTCATGCATCTATCCTGGTATGTCTAGACTTCTCCAAGGATTTCATCACGTATAGTTATGCGTCCGCACATACTCGTATCGACTATATTAATGCGAAGAACTCGAGGATGTTGAATCCCCTATTGCTCTCATGATCTCTCCTCTAAAGCTTCATGAATTGAATATGTCTTAATTAGAAAAACATGCCTTTACAGTAGCCAAAGTAGTCAATAACTTATGGTGCTACAACCTAAACTCTCATACAGTAGTGCTGGGTTCCCGACACGGCGCTAAGTCTATCCTAACTCAAAGTTAGGGAGCTTATGAGGGAATTTGATAACAAAGGTCCAAGAGTATGATCTGGACATCAAACTAACCAAGTTGGTAAAGGGTAGAGGCCTATGTCATCTCATGGCTGAAAATAAAGATTCAAGATATCTTGAAGAGAAAGTTGATTACATCGACGAGCGCAGGGTGAACTGGAGAAAGTTGATTCTCTACCTATGGTTCTATTTGTTGCGACCAGCGACGAGTGGTATTCTGACATCACTTTCTTTCTCACTTACGGTGAGTGTCCAACCCATCTAACTTCAAAGGAGAAGCAGACAGTAAAGCTCAGGGCAGCCAGATATGTCATATGGGATGACGGTTTATACAAGTGTGGGATTGATGGCATCTTCTTGCGATGCGTTGACAAGCCACATCAGGTGAAGTTACTAGAAATATTTCATGATTCAGCCTATGGTGGTCACTTTTCCTCTTCTATGATAGCACATAAGATCATTTGGGCTAGGTACTACTGGCCAACGCTATTTCAGGATACAACCACCTGGGTAGCAAAATGTGAGCTCTGCCAATAGTTCGTTGGTAAACCAAAATTGGCTGCTTTTTCCTCGTGCCCATCATTATTGATGAACCATTCAAGCAATAGGAATTGAATTTATTGGATAAATCCATCCCTAATCAAGTGCTAGACATAGTTATGTCCTAACAACAACAGATTACTTCACCAAATGGGTGGAGGCCATACCTGTTAAGAATGCCACCTCTGAAGTTGTTTGTAACTTCATCAAAGAAAATATCATTGTGAGATTTGGCATCCCACACAAGATCGTTGCTGATAATGCTTCCAACTTCTCCTCATAGGAAGTTATTGGTTTTTTCTATGGATACAAAATAACCTTGGCCCATGCCTTGGATTATTACCCTTAAGGGAATGGTCAGGCTGAATCTAGCAATAAAAACCTAGTGACTATCATACGGAAGCTAGTCGATGAGAATCAGTGGTCATGGCACAAGTCATTGTATGATGCTTTGTGGGCAGACCGTATTACCCCAAAGAGGTCTCTTGGAATGTCACCTTTTCAAGTGTTATATGGAATTGACGTTGAGATCCCTATCTCCACGGAACTCCCTACTCTACGCTTGGCACGAGTGATTGAAGATGAAACTTTCCAGAATTCTCTTGAAAAGAGGATCATGTGTCTAACAGAACTTGAAGAAAAAAGGGTAAGGGTGGTCGACAGGATCACCAAGAACATCAGAATAAATTCAAAATATTGTTTGATAAAAAGGCCAAGCAGAGAGATTTCCAGGTGGGAGATCTTGTCCTCCTATGGGACAAGCGAAGAGAACCAAAGGGCATGCACAGGAAATTTGATTCTCTTTGGAGAGGGCCATTCAAGATCAGATAGCTGAACAGAGAGTAGCTTCTATCTCTCATATCTAGATGGAACCAAGCTCCCGCTTCCTATAGCGGGCAACATCTCAAGATTTTTAGGAAGTAGAGCTTGCTCTCTTCTTTGTACAGTTTTCTTTAGTTGTGTGTTTGTTTTGTCATGTGTTTTCTTTCTATTAGTTGTGTGTTTTCCTTTCTTTTTCATCACCCTTGTTTTTGACTCTATAACCCAATGGATAGGCACATGAAAATATGGGATTCTCTACCCTTAAGCTTTGCTCAAAGATAGTCCCTAGAAAGAGCCAGTTGTTATCCTGTAAAATTGACAAGGTAATTTTGCAGGTAACCATACCAAAATTCCATTTCGGTCCCTTGATAAGGTCTATTAATGTTCTGAATGGCCTAGAACTCCCTTCCAGAAAATCAAATTTTAAGAACTTGGTCATTTTCAACCTTTTTGGGTTGGGCACAAGAACCATTGTTGCAACATCTTGCAAAACTATGCCCATCTTTTCCTTTGGTGCACTTCCTAGAGTGTCAACACTCCAAATGTTGTGCCTCCCAAAGGTGCGCCAAAGTGCACCCATCATCTTGATTACACTTCCCAAATTGTGCCATGCACACTAGAAAGGTGATGTTGACACATCCAAACCCATGCCTAGGCACAATCTCCTCCATGTCGACGTCTCTCCTAGTGCGCCAAAGGAAAAAGTGGTTGGCGCATTAAATGCAGACTTTTCTATATATATGTGCATTGAACCTATCATTTTCACAAGTTGAAAATCATGAAAATTATTCCTTTGTGCCTGTCATTATCCTGTCATCCCATGTGTGCCATTTATCATGTTCATGGACCCCACCTCATCCCTTCGTTGTTATTTATACCGGGTAAGTGGTTCCTTCCATCCTCGTTATTGTTTTTGTGGTCTTTGTGGTTTTTATGTCAAAGTTAGGAGAATAGGGTTATGTGATAAAGGAAATGAATCTAGAAGAAAGGGATAACACCATTTGCAAACCCAAGTACTCAACTGCAAAACCCCTTCTCCTCCTTCTAGATCTGCAAATTTGGAAGGCTCTACCACAAAATGAGCCAAAACCCATTTGTCCCTTACTCCCTGCCTTGCTAGGTTTTCCCTCCTGGACATCAAAGTCTAAGCCAAAAGAGTGAAAATCATAAAATAGAGCAAACAACCCACTATTTTTCTTCAGCACGATCTTCATTCATGTTACATAAAACACAGTCGCACCATAGGCGCACTATCCCTACATGCAACATAAGCCTTTCCCACGCCTTATAAAACATTGCAAAATTCCCAAAGTGCAAGTGCTGGCGCCAAGGCAACTACAACAACACTATATGTTGTGCAAACCCTTTCCGCACCATACAAACTAAACCCCTTGGCACACTTGACCTTTGTGTTACACCTTCTGTAAATGCACTTGCGCACCTCACCCTCATCATACAACATCTCGCCACATATGCGCTTGGCACACCCCGAGACCCTCTATGCCAAACAAATCTACACCCGCTTAAACCAATTCCTATACCTTTGTGCAACATCTATGACATCAACATCTAAATGTTATGTGTAGCCTTTCTGCACCCCATACCCCTTTTGGCACTACTTTCTCCCATGCAACACTCCCTAAAAGTGTGCCTTGCTTTTGAAACCCCTATAGCTTTGTAGTAAAAGTTTGCGCCTTGCACCCCAGGGCTCATAAGTTGATAATTTTTCATTCTAAAAGATTTTATGGACAACTTGATGGCTAACATGACCATTCTACATTGGAACTCTCTAATTATTCCTGCAAAGTAGCTGAAATCCTCGAGTGCACTTATGTCTTCATCGAGTAATAAGCCAACCAAGTCCAAAGGCAAAGCCAAGTTGATGAGAGCAAGAGATGAAATATAAATACCAAAAGGTCAGGATGCCTGACTCACTTGTGGAGTGTGATCTCAATATCAGAGACTCAGAGCTTGGCCACATTGACATGGATGACTTTTGGGCCAGAACCAAGAAGGTCACAGGTAGCCCGTGGATGGATAAATTGGTTGGCAGTGGTCTGCACTTTCTTTGCAGGGCTCCCAGTGAGTGCAATTAATAATGAATTCATCATGTTGGTGGGCCGTTGTTACAACAAGGACACAAGATGTATTGAAAATGAGGAGGACAAAGTGATAATCAACCTCATAGCCCGACACTTTGAAATTATCTTAGGCATCCCCCACCATAGAAATTTTGTGGCAATAAGTCAAGAAGACTGCATAAAGACTTGGTCCGATAATGAGGACAAGTGCATGCAGATGATGAACGAGGTATACCTCAAGAATACAAAGGTGGCGAGCATGTGTCCCCAAGTCATTCATCACAGTGATTTTTCAGAAGAGCTAAGTGACACGATCACCTTCCTAAGTAGAGTACATGGGCTCCCTGATGCCCATTACTTTCACAAGTGGATGCTCAGGTATTTGGAAACAATGAATAAGAATGTGCCCGATCAACATTTTGGCTGGGGTGAGATTATCAGTGATACAATCTTAGAACAACTTCAACAACTTTCAACAACTGGGAGGTTCTATATGAACTCCTATGTAGTATATGCAGCTACCTCAGAGAGAGACTACCCAGGGTTGAATCAGTATGGGGTATGGCCTAAGTCAAAATATATGAATACTATCTAGAGTTGAGGCTTGAGAACAACATAGCTCAGTTTAGCAAGATCAATGATGTCTTCTTCTATGGCATCATCTACCTCTTGAGGCCCAACATGATGGTCAGACAAGAAAAAGTGTGATCACTGCCACAATGAAGTGGGGAGATTTTTTTATGCAATTCCCCACCTTTACCTATCTTAGACAACCTAAGCCAAAATAAGAGGAAAGTCCCCATTACACCCATGGACTTCTCAAATCATCACTAAAAGGACCAAAGAAGCAAAAAGTGATAACTCACTTTTCAAAAAGTGCTTCAGTGAAAGGGTTATGGAGATAGCCTACCCAGATCCCATAAAGAAGAAAGAAGATCTATCTCCTACAGATTTTACAGTGACCCAGGTCATAATGGGAACATCATCAGAGAGCCTACAAGGAGAGGCCTTGTCATCCATGGATGCCCTTTGCAAGAAACTACAAGAAGAAAAGGAGAAGAAGAGAATGTTAAAGGAACAAAATGAACATCTTCTCCAAGCTCTGCAAAGAATGGGAAATGCACCTCCTATAGCTGCTACCGAAACTCCTAAAGTCCTTAGTCAGGAGAAGATAAATGAATATGCCAAGATTGGTGAACAAGGTGCAGCAGTGTCCTCCTAGAGAGAGCAGATCCTCAGAGATAGTGAGGAAGTAATCATGAAGTTCACAGGCCTCTACCAAAGTATAGATAAGGAAAACAATGAACTCTAGGCAATAGCAGGACCCGTCTCCGAAGAGTTGGACCATGCCAGGTTGCAACACGAGACATTCCAGAAAATGGTCGACTGCCTCGACCAATGACTTGTTAAAATTTGGCGTCATTGATCACTGTGAGCACACAACAAAGTGCTTGTCGCTTTAGACTATCAGGTTGATCAAATGGATTTTGTCCTAGAAAAGATAGACAAAATCAAGGAGGAAGCCCTAGACGTGAAACATCAAATGGAGTAGATTGTCTTGAGGATGTCTCCAGGGTTTGCTTAGCACATCGTTCACCTTGAGAGAAGCAAACGATACTATTCAGATTTTCAAGGGAATTGCATCACAAGGTTTGACGCCAGAGGTCACTTTTGATTGAGAATCTATTAACAACCTTCTGGCTTGCCACGATTTCGTCGGTACTTGATAGAGGCAGGAAATGAATACTTCAAGCTCCCTGATAGGCTCAGAGATGAATGAGAAACTTGTGAAGTCATTGGAGACCACACAAAGGGTCCCGATCATGATCAACTTCAGAAGATGATCAACAAGTTTATGGAGTATCGAGCTCAGTATCATATCGCCTCTCCAGAGTCAGAAACAAGACACTCCATTTAAGCAAAGGGATGATGATGAATAAGCTTCCTCCTCTTGGGATAAATCCCATTTTTGTAAAAATATTTAAAAGTATGTTGGCACATGCGATGACATCATCCATGTTGCACCATGGGATGTTGTCATCCACAAAATTGCCCCAAAGTCAACATTTGACTTTTAGATATTTTGTAAATAAGTTGTTGGCTCCTTTTTGTCTTCTTTCTCCTTCTCCTTCTATAAATACTTGGATACTTGTAGTATTCAAAGGTGGACAATCTTGTATGAAAAATAGAAGTGAGGAGAGAAAGAATTTGAGCTTTCTTGTAATAGAAGAAAACATTAATACAAATATTGAGACTTTGTGCTGAATTTATGTGTTATATGCATTAGATATTTCTTACATCAAATCTGTGTGTTTATTTTGTTAGATTCATATCTACTTTTGTCATTTCTTTTATCAGTATTACTTTATTTGTTTATGTAAGTTTGGCTTTGTTTACTACCGGCCTAAAACATAAACCCTCTGACCTTTCTACTTTGGAATTCATTTCTTTTCTCCCTTCAGATCCATCTTTCTTCCATTCCTTCATTCCTTTCTGTTCTTCATCGGAACTAACTCTACTGGGATGAGATCCCAAACCCCCGAAGGTAGAATATTATAGGACTTGCATAGGTTCCTGCTGGTAGAATAGCAATAAACTAGTTTCACTTTGTTGTCTCAAAGAGGGGCTATGCCTTGCACACTTGTTGTCTTAAACTAGATCTCGCCCACCCGATAGATTTTCGGACCAACAGATAAAAGTATAGTAATTCCCATCACTATGGAAGTCTCAATATTGCAATTATTAAAACAAATTGATATCGAGGAACATGGAGTGATGCAAGTAAGAATCACGGATCTGATGGAGCTTCAATAAAAATGAGAGATAGCCCATGAATCCATGATCAACCATCAATAGGTTATCAAGACTTGGTTTGATCGGAAGACTTCTAAGCTTGATTTTTGAGTCGGCACTTTAGTTCTAAAATGTGATGCAAGGGTTGTTAATCCCTGAAATCATGGGAAATTTGACCCTCTATGGACAGGACCATTCAAAATCAATGCATGCAAGCAACACAATGCTTTTGAGCTTAAAACTGTGGAAGGTGAGCCTCTAGCGATTCCGGTGAACAAGATCCATCTTAAGCCTTTCTATTAAGGTTTTAACATTGTAAAGTATGTATCATATGTATATTCCCCTCTTTCTTTTTCCTCGTGTTCATAGTCTTTAGACATGTGTCTCTAAAGCAGAGACCCTTCTGCCCCTTTTTAAATTTTGGAAGGTGTTATACCTTCTTGCTTTTCTCAAGTAAATGATCCAACGGTTTTTTGGAATAATGAATGAGAAGGATCGTGGTGTTAATAAAAAATATCTTAGGAAAATTAAAATTCAGTGTTAAGGGTCATACAACCAAAGTACCATTACATGATGTGACCCAAGGTATGTGTGAGCCATTACTTCGCGTGAGTCGAGGAGTCTATTTAAGGAAAGCTTTGAGCATACAAAAGCCTCATTCTAAACACTAAGAGTCTCTTGTTCAAGTGCCTCAGTCCCCAATTCAAAAAAGATAGAGCTTTCAACAAATCTCAAGCAATCATGATAGCATCCGGCCTCCTTACTACACGGTTGAAGTCCTACATAGGGTGACCTATGCGACTTCACTCTCTTCATCCACAGATGAGATTCCATGATAGGAAAACACAATTCATTGATGCTTCCATGGTAATGGATTTTGCAAATGGGGTCTTTGATCCCGTTCTCACCAAGAAACCAAAGGCTCTATGAGAGGCAACCCACACTAGATTCCTGAATTTGAGGGATTTTGAGTCTTTTGACTCTAGGATTTGGACCACCACACTTGCATAATATATGGTGCCTCTTATGCACCTGTATCCTAAGCTCATACAGATGTGTGTGCATTTTTTTGACCCAATGTAACATCATAAAGGGCACAAACATGCAGGTGGTAATTACACCAAAGACCATCAGGGATATGTTGGCCCTACCCTATGACCAAGAGGCTAACTTCTACAATATAGCCAAGATCCAAAACATTTGGGCTCAATGCCAAAACAAAACCACATTCATCAACAAGGAGTTGCGATAAGATGATTCAAGTAGTTCTAGGACACCAGGGATTCCCAATCCCCTTGAAGATGTTCATGGAAGACTCTCAAGATGCCTGCTCCATGTTGGCATTCATTTTTGGGCAAGAATCAGACATAAATGTCCATGAATGGAAAGTAGCGCCCCTTTCTAGATGAGATCTGTGAAGAAGGAACATATGTATTGGTTTGACTTCACCGAGGTCATTACACAGAATCTATTTACGAGTAGTTGGCCATGTTCCATGTTAATGCCACCTTCAGGTATTCTTCCTATTTTTTCCACCTCATTTTGTACTAGAAATCCCACCCCTTAGCCAATTTATAGACCTAACGTTGTGGGACATAGAGGTGGACCCCCAAAAGATCATCTCGGTATCTACATGGACTCATGTGTTGTCCCGCTCCTTGGATGCATATGAATTTTCCAATTTTTTTGTTTCTCCCTTTTACTCCGAGTTTGACCCAGAAGGGGTCAAAAATGTGGAATCAACGACTTGGTCCAAGCCATCCTAGAAAACCCCTTGCATCCCTGTGACTATTTCTTTAGGGAACAATATTCAATGATCTCGGTTACATGGATTCAAAGATGAATCCTTCATGCTTCCAAAGATTCTCATGGAGCGAGTGGTTGCGTTGGAGGTAACTAGGAAGCTAGTGCTTCTCAATGCAAAGTTTGGCTTCAGCCAGGAAGAATAAAGAATTGTTCAACCTCCCTTTGAGAAAGGGAGGGATTACCATCATCAAACGCTAGGTGGAGCATCTTCTCACATAGAATCTAGCTTCCTACGGCTTCACCTTCATCCTAGACACATGGAGATATGACTCAAAGGGTGGATGGCCGATATCTTGTCCCAAAATAGAGTCTCAAAATCTTACCACCATGAACACCAAAACTTTTTTAAAGAAAGGAGGTCTCCCCAAGAAAACACTCCCCCGATTATGTCAAGCTTAAGGATATTCCAATCCCATTATGGGAGTCTTTTCATCCAGTTTTGTACAAATATGACCCCGTTGTTACCATGACTTAGTTCCGACCTCAGGATAAGGTCAATTTGATGAGTGAAATAACTACCATGGTCACCATGGATTATCTCAAACTTAGCAATAAGCTGAAGAAAATGGAGGATAGCCTCCTACATACAAAAGCATTTTGATCCACCTCAATTCCAAAATCAAGGGTAGGATTAAAGAAATAGAGCAGCTCCATAAGGAGTTAAAAGAGGCAACATTGAAGGAAGATCTTACAACTTCTCAAGAAAGGACCACAACATTAGAAGCTGAACTTGCAGCATCCAAGCCTATAGCCTGCAGCTTCTCTTGATCAAGAGAAGAAGATCCTTCAACATGAGGTTGAATCCAAGCAATAGAGATCACTTCACTCCAAGTGAAGATACGTACCTCAAAGGCCGAGAATGGTAGCTTGCAAATAAAGTGCAAGGCATTAGAGGAAGTGGCAAAGGATTTGACTCAGAAGCTCACTCAACTTCCCCATAAGGGGGGAATAATCATGTTGGTATAGGGATTATATACCTCCTACTTTAAGAGAATCACTGCTAAGGAAACAAACCTAGGTCCCTCGACTCAGTTTATATTTGATGCACAAATCTTGTGCACCAACGTAAAGTCCTCGGCCTCAACCATCAGTAGCACTGTATCCATCAAGGTCCATGAATCATAAATGTTGGTTCAGAAACTTTATGATTCTTCAAAATTATCCCTGTAAGGGGCTGGTATTATAGACACACAGATGGTTGCGGTGAAAATCAATGAGATTCTATGTTGCAATAAGGCCATGATCAAATGTCACAACCTCCGGATTGACTCTAGCTAGGGATCATAGAGAGGAAGCAACACATCCAAGAGTTAGTTCAATCAGGATTCCACTCTCCCTTTCCTAATTACTCTACCACCCTATCAGAGGACCAAATTAAGTGGCTACTTATAGCTAAGCAACAAGATTATACTATATTTCAGTCTTTAAAATATGATTCTAGTGTTACTGAAGTAGAGGCCATTCTAAACCTATTGTGAAACTGGAGTTCCGTTTGCATGCAATGGTGTAGGATCTCCAAAAATTATCTCACAAGGATATTATTGAGTTGGATAGAGCCTTTTAAGCTCTACAACGAAATACTTACCTGACAGAGGCCGAATGGGTCGGTACTAGGTTGTTTTAAGCAGCTCTAAGTGGTGTCTCTTAGAGACACATTTTGAAATTTTGAAGTTTTACGGAAGGATTTCTGGATTCTTCCATGGCTATCATGGAGTCCCTTAGTGAGTCACCATAACTGTAGAAGTATTTCTACATTTTTGTGGGGATTTTCCATTAATGCTACCTTTTGTCGCCCTGACCCCTTTTCCTTTCGGATTTCTTTTGTATTTTTTTGGTACTGTTTTTTCCTAAGTATGGAACTAAGTGCAGAGGATATCCATGTGTCCCTTTGATGCACTTTTGAGAAGGTGCAAAGCATCAGAGTCTTCGAGCAGTGAGAATCCTCCACATGGCTAAATCATGGCTAAGCAACCCTAAGCGGGTTGAAAATTCAAGGATAAAGCGGAGGAAGGCACATGCCTCCACATAATGTCCAAGTACAAGTTTAAGAGGAGAGAGAAAATGAAAGGCCCTAGATAAGCACAAAGTCTCCACATGTCAAGTAAAGAAGCCACCACCATCGACATGACCAATTAAAGGAAGCAAGGGGCTCAAGGACCGATGGAATGAATGTGATCTCAGGTCCCAAAGCATGTAGTTGAGATCTGCTCCAAAGTTTGAAGATCTCATAGGTAAGAACTAAATACGAGTGGTGGAAATATTAATGGAGGAATGTTGAAACAAGATCCACAAGTTCTATAAATTAAGGTTCTTGTACCAAAAGCAGAGGGGGAGGGGAATATAGAAAAGAAGTTCCAGAGCTCCACAGAGTAATTTAGTTTCAATCTATTGTGTTAACTGGCCTTAAGGCTCACAGTAAAGCAATACTATAATTTGTGCCATTTTTGCCTTATTTACTTGGTATCTCTATTAATAAGATTTCTTGTTCTATGCACTAATGTTTATAATCTTCAATTTCCTTTATCTCTTCCTGTTTACTTTTTTAGTTTTAGATGAATGTTTAAATATCTATCATGCTAAACACCCTTAGATATTTTACATAAATCTATTCATTCACTCATGGTTATGTTTTAGTTTCATTCATCCTTTGATAATTTGAGATATCTTCAAAATAGTTGATCATGTTGAAAGCTCTTCAATTAATCTATAGCTATTTCAATTATATCTATGTGCTTTTTAGTAAAGTCTTGACACATCGCCTTAGTTAGGATTTATTTGTTTTTTTGTTTTTCTCTACCCCCTTATCTCAACCCAAATTAGAGAAGAGCTAGCTTTTATAAAATATGGAGGCTATCTTAAGGACCAAGTCCCACATCTCTAAGATTTCCCGTGACTCTAGTGGTTCATCTACAAAGATAATTGTCAACGCTTACATATGAAGTCGGTGATTAACTAGTGATATACAAACGACAAACAATAAAATTAAGTGAACATATTGTGACACAATAAAAATCATTTTCTGAGAGGTTTTTCATAGTCACGGTGCCCAAGCACTTGATACCTAGTCCATGTGCCCAGATCCAAACTTATTTTGGCAATTACATAATTTTTTGGGTACGGTTGTGAGAGTTTGTCCTCCTATTTCATCAATTTCCCAATTCAACATACCTTGGGATCAAGTGTGAAATCACCTAAGTATTGCATTCCTTCTCTTTCACTTAGGGTTTTAATTTCCATTTTCTTATTTATTTTGTCAAATTTGTACTTCAATGTTTATTCATCATATGTGACTCTGAAATATCTAGGGTTTTACAAATTCAATATTTGTTAAATCATTATATTCCTATATGATTTTATACCTCTTTGGTTTGCAAGTTTACATTACAATTGGTATTTTTCTCATTCATGCCCTACCTTTTGTTGGTTTTGAGGAAATATTTATCTTTATTAAAATTCATTAACCTAAGTCTTGCATTCATAAAAATTTCTTCACCAAGGTTTCTATTACTGATATTTCAAAGTATTTTGCACTTTAAAAATCCCCACTAGTGTGATTCAAACTTTTGAGTGTGTTTTTCATCCCAAAATTCAACAAAGTGTTGATTAATGTTTTACATGTGCTTTACATATCTAGAAGTATCCATAGTGTTGATTAGGGTTTCAAACATGTTTTACATCTGATTTAATATAAATTGAATTAAATCTAATTTTAGAGTAACTACTGTAATGAATGATATACAAGTAATAAAATACAAGTAAATGGACAAGCAAAAAGCAAGAAATGATATGAAACCCTAAGAAAGTAATATGGATAGATGACTTAGTTAATTTACGAGTGATCTCGGGAAGGTGTATAGTTGAAATAGACTGGAAGCAATGTCGGTACTTGGCTCACCGAAGGTTCCGAGACCCATAAATGTGTAGGAAAGAAGAGCCCATGGGAGGACAGGAGTGCCCAAGTGCTAGTGAATGGATCTAGGCGTTATTTTCTACCCAGATGTTTAGGTTATGATCCTTTCTGTATAGGATGATTTTCATTGTTGATCTCTAGTTTTCACTCTAGATTTTTCCCAATGTCGATGTTCACACCTGTAACCCTAGTTGCACATACCCAAAACCACATCAAACCTAATAAAGAAGATGTAGAATGTGGATTTGGACTGGCCCCAAAGATGGTCACTCGAAGAGTGAACTTAGTACGAGCATTGCACTACATTTCAAAGTTTATGTAGTTATGTGTGAAAGTGTGTGTAATTATGCCCTTGTGTAAGTTACACAATGATAGCGGGCTAGATCTAGAATATAGCAAATGTATAGAATGTGTGAGATGGAATAGAATAGACTTCCCCTCCTATGTTTTGTATGCAAAGTGATGCAGCCCTTTTCCCTTGAGTGAATGTGCTAGATGGATGTTTTGAAGTGTTGGTATGCCTTTGGATGAAATCTTAGGTGATATTAGATAATGTTAGTGCTTAGCCCTTATTTGAGATATATAACTATGTGTGTGTGTGTGTGTGTGTGATTCCCTTATTTGAATTTCATAATTAACAACTAGAAGGCCGACCCAAAATTGTAAAAGATACCCAAAAGATAAAAGAGGCCCAAAAGAGTGAGAAATGGATAGAGAGGGTCAAGAGCACTGGGTGCTAGTTTCCTAATTAGGTACTAGTTTCTTAGGCCATAAAATATAAATTGGTCAAATACCAATGGGTCTGTAGGGTGTGTACGGTCAATAAAATTATAAGAGACAAAGAAAAACACCCAAAAGACATTGTCAATTACTAGTTTTATTACTTAAGAATCATGTATGTATTAGTATGATCTAATTTGTGTCTACATTTTCCTCCACTTTATGTTTTTAAGTGAATACTCGATAGCATAAAGTAGATAAAAGATGCATACCTTGTGATCATGTAGAGAAGAGTGTATTTGATAGCGTGTTGAGTGGACAAGTGAAGTGTGAAGTGATAGAAATGTGAAGTGTGGAAACTAGGAAAGGGAAGTAGACCCTAGGGGTGAAGTGTATGCGTAGTAGTGTGTTGTGTTTGCTGATGTGAGTTGTTTCTTGTTGCGTATTAAGGACATACCTGTAAAATAAGAGTGAGAGAGTAGTCAAAGTCTTGTATATGAAAAATTAGAGTAATGCATGTATAAGTAAGTAAAGAGTGTAAAAGTGTGTAAAAGGAAAGTGTGTACCTGATGTATGAAAGAGTATGAGATAGAAAATTATCCTGTTTTCTTGGAGTTGTTGGATTTTAATGTCGATGGTGAGGTTTTTGGTGATCTCACACCAAGAGTGATTTTTTTGGGAGATCTCACACCAAAAGTGAGTTTTTGGGTGATCTCATGCCAAAAGCAAGTTTTTGGGAAATCTCGTGCTAATAGAAGAGTGTTGGGGAGAGAGGTATATCTTTTCTCTCCTTCCATGATGCTTCCTGAATAAGCACCACTACATATGGTACATCCCTAATTTGTTGCTTTTTCCAATTGTTACGATTGTAACTAAAATGTGACTAAATTATGTAACTAGAGGAAAGTACATGCTACTGGAGAACTAATTTGAAAACTTTTGTAAATTGTGCTAGAGTGAGAAAATGATTATATTTTTCCCCATGACATTAGTTCCGAGGGGGACGAAGTTCCCACTTCTACTATCCAGGTATGGGTGTTAGTATCTGCTATTTGTTTTGGGCCCAAGTTTGATTCTAAGCCAATTTGTAACTATGTTCCTATGTTGATTTTATATTGTGTTGTATTGTACTATAACTCTAAGTTGTTGTAGGGGTGATTTTTTCACCCAATAGATGCCCCCTCATTTGGGGTACATACGACGATTGTAGGATAATGTGGTCCAAAGGAGAGGACCTAAAGTTGATATGCATATCTCAAAGTGGATAATTGCAGGGGGGCAGGGGATGTGCATGGTAGAAACCAAGTTAGATGTAAACAATATGGGATATTAAAAAAGTGTTAGTTGTAAAAATACATAACATGCAATGGAATAAAATATAACAAGTAACTAGGAAGATAAGATGGACCGTGAAAAGTGGGTTTCATACATGGGACATCACTCACAATGTCACAATATAGTCGGTCGAAGTGGTCATAAGAAAACAATGAATAATAAATCCATAATGCCTAGCCCTTAAACAATAGAAAATAATAGAAAGCAAGAAGTGACAGATAGCCATGGTTGTATTGATCCTATAAGGAAAATGCTACACATGAAGCATCTGTTAGTATGTTAGAAATATAAATAGTATGTCAAAGCATGTATATAGTAGAAAAAAGTAAGTGATATTAAAGTAAATGATGTAACAATAGAACATGTGATGTGTAGATTATGAGAGTAGCAAAGGTAGATGCCCCAAGAGCCTCGGTGATACTTGGTAAAGATAATTATCGAGCATCATGCATGAATCTATGAAATTTCATGCATTCACCACAAGATACCAAGTGAACGTGCATGTGTATATAGAAAAAGATAATGACATACTAAGAATCTGGCTAGCATAGTAAGCAAAGTGCAACATGTAAGTAGTATAAGCTAACAAGAGTAAATGCAACCAAGATATGAAAATGTGGTGCAATTGTAATGGTGTGTTGCGATGTGTGATATTTGAATATGAAGAGGGGCCACGTTTCCCCCGAGGATGTGTATGAGATGAGTTTCATTTATAAATTCCCCCTCAACTGTCAAGAATGAACCATAGAACAAGAGTGCCTCACCTGGAAATAAATGTGTTGTGTGAGATTAGATGTTATAAAAGATATATCATGAAGCATAGATCATGAAGTGTGTAAGATGTGAGGTTCATGGATGAAGTGTTCCCTTAAAATTCAAGGGTGAACCATGGCACAAGAGTGTGTCATCGATAAATGACGGTACAATGTTTGTACCAAAGAGTATATGGATGCTTAGAGAGATTAGATATGAAGTATGGAGCATGAAGTGTGATAGTAGACACTAGAGACAATTAATAGTGATGAAAGAGGGGGAAATTTTGATGTCCCCCAGTGTATTTAGGATGAAAAATTCAAGTAAACTCGTAAAGGAGGTCATCAATATCAAGGTCATAAAAATAGGATTTGGGTTGGAAACATGGTATGTGATAGTGTGAGGTTAATCATATAAAGAGCTTGTGTGGTGTAAATTATACATACCCATAGCATATTCTTCATCAGTAAAAGGGGGTTGTTGATAGTTATGTGTGTACTAGTTAGTTATATTTTGTGTATATCTAAGGAATGAATCATTACATATAGAGACATGGCCAAAGGGCATAGGAAACATGATATCAATATGATTGGGATCAAGAGTGTCACCAATATAATTGAGCCAATATTTTCTGAGGGTGAGGGAGAGGAACATGGTGATCATGTAAGTAAGATGACCAAGTGGAAGACACAAAGGCCATAAGCAATAGTAATGAGTACATATCCATGGTACAAGTGGGGAGAGTGAGATGGAGGGAGGAGATCATTGGATATGAATCATAAGCGAGACCAAACCTTCATATGTGCAAATAGTGTCAGGGAAAGTGGGATCAAATGGAATATGAGGCCAATAAGAGTCATGTATGAATAAGGTACATGTAAATGGATCAAGTGGAGGGGTGGATGTGACCAAAGGAGAAGGCATGAGATCTATTGCATGTATAAAAATTGGAAAGGGATCATAGTTGTAGTAGGAGGATATCATTTGAATTGATATGCACTCTATACATAGCAACAAAATTATCGTGGAAGTAGGAATCATTATCTCAAGAGAGGTAAATTTAAGGTTACACAAATTTTCATCAATGAGCTCTATGCCATCAACTTCATCATCGAGTCATCATTGTTAGCTTAATCTCATTAGATAAAATCATCAAGGATATTAGGAGGAGTGGAGGTAGCTGTGGGGTGGGAGATGTGGTGGTAGGTGGGGTAGTGGTAGTGATGGAGGGAGAGGTGGTGGGTGATATAAGATCATTGGTATGTGTAGGGATGGAAGGGAGGCATGTGGAGGTAGCAGAAGTAGTGGGAACACTAGATTGACCAACATCGTATGTATTGATATTATCATATCGAATATGATGTAGTGGAAGTATTAGCATGGCGTTGACTCGGATCTATGCAGCAAAAATTTTAATGGGTTAGGGTCAGCAGAAATAGTATGCTCATATCCATCATGTAAAAATTTAACACACTTATGAATAGTATAAGTAACGACATGCATGACATGAATCCATGGTCTACCAAGTAGGCAAGTGAAATAACATGATGGGTCAATCACATAGAACATAGTAGGAATGGTCTTAGGTGTAACTTGTAAAGGTAATGTGATGGTGCCGATGCATGTGTGAGTAGTGGAATCATAGTTGAAAACAAGAGTAGAGGATTTAGTGTTTAAACTATTAGGAATTTGTAAATCGCTTGAGTATTGAGAGAGAACATAAATTTATAGTGTAACCATTATCAATGAGTATGCACTTGATATAAATGGAACCAATAGTAGCGGTATGTTGTTGTGTAAATGTGCAATAGGGAAATTAACAATTTCTGAGCATGAAAACTATACCCATGTGCCAAAATTTTCATGTCCTATCATTCCCAGGCACACCAAGTCCACCCAGTTAGTCTAGTGACCTCCCAATTGATGTTATCTCATCCCCCTAGGTGATTTAGGAAAGTCCATTCATTCCCGCCTAAGTGATTTTAGGATTTTATTAAAAGTCAGTAAGCTTTAGACAGTTGTGGGAAGGACTATCATAGGATTTCCTAGAATACATCAACCCCATGGAGCAGAAAAAAAAAAAGGAAAACTAGACACGGAGGTGATTCAAAGGATTTGGGACATAATGGAAGTGATTCAGGAAGATTCTGAAGGACTTAGAAAAGTCGTGGCAATTTCACCAAAATTAGGGTTCATAGCCTAAGGTGGACAAGCCAAAAAAAAATCTAGTGAGCTTCCGAAGGTGATTCCAGAGCTCAATGGATTTATAAGCAAAAAAAAAACATCAGAAATATAATTTCAATCCCTATAATATGGTGAAATTATTTTTTCAAAAACTTTGCGTATTTGGTCTGTGCAAGCGCTTTTCTCATACACAAATGGAGTACCAAATCAAAAATTCAAATTTTAAAGGATAAAATAGAGGAATAAAGACATGATACCCCCACCATTGGATTATAAATTCCATTACCAAAGGATCATATACCATTTCATCAAAAATTCCATCGGGAGCTCAAGTTATCACCGTTTCAAGTTGTCTTCTTAGAGTGAGTTCAAGAGTTAGTCAAATTTTAGGAGGACACGAGTCAGCTCCAGGAGCTTGGTGGGATTTTTTTTCCCTCAATGTCAGGGACATCAATCATGGAAAAATTTCCCATCCCCCATATGACCTTTGGATCCTCATGTGACCTCCAAGATCGCCAATTCAGCCCTTAGGTGCTTGTGGGAGCTCAAAGCCTCAACCATCCGATCATTGCCATGTGCCATCACCAGGAGTGTCATGGAATTTGATGTCCCTCATAGGTCAAGGACATCAGACTTAGAAAAATTCATCTAGCCCCCAAGGAGACTTCTGGTCACCCATGTGACCTCTTCAAGACCATTTTTTCAGCCCTGGGAGCTAGTGGAGCCTTCATTCCCTACCGTCATATCACCGCTACATGTCGCTGCCTTGCTCACCATGGAAATTGATGTCCCTCACATCCCTTTGAGGTGAGGGATGTCAGACAAAAAAATTTACCCAGCCCTCTCTTGTGCATAATTTTTGAATATTTTTTAAATCCCCACCTTTCACTTTCTTCCCGCTTCTAACATCTAACTCTCCCGTGCATAGTTCTTTCTCTAAAATCCTCTAAAACTTCCTACCACCATTCCACCATTGTTTTTACTTCACCTCTAAAAACCATCAGAAACACACCTTCAATCCCTCCTTGTGTTGCATGAATATTCACAGTGAAGAGATCTTCTTTTGGACCAATGAAGAAAAAGTTGGATTTTTCCACAAAATCCGGTTGTTAGATTGAAACAAGATTTCACCCAAAGAATAAGAAGAAAAAACCCTTATCAAAAATATAATTTTTTTCACAAATGAGGAGAAAACCAAACCTACAATTTTCGAGGTCCATTAATGGTTGTGTCTAGAAGCACTGCTAGGTCAAAATTTTAAAACTTTAAAATCTCCCAAACTATTGAGTGGATAGGTCCAAGATTTTAGAGGGGCGATATTGGGAAAAACCCATATCGAAAAAAAAATTCGTAGTGATCCAACCACCGAAGGTTCACTTTCCAAAAATAGCAGGTCTTCTACATGGAGGATTACCATTTTGGGAAAGTCATCAATTAAAGAAACTGTGAAAGAGGCATTAAACACAAAAGATGTATTGCAAGGAGAGATCGCAAAATGGTCATCTTGGTCCAAAATTGACACTTACTAAAAATAGTAAGTGGTCCCATGAGCACCTACCAAAAATAGAAAATTGATCCAGAAGGTGAGAGGAATGCAGGAGATAGGGAAATATGAGTTGCAACATCCAGTTGAGGTTTGAGGTAGCTGATTTTTCATACTTACTAAAATAACAAGTTATTTTTCTAAAGAAATCATGAAGCATAAATGGACAGGGCAGGAATCAGCGACCTTTCACTTCCGAGTAAAAGATAGAAAAAGTGAAATCTCTATCATCATACTATGTAGATTAGGTGACAATGAAGATGTCAATAGTTTCTTTCGACACTCATTTCATGCTTTGGTTGGTATGTGGGATGTGGAATTCATAATCGAATTCATTCATAAGATGCTTCATTAGGATCATGTCCGAATCATTCGAGTAGTGTGGAAGCATTGAAGGGATTCAAGATAAGATTTTTTTAGAGTGGATTTCCATGAGTGATGCCCATGGAGTCATGAATGATTTAAACATGACATCATCCAAAGGAAGTTCTTCAATGTGCGCAAGAGTTCGAGATTCAGAGTTCATCACATTGGAGCGTTTCATCGAGTCATTTGAAGGATCAACGGGCTTTATCAGAGGCAAAATCTATCATCATCAACATCATCCTTCCTCCTTCCTTCTCTCTCTCTCTCTCTCTCTCTCTCATCCCCAACTCCCCAACTTCTCTCTCCTCATTTAAATTTGATGGGGGGTTGCACTTTTTTCAATGTAATAAGTCACCCTTAAGTTATAAAAGGGGACTTAATGTTCTCCTAAGAATATGAAAAGTCTCATGACATATGAAGGTTCAATGGGGGTAGGCGAAGATAATTCCAAAGCATTATAAATTATAATGATCTCCTCATTCCAAGGGGTTCTAATTCTGAAATTCTTCTAGCTGGTTGTATTCTTGTAAGTTCATGAGAGATTTTTCTCACTTGTGAGTGAAAAGAGTTAGCCACTTTTCCCTTATTCTCAATGTCTTCCATTCTCATACTATGTACAATTTCTGCTTGAGCATCAATACAAGAAGGAGTTTTAATCCTTTTTTGACTAAGGGGTTTACTTGATACTTTGTGTTCATTAAATTCTAATTGGTCTTGTTGTTGTTTGTAGTATTGTTTCTTCCTAATTTTAGTGCATGTGATGAAATTTATAACTAGTGTGTGTAGGAATCTAATTTTCTACCTACAACATTAGTTCTCCTACCTCTTTTCTC
This sequence comes from Taxus wallichiana var. yunnanensis, assembly GCA_018340775.1. NCBI lineage: Eukaryota > Viridiplantae > Streptophyta > Pinopsida > Cupressales > Taxaceae > Taxus > Taxus wallichiana. The sequence goes on from CM031237.1 coordinate 919,171,748, forward strand.
ACTCCCTTTCCCACTCTTTAGACAAAGTCTTCCCTAGAAAGATATTTCTAGCTTTTTCATAGGTCAATGGAGTGCCCTTGTTGGATCCCCGGCCACAAGGCCACTAGGAAAATCCACCTTTACTCACGCATGCATATATAAGCAGCTACACTGATTAAGTAGAGGGACTTAGATTCCCATCGCATTGGTAAGAAATCCACAAGTTTTCCACCCAAAAAATTTTCTCGCCAACAGTTTTTGGCACCCACCATGGGGCAGATTTAGCAGCATCTACACCCAAAATACGACCGCAAGGTCCCAAAATTTAAAAAAATAAATATTGAAAAAGTAAAAAAAAAAAAGTTCATGGAAATCCATTTTTGAAAGATACACTATCAAATTCCTGCACATGACCTTTCATATTCCACAATGTCATTTTGTGTTCCCACTGCAAGAGTTTTCAAAAGCTAGCTAAAGGAAGATACACTAGGTTGAGCAGGTCAAAAGGTGTTATTGATTCCAATTTCAAGGCTTTGCAAAATCAGCAAGAATGAATTAGAGATAATCCACACTTCTTCTCTCAAGCCTCCTCTCCATCTGGATCTTCAAGCAGTTCACCCAAATCCTATCCAAACTCCTATTGATACTCCCCCTTCAAATTCTCCCATTTTTCAACCACCCTTGAGCATTGAGTTCCCGGAAGAAGAAGTTTGAAGAAGAATAATTTGTAGAAGAAAGAGATGAAGTAGAAGCAAAAAATGACAATGGAAGATGAAGTAGAAAGACCCCAACCCATTGTTCCATGGGGAAGAAATACAAGCCCACTTCTCTCTTGAACCCCCTCTTCATGATCTACCAATAAGTTCCCACAAGAACTTTCCAAAGTTCAAAGGTGATGGCACACAGATACCTAAAGAACACATCACCACTTTCACCACATCATGTGGGATTCTTGGATTTGAACATGAAGACGTTGTTATAAGATTTTTTCATGGAATATCTCCAAGAAAAATAGAAGAATGGTTCTACCTCTTACCTACACATCCATCACTTGGTTGGAATGACATCAAGATTGCCTTCGAGGAAATATTTAAATCAATGGAAGACTGTTTCAACCTCTTGGTGTAGTTGGCTCAAATGAAGAAAGGAGAAAATGAAACTATGAGAGACTTCATGGTTCGTTTTAACTAGTTTCTTCGTAGGATACCGGAAGAGGATTCATTTTCTCAAAAAATAATGTCAAGAGATTCTTCATTAATTCTCAATCACTAGAGGTAGGATTTATCCTATGAAGAGTTCAACTAAGGAACATTGTAGAAGCACAAAGGATGGCCATTGAACTTGATGATGATCTCATCCTCTCTGAAAGATCAAGAATCCATCGAAGGGCAAGGCCCAACATCTTGAGATGAGAGAACAAATTCATTGCTTTATAAAAATTGGCAAATGAGATGGCATTGTTGAAGAGGAATTTTCTAAATGAGTATCTTCTCAACAAAACCATAGAAATAAAATTTCAGGAGCACCTCGAAGGCTTTCCTTAGAGGCCCCACCTATCAATGCAAGTTGTAGGAGTAAGGAAAATGAAGAGGAGTTTGAACAAGAAAGTGAAGGTGGTGATTTCCTAGAAAGTGATGAGTTTGAGAATGATACACAAATCAAATTCTGTGAATATTTTGGAGGCAATGAAGATGACGAAGAAGATGCACCTAGCTTCTCATGTGTGTATTCACTCATTCTCATTTTGAGAAAAGGGGACTCTTCCTCTGTTGTTGCAAAGAAAAATAAGACTAAATATCCTCTTATGGTGACTCCACAAAACAAAATAATCATTCAAGGATCTCCACTCCCACCCTCCATGGATTCCACATTGTTGAAGCCTGATCTTGTAGCAAATAAGAAGTCTCCAAAAATTCCAAGTAAGTCTTCCGATGCCTCTTCTAATTCTAATTCTAAATATGCTCCTATAAAATCTAGTACTTTGAAATCTCCGAGTGTACCTTTCAAGATCCCCTATGTTCCCAAAAATATAATCCTTTCTTCCAAACCTTTCCTAAATCCAAAAGTAGTCCCTTCATCACCCTCACCACATCTTCTCCTTTTGACTTCATAGAATACAAAAAAGCCAAAGTGCAGATTACTAAAACCGAATATTTTGCACTCATCAAAACAATTCAAGATATTTTTCAATACATCATGAGTGGTAGTTTGACACCCAATGTTGTAACACCCTATTCTAAAGGATTACTACCAAACCCACCTATGCCTCCCTCATAGAACATGCTTTCCTTGAGCGCATCCAAGATTGACAAGGTTAATCCTTTCTACATCTCCCTTCTTGTTGGAGAATATGTACTAAAAAATTGCATAATAGATTTTGGTGCCTCAGAACAACGTGATGCCTTTAAAGGTCACCAAGGATCTCAAACTCACCATGACTCCACCTAGTGGCTCTTGTTACTCTTTGGAGTCAAAAGAGGTCCCACTTGTAGGGAAGGTCAAAGATGCATAGGTGGCTCTCACCAAATTTCCAGACAAGAAAGTTTCAGCAATGATTTTGGTAGTAGAAACATTCCGGATTCATTTGGAATGTTACTAAGTCAAAGCTTCTCGAGACTTGGGAGGGAAAATTCAGATGAATTGGTCATCCATAACCATACCAATGAAGGGAGACATAGATAAATTACTTCTAAAAATAAGATGAGGTACACAGTGTGAAATTCTGAAGCCTAGAAACCAACATCTTGTATCAAGATAGCAGGTGGATGAATTACTTTGTGACAACCGAGGAGGAAGAGGATATTCCCATCTTGATAGGGCTAGACATGCCTTCTCGGAGAGGCATGGACCTTGAAGAAGCATTGAGGAGATTTGAGTTACAAAAGGGCATCCCCAAATCATCGGATGACATAAATCATGAAGAAGAGGAAATGGTTCTTGGTGAATCTCAAACAGAAAAACCAGCTTATACGCTTACCCACAAGGAGGAGATGTTTTCATTCCCATTTGGAGATGAAGATGATCTCATCCATGCCATTCATGGAGGGACAAGACCAGCTTGTGATGAGCCCTCAAACAGTGGGAAAGAACCATCTGTACAAGAATTGCTAAGAGCCACAGAAAAGAAACAGAAGACCCTGAGCTCAACCTTGAACTCTTGATGCAAGCCATGAATCTGCAAGACAAGTGTGAAGCTAACTTGGAAGCCTCAACCAATGTGAAGATGGGCTATGTTGAAATAAATCAAGAGGAGAAATATGATGCCCCTCTGAGCCAATGATTGATGGATGCAATGATGAAATGGAGATATTTTCTTTCCCATTTGAAGAGGAAGAATCTTTCCATGATGAAAAATTGAAGCAAGGAGTTTTGAGGCCTTTGAAGTTGAAGCTCCTCTAGAAAAAGGAATGATAAAATGCAGTGATTCCCAAGATGATGAAGTAATCCCTCTAGATAGTTTCCTTGAGCTGCAAAATAAATATCCTTCAAGGCATACAAAGATGAGCTATAGGAAGTAATAAAGGATATCTCTATGCAAGAACTATTAGATGCAGTGGAAGTTGCGGAAGACCTCGAGCTGATTCTTGATCTCTTAACTCATGCCATGGCCATACAAGAAAAGTATGAGGTTACTTTTGATCCTCTCACAAGTACTCAAGCACCTCATAGTGGAGTAGAGAAAAAGGATAAGTCTGAGGTTTCTCATGGAAAAGAGGTCAACAAGCATAGACCTAGGAAAGAAAATAATCTGGAATGTTCAAGTAATTTGAATGAAAAAGAACCACCCTGGGGCATAGTAGTAGGATGCTCAATGAGGAATAAACTACGTGGATAAATGTGGAATGCAACTGGCACTATGAAACATGATTTCAAAGAGGATGAAGGAAGTGGAATTTCCAAGTGAAGATCGAGCATCAAGAAGCTCATGTGAATCACTCCTACAAAAACACAGATGGTCATGAAAGCACCCAAATTTCATAAATAGTTAAGGAGAGGAGGCTACTTTCTGAACCAGTCAATGGCTTTTCATAGAACAACATCACTCAGTTTTTCCACTCATGAGTAAATTTTAAGGAATGAAAAGTACTTCAGTGAAAGTGGGTTGTCCCTCACCGTATACCATATTGATAGGTGATTCCCTTTATTGTGTGTGTTTTCTTCTCATTGGTGTGTCTTTCTCTGTGATGTCTAGTGTGTTTTCCTCTTTCTTGTGTGTTCTCTCTCTCTCTCTCTCTCTCTCTCTCTCTCTCTCTCTCTTCTCTCTTCTCTTCTCTGTGTCTGTCTCTCTCTCTCTCTCTCTCTCTCTCTCTCTCTCTCTCTCTCTCTCTCTCTCTCTCTCTCTCTCTCTCTCTCTAAGTTGTACATGACTCCACAAGGCCCAATGGATAAGGCACTTGGTATTTGATTTGGTCTAAATGTTGATATTTTGAGATTCTCCATGTCATTTCTTTTCATGATGAGTCCATGTCATGTATCCAAGCTAGATCTAGTTGTTTTCATGCAAATGTGCAACAGGAAATTGACAATTTCCGAGCATGACAACTATACCCCTGTGCCAAAATTTTCATGTTCTATCATTCCCAGGCACACCAAGTCCACATAGTCAGTCTAGTGACCTCAATATTTATGTTATCTCATCCCCTAGGTGATTTATAAAATTCCATTCATTCACCCCTAGGTGATTTTAGTAGTTCATTAAAAGTTGCAAGCTTCAGGAAATTGTGGCAAGGGCTATCACTGGCTTCCTAGGAATGGAGCAACCCCATGGAGCGAAACATAAAATAAAAATCAGAAATGGAGGTGATTCAAAGGCCTTGGTACATCATGGAAGTGATTCAGGAATATTCTAGAAGGACTTGGAAAAGTTGGGGTAGTTTCACCAAAATTAGGGTTCACAAAGCTAGCAATGCATAGGCCAAAACAACTTGTTGAGAGATTCCAAAGATGATTTTGGGAGCTCTGGATGGAGTTATAAGAAAAAAAAAACATCATCAAAATATAATTCCAATACCTAAAATATGGTGAAATTATGTTTTTCACAACACTTTGCGCATTGGGTCTACAAGTAGTTTTTCTCATGCATAGGTGGAGTACCAAATACAAAAATCCATATTTTAAGGGATCAAATGGATGAATAAAGACCTAATACCCAAACCATTGGATTAAAAAGGCCATTTCTAGTTAGGATAATATAACATTTCGTTATAAAATTCCTTCGGGAGCTCAAGTTATCATTGTTTTAAGTTGTCCTCTTAGAGCGAGTTCGGGAGTTAGTCAAATTTTGGGAGGACACGTGTCATCTCCAGGAGCCTAGCGGGATTTTTGTCCCTCACGTCCCTCAAGGATAGTGAAATAAATCATGGAAAAATTTTTCCCAGTGCCCATATGACCTTTGGATCCTCATGCGACCTCCAGGATTGCCAGTTCAACCCCAGGTGCTTGCGGGAGCTCAAAGCCTCAACCATCCGATCATTTCCATGTGTCATCACTAGGAGTGCCATGGAATTTGATGTCCCTCACGTCCCTCACAGGTCAAGGACATCAGACTTGGAAAAATGCACCCAGCCCCCAAGGAGACTCCTAGTCACCCATGTGACCTCTTTAAGACCATTTTTTAGCCCTGGGAGCTAGTGGAGCCTTCATTCCCTGCCGTCGTCACCGCCACCATGTCGCTGCCCTTGCTCACCATGGAAATTGATGTCCCTCACATCCCTTTGAGGTGAGGGATTTCAGGGAAACAAAAATTTCCTAGCCCTCTCTATGCATAATTTTTGAATATTTTTTAAATCCCCACCTGTCGCTTTCTTCCCGCTTCTAACATCTAACTCTCCCATGTGCACTTCTTTCTCTAAACTCCTCTACAACTTCCTACCACCACTCCACCATTGCTGAACCTTGAACTAGATATATCATAGCAGTTTTTTACCTCCACTCCATGAAAACATACAAGTCTTAGAAGGAGGTTTGAGAAAACAAGGAAGAAGAAGCGAAGAACAAAGAGAAGAAACAATGAAAATCTCCATTGCCATGAAATGGAGATTCGTAGAAATCTTACAAACCAATGCACGAAACAACACACAATTTTTTTTTTTCTTCTCTCAAAAACTATCAAAAACAAACCTTCAATCCCTCCTTGTGTTGCATAGAACATTCACAAGTGAAGAGATCTTCTTTTCGGCCAATGAAGAAAAAGTTGGATTTCCCGTCAAACCGGTTGTTGGATTGAAACAAGATTTCACCTGAAGCATAAGAAGAAAAAAACCCATATCAAAAATATAATTTTTTTGCAAATGGAGGAGAAAACCAGACCTGTAATTTTTGAGGTCCATTAATGGTGCCGTGTCTAGAAGCACTATCAGGTCAAAATTTTAAAACTTTAAAATTTCCCAAACTATTGAGAGGATAGGTCCAAGATTTCAGAGGGGCGATATTGGGAAAAAACCCATATCGATGAAAATTTTTTTATAGTGATTTGACCACTGGAGGTTCACTTTCCTAAAATAATAGGTCTTCTACATAGAGGACTATCATTTCAAGAAAGTTATCAATTAAAGAAACTACGAAAGAGGCATTAAACACAGAAGATGTATTGCAAGGAGAGATCTCTAAAATGGTCATCTTGGTTCAAAATTAAAACTTACTAAAAATAGTAAGTGGTCCCATGAGCACCTGTAAAAATAGAAAATTGATCCAAAAGGTGAGAGGAATGCAGGGAGATATGGAAATCTGAGTTGCAACATCTAGTTGAGGTTCGAGGCAAATGATTTTTCATACTTACTAAAAATAGTAAGTTTTTTTTTTTTAAGAAATTATGAAGCATAAATGGACAGGGCAGAATCTAAGCATGACCTTTTTCTTCCGAGTAAGAGATAGAAAAAGTGTAGTCTCTATCATCATACTATGCAGAGTATGTGACAATGAGGATGTCAACAGTGTCTTTCGACACTCATTTCATGTTTTGGTTGGTATGTGGGAGGTGGAATTCACAATCGACAATCGTCATATTTGTGTTCAATGAAAGGTTGCAAAAGCTATAGAAAGGGGTAAGAACACTTAAGAAACCCCAAAGCCTTGTGTAAAACTGATCAATGGACCATCAGATAAGAAATAAGCAAGGATTCCTACTTTGCATGCATTAACTTGAAGTAAACAAGCAATTTAAACAAATGAAATTAACCTCTATTCTTGAAAGCTTAAAGTAAATGAACCTAAAAGGATCTAAGCAATCAGTTTATGCTTCAAGAGAATGGGATCTCACCATTAATGGCTTCAAGGCCAATGGTTCTTCCCATTTACTCCATGTTGTGTGATATAAATGCAAAAGAAAAGTAAATAGCTCAATAGAATGAAATAAAACTCCTAATCCTAGCAATAATACTATAGTTTATGTTAGAGGGAAGAAATGTTCTTAGAAATGAGAGGGGGTAGTGGGCTATTTATTGTTTTCCATTTGGGAAATGGGAGTATTTTTGGTGCATGTGGGACTAAAAGGGAGTCAACAAGTTAATTATCAAGTCAAAGTAGGATTTGACTAGGTTTAGAAGAGGTTGATCATGGTTAAGACTAGTTAACAATGTTTTAGAGGGTAATTAGGGTTTTAGAAGGGTTCTGAGGGTCTACTCAATCCAAAGAAATGGATTGATAGTAGAAGTGGTAAAGAAGAGGATAATAAGAGGATTTAGCCAAGAAGAGGCTATAATATCCCGTTTAATTGATTTACAGAGGAAATACGACCAAAAGAGTGTCGTAAGAAGGGAGTTAGATAGTTATAACTCGACAATGTGTCAATAATTTTTGAGGAAGAGAATAGTAAGTGCAATATTAGAAATAATAGTGCTTTGATCAAACTACGGGCGTCTACAATATCATTCATAAGATGCTTCATCACGATCATGTCCGAATCAACCGAGCAATGCGACAAAATTGGAGGGAGTTAGCACAAGATTTGTTTAGAGTGGATTTTCATGAGTGATGCCCATGGTCACTTTGAATGAGTCATGTGACAATGTATTTAAACACAGTGTTCACACATCATCCAAAGGAATTTCTTCAGTGTGCGCAAGAGTTCGAGAGATTTAGAGTTCATCACATTGGAGTGTTTCATCGAGTCATCTAGAAGGATCAGCGGCTTTATCAGAGGAAGAATCTATCATCATCAACATCATCTCTCTCTCTCTCTCTCTCTCTCTCTCTCTCTCCTCTCTCTCTCTCTCTCTCTCTCTCTCTCTCTCTCTCTCTCTCTCTCTCTCTCTCTCTCTCTCTCTCTCTCCCCCTAACTTCCTCTCTCCTCAATGTTCTAATTTGAAATTGAGGGGTTGCACTTTTTCAATCTAATAAGTCACCCTTAAGTTATAAAAGGGGACTTAATGTTCTTCTAAGAATATAAAAATTCTCATGCCATATGAAGGGTCAATGGGGTGTAGGTGAAGAGAATTCCAAAGCACTATAAAGTTTAATGAGATCCTTATTCCAAGGGGTTTTAATTCTTAAATTCTTCAAGCTGGTTGTATTCTTGTAAGTTCATGAGAGACATTTTGCTCACTTGTGAGTGAAAAAAGCTAGCCACTTTTCCCCTATTCTCAATGTCTTCCATTCTCATACTATGTAGAATTTCGCTTGACCATCAATACAAGAATAATGCATTTCCAGACCTTTTTTGACTAAGGGTTTATTGATACTTTGTGTTCAAGTAAATTCTAATTGGTCTTATTGTTGTTTGCAGTATTGTTTCTTCCTAATTTTAGTGCATGTGATGAAATTTATAACTAGTGTGTATAGGAGTCTAATTTTCTACCTACAACATTAGTTCTCCTACCTATTTTATCACTCCCATTTCCCACTCTTCAAAAAATTCTTCCTTAGCAAGAGATTTCTAGCCTTTCCTTGGGGTCGATGGAGTGCCCTGTTGGATCCCCGGCCACAAGGCCACCAAGAAAATCCACCTTTACTTGTGCATGCATATATGACAACTACACTGGTTGAGTAGATGGACTTAGATTCCCATAGTATTGGAAAGAAATCCACAAGTTTTTCCACCCAAAAAAATTCTCACCAACACGGTAATAATCAAAGGCACAAGAAGATGGCCAATAGCGGTAGGTGGGATATCCTCATCACTGAAGGATATGGCATGTGGTATATTTTTGAGAGATTGAATAGGATGGGTAAAATAAATAAGGGAACTATCAATTTCAATATGTATTGAGTGTATGGAAGCCTCTAATGTATGATGCTAATATGGTGAAATATGTAAAAGATCATAAAGATAGATTTTGGCTAGTGTATTTTTGAGTTGCTCAATGATGTCATATCCTTTGGAAGTGGTGGTAGAAACTATAGATGTAATAGGTAGTAGGATAGATATAATTGGAGTTGTGGGTCGCTAGTTATGGTGAGTGCTGACCACATTAATGGTTGGATCAAGCATTGGAGTAGTTAAATGAGGAGGATGTTGGGTGTGGCTTGCATAAAATTCATAGTGGCGGAAGCCGTTCCAAAAACCCGGGTTAGTGCATATGATGGATAAGAAGATTGGTCCATAAATTCAGAAGGAGATAGAATCAGTTGCATGTTCAAAAGGTTTTGTTCACAAAATGATTTAATATAAAGTGAATTAAATCTAATTTCAAAGTAACTATTATATTTAATGATATACAAGTGATAAAATATAGTAAATGGAAAAGCAACAAGAAATAAATGATATGAAACCCTAAGCAAGTGAGAGGGATATATGACTTAGCTAATTTCTAGGGGATCTTGGCAAGTGAATAGCTGAAACAGACTAGAAAAAGTGTCATCAAGGATCACCAAAGGCACAAAATGTATAGAATAGAAGTGTCCATGGGAGGATAAAAGCGTTGGGAATCGGTGACTAGATCTAGGCACTAGTGTCTGCCAAGATGCTTAGGTTTTGATCCTTTATGTGCAGGAGTAGCTTCATTGTTGATCTCTATTTTTTGCTCTAGATTTTTCCTAATGTTGTTATTCACACATGTACCACTGAAAAATAGATAACTTAGCTGCACATACCCATAAACCACATCAAACCTAATAAATAAAATGCATAATGTGGATTCGTACTAACCTCGACAACAAAGAACTTAGTACCGACCACCGCACTACATTTAAAACTCTATGTAGTTCTCTATGAAAGTGTGTGTAATGATGCCCTAGGATTCCCTTGAGTAAGTTACACAATGAGAGCAAAGCTAGATATAGAATGTAATAAATCTATAGAATGTGTGAGATGGAATATAATAGACTTCCTCTCCTATGTTGTGTATGCAAAGTAAAGCATTCCTTATCCCTTGATTGAATTTTCTATATGTATGCTTTGAAGTGCCTTTGTGCCTTTGGATGCAATATTAGGTGATAATAGATAATGCTAGTGCTTGGCCCCTTATTTGAGAGCTATAACTATGTATATATATGATTCCCTTATTTTAATTTCATAATTGATAACTAGAAGGCCAACCTAAAAGTGTAAAAGATTCCCAAAAATAAAAGAGACCCAAAAGAGTGAGAAAATGATAGAGAGGGTCAACAACACCCATGAGTAACAAGAGCACACAGGTGTAAGTTTCCTAAATGCATATTAGTGTTTGAGGCCATTAAAGATAAATTATTCAAATACGAGACGGTGTTGTAGGGTGTGTAAGGTCAATAAAAGTATAATAGACAAAGAAAAATACCCAAAAGACATTGTCAATTACTATTTTTCTTGCTTAGGAATTATGTATATATTAGTATGCTCTAGGACCTAGAAATGTACCCAAGTGCATAGATGTTTTGTCTATAATCTCCAAAATTCATATATAGTATTGATGAAACTTTCCACCATGCTTCACATCTTTAAAAGATGAATCAAGTGTTAATGATAATTTTGACTTGCAAACGTAATTCAAAAGTCCACCAAGTATTGATTGGGGTTTCAAAACAAAATTGTTGATTCAAAGGTGTGATTCCTCCTTGAATCACAATTTTTGGAATTTTTATTTAATTTCTCCCTCTCAATGTTAGAAGGTTCAAAATTTTGAAAATATATGAAGTATCAATTTCAAGGGGGCACCCCGCATCCAAATTGGAGTCCAATGTCAAAAAAATCATAAATATTGAAATGGACATGTTAACCTCCTTGATTTTTGGACTCGTATCCAAGATAAATTCAAAAATTATTAAATACAAGGGATATATGATAGTGGAATTACTTTACCTATGAAATTCCCTATATATTCTCGTTACCATGGATTTGTGCTTGGATTGTCCAAACATTAAGATAAGGACACAAGATCGGTAAAGAATTTTGAAGGTGAATATCTTTTGAGATTGGATGAAGAGTATATTAAGGACATATGTTAGGTAATAAGGGATAAAATATGTGGAATAATCCCTCACGAGAATCGCAACAAGAGAAACTATTTTGCAAAAATATTACAGATCTTAAATAAAAGTGCAAAATAAAATAACATAACACAAAGAGACAATATTTAATGTGGTTAACCCAATTTGGGCTACGTCCACCAAGAATCAATTACTCACTTTTATTACAAGCCACCGCTCTCTCAATATAATACCTAGATCTGTTTGGAGCTATGCTCAACAAACTCTACAGAATTCACACCCAAATTCAAAACACATCTACAATGTTACATATTACCTACCATATGCACAAAACCATATAAATAGACAACTACTTAAGTATTTTTACAAAAACGTGGGTATCAAAACCATGGGCCAAAACTGTCGCATAAACCTATGCATCAAAATCCTGCCCATATGAGAAAATCATGTTTCTCGGAATATCAAGCACGTTTTAAGGCCAAAAAAAATTCTCGGGGTTGCGCCCCCAAACCCTCGCTATAGGGGGCCACCACCCCACTGCCCCGAACCGGATGAGACAACTGTGGAAAGTGTACAATAATCTTAGTGTACGGTTTGCAACACTTTCACACATGAAAATAGGCTCCACAACCTAACAACATATTGAATATTCCTATTTTTGAAAAATGTGTTGATATTTCTCTAGAATCTACACAATATTTATAGATTGAGAATTTAACATCATGCACAAGGATGATGAATATACACTAGTTCAAATAGACTAATGATTCTACCTTGGGGTTTCCCAAGATACTTCCCGATTAGGATTTCAAAGAGGAGGTTAATGATTCCATTACACTCCGTAATATGGAAATGGGTAATCCTACAACTTAAATGTTATAGGAATGAATATTCCAATACATTCTTATCATTATGAATAATAATAAGCAAATAAAATGGTTTGAATTAATTAGTGATTCAATTCATAAATAGTTGAGTGAGGTACAAGCCATTGATAATTCTACTTGACCTCATACCTCATATATGTTATGGCTAAAACTAGGATATTCGTAGGGTTGAGTAAAGTGGGACAAATTAATTCAACCAAGGTATTTGATTTTTTTCCTCAACTCATCTTGGAGGCCAATGTTCACCATTTATGTCATGTCAATGATGCATGTTTATATTATATCATTGGCATGTTGGATCTATTGTTACCATCCTTCGATTATTAATTTTGAAGCATCAATCAACATCACCATGTGGGGAGGATTGTTCATTAAGTTTCCTACCTTTTCCTACATACAAGCAGACTAACTTTGAAGGTGCATCCTATATGTTGCTAAGGCATGTGAGAAACATATTGGGACTAATATAGCTAATACGAAAACTAGTGGAGGTATATAAATACCTGTCTAATAAACAAGAAATGGGAATTCATTTCCCAATTACAAGAGGAAGGTATTCATGTCCTCCTTTTTGTTAGAGGGAATAATATGGATATTGAGATAAATAGGGTGACTATGTGCTCCTATCCAAAAAGTAAATATTTTGATATTTGTGGTATAATGAATCAAACCTTTAGATTAGGTCATATCCACATCCCTTAATATGAAAATGTTTGGATGGATTGCAACAATGAGCAAGAGGTTTGAAAGAGAGATTGATCCCACATGAATATAAAGAAAATTAGATAATTTGACATGACAGACTTTCTAAAGTGATTGGAAGATGTCAAGAATTTCATGGACCCATTATATGTCTAGACACAAAATTTTATAATTCACTCTTTAACATTACTAGTTTTGACAATGCACTCTTACCAAGATAAATACAACCTTCCCATTCCCACTTAGCACATTTTAGGTCTCTTTTTTAGTTTTTTTATCCTGCACAATGACATGTCATCAAATTTTGAGATTACAATGCATAAAATCCATAGAAAAACATCTAGTGGAAAATTCCAAACTTCAAATTCCATGTTTTCCTTCCTAGTCAAGGTTCTATAATTTAGTTAGGATAATAATCTATGTGGTCCTAGATGACTTGTATGGTCTTGGACTGAAATTTCCTCCAACCTTTCTTTCAAATTTCTATCATTTTTTTGGATCTTATAATCCCTTTGGGTTGGCATTTTCTAGATAAATCATCTATAAAACCCTATATAAGCAATTAATAACTACCTCATTTCCTAACCTAGAAATCATATGCCACTACATTAATACACTCTCTTCCAACACTTGAAAAAGGAACCCAAATCTCCCTAAATCTTTAAATAACACACTTATAGTCATTAGGGAAGCAATCTCTATAGATATAAAGCTTCTTACTCACTCAGCATCAGTCTATCTCATTTACAAGTACTCAAACATCCCTTCCCAAGTATTTTACCAAGATCCAACTCAACTCAACTTGTCAAAGATGGTTTTCAAATATAGTTGGTTTCATTCAAATATCACATACTATGTGGATAAATACATGTGGTTTGAGGCCTCTTCATATTATTGTTAATCTTGGTGGTGTACGAGGGGTACCAAAACCCAACTAATTTTTATTTTTCAAGAATTATCATCCATGACTATGGTTTGAGATCATGTTTTGAATATTTAGAGCTTTACAAAATGACCAATAACTAGGGTTTGACACTGATAGATAGTTCCAAGAAACTCGACAATTTTGAAAATTTATAGATCCAAAAATCAAGCAGCTCCAAGACCGTGTAGTAGGGTCAAAACAATACGAGATGGTCTTGATAGAGTCGTATGGTCCTACCCTAGGTTAGTTTCTATTTACGTATCTAAAATTATCTATAATCAGTTTCATATCTTCTTATTTTAGTAGTGCATCCTCCCAAAACCTTCAAGAATCATCTAAATCAGTCAAGTGCACTCATCCCTTAGTGTTTCCAAGTTTGTATCTTATTTATCATATCAATTACAAGTAAAAAAATGTTATTCTAATTTTGGCAATTAATTTTGGAAGTTAATTAGTCATAATAAACACTTGTTATGAACCCTTACATCCTTTAGTGTACTAATTCAATAAAATCGTTAGGTTTCATGTTAAATCTAATTAGGTGTAAATATTTTGGTGAAACTGACTTTTGATTTGATCTTATCATTAACCTTACTTTCCCTAGAGTTTACTTTTCCTTAAAATTATATGTTACTTTTCATTCTTACATCTCTCATATTATTCCAACTTGCATATGATTTCTTCTTATGCCCTTCGACCGTAGTTCTCGATTTACCAATCAACGTGTTTAACATATTGATCTTTCTCATCGCAATCGTAAGTGTGTTAGCCTCATGGATTATTCCCCATTACATATTTATATCAATACATCCATTATTAATTATGATCATGAGGTATAATTAAATAACTTTAAAACTAATAGTGATCATTCTTATTATTATAGCCATGATGATGATACCGATGTACATCATGAAAAATTAGAACTTGTTTCTCATTTACGTGAATAAATTCATCAAAATCCTCACCACATTGATCTTATTGTCAATGTCTTTCTTGATTCTAAGCTTGAATGTGATTATAAATATATTCAAGTATCTGATTTTGGGCACTCTTAACCCTATGCTTCCTTTCTCGACATCTATTATTCCTATATTTATGGTGCCTACCTCCTTAGGGGCACCTAATATTTCAATACACAACATTTCTATGTCTATTCCAATGACCATTATTACTACTACATGTCCTACATCCACTCATGGTTCGTACACCTCCTCATCTAACACATAATCACTTGAAACCCTTGTTCATACAGTATAAGCTCAAATATTACAATTATAGCAAGGTTCATTTGATTCTCCTCATGATATGAATTCTACTCAACTTCTTCATAATCCTCCCGCACCTGAAGTTATTTCTTACTCCTTTCCAATTGGTTTTGTTTCTCCTAAAATCCATAATTACGATGTCAAAGGAAACCCTACCAATCATCTTTTCTCTTTCTATGTGGTTTGTTTTGGTTAGGCTTCTCATGAAATCTTGCTCACCAAGCTCTTTCCTAGGAGTCTTAAGGATTTTATATTACAATGGTTCTATGATCTCCCCACACATTCTGTGTGCGATATTATCACTTTAGAAAATCAATTTTTAACAAAATTATCTATTAACATTGGGGACAAAGTTTCATATGCACAACTATCTAAATTATAATAATGATCTAATGAACCTATAAATGATTATGTCTTATGATACAAGACCATGCTTACCAAAATGAGAAATATATTAGTTGATAGTGAACTGCAAGATCTATTCACACAAATCTTGTTTCCTCCTTTATAAGAATTGGTCCTATTTGAAAAATTCCAATATTTTGACCATCTATGCCATACACTCAAGGAGTGTGAAGCTAAGTTATTACATATGAATAAACTCAAGTACATTGCTAGCACTCCCACTACATCTAATGCCAATTTTCCAAGTAAAACCACATTCAAAGGTAATACTAATGATAGTTAGGTTTCCTCTAAGGAAACTATAAATTTTTTTCTAAACCAACCAAGTCAGAACTCAAACCTTCCCATCGGTAGTTTTCCTTCTTACCTTATGCCCGCATTGTCTTGAAACAATTACTTAAGGTTTATATAAACAAGACTCAAAGTAAGAATTGTGATGTCAATGCTTATTGTCATTATCATCGATGTATTGGTCACTTCACCGATAGAGGTATTAAGCTTCATCGTATCATTCAAGATGTCATAGAATCACATGCTATTAAATGGGATGATCCCACGAATATTCCAAGCCAACCAATGATAATGCTAAACTTAAAATATTCAATAATCCACTTCCTAATCATAATAATGACAAATCTACATCTAAAGTGCATAATACTTATCATGTGGTGCCACCACTTCCCTCTTATGATCACCCCTTAGATGTAATTATTGACACTATCACCCATACATCACCTCTTTCATATCTCATTACCTTCAATGACTCTAATATAGATGACACAATTTCCTATGATACTTTGTCTAAACCTATCTCTATTAATCAAGTACATATACATGGTGTTTTGATTAACCAAACAACAAAGATAATGTCTAAAATCTCACACTACTTCAATATCTTGGCATTTATACAAATAATATCGTATTTAAAACTAATAATTGATATTGAAACATTACTATACCCTCCACTATTGGTTCTATCACTACTCTAAATTCATTTTTAGTTTTTATTACTCTTGCTTTTGGTATGTTATGCTTAGGTCTCCTTCACTACGTGATATTAGGGTTATTGCTTCCTGCATCCACTGATGTTTCAAGTTTATTCATAACTAGCAAGATGTCACCATTAGAGGAAATCCTTTGAGGGTATTTATCCTAGTTTACCTCTTCATTTTGCTATAGTTCCTATTCCTACACCTAGTGCATTTATGGATAGGTATTTCAATTCACACAATGTATCTCATATATATATCCCTCCTAGGTTTCACCGTGAGGTCTATGGTCTTACCTTCTTCCTCTCATGACTCTATATCTCCTAGTTTTCCCGATAGGCCTTTGGTTGAACACACTACTTATCACGAGATCTAGTTGTATCTTATTAGGCCTTTAGTTGCACACACTTCTTCTCATGGATTTATCCCTCCTAGGTTTTCTTATTGACCTTTAGTTTTATACACCATCTCACATGGATTTTTTTCTTCTAAGTCTTCTAGTGGGACTTCAATTTCACACACCATTTCTCATGGCTTCTCCCATCACGGGGTTCTATCTGTAGACACCCTAAATTACATACTTGTTCCTAATGTTATCCTAGTCCTTTTAATCACCTCTTCATGATTTATTAATTAAAATAATTAAATCACACACATTGCACCCTTTGGATTAATTAAATTAATCCTTAGTACTTTTTAGTTAGTTAATTATAATTTATTAAATAAATGATTAATTAATTAGTGTGCACATTATAACAATCGCTTAGACTCCACTTCCTCATCCCATTCAAATCCACATGGAGTCCACTTCACCATCCCAATAAACTACACTTCTAGAATCCTAGAAAGGTGGGGGTAATTCATTTTCACGTACAACCACGTTTCGGATGCAACTTCGCAATTAAATTCCTTTTACTACCCCTAAATGGAATTTATCTTCCTACAACTATTTGGTCCCCTCAACTGCTATTTTTAGCATGTGCATTCAACCATGTTTAACTAACTTCCAACCACTTTTACCTCTATAAAATGCAAGCTCATCCTCTTACAAATCCTCTTGGATTTAAGCACAATTACTCTGTCAATTTTGCTCCAATATCTACATATTGGAAGCTCCCAAAATGTGTCCATAGAATTGGTCAATCCATATTTGGAGGTCATTTCCAAGAGCACCCAAAATTAGTTTCTAACAAGGTTATACAACTTCAAATCTCACACAACCTTACTCGAGGTTGCATTAGAAATATATAGGAGGTTTGTTGTGTGTTGTGTATCTTCTATTTTATTTTATTTTTCCTCTATCTTCATTTTGGCATGCCTGATGCAAATGCACCCTCTATTTTCCTTCATTTCCATTTCATCTAATTTTCACCTTGTAATGCAGATTTTTTTAATTTTCACTAACATTTTAATTTGTGTGATTAACATTTTTAGTGTGTTTTGATGTTTGTTGTGGTTCTTTTATTTATAGGATGTATTCTAGTAAGTTTTGATAGCATAACTTCACTTTTTTTTTTATTATTAATCTCTTTTGTGAGAATTTTATAAGTGTTTCTACATGTTAAATTCAAAAATTTAATCTACACTAAAAATCACATTTAGGTGTTTTCCCACCAAATGTAGCAAGTTGAATTCTAAATTTTATGGGGCTTTGATAATATAGTAGGGTAATCTTTCTTTTATTTTTTAATCTTCTTTATGCAAAAACATCATGCAAGAAAACAACAAAAATTATATTTTATTTAAAGCAAAAAAATCAGCAAACAAAATTTGCTAACATCTACCTACCCTTGCCCTTTTGCCTCAATGATATTACTCACCGATCCGCCCCCAAATCTCCCAAGTTCACCCCTATTCTACCCATACTACCCCACACCCACCTAGCAAGTCCGTACTAGACCCTACACCCCCTCACCCCTCAACACCGCCGACTCGGACTCGAGCGAGCCCACCCTTGCCTCATGGACTCTACCTCCCTAAGTTCCCCGCCCCAACTCTCCCTTATGACCTACCCATTCCTCCCTGCTATGGATCCCAACCCTCCCCAATTCCATGATGGATTCCCCAGATCTCCCTATAGACTCAACTCTTGCCCCGAGCCCACGGAAAATCCCCGCCCCCCCCTAAATAGTATCCCCCGATCCCCAAAATCCTAAGCCCAAGATCCCCTTCCTCCCCACGTAGATCCATTGTTCACCCACATATTACTATCCCTATAAAACACTACATTCATCTCAAATCTATGTTGCCTCACTTCACGTAACTCTCCCCTCTACAAACCACACACACTTTGCATGCAAACCAAACAATGCTCAAAGAAAGCCACACATATAATTTTTTAAACTTATATTTTTTAGGTTTAGGTTGTACTTTCAAACTTAGGTTTTGAATTTCCTTTTCCTTTTTAATTTTTTATTTATTCATAACTTAAGTTTCCTTTTCTATTATTATTTTATTATTAAATTCTCTTAGCTTATACTTTCCTTCATTTATATTACTTTGTTGATTAATTAGTTCTAATTTAGGCTACTTAATCCGATTAATTAGTTAATTCATTTAATTAACTCCTCATTTGTTTTTATTCATTAATTAGTTTACTTATTTTAATTAATTTTATTAGGTCTTTTTAACTTTAATTAGGACCATTACTTATTTTTTCATCCATTTTATTATATTGGAACAATCATGCAACTTGGTTGTGTAGGGCCATTGGATGCTTAAAATTCACTCTTTTCACTTCTTATGCAATTTTCACAACATTTAATCTTTTTGGGACCTTTTCTTTCCATTTCTCGTCACTTTCATCACTTTGGCCTAATCAAAGGAGTTGTTAAACTAGGGTTACTAGACATTTTGGTCCACTTTTTGTCATTATTTATCCATTTGGTTAGTGTTTCATAATTTTTTCTTTATTTTTGTAATGTCGCTAACACTTTGTAACATGTTTTTCATGTGTTTCCCTTGTCATTTTTTTTTTTCAGTTTTTTTAATATTGTTCAACACACTCTTCACACGTATGCTCTTCTCTTACGCTTGTTACAAGCAATCTTGAGAATTGAAGACGTGATTGTGTTGTTTTCTCATTATTTTCTTTTTTCTACCTCTTGAAACTACTAAAACTTGTCTGCGCATGACCGCATCCTCAAGACACTCAAAACTACTAATTACAGGTTGCCTTGGTCATGAGCTCAATCAAAATACTAATTCATTGTGTGCAAGGAATATTTTTAATCAAGATAAAATTAACACTACACATTATATTTACAAGTGTGGTTGATAAGGATATTTCCTAACCGCCATAACTGTGGGAAGTTCCTTGGCTTAAGACATAAAAATCACTTGAGGAGTACCACAGAAACCCAAAGTAGTCAAGGCACATTCGAGGGGACTAGCTGAAAAAATGAGTACCCCATCCCAACTATCTAGTGCAACCTTATGCGATTAGAGTTACATATATCCTTAGTGACCCTAGTGCGATTCATTTGAGCAATATCTTTGTTCATTGTTTCAAATGGGGTAAAGTACATAGGACACTAGCAATAGCATCGCGCTCGCTTGGGTATATTGCTGACACCTAGTTGAGTGAACTACCTAGGAAGCCATGCCTTGTCCAAGCCAATCTAATGTAGGTTCTAACTTTCACTACATCATTTTTCATTTTTCTCACATGTTACACACTTTTTTTCACTCTCCTCATTCACATTTTCTCTCTCATCCACCTTGTTACTTTGTAAACATTTCTACATCTTGGGTTGTGGGAATCCATATCTGCACTTGATAACTTTCATCCTTTTCATCTAAGTCTTGACATCATGATACTCACTTTATCATGGTAAAGAACCCTCTTGATCACCTCGATCTTTCATTGTCACAAGTATTAAGTTTAACATTATCTTGTTGAACTTTAAGCTTCTCATACTCTTACATCATCACATTGCACATTCACTTTGTTGAATTCATGACATATTCAATATGTCTCCCATCACTCTTACGTTGTCACATTTCACATCCACTTTGTTGAATTGACGACCTCTTTCATATCTCTCCCCCATCATCTTACATTGTCGTACTTCTCCATCACTTTGTTGCATTGTTGACATCATCATCATTTCTTCACTTCTTGTAACGACATTCACTTTGTCATTATTTTAGTGCTCCCATTTCTTTGTTGTGTCTCCTCTTTTAACATACTTTTGTTAAGAGTTGGTGTCCTTCATCGTATTTCTAATTCTCTCCATTTTTAAAAACTCTTGTTAAAATTTGAGCACATCTCTTTTTCCTAAGTCTCTTCCCTTAACACATTTTTGTTAAGAGTTGAGAATCTTTCATCATGTTTTAAGTCTCCTCTTACCACATTCACTTTGTTGCAAGTTGATCACACTGACCTTCTTTCATTTCTTCCCTATTTACTTTCACTTTGTAAAGGTTCGTGAAGCCTTTCAAACCTCTTCATATTTCTTAGCACCCATTTTTTAAAGTGTCTTCTAAATTAAAATTTCAATCCCACTTCTACCTTAACATCACTCATTTTGTTCAGTGTTGTGAATCCCACCTTCTTTGTCACTCTTATCACTCATTTTGGTTAAGAGTTGGTCAAATTCACTTTGTTAAGTCTCTTACACCTTAAAGATCACTCATTTTTTAAGTATTGCGAATTCCCCCTTTTTCGTTCCTCTTAACATTCATTTTGTTAGGAGTTAACCTTTTCACATCTCTTCATCACTCTTATCACTCATTTTGATTAAGAGTTGATCATGTCCACCTTGTCAAGTCTCTCTTCCATTAACACCCATTTTTGTTAACCAAAGAGAGAACATCTAACCTCATTTATTCCATTTCCTCTTAAATCACATTTTTTTTACGAGTCGGGAAATCAACTAACCCCTTTTCACCTCTTCCCTCTTAGCATTCATTTTTTTGCTATGGTCGTTTTTTTATCCTCCCCTCTTCCATCTTAGCATTCACTTTGCTAAGGGTTGAGTTTTCTATCACACCTCTTCTTGTTCCTCCCCTCTTTAAAAATTAGTGGGAACATGACATCATGATTATACCCTTTTCAATGGAAAGAAATAAATCCTTTCCATATCAGTTCCGATGAAGAGGACAAAGATCAACTCAAAAATCCTTCCATAGATACCACTTTGTGACAAAAAAATACTAATTCCTTATTCGTCTCCTTGTAATGGGAGCAATATTTCCCTCGAATTTGGTGAGGATGAATTGAAATCCTTAAAAGGACAACCTAAATCCCCTAAGATTCCACCATTCAATTCAAACAAACATGACAACAAAGGACCAAGTAAAAAAATTGATAATAAAGGTAAATCTAATGCTTCATCCTCTAATCCCAACCAAGCCTTGCTTGATCAAATCAATGCAATGGAAAAAAATTAGCTCTCCTATCCTCTATAGTCACTAACAATGATACCAAAGGTATCGAACACACGAAGTAAAAGTGATGAAACCTTCAAAACTCATTCTAAGACCAATAATGAGAACAATAATCATAAGAATGATAAATCACCATTCATTCCACAAAATGAATTCACCATTTTCTCAAGAGTGGAAAATGATGAAGGACACCATTTTGGGCATGTAAAAACAATGTAAACAATTCAATTTTGATGAATTGTGTCCATACCCTTTCTACATGGACATATTACACATACCCTTCCCACACTCTTTCAAGATGCCCAAATTTGATAAATACAAGGAAAAACCAATCCTAGAGAGAATGTCAAATAATTTTTCATGGCATGCCAAGAGGTGGCTTATAATGATATCTTTCTCTTATGCCTCTTTCCTAAGATTCTAGGAGGAAAAGCTTTGGACTGGTTCTTACACCTTCTAAAGGGATCTATCTCTACCTTTGCAGACCTCTCGAGAAGTTCATTAAAAAAATCTTTAAATCTTGAATATGAGGTCACAATGATGGATTTGTGTAATGCCAAACAACAAAAAAATGAGTTCTTTTCACAGCTTCTTACAATAATGGCACGTAATTCCAAGTTGGTTCCCATGTTTAATCCCTGAAAAATAGATGGTTGGCATATTCCTCCATGTAGTCATTTTTATACCCTAGAACAACATTCTAATCCCATGTGCATCGTCCTATCACCCAGCGGGCATTTGCGCTCACCCGACGCACACGTGGGTGTCAAGCCCTCCTTTATATGAGTCTTGTGATAATACATCCTTAATTAAAAATTTAGATGCAGAAAAGAAAAGAACCATGCACTCATTCTAAGATCCTAGGATGAGTTATCATATCAATGCATCCATTCAGATAACAAAAGAGAGGTATCTAACAAAATACAAAATTGATTCATAACAAAAAGGAAATGCACTAAGGTTTATGCTCATGAACCACATATATTCTTTAGAAAAAAACCTTATATTCATGTTAATAAGTTTAGTAACCACATTACATTCATTAAGGCCATAACAGGCCAATATAAAAATGAATATCAGAGTCATGCATTAGGAACCTAAGCTATGATTTCCATAGTACAAAACTGATTATAGACCCATCCCTCTAGATATGTCATCACTCCTACAGTTTTCCTAATCCCAACCCAAAGGTTCTTGCATCGTTCCTTGAGCTTTTCCTATCCAAAGGATATATGAGAGTGCTCTTGGTGTATGTCCTTATCTCTCTCTGTCCTTTGTTCTTCTACCTGAGCATCTCCATATATAGCTTTAGTCTCCATCGCCATTCCTTCCCGAGATAACGATCGGTTATCAAGTGTCCATGTGGTCCTCCAATAGAGCACGCTTTCTTTTATCCAAGATCTCCACTCTTTGCAATGAATGATGTTTTTCTCAGTATCCTTTCATCACATGCATGGAATATTCCATTCTAGATCCTACAAATTGCTTAGATCGGAACCTTATCCACTATGCATGCTAGACGGGTCACACATTTCTTGTGTGATTTTTAGAACACCAAATATGGATAAGTCCCAAAACCTGTCTTATCTTATGCGCGTGCACCCTATGTTCTACTAAACCCTTATAGAACCCTACCTTATGCACCTTCACCTTGCACGGATTTCTTCATATAGGTCTCGTGTGCTCACACACCTTCTTATACTTAGCCAATATTCTGAGGCCCAACATCACCCCACACTACGCTTGTTCTCTATCCTCGGAAACACTTCTCTTCAATGAATAAAGAATGGTGTGCTCTGAATAGGGGAAAAATAATGAAGGAATGAAGAATTGTGAGAAGTAATGAGAGAATGAGGAAAATGAGAGAGAACAATGCTTATTTTTTAAGGAGGAGAGGGAAATCCTTCCCTATTTCTACCTCTAGCTTTTCCTAGGTGTCAACCTCGCTTTGTGCTTGCTGACAGAGGTCTCTGACTAAGGTGCTCACCTCCTCAAAAATTAATTCCTCCCCTTTTCCACTCATTTTCTCAACAATACTTTCCAATTTTTTTCCCAAGTCATCAAGTACATCCATCCTACGGGTGATCTGGGGGTATAATTCCTTTAGCCGGCTTTTGATCAAGCCTCACAAGGTCTCAATAGCTTATGACTTATTTTCTACCTCGCTAGGATTTTATCTCTTTCTACCCTATTCCCCTTATTCTTTTCTTAAAACTCCTTGAGTTACATTTCATGTGTGGTGACTAGGATGCTTGTCACTCTATCTCTATCATCGCATCGCGGTTGTCATATGCAGCTTTCAACAACTTGCACAACAACCTTTACTTCGCAAGGAGTTTGGTATATTGAGCAATGATCTCGACAACCTTTAGCTTCTCTTCTTTCTCTTAGCATGCCAATGCTTCTTTTGTAGTCTCTAAGGCAAGTGGATGCCTTTCCATCGTGAGGATGTGGGTCAAATCCTCCAAAATTGTAAGGTTGATTCATATTTTTTCTCGGGTGGTGCTAGGTTAGGATGCTTTAAAACAATAGCACCCGTAATCATTTCAATTTTCTTGTGTAGCTCACACACCCTTGCTTTCTCCTCTTTAATTGTGCGCCTTAACTACACACTGATAATCTCTTCTTACTTCAATTCCTTTCTCTTCTCAATGAGCTCCTTATTTTTCCTCTCCAATTCCTCCTCTAGGAATCTCACTTTATCATTTCTTCCGAAATAGTCTGGCCTCAATCTTAACTAAAACTTTGTTAAGTGCATTACAGACCTGCTCATCTGGTAATTTTGAGAATTCACCAAGGTATTAACTCCTTTTGTCTCTGGAACCTTCATCAATGCTCCCTGACTTTCTTTGAACTTGGGTTCATCTACGTGGGACTCGAACGCCCAAGATAGCATCTTTCTTGTTTGGGGATATGCACCTTCTTCATCAAAAAAGTCATAGCCATGAGTTTCTCCATTGGTATGGTGCTTTGGAAGCACACACATAACACCTTACTTAGATCATTGATGTATCCCATTCCTTTCCCTTGTGCTACCACTACACCCTTCCCACCTATTTGCACAACCTTTGGGAAGCTTACCGCCAAATTGGGATTCCCACCCATGCTGCCATATTCTTTCCCAACAATTTCTTCTTCTATTTCCTTCAAAATTTCATCTGCACTCTGATCTAGCTCCTACTCCACCAAATCCTTAATGATGCCCGCTACTTCTCTTTCCATGGATTTTTCAACTTGTTCCTTGGTGAGGCTTGGGGTTCCCTGATTTTTGTGCTTACCTCTTTGCTCACCCCCTTTCCTTGATCTTATGTTTCCTCCTCGTCATTCTTCTCTTCATCTTCCTCCTCCTTTGAGTCATGTACATCATATACCAGATGGTCTTGACCTCCTTTAGGCTTGTCATCATCCCTATCACCAATGTAGGCCTCTAGGCTCTTTGTTTCCTCCGAGTATGCCTTTTCGCCACCTTCTTCTTCTTCCTAACTAGTGATTCTAGTATAGGAGACTCTTCCTTCTCTTTCTCCTTAATAGGTGACATCTTCCTTGGTGATTCTTCATGTGTGAAGGATCCTTCATATTCTGGTGCCTCTTCTTTAGGGTCTTTTCCTTGACCAGGGACTTGTTCCTACGTGCGTAAGTTCTAGGCTTAGCAATTACTTCCAAAGTGTGCCAACCAATTATAGGGTTTGCACACTTGGTTTCTTCTTCTCTTGCACCTCTTCTCTTTCCCTCTTCTTTGGTGCAACCTTTTTCTAACCTATGGGGTCTTCTAGAATGGATACATCACTCTCCAGATAGGTGCCTTTCTCAAACTTAGGCCTTATGCACATATATACCCTAGTCAGCCCTTCCGCGATCGGAAATGTTATCGACTTCATCATTTATACTTCGTGGGAGACATACTTCTCCACATATGCATGCTTCTTAGGGTATATGAGCTTTTGGTGCATCTCGCGGTGGTATTGGTCTACCTCACTAAGGTTAAACCTTAGCCTTTTGGCCTCCTTAAACTAGTTGACCCCTACTTGGAAGTATTACACAATGAAGGAGAAGGGTAGCTTGCACCATGGACTCTTAGTCCCATTTTTCAATATAAACCTACCAATGTAGAAATGTTTATAAACTAAAAACTCTACCTCTCCATCCATGAGCACAAGAAAATACTAAGGGATTCTCTATTCGGCCCCGAATGTGTCAGCGCATTCACTTGTACCACTTTTTTAGGTGCCTTTATGATATACCATCATGGTTTCACAAGTATAATTCTCAAACATTTTCACAAGTAAGGGATTTTCTTCTGGATACTCCCAAATGAACCTCGGCCCATCAGGCACTCCAATATCTGAGAAGATGATGGTGAGGAGAATTTTTCTGAATAGTATCTTTTCTCCTTCCCGCGTACTGCTTATGATCTCATCCACAATAAAGGTGGAAAAGTTATAAATGTTCCCTTCTGAGATCTTTCAACATATATTTAACCATGCCTTGTTTACTTGTGTCCATCTTTCTTGATCATTAAGCTTGGTGACCAAGCACACGGCCATCCTCATAACAGGGTATGGAATTTCTACGATTTCAAAGTACCGCGAAGCCTTTTTGTAGTCATAAGCCTCCATAGTTTCCTCGATGGCCTCATTATCACTCAAATCATCATCTTTGGATTCCCTTCACAATTCAGGCCAGTGAATTTGGATTTCAACTGAGGTGTTATGTGCATCTTGAGGCTCAGAAAGTAGAAGTGGTCTTCATGTACATGCGACATCAACCACTGATATAGCTACTTGAGATTGAAAAATAAGGCAACTCATATAGTTGTAATAGCCCTGTCTTCTCCAATTTTACTTTCACCTCATCACTATATATTGGCATTCCATCTTGTGTCCTCTTGTTAGTTGGACAAACTAGCTTTAGTGCCATTTCTTTCTTTTATTTCTCATGCGATGGTTGTAATCACTCATAACCATTTGTCTCAAATGTGACACCCACTCTTTTCCCAAAGCAATATACCGAAAGGAACAATAACTAGATCGTACCATAGCCCAAGAACACATGATGCTAATCAAACACCATGATCTATGAGATGAAAGCAATTTTCCAAAATAACTTTCCATAAAACCTTTGAAAATAAATTAGCAGCAAATCATATATTATTATGGAATTCAATGCAATACATTGAGAATGGGCCTTACTTAAATAAGAAAGGAATAACAATATAAGAACTAGTCAAGGTCATAGATCAAGCCATGAATCAATGAAATAACTAGTCATCAAATAACTAGTCAAGACCATAGATTTAGGAGAGAACTAGACATCAAGGATCTAGTCAATACCATAGATCAAGGAAAGAACTAGTCAATACCATAGATCAAGGAAATAACTATACCTAATAACTAGATAATATCTCCTAATATCTAAATAAGATAAAAGAAATATCCACACACATAAGTGGGTGAGGATAAATACAATAAAGGTAAATAAAGTACCTAGGTGAACATGAGCTAAGGTAAATACCTACTCTAACAAATACTCCATCTGGGTACTACATTTTTGCGTACCATTCCTCATTGGAGCTAGCGATGGCAGTGGCTTGTTTTCCTTTTCCCTTTCCCTTTTGTTTCTTATTAAAACGGTCACCTTCTTTGGTGCCATTATTCTTGTTGGGTTAAAATTTAAAAATCCTTGCTCTTGCTCTACTACTCTACTCAATTCTAAAGCTTAACTCTGTGAAGAAATCCTTCTCTTTCCATGCCCTAGCTGCCAAACCCTAACTAGGAAAACCCTTCCACAAGATGGCGCACTTCAAACAAACTTTTCTCACGCCCATGTACTCCTTCCTCTTGGTTTACAGATCCACCCTAGTCACACACTTAGATTTCTATGATTCTTCTTCCTTCACACAAATCTCTCTGGATGCCCTAGTTCACAAGAGCGCTTCAACTTCATAATAGCAAGGTAAAATAATGACTTGCCTGACCTCATATTTATAGTTTTTTCTCCTCTCCAGTAATAAATGTTATACCACCTACCAACATACTTAGCATTAAATGTGACTTTTTCCACTAGGTTGACCTTAAGCACCCTTACCCACACACCTAATCCTACGCGAAAAATCTTCTACAACCTTCTGGCACGCAAAAATCCAATCTGACCGAAGACTCTTACATGCACGTCTATAGCACTAAAGGCACTTCTTCTATCTACCTAATTTTTGCCCTCACCTACCTCATGTTGTTCTTGCACTCTTCATTATTTATACGTGGTCTTTGTTACATCCTTCTTGACACCACAATTCATTATCCACCATTTCCCCACGCGCTTTCTCAATGTTACGAGCTTCCTTATATTAGGCCACTCAACTTTAAATTTACACTATTCCACCTCACACTAAAATAGATACGTGATCCTCTATGAATACACAACTTTAGAAAATAATGTGGTTACCAAAGTGCACAAGGCACAAAACTGAACTAAAAGAAAGGAACAACAACGAGAAAGGGAAACACAATAAAAGAAAAATCAAAAAGGGAAATCCTAAGCTAACAGTAATATTGACTTATTTATAAACACCAAGAAGACTTATTTATAGTAGGGCTTCACCTACTCCCATTGAAATGATCGAGTAATCTCATCCCATCTACCACTTGTAATTAGGAAGCGCTGAATCAAGGATGTATGATATGATATAAAGTCTTAGCCAATGGGAATTAAACTTCCCTGGATGGTGCGAAACTTGAAATCATACAACAGAACCATCTACCCAACCTCAAATTGCTTTTTTTTATGTGATGATCATGCCATGTCTTTTTATTGTCTTTTCGGTCTTCCGAATCTATCTAGCAAGTGATCGCCTTTCATCTAACTTCATCAACTTATCAATCCTCTCTTCCATCTCTTGTTCATCGTCCAACCCTCCAACATGTGCTATACGTAATTGATGGTAACATGAATTCAACTGCAAAATAGCTTCCACACCAAAACCAATTGAAATAGTGTGGCCTTGTTCAACCTCTTATAAGTTGTCCTATATGTCTATAGAATGGTTGATACTTTGTCATCCCAATCTTGTCTTCTCGACGTCATAGATCTTGGTCAACGTGTGACTTAGTATTTTGTCAAATTCCTTAGCCCATATCCCATTCACTTAAGGGTGATAAGGGTAGTCTTGTGATGGGCCACCATAAATTCTACTAAGCGAAATCCTCGACCATTTCATTGAGAAAATGTGTACCCTATCACTAGTAAAGCTCAAAGGACAACCATACTTGCTGATTATGTTCTCCCATACAAATCTAGCGATTCTCGCTTCACACAAAGTGAAATCCTTTGTAGGTGCTGCCTCTACCCATCTTGTCAAGTAATCGGTAAGTAATGATATACCGTGAACCAGTCCTTCGTGTGGTGGCAAAATTAGCCCTACAAATTTGATTTCCAATTTTTCAAATGGTTCAAAGACTAGCTATTAGTTATAAGGGCATTTTATCCCTCTTTCTAGGTTTTCCAAGGTGCTAGCAATTGTCACAGGCCTTGGAAAACTCAATACAATCCTGGTAGATGGTTTCCCACCAAATCCTTTTTAGTAGAATCTTCTATTTGGTTGCATTTCTTGCACAGTGTCCTCCTCGCAATCCCACCATGTGCTTCCTCCATAATTGTCACTCACTCATGTTCCAATACACATTTGCGTAGAACCTCATTACGTCTTAACTTATACAGATCTCCATTAATAAAATTTTGGGGTGTGGAGCATATTTCTAACTACTTCCTCTCTAGATCCTTCATCCCATCCGGTGCCACACCAATTTTCAAGAATACTACGATATCTTCAAAGTCCGAGGGCACGTGCCACAACCTAAAAAAATTTGCGTCTAGCATGGTATCCTCAATTCTTTACTCATCCTCCTTGATTTAATCCTTGATAAGTGGTTAGGTCCTGAATTGCTCTTTCCTAGTTTTACAACCATCGTGAACTCAAACTCTTGGAATAATAGGACCCAACGGCATATGCACCCTTGCAAAATAAAATTATTCACCAAGTATTTCAACACCATGTGGTTTGTATATAATATAAAGGTGTTGCCAATAGGTATTGTCTAAACTTATGCAACCAGGATCATTAATAGTGCATCGCGCCGGTAGTTGGGTAATTTGTTTTGCTTGGTGTCAACTTCCTACTTGAAAAACACAAGGGGTGATCAACAATCCCCTCACTAGGTTGTGCTAGTACTTCTCCCATGGTTGTTCCTGAGGCATAAACATACACATGGAAAGGCTTATCCTAAGAAGGAAAGCGTAGTATGGGTGCATTGACAAGCCGTATCCTTCAAGTGTCAAATGCCTTCTATTGCGCCTCTCCCCAATGAAAGGAATTATTTTGTTTTAGCAATTCTCTCGAGTGCGCGCAAGTGATCTTGGCACACCCTTGATGAATTTCCGTAGTACCCCATATGTCCAAGGAATCCATACACTTGTTCTTTTCACTAGTAGGCTCCCCCAATCCCATAATAACTGCAACTTTGGTGGGATCCACTAGTAAGCCTTCTTTATATATAATATGTCCTAACAGGGTCCCAAATGGAGTAGGAAAGACATGTTTCTTAATGTTGAGGGATATCCTCAACTACCGACATATCTCAAAAATCAGCCTCAAATTTTCAAAATGGTCATTGACCAACCCATACACAGTCCAGTCATCTAGATCAACTTGAAGAAGTTTATGGATAAAGTCCTAAAATACTTGTCACATTATGTGCGAGAACATAACATGTGCATTCTTCAATCTAAAAGGCATAATCATGTAGGAAAAACTTCCCCTGCTCAATGGTGAAAGTTATCTTTTTATGGTCTTCCTTTGCAATCCTGACTTGGTGATACCCTGAGAACCCATCCATGAAAGAGTAGACCTCTCTCCTGGCCACTCCCTCAAAAATTTCTTCAGTAAATGGGGTTGGGAAAGGATTGATGACACATACTACATTTAGGTCCCTATAGTCAACACAGATCCTTATTCTTCCATCCTTCTTGATATTGATGACCATTAGGCTTATCCATTCTGATTCCTCCACATAATCAATGATACTAGATGCTATCATCTTGTATATTTCTTCCTTGACCCATACACGCAAATTCAGATTCATCCGATAAGGCCTCTTCTGGATCAGGCGTGCACCTTCCTTCAACTTGATTCTCATCTCCCCCAACGAATGGTGGATGCCTTTGAGTTCATGGTACACACACGTGATCAAATCCTAGAACTCACACAACAAATCTATGACCTTTGAAACTTCCTTTTTCCGACCAATAGTCCCCAACGATAGCTTCCTTAGGTTTTGTCTCTATCCCAATGTTAACCTTCTTTTTTTCAAGGGCTCATGGTAGGTGTGTGTGCACTCATCAAGTTATCTATGACTTCACATGTACCTTCTTCGTAATGGTTAACATCTAAACTTTCCATCTCCTCACCATCTACTACATAGACCATTTTTCCTTTTTCTTTTTCCATGCATGCATGCTCAAGCTGTAATTTCTTTGATTCCTCTTCATCAAAACTTGTCTCTAAACTAGGTTCTCCTAGTAGCTCTTGTATTCTATCTTCCATCATAGCGCTATCTCCCATCGTAAGGTGCTTGATTACTTGTAACACCTTATCCACCGATGGCTTTGTACTCCTATACTCAAAATCTTGAATGAGATCAGCCGCCAACTCCTTCCAATTACCTGTTTGATAACACATCTCCAAATGAATATACCATACATGTGCACATCCTTGTAAGGTGGAATAAAACTTATGCACCCATAATGAAGATGGTAACGCTAATGTACTTCCCATCCAGGCCTTTTCACATGCTTGGCCATGAAATGAGGTAGTCTTTTTACCATGATAGTCTTGGATGATAGTGGGCGTGTTGCTCTTAGAGAACCTTACAAAAAAATGTAACTCTTACCTCATGCCATTCTAGGTGGATATCCCGATGAGTAGCCCACCACCACATTCCAGTTGTGATTAGGTTATAACTTAGCATTCCCCTTCTCTCATCCTCATTCTTCCATTGAGCCTCCATTTCTCACAAGAAAATTTAGGGTATGCTCCTCCAGAGTAACTCAGAAACTTCTTCCCCGCCAGAGTTTCATTGAGCATGCCTTCACTACCCTTGTTACAGATCCTCTCATATGTCTCCTAATCATCTCATAAGTCTCATGTGCCCAATTATCACATTCCATGCTAGTGGTATCACTCAAGGACTGAGTATCTTCAAACTAGATAACTCCCTCCGTGGGATGAATTATCTCAGGATCTTTGATGGAGCACACATATATTATGTCGAGGACTTCCTCTCCTAAGGGATCAGTATAGGGCATTGATTTCCCATATGTTAAAGGGATAATCACCCTTTCTTCCTTGTTCTTGAAACTGATATACCCCTTGTTAAACCATAGGTCGACATTGTTCTTATAACACTAAGGGCGCCCAAGTAATGCTGGGAAATTATCCACCTCGGTGAGCGCCAAGAATTCAAAGTCCCCAGTGAACTTAGCCCCTTAAATAGTGATAACCACATCTTTCAAGACTCCAATGGGCATTTCCTTTGTCTTTTTCTCCATATAGAGCACATTTAAAGATGGCTATAATGTGGGTCTTCCCATTTTATGTCATGCATCTATGGTGAGAACAGAACATTGACCTCTTATCTTATGTCTATGAGGATATTTCTTAGAAGCCACCCATCAACAACTACATTCAATGTAATCTCTTTATCATAATCAAGGTTGTGAGGAGGAAGGTTTGCATGCAAACCCTTCCTTTTGCACTCTTTATGGTGTGGGGTACCTTCTCCCTCATCCATTCTCCTATAAAAGTAATAATATTCTCTTGCCTTAACATCTTGCATACTTCCTCGACTTTATCCAGGTCCTCCTTCGAGCCTCGACATTCTTCATTTGCTCCAACTACTTTGATCGCTCCTTTAGACATCGATCTCCCTTACAAACTCCGAATCACATCCATAGTATCTTGATAGACTTCCTTCTGATGAGTAGGGTTTGGATACTTCCCATGTACCACTTCTTCCCTAACAACTAGTTTTTGTCTCAAAGATCTCCCTTGCATGTGTAGCCTCTCGCTCATGTTGTTACCAGTACAGGTTCTAATCCTAACTAACGTGCCACTCTTAGCATCCACTATGGTTTGGCCTTCTTTATACTCACCATCCCAGCGCCTTTGTATTTCTCGGTGTTGTCACCTTATGTTCTCAAACAACTCCGGAAATCCTTGTACTTATGTTTTTTCCTGCACCATGAGCACCGCAATAGGTTAGGACACTCATGCTTATAATGATCTCAGATCCACATTTGTAACAGGTTCCTCACAGAAACTCACTTATTCCTCTACCATGGTTATTGTAACCACAAAATCCTCCATGAAAGCATCTTCTATGCGCTCCTCCATCTGTGCACCCTTCATAGCGATGATCACCATCCTTGGAACTACTTGCAAGACTAGACCGGTGCACACCAAGATCATTAGCATCATGAATCTAGTCAATCAACCTGTAATCCTTGGTATCATGGGTCATAGAGGTGTAGATCTTACAATAGCAAGAAACATTTTTTTGGATTTTGCATTATAGTACAGACACCTATTTGCATCATGATCCCCATGTAAAATCTCACAGTCTACCGCCATGGCACATACTGACTTCTGAGGGAAACTATCCTTTGCATGCCCTTCCACTTCACCATCTATACACCAAATCCCACTACAAACCTTGTGCACTAAGTTTGTAGATAGCTTCTCGTACTACTTGGCCATTACAAAGAATTTGAGCCTCCGTAAAAGGGCTAACACTAGTATTAATGCTCCCAACAAAGATCAGCGCGTAAGGCAGCTTCCAAGGCCTTATGTGGGTCTCAGTGAAAGTCTTGTGAGATAGTGACCTTATAAATTTTGTTATCAATCCTCAAAACCATCGAGCATGTTGAGAAGTGTGGATTTCATAGGATAGTTTTGATAAGGGATTCTTGAATCATGTGTCATACTCTCATACACTCTCTACCATTTCTTGTTGAATCTCCTTTAGGACACCGATGCTCTTCTACTCAAATTTAGTGATATTGAACTCCTGATAGGAAGGCAACTTTCAATGTAGTATAGTCTACCACCATTTAATGGGGGTCATACTTCCAAAGACCAACTATGTGTGCGCCTCATGCAACGTCAATTAAAACTGACTTACCTTATGTTCCAAGGTAGTGATCCCTTTTGTGTGCCATATTAATTCACACTTATGAACATGCTTTGTAGTACCCTCAATACCCCGTAGTCTAGTAAATGCAAATAAATCTCAAAAATACTTTTGGAGGTGGCTTCGGCCCTTGTCCTCTTGATCCAAATCCTTGGTTCCCTCTAGTGTTTTCTCCTCCACCAGATCCACTAGATCCACTAGGTCTTATTCCTCCTAACCCACCAAATCCTCCAGATCCACTAGATCCCTCAATTCCTCCACCCTTATACCACTAGATCCACCTCCCCGTAGCTGAAAAATGGCCCGGAGTAGTCGTGCTCAGTGTTCCCAATGTCTCACCGCTGCCAACATTGTGTGTCCCGCACCACTTCCAGACATGATACCCAAACCTTGCGTATTTGTACCTTATCCAAAACTTCCTCCAAATACCGAAATGGTTTGTGCAGCCATGGATGTCTTGAATGAGAAATTATATCTCCTAGGCACAAATCGATTACTCCCACCGATACCAACTGGGTTAACAATACTTCTCCCTTGATCTAGAAAACTAAGTGTCATGGGTTGGTCATCGGGTGGGTTTAAATGCACACCGACGGATCTCCTTTCTCCATGTGATGAACTCTCATCAGAAGCTAAAGGGGCTTCTCTCCCACACTTTCCAAGATGAGGTAACATAGACTGCTCATGTTCCACGTCCTCTACGTGAACCTTAACTCCTTCCCTTAACATCTTCCTCTATAGATCCATCACACTTATAACCTTGCATTTTCTAGTCATATCCCTTTCACGAACTTTGCTATACTTGAGTTGTCTCTCCTCCCTTTCCTTTTCATCCGCAATGTCCACCATCTTCCTCCACCCTATCTTCCTTGCCCAACGCTTAGAGAAACTTATCCATCCATAGGAAATTCCTATAAACTTAGGGTAATGATCAAGATCTTCATAGCCAAAGGGATAATATGAAAAATGATCCTTTGGGATCCCTCAAAACTAGAACTCAAAGCAACATCTATGAAAGAATACATAGAAATGGCATATTCTAAAGTATAACTAGTTAGTACTCCTTTCCACCAGTGATCAACAACACATGTCCAAGTGAGATCTACATCCTGCAACCTCTGGTAATCATCTTGGGTCCATACGTACAATCTATTGTACCAGCTCGATCTGGATGCATATGCTGAAATCCATTCATATAGTTCTACCAAAAATAGTAGAATAACGTCTCATACAACTCATGGTACAAGTTCTCTTCTACCCATCTACATGCATCGAACTCAAGTCTAGTGTTGAATCTTTGAGAAAAATCATCCTCCGTGCTCTTGAACCATGCTTCAACACTTTCCAAGGTCGACGTACTATCATCACGCATCACAGGGACCAAGATGTATGAAATTTCTCACAACAACTTTGAAAATAGTTCCTAGCAATGGAACCAAGATGTAGTCATTTTTATACCCCTAGAACAACACTCTAATCCCATGTGCGTCGTCCCTATCACCCAACGGACACTCTGAACTCACTCGAGGCATGCACGAGCATCGAGCCCCTCCTTTATATGATTCTTGTGAGAATACATCCTTAATGAAAAATTTAGATGCATGAAAGAAAAGAAACCATTTGCTCATTCTAAGAGCCTAGGATGAGTTATCATATCAATGCATCTATTTAGATAACAAAAGAGAGGTATCGAACAAAATATAGAACTTATTCATATCACAGAAATGCACTAAGGTTTATGCTCATGAACCACATATATTATTTAGAATAGAACCTTTTATTCATGTTAATAAGTTCAATAACCACATTACATTCATTAAGGCCATAATAGGCCAATATAATAATGCATATCAGAGTCATGCATTAGTAACCTAAGCTATGTTTTCCACAATACAAAACTAGTTACAGACCCATCCCTCTAGATATGCCATCACTCCTACAGTTTTCCTAATCCCAACCCAAAGGTTCTTGTATTTTTCCCGCAAAGCTTTTCCTATCCATCATTATATGAGACTGCTCTTGTGTCTGTCCCTCTCTCTCTTTGTCATTTTTTTCTTCTCTACCTAAGCATCTCCATATATAGATTTAGTCTCCACCGCCATGCCTTCCTAAGATAACAGATCGGTTTCCAAGTGTCCATGTGGTCCTCCAATGGAGCATGCTTCCTTTGATTTGAGCTCTCTACTTTGCAATGATGTCTTTCTGGATCCTTCCATCGCATGCATGGAATATTCCATTCTTGATCCTATAGCTGTTAGGTTGGCACCTTATCCACTCCGCATGCTAGACAGGTCACACTTTTCTCATGTGCTTCCTGGAATGTCAATATGGCTAAGTCCCAAAACCCGTCTTGTCTTACGCGTGTGCGCTGTGTGTTCTGTTAAACCTTGGTATAACCTTTCCCTATGTGCCTTCACCTCAACGCCCTCTTCATATAGGTCCTACATGCCCACATGCCTTCTTGTACTTGGCCAATATTTTACGGCCCAACACTCCCTAACCTTAATCATGAGTTGTCCTTTCATATGCGATGCACTACCTCAACAATTTTGAGGAAGTTATTGAAAATGAAACACAAATCTATAAATCCCTTATTTTTAAAGGCTTAATCAATCCTCATTATAAAAGAAAATGGGCATAATTATCACAACAATAACAACCCTAGCACTTCTCATGATAAACCTAGGTACATTAACCTCAACTATTACGTTGTCAATGATTTTGTCACGGATAATCACAATGTTCACAACTTACATGACAACCAATTAAAACAGATTAAGTCCAAATCATCTGTCACCATTTCAAAAAGACAAAATTTTACTCCTCCTCATGAATACAACCTAAGACAATAAATGTATTTAGGGAATCTCTTTCAATCATCTTAAAATAGTTAGCAAGTGCCAATATGGTCATTTATCCTATTACACAACCCTTCCTTAAAGGAGAACCTAATCTAGGTTGTTATAGACCTAACACATGTTGTGATTTTCATTGTATTGATGGTCATCAAATGGACAAATGCAAACAACTTCACAATTACATCCAAGACCTCATTGGCAATGGAGACATAGTGGCTAGAGATCTACCACCTAACCATGATACAAAGGGAAAATATCACGAACATGGGGAATCATCGAACAATGTCGATTATAAAACCATCATTTCCTATATTGATGAGATTACTCCACACACCATTGAATGTCAAGATACACCTCTTAGAAATATTCTATCCAATGCCTTTCAACAATTAGTAAAGGCTTACATGATCGAATATCCACCAATGAGACCCTTTTCTAATGGGGGACCTGATCCTACGCATGCAATGCATCTGAACATTATCAATACCATCGCATAAATGGCCATTCTACTAATAATTTTACATCTCTTTTTAGTCATGTCCAGGACTTAATTGATGATGGAACCATCTCTATCAAGCTTGATGACAAAGCTCTTGCAACTGATGACATGTCAACTTCCACAACTTCTAATGAAGAGTTTACTATTGTCCCCATTTTCGTACATACTTACATTCAATGTGAACAAGATGAAGGTTAATTATCTCTCCCTTCAAACTAATCTATTTCTTCTCCATATTTTCTTGCATTCACCTGCATAGTCATTGAACCTGTTTTGGCCAACAACCCTCTAACATCAAACGAAAGCTTGAAATTTCTTCAAGACTCCTTTTTAACCCTTTATATAACTATAAACACTATAGAAGAGGGTATTTCATCAAGCACCATTGATCTTGATTCTATCATTTCCATTCCGGCTCTTATGCCTAACATATCTATTCTTGTTGTCGAAACACAACCACAAAAACATGGATACTTTCAATAATGCATTCCTATGTGTCCATTATACCTCATATGATCAATATTGTAGGTGTCTCACCAATAATTTTTCCATCTTGTTGAGACATATACATGCATACACTCTATGAGTTATGTATATCCAAGAATATCATTATACAACCTTTTACGCTTTAATTGAAAATATTTTTCGAGACTCAACTAAATCACACCTAGAAGGAGTAACATTGTATATTTCCTCTCTTTGGCCTACAAGGAGCCTCGGGTATACATCTAGAGATCAATCCTTCTCTCTTTGCACTATTTTACTCATGGACAAATATGTATCTCAACTTATTCCCTTCATCAACAATGTTATTCTAACATCGCATATGTCTCTCAATCTCCTCAAAGACTTATCTAATCACACATCCCTTGACTTAGAACTTGTTCTCCCAATTCTAATACTTCAAGACTTATCAAATATTTAGATTTACTCCTTTAACTTGTACCCTATCCACCAAATTCTTGTATTATAGGACTTATCAAATCTTTGTATTTCCACCTTTGAATTAGACTTTATTTACCCAAGTCTCGTATTTCAAGACTTATCGAATCTTTTGATTCCCTCTCTTGACTTGGATTTCATCCGCACAAGTCTTGTCTTTCAGACCATTCAACTTTAATAAACACAGACTTTTTTTTATGAGTCCATTTTAAACCCTCATCCGCCAAAATTCAAAAAAATTAAAAAGAGAATAAAAATTTGTATTAAAGCATTGTTTGTAAATCACAAGTGGAAAAGTGAGTATAAATAATATTAAGCATTCCATCTATTAGAAGATATCTTAATCATATCATTATCATATATTTGCATTCTTCACCTATCACGAAACAGGTTAACCTTGTTTCTCTTGGGCATTGTGTGTCTCTTGTCTTTGTTATGGTTTTTACCATTTCAAATCTTTTCACCTATGGTTTTGTCTCAAAGGTTACTAATGTTAAATCCTCCTTTCAAATAAGCTCTCTCTTTAACAAGAATATCAAACTTCTTTACCCAACCTTTTTTATCACCTATCTCAATCTATGGTGTTTAACCCTTGCATCCTACTAGTCACATGAGGTTGAGGCTTAGGGGCGTGGATGTTCCATCCCAAAATCACACTATCGACATACAAGGAAAATTAAATCAATCTAAAAGTACAAAAAAATATAAAATCATACACTTTTCGTCCTTCACAAGATTTGGTGATAAGCCCATACTTCTTAGTAGTAGTAGATGAGATTGGGAACAGAGGAATACATTACTCACCTATATTTTATCTTCAAAGTTGATCCTTGCCTTTTACTAATTGCATGGGGAAAATGTAGGTTGTCCTTCACAAGATCAAACAACAAATAAAGCCTTTATGAAATCTTAATCACAATTCTTAATCAAAAAAACCCGAAGTAATTTAGTTTCTCATGTTAAGAGAGACAAAAATTTCTTCAACTAAATTCTCACCAATCAAGAGGCCATCTATAAATCTAAGTTGATTCAAAACCTATAAAGTGGAATCATCTTGGAATTGGTGGGATAATCTTAACTA
This sequence comes from Taxus wallichiana var. yunnanensis, assembly GCA_018340775.1. Taxonomy (NCBI): domain Eukaryota; kingdom Viridiplantae; phylum Streptophyta; class Pinopsida; order Cupressales; family Taxaceae; genus Taxus; species Taxus wallichiana. Next base: position 919,211,250 of record CM031237.1, read on the forward strand.
GAGATGAGTTACATTTTTCTCATATGGATCATTTTTACACCATGTGTCTTCACATCCATCGTCTTCACTTTTATATCATTATTCATCTCATTTTCATGTCCTTTTTAGATCTCGGTGATTAGCCCTCACATCTTCCTAGTTGCATGTGGAGTCACAAGCGGAGTGAAACACCTTATCATTTTACCATCTACATTTCTTCCAATGGAATGGAATGCTTCTAATTATTTGCACCTTCTTTCAAGAAGTGCACCCCTTTACCAAGTTTTAAAAATACCCAAAATCAAAAACATTCAAATATGTTTCACAAAATATAAAAACAATATAAAATTGTTCAAAAATACAAAAACAATACAAAATTTTTTCAAAATCCAAAAATAGTATAAAACTGTCAAAATCAAAACATTCAAATAATGTTTGACCAAATTTCAACAACTAGATAACACAGTTCAACAATTTCGCCATTTGACAGTGCTCCTCATGATCATTCCAAATCATCTTTTGATAATCATATTTATTTCCCATGGTGTATATCTATGCTTGAGGAAATAATTTACCCTTTTGCAATATAACTTTGCTTGGGGCACACTTGGATTTTACATTTTAATCCAATACAGATCAAAATTCAATGGGATCCGATAAGAGTATCTTTTGGAGTATCTAAACATCACTCCTCTCTTTCAATCCTCTCGCATTCTAAGATATCACTCAAGGGCATTCAAATCTGTCTAGTTCTTTAATGTGGAACACATTCAGAGTGTCATTAGATGTTATTGTACATTGTGTTGTATCGTTGAAATTTTTCAACATTTTGATGATGATTTTTATTATTTCAGCTTTCTTATTTTGTTTACCTTTGTTATAGACCATTTGTAGGAAAATTATTCACATCTCAAAGTGTTTCACCGCAAAGTAAAGATAAAAGAGGTAAGAGGTAAGGCTGAGGAGGAATACCTGTGATAGTCAAAGATAGGTTGTGCACACTTTGAATTTTGACCAAGATAATTATGAATAGCTTCCCTTTGGCTAAGAGGAATGATCTAAAATAGAACACAAGACCACAAAAGAGAGTTAAATAGTATATGGCAATGGATTTCCTAGCATATGCTAGATCTAGGAAGTGTGATACTTCCTAGAGAGGTTTTCAATCCACTATTTTTAATAATTTAATGCAAGAAAAGATCATAAACAAATGAATCCTATTGTATTTAATATGATTTAGGCATCTCATATAAAACACAATAAGTAAATCTAATCTAACAGGCAAGTTATGACTAAATTTGAAGGGTTGGTAGGTTGGTCTAGGCTTGCAGGTATGACAGAGGTTGTAAATGACGCCCTGGGATGGATTTGGTGAGGTTCTAGGTTGTTTAGAGTGATTTATTAGATTGTTGGTTTGGAGGAAATTACCAGTCATAAGACCAAGATCGGTTAGGCAAACAATGCCAGATTAGTAAATGACTTACGTTGGTGGGGTGATCTGTTTCGCTTAGGGAAATTGGGTAGAAATATTTAAAATGGGTATTTTGGCACTCTCTGTGATCACACAAAGAGTGAAGGAAGTTTGGTTAAGGTCATGGGATTTTAAGATGACCCAAAGATGATAATATGAGGGTTTGGGAAAGGTATGAAGGTCCTTTGGGTAGATGGTCAAATAGAGATGTCGTAGGAGTGATCTGGGTATGATAGGTGGTGAAATGAGATAGAAAAAAACTCAATAACTAATCTACTAAAACCAATGACAAATTAGAGATATACTTACTTGTGAAATGGAGGTGAATAGCAAGAGGTGGTGATGGTTGTAGAAGAAGGTGATCCCGAATGAATGCAGCAGCAATAAGAGGGCATGGTGCTTCCCTGTGAGTGCACTAGAGCTCTAGATGAATTTGTTGATGAATGGTATGGTGTCTGAATGTTGTAAGAGTCTCTGGTATGTCACAAGATTACTTGAAAACTCAAGAGTATGGATGCAAGGTCGCAAGATCTAGAAAACCAGATTCATAACCCAAGTAAGGAGTTAGGAAATCTTATTTAACGAAACCAACAATGGTTAGGTAAACAAGTGTCGATCAAGGAATAATTGGCATCGGTTAGGGAGAAATGGTCATACTTTCTAAAAATAGCCCGATTCTTCCTAAATTTGGTGTGATTGAGATTTTGGTTCTAGGTCACAAGTGTGGAATGACACTAAATGGAGTGGGAGAGTAGTTAGAGGGATAATATGCCATTAAGATTAGGGTTAGAATAAGTCCTAGTTGGTTAAGGGAAGTGGGGACTTAGTCTTAGGTAATGAATAGGGTTGGAATAGGTCTAGGATGAGGTGGAGAGGTGAGGTGGCTAGGTGAGGTGGAGAGGTGAGGTAGATAATTAACTTAATTTTGGTAATTAAATTAATTAAAATTTGTGTAAGTGGGCATGGTGGGGGAATAGTATTGAATTAATTAATCAAAGGGGGTTTAGAGGGTTGCGACCTATTTTGGGTGTCTACATTTTCCCCTTTTTGTCACGTAGCTTTTATTGATAAGTGACGCTGATGAAAATAGGAGTGGTTTCCCGGTATGGGTTAAGGTTGAGTTTCCCGGTATGGGTGGGGGTGATCCCCATCAAACTAGGAACTAATGAAGTGAGAGTTTGAATCGGTGATGGGTTTGATAAAGTGTTTAGTGATGAAAAAGGAGGTAAGTTGTGGGTATAGGTGATGGTAATATCATTATGGGTAATAGGTGGGGGTATTCAAATGAATGCACACGTATAGAATGTGATAAGGCACTAGGCTGAATATCTCACAAACTCTACATCTTCAAAGGTCGACTATTAATCCAAAAAGGCTGATGTGGTCCATGTATCCAAGGTATAGGATACGGTCCTTGAAACACAATTAGGCTAGGTGCAGAACGGGCATTAGGTGAGTTTCAAAGCACCAAAAGGTTTGGTATTGTCTAGATAAACATCATGGCATTAGGTAAGGAAATTTTGGTAGGTTAAACGACACGAGTAGAATCATTGCAAAGTAGAGCGAGTAAGAAAATTTGAGTGTCAAATGGGTGATGTCAGGGTGGGTGTATAGGTAAGACCGTGGTTTAAGCAAAAATCTTCCCCAAATAACATTGAGGTCGGGTGTGAGGTAATAAGGCAATGAGGTGGGCCTGTAGGGCTAGGGTGAGGCTAGGGTAGCAAGAAAATGGTACCTTACATCAAAATTTTGGGAAAATTAGGTATAATTAGATTAGGCATGGTCACCGATATCAATTGAGGGTGAACCGATGCTGGTATGAATAACCAACGCCATTCAACTAGGGCACGACATGACCAATGATATCCGTGTTGATTTTTGTTTAAAATGGAAAATACACATGAAAAGGGTTTTATTTGAGCATTTCTAAATTTGGAAAATGACATGAGAGAGTGATTTTGTGTGAAAAATGATAAGGAGAGGTAGGAGGTTGAGTTGGCGAGCTGTTATCGGCTAAGAGGAGTGAAGAGTATGGGCCCACGAGATCTAGCCAAGTATTTTGATTGTTTGATAGCATGGAGTTGGAGTGAGACATGGCAAAGGTAGGAGAGGGCGTTGGTGGAGGTTAGATTCCCATTCTAGAGATTCCACCATGGAGGCGGCATTACGTAGAGGTAGGAATTGATCTCCCTTAGTGTTTTTGGTTAAAACTAAGGTAGAAAAATGAATAAATTTGATTTTGGAATGAATTTGAAATTTTGATGAAAAGTGGGCATAATTGGGTATGGGGAGGGTGAAATATAGTTTAATTAGGTAGTAAATGAATTTAGAAGGTAATTTGGGGTGATTTGGGTGGGTTTTGAGGGTATTTTAGGTAAAATTTTAATTTGGGGATGTGAGGGTTTGACCCTAGGGCCGAACCAAGGAATGATGTCGGGCCGGTTATCTACCGGTGTCAAATGGGTCTACCAAATTAGTAGGGATAAAAGGGAATCGGTGTTGGTCGTCAAGCAATGCTAGTCACTATTAAAAGTGACCAAATTTATAAAAATGAAATTGGGAAAGTGGAAAAGGAAGGGAAGGGTAGGTTAGGTGTAATTTAGGTAGAAATGAATAGGTTAAGGTTAATTTAAGTAGGAAGGGGTGGGTGAGGGTCAAGTTAGATAAGAATGAATGGGTGAGGGTCAAGTTAGGTAGGATTGAATGGGTTAAGGTTCAGTTAGAACAATAGGTGAAGGGGTGGAAGGAATGAAAGAGAGGAAACGTTGATGATGAGGCTAGATAGAATGTATGTCAGTCAAGTAGGTTGGGTAAAGGTGAGTAGGCTAGGGAAGGCGTAGGTAGGTATTGTGTTGGGTAGGGTCAAATAAATGATGGAAAGGACCCATTGATTAACAAGTTTAAATGGTGATGATGTAGGCACGTCAATAGTTGATGATGAGGGATAGGCTACCACCCCTTTGGTGTAGATGAGACACAATTATGCCTGATATAGATGAGACACAATTATGGATGAGTGGGAGCATATGAGTGATGTTTGACTAGGCACAATTAGATGATACAGACGGATCATCAAAGATCACAACATGATGGTCACTCTCATCGATAGATGGGATCACGCGACCAACACTTTCCAATTACCGACAAGAGAGATAGTGATCACTTTGGAGGACATTTATAGGATTTTGAGGCTACTGATTGTTAGAGAGCCACTATATCATATTTTTCCGATGATGATATGGAGCCTATGGTATTATATTATCGTGGACTGGTTGATAGAGAGTGGTATCCCGTATGTGACTTATGGAGAGCATAGAGCGCAATAAACAAATGCTAGTGTGAGGACTCGCTCACGGAATCGTAGTTCTAGCATCTCGAGAGAGCCATTGGTCGTATAGGCATGATTAGGGAGAGGTGACTAATTCCCATAGATGGAGGCTAGATGAGGGTATTGAACGAGCATCGGAGGTGTCGTCCCCTTCATAGAAATGATATGGAGATGATATTTATTTTTTATTTTTGATATATATACCGGCCTGCATGCCGAAGAGGTGAGATGTATATGAGAGATTTTGAGACACCGTATTTTATATCGTGTATATGTGTATTTTCACATGACATTCCAGTTTTATAGTTGATGATGATGGTTATATATGATATGTTTGATGTTATCTCCATTGTATTGTTATCATGGAAACCAGACATCTAGGTATGGTTTGGTTATGGTTATATGATTGAATGGTTTAATTTCCAATGTTATTGATACTATGAAAACTAGATGATTTAGGCATGGTTTAGTAAATGTTGTTAGTATATAATTGCATTTTCATTATATTGATGTCATGGAAACTATATGATTGGCCATGGTTTTGTTTGATGTTATTTTTGAAATGAAATGATGTTGTGTTGAATGGTTTAATTTCCAATGTACTGATATTATGGAAACTAGATGATAGGCATGGTTGAGTTTGATTTGTTTTGATTTAATTTCCAAGTTATTGATATTATGGAAAATAAATGATGATGTATATAGGTGATGTATGGTTTAGTTTTGAGTTAAATTCCAAATCATTATTTTTACTTTAAACTAACTAATGAAGTGTTTGTTTGATTGGGGAAACGATGATGTGGAAAAGAGTGGCCGAGCTAACCTCAAAGGGCCCCATGCCCTAAGAGTTTTTCCTATGTATCCCTTGCAAAAGGGGCATCAAGTCAGTGTAGTTCTCATATAAACCGTTAAAGAATGTGATTGAGTTAGGTAAGATGAATAGGTAGGTTAGATAGGTAAGTTGGCCGGGTAAGGAATGTCTAATAATAGGAAAGGTTGAATGTTGAATAGGTAATATGCAAGGTGAATTAATTGTAGTCATAGATGAAGGTATCATGATTTGATTTCGATGATCTTGTCTTGTTAAAGAAACAACAAGTGAAAATATAAGAAAACAAAAGAGGTAGCATGCCCATGTTTGACAAGAACCATAAGTGTCATACCCCTAGACTTATTGAATATAAGTCCCTAGATACATTGCATGAGCGATAGGTCTAGAGTTGAAATAAATTACGTGATCATAATGTGTAGACTACATGCCACATCCCTTGAGTTGATTTAGGAGATAATAGAAAAAAGGGGATGGTGGAAGAGTTCGTTAAGCATAACCTTGTTGTGAGACAACATGCCCCTTCTGCAAGATACCCAAAACTAGAATAGGTAAGTCCATGACTAAAATTTTGTATTTTTCTTGAATTTTGATTTTTTTTTGCTTATATAGACTGGTCGATGTGGGAATTCTATAATGGGATAAATAGGTTCTCCTTAAGGTCTTATTAAATTTGATCGATGCGGGAAGCTCCAGAATTATTTTTATTTGAGAGATATAGATTAGTCTTCTTTTTGGATATACTAAATGCAATAAGTGGATAACTTTTATAGTTGTCCTTCAAGGGAGAAGTCTACTTATAGTAGCAAGAAAGAGAGGTAGATGTCCTTTTGAGGGAATCATCTATTTTGTGAAGTTTGAATCAAGGAGTAGAGTTTTTGGTATCCCATAGATTTATTTGTTTTATTTGTTACTTGAATTCATGGACAAGACTATAAAGGAGTATAGGGCTCTTTTTTATGAAGGCAATATCATAGCACCAAAAGGTTAGCTATGAAAGAGGGGTTTCCAGTGATGAACGAACATGGGATTCTATCCTAAAAAGGGAAAAATTATCCATGAGAATCATGCAATGCATAGATCTTGGGTGCTCATATTAAAGACAAGGTTGAATGGTGACGAAAGATCACACAATTCTAGTTTAGTCGTAGGTCCCTAAAAGAGGTAGGTGAAAGGAGAGGTTTTGCTCAAGGGATGAGCATGTAAGTGACATAAAGTGATGTATTACTTTATTCAAAAATAAAATGGTCAAAGATGCAAAGCATTAAGAGGCTCAGTTTACGTTTTCCCTCAAGAGAGGATAAACAATAAGCGCCTAATCCATAGGCATGGGTAACAATATAAGGTCCAAGCCAATTAGGGGAAAATTTTCCCCATTTACTTTTCTCACTTTGGTTACATGTTGATTTTATTTTAGGAAAATATCACCGACCTTGAAAGTTCGTTCATGAACACATTTTTCATAGGCACGTTTGATACGTTTTTTGTAGATTTGGAGGTGGTCAAGAGCATTTAAACAACATTCATCTAATATCTCAAGTTGTACCAAACGTTCTAGGAAAAATTTGTCATCATTGAGCATATCTTTAAGTGAGATACAAAGAGATGGAATTGGAATTCAAGAGGCAGGACTACCTATGTACCGTAGACCAAAGAGAAAGGTGTGGCAATGGTAGAGGTGTGAATGTTGGTGCGATAGGCCCATAAGGTGAAAGGAATGTGCGTGTGTCAATCCTTACCAATATCGTCAACCACCTTCATAAGAATTTTGTTGAGGGTTTTGTTAGTTGATTTGTCTTGACCATTTGTTTGAGGATAATATGGTGAAGAGAAACTTAGTTGAATACCGAAGTTATCACAGAGTTTGCGTAGGGTTTTGTTTTTAAATTGTTTACCATTGTCAGTGATGAGGCGATGAGGAACACTAAAATGACAAATGATGTGATGGTTGATGAATTCACATATTTTCTCAGCTTTGGTAGAAATGAGAGGGACGGATTCCACCCATTTAGTGTAGTATTCGGTTGTTGTGATGATCCATTGATGACGTTGAGAAGAATGAGGGTTAATCTCTCTAACAAGATCCAAACCCCATTGAGAGAAATTCCAAAATTCTCTGGTGACTTGTAAGGCATGACTTGGGGTGTAATGAAGGTTAGTTTGTTGTTGATAGTTCACACAATACTTGACATATTCACAAATGAGTCTTGGTTAAGGGTTTTCCAAAGAATAGTGAGGTGAAGGATATGTTTAGAAATGGTGAGGCCACTAAAATTTCCACCATAAATCCCATCATGGATTTATTTAATGGTATACGGAATTTCAGATCTAGTGCAGCAACGTAGGAGGATACCATCAAAGCCACGTTTGTAAATAGGACCCCTATGATAACATAACGAGATACATTTTGGAGGAAGGCTCATCGACCATTGTGAGTAAGATCTAGTGGCATAATTGAAAGGGATAGGTAGTCAACAAACTGCTTATACCATATGTCATGTGGGTTGGTTTCAATTCTTCCCACAAAATTAACATCATAGAATAAGTAAGAGGGTGAATGCAACTATTGTACTATGATAAATATTTTAGAGTCTAAGGTGAGGCTGGTATTTGGGAAGCAAGAAAATCCATGGTGTCCACAATTTTTTTATTACATCGTGGATTGGTTTGAAGTTCATAATTATCCAAGGTATACAAAAGCATGTCGACATGATGTTTATAATTTTTAAGTACATCGATAAGACATTGTTATAAACCATTGACTTGGTTCACAACCAGGTTGAGAGTCTCCAAAGATAATAATGTATTTAGCATCTAAGGAAATAGAGGTTTAAAGACCTAACATGAGTACTTCGTATTCAACCATGTTATTGGTGTATTCGAAGTCAAGTTTGAAGGATAAAGTCATAGGCTTGTGTTAGAGTAGGTATTTACCTTAGCTCATGTTCACCTAGGTACTTTATTTACCTTTATTGTATTTATCCCCACCCACTTATGTGTGTGGATATTTCTTTTATCTTATTTAGATATTAGGAGATATTATCTAGTTGTTAGGTATAGTTCTTTCCTTGATCTATGGTATTGACTAGTTCTTTCTTTGACCTATGGTATTGACTAGATCCTTGATGTCTAGTTCTCTCCTAAATTTATGGTCTTGACTAGTTCTTTGATGACTAGTTATTTCCTTGATTTATGGCTTGATCTATGACCTTGACTGGTTCTTAGATTGTTATTCCTTGCCTATTTAAGCAAGACCCATTCTCAATGTATTGCATTGAGTTCCATAATAATATAAGATATTGTTGCTCATATGTTTGCAAAGGTTTTATGTAAAGTTATTCTCGTGAATTGCTTTCAACCATTAAAATCCTTAACCCTTGGTCATATGGTATAGTCATATGAGAGCTTAAAGCTTGTGATTCCTACTAGTAGGTGCTTAACTTCAGCCCCCTTTAATTTTATTTGTGTGGTGAAGGTAACAACAATTTATTTTGTTTCAGTGAAAAACTAAAATAAATAACAGAGAAAACTATTAAAAGCTTGTATATTTTGATTGGTAACTCGATTTTGAGTGCCGTTTTTACAAAAGTGATTTTTTTTTACATGATCTTTCCATTGGAGTTATTTATTTTTAGACTTGCACTATAATAAAGTTTCAAATATGGAGGAGTGTTGTATTCAATTGTGGATGCAATTTCAGCTAAGCTCGATGTCCTAAATTTTTGGAAGTTGTAGTTTGTACCTATCATGGATTTTGAGAATAATATGCTTTTCTCTTAAGTATGTGGACTTCAAGAGGATATTGTAAAATTTTGGAAACTTGCTAGCCTACAACATCACCATCATATTGTGGACAACCATATCCATGCTCCTAGTCCACTTGCGTCGTTGCTCTTATACGCACTAACATTGATCTCGTTAGTCTTTGAGCCTGAACCTACTTTTGATGCTTCTAAACATATGAGGCTTGTTACTGCATACTCTTCCACATTTGTGCCTATTACAGTACCACATGTTGTGTATCCTACTTCTACTCGGTTGCATGGTTTTTTTGGGAAGCATACCACCGTATTTAGTTCTCACATGCTCGTTCTATGGGTCTCACTAGTGGAGTCATTGGCGTAGACATTTAGAGGGTAATGTTTCCTCTATTCCACATGTGTAGTGGAATTCTTGTCATGACATTAGTTTTTTAGCAGATATATCATTGGGAACACACATTGACAGAGTTCCTTTTTTGTTGGCTCGACTCTTTCTAAGGATTATGAGCAACACATGAATTTTGCATCTTCACTCAAGCTTGAGAAACTTGAGATTTTAGCTATCGACATGATCGACCCGACACACATCCCGATGTTCTTTTGCATGCACCCATTGTGAATTTTGCACCAAGTCATATGCAGGAATATTCTTCATCCATCTCGTGTTGATTTGGGGTGGATATTTGATCACTCATGGAGGTGACATAGGCATTCATTGAGAGGACTCTACAGGCATGGCTCCTTCATCATTCAAATTCTTGATCCACTTTCTATACCTTCTCGCATTATGATGTTTCTTTTTTGAGAATTTTTCTTTAGCAGTGTAGTTTATCTCTCTTGTTTTTGAGAGATTTTGTATCTCGTATTTTCAAAAATTTTGGCATGTTGATGATTCTTATGGGGATCTATTCGTACATTCCAAAGTGTTAGTTTGTCGTTGTTTGAGTAGTTGTTTTGATAACTCATACAGATTTGTAGCATCACTTCACCCATTCAATAGTATGGGAGGGTGTGGTGTTGATCCTACTTCTTCAGGTTTTGTGTCCTTTCCTTGTGACCTTGGCTTTTCTTGGATCGTGACACTCTAGATTTTATGTCCTTGCCTTGTTGCTTTGGTTTTTGTTCTTAGATCGTGGCACACCTATTTGTAGCAATTGATCAAATTATGTTTGGTGTTTTTTATTGCACTTTTGACATCACTCCATTGATAGTCTCCTTGTATGGAGCTATTCTCGTGAAGTCCAAAGTGTCGAGCTTTTTTTTACTTCTATGATCGATCCATGGATTCGACCACGTGCACACCAAAATTCTTTAGCATTGTATGAGTTTTTGAGTCGAGCTTCTTGGGATGCCTTGAGAAGGTTTTTACTCCCTTTACTTTGTTGTTATTGGTTTGGGGTACCTTGCGGTGTCCCTTTTTCCCGCTTTTGCACATGAGTACCTCATCAGGCCTAGTTTCCAGGACTCATACTGTGGACATGCCACTTCTATTTTGGCCCCTAGCTTCACTTGAGGGGGGTGTTAGAGTAGGTATTTACCTTAGCTCATGTTCACCTAGGTACTTTATTTACCTTTATTGTATTTATCCTCACCCACTTATGTGTGTGGATATTTCTTTTATCTTATTTAGATATTAGGAGATATTATCTAGTTGTTAGGCATAGTTCTTTCCTTGATTTATGGTATTGACTAGATCCTTGATGTCTAGTTCTCTCCTAAATCTATGGTCTTGACTAGTTCTTTGATGACTAGTTATTTCCTTGATTTATGGCTTGATCTACGACCTTGACTGGTTCTTAGATTGTTATTCCTTGCCTATTTAAGCAAGACCCATTCTCAATGTATTGCATTGAGTTCCATAATAATATATGATATTGCTTCTCATTTGTTTGCAAAGGTTTTATGTAAAGTTATTCTAGTGAATTGCTTTCATCTTATAGATTGTGGTGTTTGATTAGCATTTATGTTCTTGGCTTGGTACAATCTGGTTATCCTTCCTTTCATCTTGATGTCAAGAGGAATGAGGATGACCCCTGCACCACCCCCACATTGACATTTAGAACCATTAAATAATAAGGTCATCTGATAAATGGTGTCATCCAGGAAAGAGTGTAGATAGATTCATCGGGAAAATCAAAATTTGAGGGTTGATGTCCAGGAAGAGGGGCATCTGTAAGCTAATCTGCAATGGTTTTTCCTTTGACAAAATTTTGATGAATGAACTCTAGGTCTAGGTTTGCAGAGGAGAAAATGCAAGGTGCATTGATGTTTATAAGGTTTAGCATACATGTAATGCAGAGGGTTGGTGTTGGTGATGAAAAAGTTTTTTTGGTTAAGTAGGTAGTGGAAAAGTTTAGTAGCCATGAAGACTAAGGCTAGGCAGAGCTTTTCAACATGAGTATACCTAGTCTCATAGTCTAAAAGAGTATGGCTTATGTAATAAAATGTTTTCTCTCTATGTTTCTTATTGTGATGAGTAATCATGGCACCTAAGGAATTGGTCAGTGGTAGAAATGTAGAGGTAAAAAGGTTTTTCATATTTAGGTGGGATGAGCACAGTGGTCAAGAAGGTATTTATTCAACGCTTCCTAGGATTTGTGGCACTATTCATTCCAATTGAAGGAGACATCCTTTTAAGAAGATGATGAAAAAGGTGACATCGCTCAAAAAGTTAGGAAATAAAGCATCGAATGGATTGCAAACTACGAAGCTATCGAAGGATAGTAGGTGGAGGAATCTCAAGAATAACCTTGATTTTGACGGATCGACTTCAATACATCACAAAGAGATGATAAAACTAAGGATTTTTCTAGAGAGAATGGAAAAGACACACTTCTTTGGTTGAAGGTGAATGCAGTATTTAATGAGATGATCAAATATGATTTTGAGAACTAGGAGGTTTTCGCATGACTTTAGTACTTACCGAGAAGGTCATCGACGTAGTCTTTCAATATGTCATGGAAGATATAGGTCATAAATCACTGATAAGTGGCACCATCATTTTTCAAGCCAAAGGGCATGACATGATAATAGAAGGTCCCCCAAAGGGTGATGAAGGTGGTTTTGTGTTAATATTCTGGCGTGAGTAATATTTGATTATAACCTGAGAATAGCATCTCATGGCCAATTGTAAGATCAACGAGCTGGTCAACACTAGGCACAAAAAAGTCATATTTAGGGAAGGCAAGATTAAGATTATGGAAATGCGTGTAGATGCGAGTCCCCCATCACCTTCATGATAAGAATGATGTTATAAATCCATTATGGATAGTCAATGGTTAGAATGAAGGAAACAAAAAGAAGGCGTTGGAGTTGTTCTTTCATAAGAAGAGCAATGTGTGGATGCATTTTTTGCAGCTTTTGTTTCACATGTGTAGCATTGGGTTTAGTCATGATATTTTCGACCATGATATTTGGGTCAATACTATGCATATCAACATAAGACCAAGAAAAATCATTGATATGATCTCGAAGGAAAGAGGTGAAGGCTTCGTGTTCGACAGTATCTAAAGATTGGCCTATCTTTAGAATTCAGGGGTATCCTAAGTATGAATGTTGATCTCTTTGTTCAATTCATTTAACATGGTTTGTGTCTCAAAATGTAACGACTTGTGAACGTAAGAATTTTCTACACCTAAGTAGGTGAGAATGGAATCATCATCCTGACATTAAATGAAATTGATAGAAGGTGTGTCGTCATCTAACCTGTCTGGATAAATAAGAGGAATGGAAGAGGGGGACTCGCCATCGTGATGATAGGTTAGAGGTCCCAAAGAAATGGTGTTCACAAAGAAAAAAAATATGAGGGATGTGTTAATACGAAATCACAAAGACTCCCCAAATGAGTTATGGATCTATTTTTATAAGGCAAGATCATTTGGTGTGATTTACATAACATGGGACCATCTCTCAAGTTATGGGACTTGCGGACTTGAGATGGCCCTCCGGAGAAAGTCGTCTTCTTCTTCCTAATCCTAATGCTAAACTACTCCTAAGGAAGAAAATTTGACTATCTACTCCTAATCTAACAATTCCAAGGGACCAAGGAGAGAGAAAGTGCATAAAGAGGGAAATCCTACACTAACAAGATGATAGCACCAAGAAAAGGGAAGTGCTGGTCACAATCTCAGTTGCTCTCAAGTGGAGAGAGGTGAGCAGAGAAGAGGGTGGAAAGATGCACCACGTAATGCAGAGATAGATTTCACACGAACACCACTTCAAACCCATTAAACACGGCTCCCAGGACCTACAACAAACATCAGAATATGCATAGTATACCCTGTAAAGACGAGAGGCAAGGAGAGATAATAAAATAAGGAAGGATGGACAAATGCATCACAAAATAGAATTTATTGCTCCAAAATTTCACATAGTACATTGTTTACGGGCAAGAGGCAAGAAAATGCCATTAAAAAGCCAAGGGAGGAGGCTTAAACTCCTCATTCGACCCTAGAGAAGAAAGAGAGAGGGGGAAGGGAAGAGGAATGAACAAAAAATTTTACAATGAATATTGCCCCCATATTTATAGATTCAATCAGAGAGAAGAAAGAGAGAGGGAGAAGCAGGAAAAGTAGGTTGAAACTCAACCACCACTGTTAATGCTTCCCATAAAATTTTCCCCTCAAATCCATCTTTACTGCATCAATCCTTAGTTTGGCACCTTGAAGGAAGAGGAAACAGTAGGCGATGAATCCGATCTAGTTGTTGAGATAGATGGATCTTGCATTGAAGGCCCGAAGATGTTTCTTCCATCTAGTTGGTGAGGCTGAGATCTTTCCAATGGTGTCATATTTGTAATATTTTGAGCCCTGAGCCGAAAGCTATGCCCCCTCGAAGTTTGTATCGGGTCCATACATGAGGGTGGGAAAACAACTTGAAAAATGGGTCCTCTTTTGAGATGGGACACATGGCACCCTTTTAGAGAAAAAATTGGACCTACTGGTTCGGAATTTATCTTTTCCCCTTTTGCGCAAAAACAAAAAAAATACTCCCGCAGCCCCGAAGCTCCACTTGGACACGTGGCACCCTTTTGTTGGCTAGGGAATGCACTTCACCTTTTGTCTCTGTGCCTCCTCTTTGGCTTTCACTCGAGATCAAATGCTAACCTTTTCCCCTTTTCTATTTCGGAATGTGAGCTTGTAGGTCCGAAATGTTTTCCCTTCATATTTTCCATGTGTGGGGTTGTCTTGACCAAATTTACCGGGGATTTGGGATAACAATTTGGTGACTCACGGGGACATCTGCCTGCTAGATGAAGAGAGCAATGGCCTTGAAGCATCCATTGGGCATGGAGTCTGTTTGATAAACATGAAACTGATCTCGAACCTTTGAAGGTCGACCCCGAACTTCTTGGAAACCCACTTTGAAACTTGGAGCTGATCTTCACCAAAACCAACTGAATGCACTGTGCAAGTGTAATAGCACCAAAAAACTATGTAAAAACTGAAAATCATACATACCTCAAGTGGGATATACAGAGTGTGCAAAAGCACTTTTTCTCTAAAAAAAAACCTACCTACTCTACTCTAACCAAGAGCAAAGGGAACTCAAAAAAACCTACAACCGCAGAGAGAAATAGCTTCCCTTCATCAAAAATGGCAGCCATGCAACTGATTTGGCACTGAACATGGCTGGTTTGATGAGTGAAAAACTAACAATAAGTCAGTCTTCCACCCAAATCAACAAAGTATCAGCTGGAGGCAAATTAAATACCTCTTTTAGTTTCTCTACATTTGGATCAAAAAGGTATGGCAGCTGATCCTTGGTGCTTTACATATCATCCTCATGCCCCGACATGGACATGACTGTTCTAGCCTGCTACTTTGGCTCCAATGAAGCCAAGTAACCGATTGGGCACAATCTAATCCTTTGAATGTGTCCTTGGTTCTAAACTCTAACTCCAAGAATGGAGTCTTCTTGCGGACCTTCTTGGATGGATGGTGTGGGAGAAATGGTGACATCCTCCCGCCGCTTTTCCTTCCTCCTCTTGTGAAGAACATGCGAGAGTCATGTCTTCCAATCTTGTACTGAGGGCTATTATGAAGTGAAAGCTATTGTTCCCGAATGTTCTCCTCCATTGCAGTAGGTTCTTGTGATTGGAAGGTTAAATATGGAGAAAAAATGATGTTATCTCCTTAGGGTCCTCTACATTAAAGCAATCTTCCAAGTCTAATGCAGACCTCTACCTACTTGTTGTCCCGTTACAGTGCTCAACCTCCTCCATGGTGCCTTCCTGATCTGTAACTTGATCAACATGGATCCCTTCACTCTCAAACATGAAGTTTGAAAGAGAAAACTCTTCTTTAACATCAGATCTTAAAGTGGATGAAGTGAGAGGAAGAACTCAAGGTTCTTCTATGGCCTACTCTACTCTCTCAAACTATATGGTCCTCCTCCATCATGGGTTCATCAATCAAATCAAGCCCTTGAAATGAAAAAAAAATCTTCAATGATGCCTTCTTCATTGAGTGGCCTCAACACTAATTTTATCTCTCCCACCTGCTCCTCTTCTTCTCAGAACTCAAATTCACCACCACTGGTTCTTCAATCTTGACCTCCTCTATTGGCTTGACCATAAAGGGGATCTTTATAAACCCAAATTTGGCAGCCCAAATCTTCAGATTATCTATCATTTCTTTTCTATTGGGCTCCTCTTCTTGTTTTTCTCCTTGACTAGATTCTTAAGTCTCTTCCCAACGTGGACTTGGGAAAGCAAGAGGAGTGATAGGTTGGGGTTCAACCAGCTTTGCAATTGTTTGTGGTGGGAAGGGATGTGCAACTTCTTTTTTGTTCGGAGGGGATGACTATTTGGAAGGGAAAAGGAAAGAAGAACTGAGATGAGGTGGAAGACTAGGGGATGGAGAAATGGATTTCACACTTGGGGCAGCATTCAATGGGAAGCTTGGAAAATTAAGACCAATTTGAGACGGTGTTTCTTGAGGAGTAGAGAGAAAATTACCGTATAATGGTGTAGGATTCACCCATTGATAAGGCTGCCTAAGACCAAGTTCATAGGCCTTTATCTCCACTTTCCATTATGCAAGTTGGGGTAGCATTTCAATCATGAAGTCCATCTTCTCCTGAGGGTCAGTAGTGTCTTGAAAAGGGCCTTCTCATGGACAAGGTGCCCTACAACCAATGGTGAAAGCCCTCGTTTGAAATTTTGCCCTAAGTTAAACTAGGACAGCCTCTATTTTTTTAATCTTCTCCGTAAGATCAGCATCCTCTGCATAATTATCACTATCATATGCATTTCCTTGTTCTAGATAAGCTCCATGGCCAAACCGACTTTGACTCGCTTATATGGGTAAGCATAATGGTCCTAGATCTAATTATAATGCTTATCTTGAAGAGTTGGGAAATACATTGAGGTGGGTGTATTGTTGTAAGAGTGAGTTCCATGAATGGAATGAAGCCATGATTACACAACCTCATGTAATGGGGTAATATGAAACAGATGGAAGAAGAAATGGATGAAATGAGTGGAAATGGATGGAAAAGGTCTACAAATCAAAGAATGGGTTTTGACCGAGATGGAGTCACCATATGTGCTTGAAAGTGGCTCCAAAGTCTGAAATCTTCACCAAGAGCACAACAAACCTGATGAAGTGAAGTGGTAAGGTGCTTCAGACTTGTCCCACTGGCATGCCAAAATTGTTAATGTGAAATCACAAAGCCTCCCGAAATGAGTTATGGATCTACTTTTCTAAGGCAGGGTCATTTGGTGTGATTTACATAACATGGGACCATCTCTCAAGCTATGGGACTTACAGACTTGAGATGTCCCTCCGAATAAATTTGGCTTCTTCTTCCTAATCCTAATGCTAAAATACTCCTAAGGAATGAAATGCAACTCTCTACTCCTAATCTAACAATTCTAAGGGACCAAAGAGAGATAAAATGCATAAAGAGGGAAATCCTACACTAACGAGGTGATATCACTAAGAAAAGGGAAGTGTTGGTCACAATCTCAGCTACCTGAAGTGGAGAGAGGTGAGTAGAGGAGAGGGTGGACAAGATGCACCAAAGACCAGAGATAGATTTCACACAGAACACCAATTCAAAACCCATTAAACACAGCTCCTAAGACCTGCAACAAACATCATAATATGCACACTATACCCTATAATGATGAGAGGTGAGGAGAGACAATAAAATAAGAAAGGATGGATAGATGCATCACAAAATAGAATTTATTGCTCCAAAATTTCACACAGTACATCATTAGCAGGAAAGAGGCAAGAAAATACCATTACAAAGCCAAGGAGGAGGCTTAAACTCCTCATTCGACCTCGGAGAAGAATGAGAGAGGGGAGCAGGAAGAAGAATGAACAAATTTTACAATAAATAATACCCCCATATTTATAGATTCTATCGTAGAGAAGAAAGAGAGAGGGAGAAGTGGGAAAAGTAGGTCAAAACTCAACCACTATTGTTAATGCTTCCCATAAAATATGCCCCCTCAAATCCATCTTTACCGCATCAATCCTTGGTTCGGCACTTTGAAGGAAGAGGAAATGGTAGAAGCGGATCGAATCTGATTTGGTTGTTGAGATATATGGATCCCGTGCATTGAAGGCTCGAAGATGTTTCTTCCATCTAGTTAGTGAGGCCAATATCTTTCCAACAAATGCGATTTGTAATATTTCAAGCCCCGAGCCAAAAGCTATGCACACTCAAATTTTGTATCGGGTCCATACAAGAGGGTGGGAAAACAACTTGAAAAATGGGTCCCCTTTTGAGATGGGACACGTGGCACCCCTTTTAGAGAAAAAATCAGACTTGTGGGTTCACAATTTATCTTTTCACCTTTTGTGCGTAAAATGCAAAACTCAAAAGACTCCCACAACCCCGAAGCTCCACTTGGACACGTGGCACCCTTTTTTTGGTTGGGGAATGCACTTCACCTTTTGTGTCTATGCCTCTGCTTTGGCTTTCACTTGGGCTCAAACACTAACCTTTTCCCCTTTTTTATTTCTGGAATGCGAACTCATAGGTTCAAAATGTTTTCCCTTCATATTTTCTCCATGTGCGGGGTGTTCTTGACCAAATTGTCCGAGGGGGGAATTTGGGATAACAAGATGGATTCTTGATCCATGGACTCTGTGGGTGAAGGTGGTGTAATAGGTGAAGAAGGTGGAGAAGGAAGTAATATAGGTGAAGAAGGTGTAGAAGGTTGATCTTCCTCTACAAGGTCAATTCTATCCTTCTTACGATTAGGTGGTTCAGCAAATCTAATACCACGACGATCTTTATGTTTGTAGGTAGTGTAAGGTATGATTTGTGACAACCTTGTTCCTAAAGACAAAATCTAAAGCCCCTCCAAGTACATTAATGAAGAAATGTGTGGATGAAGCGCAAGTTAGTGAGATATCATAAATCAGATGAAAAAGGTCATGTTTGGGTGGGTGGTTTGGGATAACAAGAAGAAGTGTCTAGTCCCCCATATGTCAGGTTGGTACGAAGGTGGGGAGGACTATATGGAAAAACTCTCCTACATGATGGTTATAATGTGGGTGTTGATGAAGGATTTCATACTCTTGAGGAGTTTGGAAAGTGTCGATTGTATACGTGTGATACTCCCCCAATGTAAGGCATTGAAAAACACCTGCCAAGGGGTCAAAGGTTGGTACTTGGGTGGTGGGAATGGATGAGCTACTCAAATTTTGAGAAGAAGGGTTAGTAGATGGGATAACTTTAGAAGATGTGGCAGTAGTAGGAATAGGTGAGCTGGTTAAGGAAGATGTAGTAACATAAGTGGTAGATGAGGTAGCGCGTAAAGATAAAGCAAACACAAGATTAGATGGGGTAGATGTGGTGGTAGATGAAGCGGCTATGGTAGTATATGCCTTAACTAGAATAAGAACATTATTGGGTTGATTTAGCATGTTGTAGGTTTTGAAAGGTAAAGGATTTCCTGAATGGTGTAAGGGTTCCCTTCATATTCAAACTTGAGGCAATGGTGAAGGGTTGAAGCAACACACCCCATAGCGTGAATCTAGGGTTGGCCAAGCAGCATGTTGTATTGGAATTCCCCCTCAAGAACATAGAAAAGTTTGGGAATGGTGTGGGGACCCACACAGATGTGGACGATGATGGTGCCAAGGGTAGTTAGTTATGGCATCGTTGAAAAAACATAGCATAATCAAGTTATTATGCATGCATTTTGTGGGTATGCATATTTTTTCGTGCTGCGTGAGAAGAAATGATGTTGATGTTAGCACCTCCATCAATCATAATGTAAAGAATGCAAGTATTATCAATGTAGGTGGTAATGAAGAGTGTAGGATCATGATCATCTAATTAAAGAGGGGCGATCTCTTCTTTAGAGAAACCGACAAAGAAAAACTTGAGGAGAGGAAATGGGGACGTAATGTTTAGGCAAAGTGATTAGGTAGCCACATGATGCGGGATGAAGCTGGTTTCAATGGGTGTAGGGTTATTGGGTGGAACCTCAATTCATTGCATGACCTCAATGAGGTCCTGACGATGAGACTTGGATATTTAGATCAAGTCATAAAAAGACATCTTCAAAGGATATTGATGAAGTTGTTTGATCATAGCACGATGTGTGACTCCATCAGAAATGGGATATGTTAGCCCATGGATGGTTACCTTGGGGGCAGGTGGAGATGGAATGGTGGGTAGAGGTGTACTTTGGATGGGTTACTAGTCTTCTCTTTTCCTTTTTCTTTTTTGATCGAGTGGCTACTCTGGACCATGTTGATTTCAAATATCGGAGGAGGAAAAGAGGGTTGTGGAGGTGGAGATGAAGGACATTAAATAGATATAGGATGAGGTTGTGTGGCAATAGGCGAAGGAGGAATGGAAGTCTCCTCCAATAGGTCATTTTCATCTAAAATACCATTTGAATCACAGAGTTGAATGAGAATTTTTTTTAGGGCCTTACACCCTTCAACATCATGCCCTAGGGAGTGATGATATGCATAGATTTTAGTATTGTCAAACCCTACTAGTTTGGGCTTGAGTGGATCATAAGGCTTAATGGGTAGAAATGTGATAGCAGAGGTTTCTAACAACCTAGCGAGGATGTTAGAATATGATCCTATCAATGGATCGCCATGAGAAGTCAATGTTGGTTTGAATGAAGGCATGGGTGATTTTTGTGAAGGAGGTGGAGTTGGAGGTTGGGTCGATTTAACTACCTTTTTGGTAGGTAGTGTGGTTTTTGGTTTAGGTTTTACCTTCTTGGGTAAAGGTGCTAGGGTAGGGCATGAAGAAGAAGGGGATTCAGAAGGTGTAGGCATGCGAGTCAACCAAGGTGACAATAGAGGTGTGGGTAATGGCGTGGTTGTAGGTAATGTAGAGGGTGGTGGTAAATAAGAAGGTAGAGGTGTGGGTGATGAAGAATATGTGGGTAAAATAACAGATCGAGGTGAAGGTGTGGGTTGCTTTACTTTAAGTTTGCCTTGGGGAAAGGTTGTTTGACCAAGGTCAATGGATGTGGGCCTAAGATTGATGGAAGATACGAAGATGAAAAAGAAGGCTTGGGAGAAATGGGGGTGTGAGGATTAGGAAATTGGGTCTTCCTCTTAGGTGTGGGAATATATTTGGTGGTGGTTTGTGAAGAGGTTTTCAAATCTAGCTTCATGGGGGGATGGACTAGACTATACATCGGAAAGACCCCTAATGTAGCGGTAGTGTTAGGTGTAAGTGAAGGCTTAGGTGCAGATGAAGGTTTGGGTGCAGGTGAAGGTTGAGGTGAAGGTAAGGCTAATGAAGAGGAGGCTAATATGACCAACTCAAGTGCAAAAATTTGTTTCCTTGAATATTTTAGGATAGATTGTTGAAGTATCCAGGGAAAACATCTGCATTTGAATGGATATAGGGACTCAAGGCACCCCCAGATTGTGGAGTAATCAACATACTCTAAATTATCATCCAAATGAGAGAATGGCGTAGAGGTAGAGGAAGATGATGATGACTTGGTGGTAATCCCTATGAAGAATTTTGAGGTCTGTGAGACAGGGAAGTTTTTGACTTCTGACTCGTTACATAAAAGTGATGTAAGAAGGTTAACAGGATCTTGAAGACCTTGGGAGAAGCATCACTTATAGGAAGAGAATATAAAAGTGGCTCCTCTATGGGTCAAGGAGGGGGCAAGGTAGGTGGTGTAGACTCTTCCAGATAAGATAGGCTCTTTCATGGGTAGAAGCATGGGTAGTGTAGGATCCTCGATACGTAAAGGGATGAGTGGGACAAGCGCCTCTGTAGATGAAGTATTAGGTGAGGTAGGTGTTATCCAAAATTCACCCCCCCGGGTAATTTTGATAACATGCATCAGAATATTCAAGTCCCAGGCACATTGATTGATTCAGAGCAAACATCATGTTTCTGAGGTTCCCTCAGATATTTTTCTAACTCCCCTGGCCGAAGAAGGAAGGAGCAAGCTCTGAGAAAATGTGAAAAAGTTACAGAAAGGCAAGTAGGTTGATCCAGAAAAAAGAGAAAATTGGCTAATCACGAGAGGGTCGCCTTTGGGACAAGCGGGCCAAAAATATGTGAATCGCCGACCGCATGCGAAATCAGCACAAACAATCCAAACACAATGGGACATTTGGGTCGTGAGTACGCAAACCGGCCGAACCAGGCGAAAAAGGTCGAGGCAGTCCGAAGCAAAGCGGGACAAATGGGACAAAGAGGCGCGAACTGGCCGGTTCGCGTGAAATCAGCACAAGGAGCACAAAGAAATATGGGACAAAGGGATGCGCGGGATGCGGATCGCCGAAGGAGCCGAAAGCCAACAAGCAGCGCCACGTGTCATCGGCCGAATGAGGGACAAGGAAGCCCATTTCGGGCGGATCGGAGGTTTATGTCCCAAACGGTTTGGGACATCCGGGACAAAAAGATGCGAAGGGCGCGAAAGAGCCGGCAGGTCCGAGAACCAACCAGATCACGACACGTGTCACAAGGAGAAAAGGTCAAAAAAGTCAAAGGGCGAGTTTTCGAGCACTGATCCGAACCAATGGGATAGTGCCACGTGTCCCAGCTGGGGTCCACAAGGAAATTTCAAAAGAAAGCCCGCCAAAAGTAGAGGAGAGAGAATCACGCGACCAATCAATGCCTGCCACGTGTCATCCAGGTGGCGAAGCGCGGGAAATATTTCAAAATCCGTTTTGGTCTGTTCCATGCCCTAAATCTTCAGATCATCATAACTTTCGACCCAGAGCTCGGATTTGTACGTTCTTGACATCAATGGAAAGCTAGTGAAATCCTCTACATGATTCTAGGGCTAATCTCAAGTTTTGGTGTAGTCTGAAGAGAGAAAATCGAGAAACGGCTCTGACGCGTGATAATGGCCAGAGGCGACGTTTCAACAACCTATTTTAATGCTAATGGGTCGCATTCTTCTTCTGCATGGCCAGAAGTGACATTTTAGCGGCCAAATTAATGCAAATGGGTCGCATTCTCCTCCAAATCGGTCAAAGTGACAGGGTATGGGTTTGTAAGGTCCTCCATGCTGATTTAATGCATTGGCATTCAATGAGGAATGGTTTTACACGTTTTCCCACGTTTCTATCCCCTGGGCTCGACCCATGCAATGTAAAAAGCTAGATTTGGCTCAAAATAAGAGGTTGTTCATTCTTTCTGCTCTGTCGTCCCTTCTTTTCTTCTCTAGGGTTGAAAATGGAGTTCAAACCTCCTCCCTTCTCTCTCGTAATGGCATTTTTGCCTTTTACTAATGGAATGATGTTCTGTGTAAACTTCTGAGCAACGAAACGTGTTTTGTGATGCATCCGTCCATCCTTCCTCGTTTTGCTTGTTCTCTTCTTGCCTCTCTTCATTGTAGGTATTTGTGCATGTTTGAATGTTCATTGCAGTCCGAGCTATGTTCATGGAGTTTTGGGACATTTTCTCGTGTGAAATCTATCCTTGGGCCTATGATGCATCTCGTCCATCCTTCCCATCGCTCACCTCTCTTTGTCCCATGGCGCTTTTGATAGAGGTTCAACATTCTCCTTCTCTCGGTGTATCATCGTTTTAGTGTAGGCTTTTGCTGTTTTTTCCTTCTCTCTCTCTCTCTCTCCTTGGCATGGTTAGATTAGGTTTAGATTAGCTTGCTGCCGCACCGGAATAGCTTGTGGCGGTAGTTTAGGAGCAGAACTAGCCTTCTCTGGAGATTCCTTTCTCATTTTTCAAGTCCCACACTTGGAGAAAGGATTCAATGTTGTGCAATCACACTGGATGCTAAGTGATCAACCTAGAAACTTGATCTGCATCCAGGGGTGCTGTGATTTTGCATCAACAGCTTTGCACACTGGTGGGACCTTAGAGGTCTTTCACTTAATCTTTTGTAGGTTGGTGTGTTCCTGTGAAGATTTCAGCCTTTGGAGGCACTTGCAAACACATCTGGCGACTCCATCTGGTCAACAACCCATCTCTGAAGTTGCAGACCTTCCTTTCCATTCATTTCCATCCATTTTTCATTCATCCTTCTTTCCATCCCTTTCATTCTTTTCCATTCCATGAAGTTGTGCAACCATGACTTCATTTCCATCATGGAACTCACATTTACAACAACAGCAGTATATCACACCTCCAACATATTTTACAAATCCTCCAGATCAGCATGCATACTCATATGAACAGCAGTGCCAAAGTCAGTTTGGCAATGAAGCTTCCCAAGAGCAAGAGTATGCATACAATGAAGACCATCAGATCCAAGATGCTGGTCTGTTGGAGAAAATCCAAAAGATGGAGGTGGGGATGGTGCAGTCCAGGGCTCAAGCACAAATGAAAGCTTTTGGAATCGGTTATGGAGCACCCTGTCCATGGGTGGGACCTTTTCCAAGGCACTACAGCCCTCAGGAGAAGCTGGACTTCATGATAAAGATGCTGCCCCAACTTGCACAATGGACAGCAGAGATAGAGGCCTACAGACTTGTTGTTGAACAACCTTGTCAATGGGTAAGTTCTACACCATCATCTGGTTTTTCTCTTTCCATTACTCAAGCAGCACCATCTCATTTAAACTCCCCATCTGCTGTCCCATGTGTTGAATCCATCCCTCCATCCCCTAGTCTTCCACCCCATCTCGATTCTTCTTTCCTTTTCCCTTCCAAACAGTCATCCCCTCCACAAGAGCTAACAGAAATACCCCCTCCTCCAAAGAAACAAGAGGTTTCACCGCCTCCACCACCACACAAAATTGTCAAATCAGTTGAGTTTCAACCTATCCCTCCTCTTGCATCCCCAATTCCATGTGGGAAAGAAGAAATTGAAAAAATCAGTCATCAAGGACAACAAGAGGAAGAGCCAAAAAGAAAAGAAGTGACAGACAGTCTGAAGAGTTGGGCTCTTAGATTTGGGATGACAAAGATCCCCTTGATGGTTAAGCCTACAGAAGAGGCTAAGGTTGAACAAATGGTGGTCATGACTGAATTTGTTGCAGCAGAAGAAGAGCAAAAGGAAGAAGCAGATCAGCAATCAGTTTTCTCAGAACGTGGTGCTGATCCAATTCATTGTGCACAATCAGCCATGGAGGAAGAAAGCTTTGAAGAAGATCTTGCAGTCCCAACTTGTCCTCTAGAGCAGCAGAATGAAGAGTTTGACTTGACAAACTTCATGCTAGAGGAAGAGTTTTATCAAGAGCAAGATTCTCTTCAAGTAGTAGAGGAAGGAGAAGCTGCTCCAAATCCAAAAAAAGAGGAGCACATTCTAGCTGTAGAGGAGAAAAGTGCAGATCCAAGGGCTTTGAGCACAAAGCAGGCTACAGGAGAACCTTCAGTTCTTCTTTCCACTTCATCTCTCTCAAGTTCTAGTACTGAAAAGGAGTTTGATCTCTCAAACTCAATATTGGAGAGTGAAGGAAACCATGGTGGTCAAGTTGCAGATCAAGAAGACACCATGGAGGAAGTTGAAAATGAGCAGCAGGACAGCAATGAGGCGGTTTACCTGCCAGATTTGGAGGACTGTTTTGATGAAGAAGAACCGGTTCAGTTTTCACCATTCTCTCTTTCATCATCCACATTCCAAACACAAGAGTCTGCTGCCATGAAGGAGAGCTTTCATTTGCAACAGCTTGCATCTTATAGCATCCCTTTGGAGTCAAAATTGGAAGATTCTAATCTTCCCTGTTCTTCATTGGAGGAAGAGAAAGGACAGAAGGATTCCACCATTTCTTCCACATCATCCATTCAGGTGGGTCTACAAGAAGACTCCATTCTTGGAGTGGAAAATCAGAGCTATGGGCATATCAAACAGATCAGACCTTACCCAATCAGGTTTTTGGCTTCATTGGAGCCAAAGTAGAAGCCACAACCAGTCATGCTTGCTTCAGAGCATGAGGATGAGCTACAAAGTACCAAGGATCAGTTGCCATACCTCTCCAATCCAAATGCAGAGCAACTAAAAGAGGTATTGGATTTTTCAGTTGATACCTTGATGATTTGGATAGAAGACCAGCTTCTTGTTGATTTTCCATCCATCCAAACAGCCATGATCAGTGCCAAATCAATTGCATGGCTGCCAATTTTGAAGAAAGGAAGCTATTTCTCACAACCAAATTCTGGGGTTTGTTTAGCTTGCATTTGCTTCCATTAGAGTAGAGTAGCTAGGTTTGCTTTTAGCGGAAGAAGTGCTTGTGCACACTCTGCATGTTCCATTTTGGGACATGTATGATTTTCAGTTTTGTACATAGTTTTTGGTGTTGCTGGTGTTGCTCTTGCACAGTTCTTTTCAGTGGTTTTTGGTGAGAACAACTCCATGTCCGGTGGGTTTCCTAATGGCTCAGAGGGAAGTTTTCAAAGTTCAAATCAGTTTCCAGGATACTACTCATGACTCCATGCCCAATGGATTGCTTCAGACAACTAGTCTTTTCATCTAGCAGGCAGATGACCCCGCTGAGTCACCAAAACTGTTATCCAAAATTCACCCCCCCAGGTAATTTTGATAACATGCATCAGAATATTCAAGTCCCAGGCACATTGATTGATTCAGAGCAAACATCATGTTTCTAAGGTTCCCTCAGATATTTTTCTAACTCCCCTGGCCGAAGAAGGAAGGAGCGAAGCTCGCGAGGAAGGAGCAAGCTCGAGAAAATGCGAAAAAGTTCACGCTTTCGGGTAGCCTTTGGGACAATTGGAAGAGGTTGATCCGAGAAAAAAGAAAATTGGCTAATTTAGCAATCGAGAGGGTCGCCTTTGGGACAAGCGGGCCAAAAATACGCGAACCGGCCAGACCGTGCGAAATCAGCACAAACAGTCTGAAACACAATGGGACATTTGGGCCGCGAGTACGCAAACCGGCCGAACCGGACGAAAAAGGTCGAGGCAGTCCGAAGCAAAGCGGGACAAATGGGACAAAGAGGCGCGAACCGGCCGGTTCACGCGAAATCAGCACAAGGAGCACAAAGAAATATGGGACAAAGGGACGCGCGGGACGCGGATCACCGAAGGAGCCGAAAGCCAATTAAGGCAATTAAGCGCGCCACGTGTCATCGGCCGAATGAGGGACAAGGAAGCCCATTTCGGGCGGATCGGAGGTTTATGTCCCAAATGGTTTGGGACATCCGGGACAAAAAGACGCGAAGGGCGCGAAAGAGCCGCAGGCCGAGAACCAACCAGATCACGACACGTGTCACAAGGAGAAAAGGTCAAAAAGTCAAAGGGCGAGTTTTCGAGCACTGATCCGAACCAATGGGATAGTGCCACGTGTCCCAGCTGGGTCCACAAGGAAATTTCAAAGAAAGCCCGCCAAAAGCAGAGGAGAGAGAATCACGCGACCAATCAATGCCTGCCACGTGTCATCTAGGTGGCGAAGCGGGAAATATTTCAAAATCCGTTTTGGTCCTGCATTAGTGCCTAAATCTTCGATCATCATAACTTTCGACCCGAGCTCAGATTTGTACGTTCTTGACATCAATGGAAAGCTAGTGAAATCCTCTACATGATTCTAGGGCTAATCTCAAGTTTTGGTGCAGTCTGGAGAGAGAAAATTGAGAAACAGCTCTGACGCGTGATAATGGCCAGAGGTGACGTTTCAACAACCTGTTTTAATGCTAATGGGTCACATTCTTCTTCTGCACGGCCAGAAGTGACATTTTAGCGGCCAGATTAATGCAAATGGGTCGCATTCTCCTCCAAATCGGTCAAAGTGACAGGGTATGGGTTTGTAAGGTCCTCCATGCTGATTTAATGCATTGGCATTCAATGAGGAATGGTTTTACACGTTTTCCCACGTTTCTATCCCCTGGGCTCGACCCATGTAATGTAAAAAGCTAGATTTGGCTCAAAATAAGAGGTTGTTCATTCTTTCTACTCTGTCGTCCCTTCTTTTCTTCTCTAGGGTTGAAAATGGAGTTCGAACCTCCTCCCTTCTTTGTAATGGTGTTTTTGCCTTTTACTAATGGAATGATGTTCTGTAAACTTCCTCGAGCAACGAAACGTGTTTTGTGATGCATCCGTCCATCCTTCCTCGTTTTTGCTTGTTCTCTTCTTGCCTCTCTTCATTGTAGGTATTTGTGCGTGTTTGAATGTTCATTGCAGTCCGGAGTGTGTTCATGGAGTTTTGGGACATTTTCTCGTGTGAAATCTATCCTTGGGCCTGTGATGCATCCGTCCATCCTTCCCATCGCTCACCTCTCTTTGTCCCATGGCGCTTTGATAGAGGTTCAACATTCTCCTTCTCTCGGTGTATCACCGTTTTAGTGTAGGCTTTTGCTTTTTTTTCTCTCTCTCTCTCTGTCTCCTTGGCATGGTTAGATTAGGTTTAGATTAGCTTGCTCGCACCTGGAATAGCTTGTGGCGGTGTAGTTTAGGAGCAGAACCAGCCTTCTCTGGAGATTCCTTTCTCATTTTTCAAGTCCCACACTTGGAGAAAGGATTCAATGTTGTGCAATCACACTAGATGCTAAGTGATCAACCTAGAAACTTGATCTCGCATCCGGGGTGTGCGTGATTTTGCATCAACAGTGAGGATCCTCCATGGGTAGAGGAGTAGGTGAAATAGGATCCTCTGTGGGTAGAGGAGATCGCATAAGAATTTAGTCAATAGACGAAATGGAAGGTAAATGAGAATATGGGATAGGTATTGTGTCAAAGATAGCATGGACATTGTGAACATTGGTGTTATTATTATAGGTCTCGTCATTTTTATGATGGGGTATGGTTTGGAAAAGGTTTCTTAAAGACCTGAATATTTTGGTTTTCTCGATGCATTAGGGTTGTCCAAGATGAGATCTCCATTATCTAACATTTCCTAGATAATGTTCTTAAAAAAATTGCAATTATCGTCACTATGTCCCCTAACACAATGATAGTTATAGTAATCATTCTCCTTATACCATGTGGGTATAGGACGGGAAGGGTCAAAACCAGTACTTTGTTTGATAGGTGGAAGGGTAATGGCTCCCGATTTTAACACTTTTCCAATACAGAGGAGTAAGGTTCTCTTATGGGGGTATAACATCTATGTTCATACTTGTACTAGAAATTCTGAACATGGAACAAATTAGAAGGAGGTTTCATTTGGTTTTCCAGATGAGAGGGGCTGGATTTTAGGACCACCATGTTGGCAGATCCTTTTGCCTTAGAATAATTTTTTACAGGTTTAGAAGAATAAGGGGAGTCATTTGATTTAAACGGAGTGCTCTTGTTACGCAAATGAAGTTTCTTCTCTTCTAGGGCATGGATTTCTAGCTTCTGATCCATGGTGAATGCCTCATCAAATGTTTAGAATGTTTTTACTTGAAGAGTTGGGGAAATGTGCTTGCATAAGCCCTAGTGAACAACTCTATCATCTTGGTTTGTGGAAGTTGAAAGGAAAGATGATTAATGAGACCCCACCAACGTGTAACAAATTCAATGATAGACTCGTCATCATACTGACGAATAGAGTATAAATTATTCATGGAGACCTTCTTGAGATATTGATGGAGAAGTGGTCGTGAAAGTCTGGGCTAATTGATTAAAGGAGAAGATTGAGTTCTTCGGTAAATCACTATACCAATCTAAAGAAGGTCTTGTCAAGGACATGGGAAAATTCCTAAGAAGAAAGGCATCATTGTGGGTGATCAGATAATAGACATGTTTGAATGATCACAAATGTTGTTGTGGACCTTTCTTTCTATTAACTTGATTAAACTTAGGCATCTCCCAATGTGTGGGATAAGGATGAATGGGTATAGATGGATGAATAGGATCATTACAAATTTCATTGTAAGTCAAGGCATTATGAGAGCTAGAAACATATGCTTCAAGGGTCTACATCTTATCCATCATCATATTTATAATATCATTTGCATGCTTTGATTGAGGATTCCCCCACGGTATAAGGGGGTGGATGAGGTAGATAAGTCATAGATGGAACACCAGTGTATGGTGGTGCCGAATAAGCAAACTCGATGGGGGTATGTAAGAGGGAATAGATGATGAAGGCATGTACCCTAAATAAGAAGTAGATATGACGTGCAAGTTGTTGAGGTAGGTTATAAGTGGGAGGAACTTTTGTGAAGACCCTCATAGTAATAGGTGGAAAAGTTTGGGGTATGTAAATAACTAGGTTCGGAAGGGGGTATGAGATGCCAAAGTGACTGGTGGCTGAGAAGCAATGGGTACATGAGGTGTTGATGATGTGGGTATCCCTACACTAAGAGTTGTAGATGATGGTGAGGTGGACGTCAAAGGGGTGACATACACCAAATGTGTAATAGATGTTGTAGGTATAATAGATATTGAAGATGTAGGGATGATTCGAGAAACGACAGATGGTGAGGTGGAAGCAATTAACACTACACAAGTGTTGGTTGATACGTATGGGGGCGAGAGCATGAGAAATGGAGGTAGGCATTCCAAACATGGGCTGACCTAACAAGTCACGGGTGGAAGAATGGGTGATATAATACCGCAAGCCTACAAAGATATGATAAAGGAATTTTGTGAATTTATTGTCACCCGCAAGAATAGTTGTAGAAGCAGTGGGGTCCATGGGTGAATAAATAGAAAGTGGTGAGGAGAGTCGGGAGGTAGCGGCTAATGGATGGCATGTAAAACTAGGGTGTTTGATTTCTAACGAGTCAAAACCATGTGAATGGTGGAAAAAGGTGTTTTGAACTCTAAAAATGCTACATAAACAAAGAAACAAAAGACGGGAAGAATATGGAGGAAGAAATAGGTTGTAATTTTTTATAAGAATCAAAAACACAGAGATTAACACCGGTCGGGTAACCGGTGTTGGTTAGGCAAGAAGACTTATGCCAATCACTGACCGATGCCATTTACTGTGGATAACCAATAAATTTGGAAATCTGGAGAAGAAAGTCTAAAATAGGTGAAAATGGGCTCTGTTAATGGTGAGAAAGACTCAGAACTCATTTATCAGAAGAAATTCAAACACAAAAAGAGGTGAATGTGAATAAATGACATTTTCTATAGGAATATACAAAACAGAGGTAGACCAAGATCATTCAATTAACCGATGCGTATGATGAAGTAGCTGATTTTGGTCACTGGACCGATTTTGGTTACTAAGATTTTTAAGAAAACGAAGAACTTTTTTATTTTGGAGTGAATCAAGTCAAAATAAAAGCCAACCCAGAAGCTGTGTATGGCTAAAAGATCTCCTATTACACTCAGAAAAACTAAAATACACAGAGTTATGATGGTGGAGTGTGAAAGAGAAGAAAAAATGATGAATCATTCTCACAACTCAAAACACAATTCAATCAAGCAAAAACTAGCAAAACACATAAATCCTAGGTATCATATTTTAATGTTTAGTGGCTTATGCCTTTTTAAACTGACTATGAATAGAATAAAAAAATTTGGATAATGAAGGTGCCCTATAAGCAAGCTATGGCTGGTTTCAGTTATTTTTGGATAAAGTGGCCCGATATACCTTTCAATACATGTGGTCCATGCTCTGATATGAAAACCATCTAGAACACCGGGTGGTGCCCACCATCAATAGGTTGTTAAATCCTTGATGGATTCTTCTTGAAAGGGAATGTTTAAGAAATGTGTAAATTATTTAAGTAGTTTAGATATGGGAATGTGTGAACAAATGTGAACTACGCTTAATCCAATCCAATCACCAAGTGGTCATGACCTCCACCGTGTGATTGCTAATTAAATCTATGTGATCTAATGCAACACTTAAAGGATGAAATGCACAAATTTTAAACCCAAATCAAAAATGATATTCGATGTAGCAAAAGGAGAATAGAAGAGGAATGTTCTTTCACTAAATATAATATAGAAGAAAATAATAATTTTTATTTTTAAGCACCAAAGGAAAATTTTCTTTTAGACAAATAGAAAGGAAAGAATATTTCTAGGGAGAGATTTAGTGTGAAATTTTCAGAAATAAAGAAACACACAAATACACCCTATATGAACAATGCAAAGAACCCAAAAGAGGGTCCCACCGGGCATGCCAAAATGTTTCACCGTAAAGTAGAGATAAAACAAATAAGAGGTAAGGGTGAGGAGGAATACATGTGATAGTCAAATATAGTTGTGCATGCATTGAATGTTGACCAAGCTGATTGTGAAGAGCTTCCTTTGGCTAGGAGGAATGACCTGAAATAGAACACAAGACCACAAAAGAGAGTTAAACAATATATGACAATGGACTGCCTAGTGTATGCTAGATCCAGAAGTGTGATACATCCTAGAGAGGTTGTCAATCCAGTTCTTTTAATAATTTAATGTAAGGAAAGAGCATAAACAAATGAATCCTAATGTAGTTAATATGATTTAGGCATCTCATATAAAACACAATAAGAAAATCTAATCTAACAGCAAGTTATGACTAAATTTGAAAGGTTAGTACGTTGGTCTGGGCTTGCAAGTCTGACATAGGTTGTAAATGAGGTTTGGGATTGATTTGGTGAGGTTATGGTTTTTTTGGAGTGATTTATTAACTTGCTAGTTTAGAGGAAATTACAAATCATAGAGACCGGTATCGGTTAGGTGACGATACGATATCGTAAATGACCGACACCATTTGGGTGACCTATGTCGATAGGAGGAATTGGGTTGAAATATTAAAAATGGGTTGGTTTGGAACTCTCTGTGATTTCACAAAGAGTGAAGGAAGGTTATTTAACATCGTGGGATTTTTAAGATGACCGCAAGATGATAATATGAGGGTTTGGGCAAGGAATGAAGGTCCTTTAGGCGTATGGTCGATAGAGATGTCGTAGGAGTTATCTGGGTATGATAGGTGGTGAAATGAGATAGAAAACAAGTAAATAACTAATCTAATGAAACCAATGACAAAGTAGAGATATACTTACTTGAAAATGGAGGTGAATAGTAGGAGGTGGTGATGGTTATAGAAGAAGGTGATCTTGAATGAATGCAGCAGCAAGAGGAGGGCACTTTGTGATTCCCCTGTCGCCGCACCGGGCTTTAGATGAATCGGTTGATGAATGGTTCAGAAACAGTATCCCGTAAAATTGGCAAGGGCAATTTTACTGATAACCATACTGAAATTTTGTTCCGATCCTCGTCGGGATTTCTTGCGTCAAACGCTGCAAAATCCCTTCCCGAAATCCAGCTTTTCCGAACTTAGCCGCTTTTGGTCTTTTTTGGCCAGCGCATATAATGACTATGCAACATCAAATGTTCATGCACCCCCTTTAAAGCCTTTGGTGCATGTTTTCTCATGACAACAATCATTTTGGTGCGCCTCTGCTTTGAGTCTTCCTTACGTGCGCTGTAGCGCGTGCTTCCTCAACATATCTTTGTTGCGCTTTTTTTGGTGCGCCAAGGGCACACATATTCCTCTATCGACACCACTTTTGGTGCACCATAGATGCACATATTATTGTGTTGACAAGCGTTTTGGTGCACCAAAGGGGCACATGTTTTCTTGTGTCGATAGCTCTTTGGGTGCGCCACTTAAAAAGTTGGTGGCACATTTATTACTACCTTGCCTATATATAGGCGCACCTGTAATGTCATTGTCACCAGAGAAAATCACGTGATTATTTTTATTATTTTCTATGAGCCCGCCAAAGGTGCACTCCGCCTGCCATTTTCAATCACGTCGTGGACCCGTTTTCACGCTTTTTCATTGTTTAAATCCGGGTAAGTGGCCTTCTTTCTTTTGTGTGTTTTGTATTTGAGGTTTTTGGATGCTAGGCTGGTTCAGTTTGGATTGGAAAAATGAGAAATCATGTTTTTTCCCCCCTTGCTGCTCTCTTTTCCATTCTTCCTCATGTTCTCCTCCCCTCTTTCCAGATCTGCTGGGAAGGGGACTCTGTCCTGTAAATGATTACTCAAAAATATTGGTATTAAGCCTCTTCATCACCCAAATGAACCTCGCAAAAGGAGCTTAACCATATGTAAACCCCTCAGAGAGAAAATCAAGCCTAAAAGGAAACTGTATTTTCCTTCTCCTTTGGTGCATGGATGCATCCTGCAACACAAAGGACAGCCGCGCCAATGGCGCATCTGTCACCCCTGTTACATCATGATAAACTATGCCCTCAAGGTGCACTTCCTTAGTTTGTTGCAAACACTTTCCTCAGTGCCCCCTCATGACGCACCAAATTCATTTGTTGCATTGCTAAAACCTGCGCCCTGTGGCGCACCCCGCATGTGTGCAACATAAAAATTATCCGCGCCAAGTGCAAAGCTATAAACGGCACAGGCACATCCCTCATTGCAACAACATCATGTTATGCATTCCTTCCATGCGCCACGCCAAGTTCCCTTTAGCACACAAAAACAATATGTTACACAAACCTTATATGTGCCTTTGGCGCACCCGGTTCCATGCAACATGAAAGATATATACACCACGGCGCATCCTGTTCCTGTAACATAAAGAATCCATGCGCCCTTTATAAAACGCATCCACATGGCGCAGCGCACTTGTGTTTACAAAGAACAAAATGCAACATGCATTGTTCAAGCACCATGCGCCCTTTCGCGCTGATTTACCCTCTTGCAACAGCCCTTTCCCGTGTGCCTTACCTATTTAGCCCTGTAGCCTACAACATTCATGCGCCCTGTGCCCTGAGGCCTCAAAATTGCTAACTCTTTCTTCCTCTCGTCACAAGATTTCAATGGAAAATCAAACAGCTAACACAACTTTCTTTAATTGGGTTTCACTTCTTATTGTTACGAGATCAGCAACTAAGTTCAAGAACATATGTCTACATCAAGCAAGAAACCTATCAAATCTAAAGGCAAGGCCAAGCTCACAGAAGAAGAAATGAAGTATAAGTATCAAAGGGTCAGAATGCCCGAGTCCCAAGCAGAATGTGACCTAGACATCAGAGACTCAGAACTGGGTCATATTGACATGGAAGATTTCTAGGCCAGAACCCAGAGGGTCACAAGAAGTCCATGGATGGACAAGCTGATAGGCGCAGGCCTCCCCGCACTTTGCTGGTGGGATCCCGCTAGTGCCGTAAACAACGAATTTATGATGGTGGTATCCCGATGCTACAAAAAGGACACAAGATGTGTTCATGGGGAGAAGGGCGAGGTTATTATTAACCTCACTACCCGCCACTTTGAGATGATGCTCGGCATTCCTCATCACCGGCACTTTGTGGCCGTTAGCCAAAAAGATTGCATCAAGGCCTCGGGACGATGATGATGAATAATTTCTCTCTTCTTCGATTTTCTTTTTGTAAAATGTCTAAAGTATGTTAAGCACAAATGATGACATCATCCATGTTGCACCATGGGATGATGTCATCCATCAAGTTGTTAAAATTCAACATGACTTTGAGATATTTTGTATATTTTATGTAAATAGGTGGTTGGTTCCTTTTTTCCTTCCTTATTCTCCTTCTTCTATAAATACTCAAATACTTGTTGTATTTGAAAGGGGATATCTTTTAGATGAAAAATAAAAGTGAGAAGAAAAGACTTTGAGATTTTTTTAACGTAAGGAAATATTAATACAATATTTAGACTTTGTGGCTGAATACATGTGTTATTTTCATTAGATCTTTCTCATGTCGATCTCGTGTATTTATTCTGTTGGATCTACTGCTTTTTATTGTCATTTATTCATCAAGTATTTCTTTTTCATTTATGTAAGTAGGTTTGGCTCATGCTTACTACCAATCCCAAAACATAAACCCTCTGACCTTTCTGCTTTGGAATTCATTTCTTTTCTTCCTTTAGATCTGATCTTTCTTCATCCTCTCTTTCATTCCTTTCTTTCCGCAGTCGGAAACACCCCTACTGGGATGAGATCCCAAACCCCGAAGGAAGAATATTGTGAGACTTACACAGATTCCTCGCCGGTAGAATAGCAATAAACCGCCGCTTTCGCTTTCGACTCAAAGAGGGGCTATGCCCGCACACTGCGCTTGACTCGTCCTATCCATAAATCGGCCCAAGCGATGATTTTAGGATAACAGCTTTTGCGACTCCACCGGGAATGAACAAATCTATCAGATCTATGATAGTGGTATGTTTAAAAATTGGAAAAATCAGAAAAATCACTATCTGTTTGCAAACTTTAACTTTTTGTCAAAAATCCAAAATTTTGCAAAAGTGACCCGAATTGAAAATTTTCTTCTGAGATCCATAGATCTGGCCTAGTTGGAGATCTTTAGTTCGCTGAGTTTTTATAAAAATCTGTATTTTGCCGTAGATCTGAGTTTTTGACTGTTTACCAAAAATTTCAAACTCTTTGAAAAAGTCAAATTTAGATCCGAAAATCAGCTTGCTAATCTTCACTGTCATTTTATCCTCGCTGTTATTTGTCATTAACCACAATCGGTTTTCAGAAGAGGATAATTTTTAAATATTCAGAAAAGTACATGCTGCTGGTTTTTGTCAGAAAAACCAGAAAATCAGCAAGTACAACCAAAAAGAAATTTTAAATCTGCTCGACAACATCGCAGATCTGGAAGGTACGCTGGCGGGTGAACCATTTACTCGTAGCAGAGAGCTCATGGAGAAGTCGATCCTACTTTTGATCTACTTCAAAGGCACAACTTCAGTATAACACCGACACACTTTTCATCACTAAGTTCAGTTGATCGGTCAGCCAAAAGTACCTCACCTCCATGAAAGAACCAGCCACAAGGAACATCCACATCCCTTTTCAGCGGTGCTTTATTGCTCACAGAACCGCACTTCCAGCCCGTGTTCTTTTCCAGCCTTTCAAATGGCAAGTGCCATGGGGAAATGCTATGGGCCCTCTCGCATTACCACATCCAGCTTCACGTGCTCCCTCACGGAAACCGAAAGAATTTTCCCAAATTCGACGGGAGCGGAAACCAAAGCACGGATTCACACATATCTACATTCATCATGTCATGCAGTATCCTCGATGTGACCCATGAAGATGTGTCAGTTCGCCTCTTTTTAGAGACCCTCCAAGGGTCCGCAGTAGAATGGTTTCAGCATTTGCCGGCCGGATCTATTACCAGTTGGGCCACCTTGCGGGATGCTTTTGAAGATAGGTACAAGCCTTCGAAAGATGCATTTGCATTGCTATCATAGATCACTCACCTGAAGAAGGAGGCCAATGAGACCATGCGTGATTTTATCACCAGGTTCAATGCATTAATCAACCGTGTCCCTGTCGCCATACTTCCAACACCGGAAAATCAGAAGTGTTTCTTCGTGAACGCTATGAGCTCGAAAGTAAGTTTCTTACTCCTGCAAGAGCAAGTGGCTACCTTGATTCTTGCCCAGGCCGCTGCCATTCGAATTGAAGATAATTTGATAATATCTGTGAATTGAAAAGGGAATCCTCCAAACCTAAATCTTCGGGCCCTCCACCCACTACTTCATCTGATCCGGCATTTCAAAAGATGGCAAATGACTTGCTTGC
Source organism: Taxus wallichiana var. yunnanensis (assembly GCA_018340775.1). Lineage (NCBI taxonomy): Eukaryota > Viridiplantae > Streptophyta > Pinopsida > Cupressales > Taxaceae > Taxus > Taxus wallichiana. The sequence continues at coordinate 919,248,395 of CM031237.1, forward strand.
ATTAAAGAAGTAGTTAGCCCAAGCTTCTCCCAGTTCCTCATACTGAGATATCCCACCGAGGAATTTTGTTTCCAACAATATTCCTCAAAGGCACGCTTACCTCGTAATACTCCATGGTTGGCACTTGAAGCTCCTCCAGTTAATGCCTTAGCTGAAATTGAAGAAGAGGAACAAGATTATGAAGAACCTTCATCTCAAGGAAAAGATGATCAAGATGTCGGTGAGCCGACTGCGACTCTACTATCGGGTATATGGAATTTGAGGAGGAAGAATCTGACAAAGAGGAAGGTACACAAGGCTATGCAAGTGGACAATCATATGTTGTTTTTACCCGCTCGTAAGGAAAAGAAGCAGAGGTCGCTGCCCATGTGCAAAAGGAGAAGGCCATGTCAAACGCGCCTCCAACCATTGCTAAAAGAGGTAATCCTCTTCCTACTCAACTCCCTGTTAAGTCTTTTACAAGGAAATCTTTTCCCCCCATTTCTCCTCCAAATCAGCCTTCTTCTATTCCCATAAAGACCAGTAATCCTACCCTACCATCATGAAGTGAGGGACTCATTCCTTCACCAAAATGCAACCCTTGGCCACATTTGACATAATTGACCATGCTAAAAAGACCAAGATCCAAATGTCTGAAGCTGAGTATCTTCAGTCAAATCCTGAACAGCTTGTAAGATTGACCAAGTATATTCAAAGTCAAGCTGTCATAACTAATCAGGTTTCCCCAAAAGGAATCCTTGCCACTCCTCCTACATCCCACATAAATGTTGCCTCAACATCTGCATCAGGCAAGATAGAACCTTTCTATCTCTCCCTCCTAATCAATGGCCACAAGTTAAGTAACTGCATAATTGATTTCGGGGCTTATGACAACATCATGCCGGTAAAAGTCACCCATGCTTTGGGCCTCACCCTTACCAAGCCTTTTTGGCGATGCTATTCCTTGAAACCAAGCAGTGTCGTTGATTGGTCAAATCAAAGACGCGCAATTTACATTTGCGGCGTTCCCAGATAAAAGAGTAAAGATGACCGTCCTCGTTGCCGACATTCCAGTAGCCTACGGAATTTTGTTGGGAAGAAGTTTTTGCAGTGAAGTTGGTGGGGAGATTCATATGGATTGGTCTAAGGCTAGAATCCCCGTCAAAGGTGTAATGTAGACATTGGAGCCAGAATCACAAAAGAAGTACTTGGTTACTAACTCTAAAGACCCCAAAGCTCAAATCCTTTTCGAATCATCGGAATAGGAACTATTTCTTGTCTACCAATCGACAAAATGGTTGTTCTCATCCAAGAATAAGATCTTAACAAGGTCCTGACCTTGCAATTTGATGGCAGCTACACAACCAAAGGGGATGTGGCACTGGGCCGTGCTAATATCTCCCGAAGGAGGGAGGTTATTCCTCTCTCTTTCAAGTTACGCTTCTTCAATACAAATAATACTTGTTGAATACGAATCTCTGCTACTCGGCATGTAAGCCGAAAGGAAAGAGGGATCAAAAATCTGAAAGTACAAGGTGATGCTGAGCTAGTCGTGAATCAAGTTAAGAGCTTATATCAAGTGAAGAATGAGAGGCTCAGGCACTACCGTAATGCGGTGTGGGACAGCATCGAAGAATTTGACGCTTTTTCAATAGAATCCATTCCAAGAGCTCAAAATGACATGGCTGATTCATTGGTCGTTTCAGCATCCCTCATGCTCCCGCACCTAGGTTTGAAAATAGACAAATACACCATTGAAATGGTTTTCCGCCCAAGTGTTCCAGACAATTCTCAGCATTAGCAAGTATTCAACGATGACAATCAACTCATTGCCTTTCTAGAAAAGGTATAAAATTTCAAGGAATTACATTTTGAAGGATCCACTTCTATATGCCGCAAATCAGTCACCGATCAAAAGGATGAATCGGAAGGGAATGACGGCATATGTCAGCTCAAAGGAAATAAAATTCTAAAGGGCCTGGTTTATTTGGAATGGTTGTTCGACAGCACGACCGCTTTATAAAAAATAAAAGGCGAGATGATGCTAGCTCATCCCTAGAAACCGAACCAGTTAATTTAGGTTTAGTAGAGCATCCGCAATTCGTGAACATTGGAAAATGTTGCACGCCTGAAGAGAAACGGAAGTTCATCAAACTGCTGAAGAAATACATGGATGTATTGGCATGGTCCTATGCCGATCTAAAGTCTTTTAAGCCAAAGGACGTCTAGCATGACATCCGGTTGAAAGAAGACGTCAAAGCCTTTCGCCAGAAGCAGAGGCATTATAACCCTAAGATCTCAGGTACGATCTAGGCTGAAATTCAGAAAATGCTGGATGCGAGAATCATTTTTCCTATCCATCACAGTACTTGGGTGGCGAATATTGTGCCAGTGCGCAAGAAGAACGGAGAAATACGCATATGCGTAGATTTTTGAAATTTGAATCAGGATCCTTGAAAGACAACTACCCACTTCCTATAATGGATCAAAGTTACGCAAGCAAAGAATTAGATCGAGATATGTTGTCCATGCTTGATGGTTTTTCAGGCTACAATCAGATTGAAGTTTCACCTGAAGATCAATTTAAAACAGCATTCACTACTCCCTGGGGCACATTTGCTTATAGCAGGATGCCTTTTGGCCTAACTAATGCTGGTGCCACTTTTCAGCGGGCCATGGACCTTGCATTCAAAGGTATGATGGGGAAGGTCATTGTCGTTTATCTGGATGACTTGACTATGTTCTCTAAATGATGAAGTGATCATTTTGATCATCTAGAACAAGTATTGGTCAGGAGCCGAGAACATGGGATTTCCCTGAACCCAAAGAAGTCTGTTTTTGGAGTCACGGAAGGAAAGTTGCTAGGGCATGTTGTTAGCAAGGAAGGAACGAAAATAGATACCAAAAGAGTTAAGGCTATTCAGAGCCTTACTTTGCCTACAAGTAAGACTGGCGTTCATTCTTTCTTCGGAAAGGTGAACTTTCTCAGGCATTTTGTTCCCGACTTTGCTGAGAAGACTCGTCATATATTGGACATGATGAAAGGGTCACCAACTTTCCATTGGAGTGAGGAAGGAAAAAGGTCGTTCGAGGAAATAAAAGCTTCCGTCACTCACGCACCAGTCCTGGTATGTCCCGATTTCTCCAAATATTTTATCATGTATAGTTATGCATCTGAGCATACTGTGTCTGCCATCTTGATGCAAAAGAATTCGGAGGATGTTGAATCTCCGATTGCATTCATGAGCTCTCCCCTCAAGCCTCACAAACTAAAAATGTCTCAATTGGAAAAGCATGCCTTCGCCATTGTCAAAGCAGTCAAAAACTTCAGGTATTACATTTTAAATTCCCATACGGTGGTGCTGGTCCCTGACACGGTAGTCAAATCAATTCTAACTCAACAGGAGTTAGGAAGCTTGCGAGGAAATTGGATTGCGAAGGTCCAGGAGTACGACCTGGATATAAAGCCAACCAAGCTGGTAAGAGGCAAGGGCCTATGTCAACTTATGGTTGAAAACAAAGATTCAGAAAACCCTGAGGAAAAGGATGATTGTACCAATGAAGTGCAAAGCTAGCTGGAGAAAGCCCATTCTCTGCCCCTGGTCCTATTTGTCGCAACCAGCGATGAGTGGTATTCTGACATTGCTTTCTTCCTCACCTACGGTGAATGCCCAGCTCACCTAACTATGAAGGAGAAACATGCTATAAAGCTCGAGTAGCCAAATATGTCATCCGGGATGACGGTTTATACAAACGCGGATAGATGGCATCTTCATGCGGTGTGTTGACAAGCCACAAAGCAGTGAAGTTACTTGAAAGTTTTCATAATTCAGCCTATGGAGGCCATTTCTCTTCTTCCGTGACAGCACACAAGATCATTCGGGCCAGTACTATTGGTCGATGCTCTTCCAAGATGAAACCACCTGGTAGCAAAGTGTGAACCTTGCCAAAGCCAGCCATCGTCGGCAAGCCCAAGTTGGCTACTTTTCCCCTCGCCGGCCGGTCATTTTCAACGAACCATTCAAGCAAAGGGGGAATTGATTTTATTGGTGCACTCAATCCCCATCGAGCATCGACATAGTTATGTCCTAACAAAGAACAGACACTTCACCAAGTGGGTGGAAGCCATACTCCAAACATGCCACTTCCAAAGTTGTTTGCAGTTTTATCAAAGAAAATATCATTGTCAGAGTTTGGCGTTCCCAACAAGATTGTTGTTGATAATGCTTCTAACTTCTCTTCACGAGAAGTTATTAGTTTTTTCTATGAATATGGAATAACTTTGGCTCACGCTTCAGATTATTACCCTCAGGGAAATGGTCAAGCAGAATCCAGTAATAAAAACTTGGTGACCATCATACGAAAGCTGGTGGATGAGAATCAACGAATGTGGCACAAGTCCTTATACGACGCTTTGTGGGTAGATCGCATTACTCCCAAGAGGTCTCTCGACATGTCACCTTTTCAAGTGTTATATGGCACTGATGTCGAGCTTCCCATTTCCACTGAAATCCTTGCTCTGCGCTTGGCACGAGTAATTGAAGATGAAACTTTCCAAAATTCTCTTGAAAAGAGGATCATGTATCTAACAGAACTTGAAGAAAAGAGAGTAAGAGTGGTCGACAGGATCACCGAGCATCAGAATCAAGTCAAGATACTATTCGATAAAAAGGCCAAGCAGAGGGATTTTCAAGTGGGAGATCTCGTCCTTCTGTGGGACAAATGAAGAGAGCCAAAGGGCATGCACAGAAAGTTTGATTCCCTGTGGAGAGGACCTTTCAAGATCAAGCAACTCAACGGAGAGAATAGTTTCTATCTCTCATATCTGGATGGAACCGAGCTCCCGCTTCCCTACAGCGGGCAGCATCTGAAGATCTTCAGGAAGTAGAGCTTGCTCTCTTCTTTGTATAGTTTGCTTTAGTTGTGTGTTTGTTTTTGTTGTGTGTTTTCTTTCTGTTTGTTGTGTGTTCCCTTTGTTCGCCCTCTGGTCACCCTTGTTTTTGACTCTGTTACCCAATGGATAGGCACATGAGATCTGGGATTCTCTAACCCTGAGGTTTGCTCAAGGATAGTCCCCAGAAAGAGCCAGCTGTTATCCCGTAAAATTGGCAAGGGTAATTTTACGGATAACCATACCGAAATTTTCTTCTGATCCCTCGTCGGGATTTCTTGCATTCAAAACGTTGCAAAATCCCTTCCCGGGAAATCCAGTTTTTCGAACTTAGCCGTTTTTGGTCTTTTTTGGCCAAGCGCATATAATGACTATGCAACATCAAATGTTCATGTGCCCCCTTTAAAGCCTTTGGCACATGCTTTCTCATGACAACAGCTTGTTTTTTGGTGTGCCTCTCTGCTTTGAGTCTTCCTTGCGTGCGCCTTCCTGTCAACATATCTTTTGTTGCACCCCTTTTTGGTGCGCCAAGGGTGCACATATTCCTCTGTCGACACCACTTTCGGTGTGCCATAGATGCACATATTATCGTGTTGACAAGCATTTTGGTGCGCCAAAGGGGTGCATGTTTTCTTGTGTTGACAGCTCTTTTGGTGCGCCACTTAAAAAGTTGGTGGCGCATTTATTACTACCTCGCCTATATATAGGTGTGCCTACAATGTCATTGTCACCAGAGCAAATCACGTGATTATTTTTATTATTTTCTCTCGAGCTCACAATGCACTCGCCTGTCATTTTCAATCACGTCGTGGACCCGTTTTCACACTTTTTCATTGTTTAAATCCGGGTAAGTGGCCTTCTTTCTTTTGTGCGTTTTGTATTTGAGGTTTTTGGATGCTAGGCTGGTTTAGTTTGGATTGGAAAATGATAAATCATGTTTTTCCCCCTTGCTGCTCTCTTTTCCGTTCTTCCTCATGTTCTCCTCCCCTCTTTCCAAATCTACTAGGAAGGGGACTCTGTCCTAAAATAATTACTCAAAAATATTGGTATTAAGCCTCTTCATCACCCAAATGAACCTTGCAAAAGGAGCTTAACCATATGTAAACCCCTCAGAGAGAAAATCAAGCCTAAAAGGAAACTATATTTTCCTTCTCCTTTGGCGCACGGATGCATCCTGCAACACAAAGGATAGCCGCGCCAATGGCGCATCTGTCACCCCTGTTACATCATGATAAACTGCACCCTCAAGGTGCACTTCCTTAGTTTGTTGCAAACACTTTCCTTGCGCCCCCTCATGATGCACCAAATTCATTTCTTGCATTACTAAAACCTACGCCTTGTGGCGCACCCTACATGTGTGCAACATAAAAATTATCCGTGCCAAGTGCAAAGTTATAAACGGCGCAGCACGTCCCATCATCAGCAACAACATTATGTTATGTATTCCTTCCATGCGCCATGCCAAGTTCCATTTTAGCGCACAAAAGCATATGTTACACAAACCTTATATGCGCCTTTGGCACACCGAAGTTCCATGCAACATGAAAGATATATGCGCCATGCGCATCCTGTTCCCATGTAACATAAATAATCCATGCGCCCTTTATAAAACGCATCCACATGGCGCAGCGCTCTTGTGCTTACAAAGAACAAAAATGCAACATGCAAGATTCAAGCACCATGCACCCTTTGGCGCTGATTTACCCTTGCAACAGCCCTTTCCTATGCGCCTTACCTATTTATCCTCGTAGCCTGCAGATTCATGCACCCCGTGCCCGAGGCATCAAAATTGCTAACTCTTTCTTATGTCAGCATTTCAATGGAAAATCAAATAGCTAACACAGCTTTTTCAATTGGGTTTCACTTCTTATTGTTGAGATCAGCAACTAAGTTCAAGAACATATGTCTACATCAAGTAAGAAACCTATCAAATTTAAAGGCAAGGCCAAGCTCACGTAAGAAGAAATGAAGTATAAGTATCAGAGGGTCAGAATGCCCGAGTCCCAAGCAGAATGTGACCTAGACATCAGAGACTCAGAACTGGGTCATATTGACATGGAAGATTTCTGGGCCAGAACCCAGAGGGTCACAAGAAGTCCATGGATGGACAAGCTGATAGGCAGTGCCCTGCACTTTGCTGGTGGGATCCCAGTTAGTGCCATAAACAACGAATTTATGATGGTGGTAGCCCGATGCTACAACAAGGACACAAGATGTGTTCATGGGGAGAAGGGCGAGGTTATTATTAACCTCACTACCCGCCACTTTGAGATGATGCTCGGCATTCCTCATCACCGGCACTTTGTGGCCGTTAGCCAAGAAGATTGCATCAAGGCCTGGGACGACGACGATGAATAATTTCTCTCTTCTTCGATTTTCTTTTTGTAAAATGTCTAAAGTATGTTGGCACAAATGATGACATCATCCATGTTGCACCATGGGATGATGTCATCCATCAAGTTGTTAAAAGTCAACATGACTTTGAGATATTTTGTATATTTTATGTAAATAGGTGGTTGGTTCCTTTTTGCCTTCCTTATTCTCCTTCTTCTATAAATACTCAAATACTTGTTGTCTTTGAAAGGGGATATCTTTTAGATGAAAAATATAAGTGAGAAGAAAAGACTTTGAGATTTTTGTAACAGAAGGAAATATTAATACAATATTTAGACTTTGTGCTGAATACATGTGTTATTTTCATTAGATCTTTCTCATGTCAGATCTGTGTATTTATTCTATTGGATCTACTGCTTTTTATTGTCATTTATTCATCAAGATTTCTTTTTTCATTTATGTAAGTAGGTTTGGCTCTGTTTACTACCAATCCCAAAACATAAACCCTCTGACCTTTCTGCTTTGGAATTCATTTCTTTTCTTCCTTTGGATCTGATCTTTCTTCATCCTCTCTTTCATTCCTTTCTTTCCGCAGTCGGAAACACCCCTACTGGGATGAGATCCCAAACCCCCAAAGGCAGAATATTGTGAGACTTACACAGATTCCTGCTGGTAGAATAGCAATAAACCAGTTTCACTTTGCTGACTCAAAGAGGGGCTATGCCCTGCACACTGTTGACTCGTCTATCCATAAATCGGCCCGAGCGATAGATTTTCGAGCCAATAGTGTCTAAACACTGCATTTGAGTCTCTGGTATGTCTCAAGATCATTGGAAAACTCGAGAGTACAGATGCAAGGTCGTAAGAGCTAGAAAACCATATAAATAACCCAAGCAAGGAATTAGGAAATCTTATTTAAGGAAACTCGAAAGTGGTTAGGTGATTGGCATCGGAGGAATAACCAAAGATCGCTTAGGGAGAAATGGTCATACTTGCTAAAAATAGCCCGATTCTTCCTAAATTTGACGTGATTGAGATTTTGGTTCCGGGTCACAAGTGTGGAATGGCACTAAATGGGAGAGTATTTAGATGGATAATAGGCCATTAATATTAGGGTTAGAATAAGTCCTAGTTGGTTAAGGGAAGTGGGGACTTAGTCTTAGGTAATGAATAGGGTTAGAATAGGTCTAGGATGAGGTGGAGAGGTGAGGTGGCTAGGTGAGGTAGATAATTAACTTAATTTTGGTAATTAAATTAATTAAAATGTGTGCAAGTGGGCATGGTGGGGGAATATTATTTAATTAATTAATCAAAGGGGGTTTAGAGGGTTGCATGACCAATTTTAGGGTGTCTACACTCGGTTCACATAAAACTTTGGTGTTGTTCATTCCTATTCATATTGGGTTTGTTTGTAATGTTTGTTTTATGTCTTTTTGTCACTTGCAAGTGTTTTGTTTTCCTCAAGGTTTATTCAACAAGCCATGGAATGTTTTCCTTTTTATTGTATATTCATGTTTGTTTGCATTTGTTTGCATTTATATTTCAAAAAATCCAAAAAAATCATATATTTCAAAAATTACAAAATTTTCAAACAAACATTCACTTATCACAGAAATCCTTTAATTGGAAAACCCTTGAAGTGAATTTTTCAACATCTCAAAACAATATTGGTAAATTCATACTTTTTTCTAATACACTAATTATCATTCCAGATTACAACTATCACTTTCTTCCCTTTATAAGATCTCTACTTGGGGCAAGTCACAAAATTGTTTTTCCTTCACAATATAACTTTTCCTGGGGAAATTTCTTTTCGATCATTTGCACAACGATCCAACAAGAGTTTCATAAGGATTCACTTTATTCCACTCTTCTAGTTTGATCCTATTCCCACCTTGGGAGCATTTTCATCTACTTACTCATCATGGTGTCACGCATTAGGGACATAGTTGATTGTCTTCTTTATCGAATTTTTATTGCATTGTAGATTTTTAATTTTTGGACAAATTGTAAGTAGTGTGATTACATCTTGGTTTATAACCCCGATGCCCGCACCTACTCTATATATTCAGCTTTGTTTTCCTGTTTATCTTTTCTTTGATGTGTGTGTTTGTTTATGCACATATGGGTTAAGCATCTTGATTCCTTCATAATCATGGTGGTAAATATATTGTGCAACAACAAAAATAAGGTTGCTCTAAAGTTATTCTCCAAATGATGCTCATACTACGAGCACAATCCTTCCCATCCTTATTCAAATTCCTTATTTTTTCCTATCAAGTAGTCATCCACCACATTGTTGCATCATCCACCCATTTTAGGGGCATTCCTCTACTATCTTACTTGCTAGGGCATCCTAATTCTTCATTTCATTCTACTCACTACTCTGCATATGTTGACTATCTTTAAAGGACTATTACTTCACAATAGAACTTTAAAATGGGGACATGTAGACACCCTAAATTACACACTTGTTCCCAATGTTATCCTAGTATATCCTATTACTCACCCCTTCATGATTGATTAATTAAATTGATTAAATCATACACATTACACCCTTTGGATTAATTAAATTAGTCCTTAGTACCCTTTAGCTAGTTAATTATCATTTATTAATTAAATGATTAATTAATTAGTGTGCACATTATAACAGCCACTTGGACTCCACTTCCTCATCCCATTCAACTCCACATGGACTCCACTTCACCAGCTTAATAAACTGCACTTCTATAATCCTAGAAAGGTGGGGGTAATTCATTTTCACGTACAACCACCTTTCTGGATGCAACTTCTGCAATTAAATCCCTTTTACTACCCCTAAATGGAATTTATCTTCCTACAACTATTTGGTCCCCTCAACTGATATTTTTAGCATGTACATTCAACCATGTTCAACCAACTTCTAACCACTTCTGCCTCTATAAAATGCAAGCTCATCCTCTTACAAATCCTCTTGGATTTAAGCACAATTACTCTATCAATTTTGCTCCAATATCTACATATTGAAGCTCCCAAAATGTGTCCATAGAATTTTTTCATTCCATATTTAGAGGTCATTTCCAAGAGCACCTATAGTCCATTTTTAACATGGTTATATAGCTTCGAATCTCACACAACCTTACTTGAGGTTGCATTGTAAAGATATAAGAGCTTTGTTGTGTTTTGTGTATCTTCCATTTTACTTTGTTGTTTTCCTCTCTGTCTTTGCTATCTAGGTGCTCTAGTGCACATTTTATCTCCCACATTTTCCAAAGGAATTCTAGTTTCCATGTTATGTCTATGAGTAATTTCTCTTCTATCCATCCACATAGGTCTTCTACTTCTCATATATCTTCTTTTTCCTTGGACCCTCTTTTGCAATAGCTACCATTATTATACCTCTTGCATTTGAGTCACCTCTTTCCACACAATCGAGTATTATTCCTTCATTGCTAGTTTCTCTTCCTCCTTTGGAGGATCTCATTAGATAGATCAATGTTACCCCTCTTTTGTGCACTTAAGGAAATACTTTGAAAAAATAAATTAACAAAAATTGAAAATATAAAAACATTCATATAGTTGTAAAAATACAAAATTAGACATGTACACTTTGCTTGAGTTTTTAGCACTTTACATTATACATGTTTTTGTCACTTTGGTTTGATAGATAGCATGTTTCTTTACTCTTTACACATGCATTCATGAGGTATTTTGAATTTAATGTAGGACATCCATAGAGTGGCACATGACGACTAGTGTTGGTCGGCATTTTACCCAGATTCCTATACACATGGGGGCATCTATTTTACACTACATCTAGGTATTATTTTTCTATACTAGTTCCTTTCGAATTCCTCATCACGCTTGATTATATATATTGTGTATGTGTTATATTTTGAGCTAACATGAGTCCCACATATTCCTTGTGCAACATTGACATTTATTGTTTCACATATTTTTACATATATCAGCTATTATATCATATTCGCATGTTTTGACACTCTTATTTCTTACATACTTTCTCTTTGTGTGGGTTAATACTTTATTTTTTTAATTTATTGTGGCCTATATGCCTTGATTATATTGTGACACCTAGGTGTCCCATGTTTTTGGCATTGTTCCTATCTTTTTACTCTTACTTTCCCTTATTTATAAGCCTACAAGAATTTATTGTCTTGTGACACTATGGGTGTCCCATGTTTGTGGCTTTACACCTTTTTGTGATGTTGTTTTACTACTTGTTACATCTGATTTCACTATTTTAGTACTTGTCTTCTCTTACATGTGTTTGTGTTATTTTTTTATCATCTATATGGTTTTTATTTATTATTATCATTGATTTTATTGCATGCCATGGTTTCCACCATGATAAAATGCCTTCCCTTTTGTAGATACAGTTCTTTAAGATAGCCACCTCTTTACCATTCTACACTCTCCTATATTTTTTCAAACATTTATCATCTACACACATCTTTTCTTTTGAGCCAAGTGCTCAACATGGATTTCACATATACCTTAAAAGAGAGGGCATTAATTTGGTTATATTCTACTCTTGCAATAGAAATAGGAATAATTCCAGGGGTAAAATATAGGTAAAAACATGGTGCATACACACAAAATATAGTCAAACATTGAAATTTAAAAAAATGCACGTGTTCAAACTTGTACATATTGTCAACACCATGTGTATGGTTCTAACCCTACCACATGTTTTTCCTATTTATCGGGAGTTTTAGGTTTTTGCTTAGTTTCATACTTAGTTCACTTACTTTATACCAATACATGGGGGATGAATTACTTTACTCCTTCATGATAGAATTAAGTTTCTATTATAGTTTCAAAAATATTAGGGCGTAAGTCTTATTTTTCCATCAATATTTTGGTGTGTTACAATTTATATTCAGTTGTGTGGTACATGAGAAGGGCATAAGGGTACTCATTCTATTTTATACTATGTCCTTGTTCATAGAATTGGGCATAGATCCATTTGTAGTGTTGTGGTTTTTGGGGTTATGGAAGGTATTGAAGTGGTTAATTTCTTCATAGTGTAGACTAACCTTTCGAGGAAGATATCGAGTTGTTGAATAACCTTGATACTTGGTCTTCTTCCTTAGCAGGTGTTTTTACACTTTATTCTTATTATTCTATCATCCACATTCCATGTTGGGTTGGATGCACCTAACACTTTGGTTTCTTCTCAACAAAATTAGGGAATGATCATCCTATTGGTGAGAAAATTTGTCGAGTGGACAAAGTTTTTGATTTCTTTCCAATGCTCTAGGAATCTTATTCCCTTTACTTAACTGATGTAGTTGTCATATATGCATGCACTGTAAAAGGTGGATTTCGTGGTGGGCTTTCAAACTAGAATCCAACAGGGGGCACTCCATCGACCCTATGGTAAAGCTAGCAATCTCTTATTAGGGAAGAATTTTTCTGAAGGGTGGGAAAGGGGAGTGAGAAAAGAGGTAGGAGAACTAATTTTGTAGGTAGAAAATCATATTCCTACACACACTAGTTATAAATTTCATCACATGCACTAAAATTAGGAAGAAACAATACTACAAATATCAACAAGAATAATTAGAATTTAATGAACACAAAGTATCAGTTGGTCTTCAAACTTGGACCCATGCCTTGGATCTAGAAGGGATGAGCTATTTGAGATCACAATAGAACCATCTCTAAGTTGTGGGACCTTGCACGCTTGAGATAGATCTCTCGGAGAAGGCTGGTTCCTCTATCTATTTCTACTGCTACTGCTACTCCTAGTGTTGAAAGGGGAAACTAAGCTAATAAATTCCAAGGGACCAGGGATAGAAGGATAACATGAAAATGAACTACACTAAAAGGTGATAGCACCTAAAAAGAGGGATGAATACTATCTTTTCGAGTGGGAATGAAAAGGGGATGCGTGAAAGGAGGCTAGGCATGAGTAGCATAGCTGAAAACATGTTTACCAAATCATTCTCATGGAACACAACTAAATAAGGAACTGCAAGGGACGTGAAGTGGCATAATGAACATGCAGTTTAAAAGAAAGGCTAGAAGATGAAATGCAACCATGTTAAGACAAATAATAGTCACAAATAATGCTTCTATTACTTCAAGAAATGCACAAAGCTGTATGATGGTGAAAGAAGCTGATATCCACATGCATGAGCCGATCTAGAGGTCTACAAATCGAATACGTAAAATTACATTTATAGATGCATCCATGGAAGAAGGAGAGAAGGAGGGAAAATCTAAATTCAAAATACAACCACCAATAAGAAGCATTGAATACATGTAAATCCACCCGAGATCTAATAAATACACTTCCCAAGCCTGTTTGGCATGTTGAAGAAGGAAGGGGGTGAGTCGATTAAATTGGGTGGTTAGAGTAATCAAATCTACTCATTAATACTAAGAGAGACATTTTCCCATTTCTCACCTACCAAATCGACCAAATTTTGAATTTGGATATTTAGCATTATAGCTGATGTCAACAGCTCTCACGAAAAGTCTAGGTGCATATCGATCAGAGCTTTGTAGTAGAATATACATCTGTCAGAAGTTTATCAGATTCATCAGTGCACACAAGACACGTGGCGCATGTAGATTGGCTAAAAGAATGGCCAACTATGCTAAATGTTTCTCGTTGCTACCATGTGTCACACACTAATTTTTGTAATGATTGGGTGCCTTGTTGGTGTGCTTTGACTCATTACATGTGGCACACTCAAGCATGTCAGAAGATGAAATTTCATAGAATGGCGCAAAGGAGGGCATGGGGGAAGGGCATGTGTAGAAGAAAATAGAGGAAGGTGTAGAGGAACGTACGTGTGATGCACGTAGGGAAATGAGGTAAACTGGTAAGTAGAGAATGCATGGTCAAGGTGTAACCATTACAAGATGATGTGCGGGAACATGCGAGGGTCGGGACTTAGCAAATTAAAGCATGTGCAAGGTGCACACAGGGTGAAAAATTTCAGAAGAATTTTAATGCACGTAATACGCGTGCAAGAGGAAGATGGAATAAAGAAGAAAAGGAGATGAAGGGAAGAAGGGGAAGCCCATAAGAGAACATGAGGAAAAGAAAGGAATGTGCCAAGGGAACTTGAGCACGCACAACCTCGTAATGAAGAACTCGTAGTTTGAAGATGTATACATCCTATCCAAATCACTAGGAGAGTTATTTGGATAATAGTTTTGTGATTTTCGTGGCCATCTTCCTGTTAGATGAAGGAGATCGAAGAGCTCAAGCATCCATTGGGCATGGAGTCTACTATGTAATCATTTGAATAATTTCCCCTAAAGTCACTTGAAGGATCATTCTTGACTCGATTCTGAATCTTGCAACTACTTGAAAGAAGATCTACATTTTGGAAGAAAAAGAAGAGCACGTGCAGGAAGCACATGAAAAGAAATAACTATGTATAAACAAACAATGTGTGTGCAATGCACTTAGAGGAATTGAAACTACTCTAATATATAAAAATGATATAGAAAACTTAATGGAATGGTTTGAGATAGATCTCATTTACTAGGATCTACAACGCACTTCCATCAAGATGAGTCAACTCAAAAGAGTTAGCCTCTTTACATGAACTAATGATGTATGGACCACTCCAAAGTGCATAAAACTTTGAATGTTTCCCTAGTTTAGCTCTATCAAAGATCCCATTTTAGAACCAAGTCCCCAACATTGAAAGCTTGGGTCTTAACCTTTCTATCAAACCATTTCTTTGTTGCTTGTTGATGTTGTTCTAGCTTGATCATGGAAGAGTTCCTTAGCTCTTCAAGATCAACCAGCTCTGTCATTCTGATTTCTCTTTGGTCTGCACCTTCAAATTCCAACTTCTATAAAAGCACTAACGAATTCAATTCTAGTGTCAAAGGAAGGGTAGCCTCTTTTCCATAGACAAGCTTGTAAGGTGAAGTCCCAATTGTCTTTTTGACTATGATTCTATCTTCCCAAAGTGCGTGTGATACCTTTGTATCCCACTTTCTTTGGTTGATGTTCATTGTGCGCTTCATGATTCTAATCAAGTTCTTGTTTGTTGACTCTACTAAACCATTTCCCTGAGGGTAATAGTTAGAAGAAGTCTTTAGGTAGATGCTCATATTTAGCGCCCAATCAATGATTTTAGTACCAAGGAAGGATTTTGCATTATCATAGATAATGGTTTAAGGGACACAAAACCTTGTGACTATACCTTCAAGAAATTCAAGGATGACCGACTCGGTTGATTCCTTGATCTCAACGACTTCTATCCATCCGGTGAAATACTCTATAGCTGTCATTACCCACTTATGTCCAGTGCTTGAAGGTAGATTGATCATGCCTATGAAGTCAATACCCCATTGTGCAAAATTTTGATCTGTTTGTATTGATCGGAGGGGGAAGCCCTACCAATTTTTTTCTTTCCTATAAATAAATTGTACTCTCTAGCATTTTGTGACCCACTTGTGTGCATCTACAAACAGGGTAGGCCAGAATATTCCTACCATTATGATCTTCATTGTTGTAGTTTTGGTAGAAAAGTGTCCACCATAGAATCCATCATGAAATTCTACTAGCATTTTTTTAGTCTATGTGCCATTCATACATCTTAACAACACGTCATCAATATTTTTCTTGAAGAGAAGTCCATCAACCAAAACATAAGGGATAGATTGTAACCTTAGATGTCTTCTCTTTTCCTTGTTCAAAATAGGAGGGTATGCACCCTCGGAAAGGAATGTGATCATATCCTTCATCTAGTCACATGTGCCAAGATCTATATTCCACTCAAGCTCTGCATGTAGAATTCCTTCATCTAGAAATAATGAAGTCTCATATTCATTTTGTGCATCCTCAACAATCTACCTGCAAAGTGTGCTACCTCTTACTAGTCTTGTGGCTTTGATAGTCACATCATATTCCATGATTTTGGTCACCCATCATGCTCTCTTTTCACTGATCTATACTCCCATGATGAAGTCTCTGACAAAAGAGTGGGAAACTAATACCTTGATATGATTTGTGGCGAGCATACTTTTGAATTTCTTGAGCACGCGCATGATGGAAAAGACTTGATTCTCCGTGTGACTATATTTTAATTCATAATCCTTTAGCGTTTGGCTAAAGAAAGCCACTGGTTGTTCCAACTCTTGTTCATTTTCTTGTGTTAGGACAATAGAAATACTAGTATCAGCACCATAAGCATAAAGGATGAAATCCTTGGAATAATCTAGGTTGATGAGTGTTGACAAGTAAGTTATTTCTTAATTTTTTTGAATCTTTCTCTTTCTTATGCTATCCATTTGAAGGATATGTCATTCTTAAGCATCAAGGTGATGGGCTGAACCAGTCCTATGAAGTTAGGGATAAAATGCATAACAAATTTGATCTTACCAAGGAAGGACTGCAAGTCCTTTTTGTGCATTGGCAGGGAAAGAGCTAGGATGGCTGAAACACGGTCAGGATCAATTGGGATACCATCCTTTGAAACTACATGGCCCAAGATCTTGTCCTGTGCCACTGCAAAATTATACTTCTTGAGGTTAAGAGACACCCCATACTTTCTACATCTCTCAAATATGTTCTCTAGGTGTGTCATATGATATGTGCTCTGCTTTGAGAATATTTTATGTCATCTAGGTAAACCAATATGAACTCATTGATGTAACCTTTTGTTGACGAAAATTTGTCTTATGGAAAAATTGGTGGATTTCAAGCCAATGCTATGGGAACATAAGTCCCTCTACTTGAATGGTGCATTTTCTGTATATGCATGCATGAAAAATGGATTTCAATGGTGGCCTTTCACCGAGAGATCCAACAGGGGTACTCCACTGACCCTATGACAAAGCTAGCAATTTCTCACTAGAGAAGAACTTTGTCTAAGAAGGGGAAAGGGAGTGAGAATGGAGGTAGGAGAAACTAATGTTGTGAGTAGAATATCATATGCCCACACACATTAATTAGAATTTCCATTTACATATATTTATAGTCAGAAGAAAAAAAAATCCGCAAGAGAAGCTACAAGACTGAATGAAACTCATTGGTCGCAATGTACCAATTAATTTCTCAATCAAAGAGGTAAAAATTCCTTCTTTTATTATTGAAGCTCGAGAAGAGTTTGTACATAGCTTAAGAATGGAAGAAATTCGAGGAAGAAGAGAAAATAGAAGAAGAATGGCGTTTTCTGTCTTTTCCAGGTAAAGAGCACTTTGGTCTTTTTGAAATCAATCGCCAACCCCTTGGAATGACTCCGAGGGGCCATTATATCCTTTTCCAAAATGGTTACAACTTCACAAATGCTTTACACCTCTTCAAATTCCTCCTTTGCAAAGAAAATGCTCATGGCAGGTTAAAAACTATATCTTGCAAAGTAACCATTACATTCGATTTGCCATTTTAAATATAGACCATTTGATTTGATCCTCTAACTCTAAAATTGGGCTGTCCACATGGCAGGAAGGGATTGGAATGGTTACGGGGGAAGCCTTTCGCATTTTGTGATTTTTTGTGAGATTTGGCAATTTGGAACAAATTGGCCCGTAGCCCCGCTTTGACTTTTCAACTTAGACACATGGCACCCTCTGATTGGAAATGGGGTCACGGCCCTTTTCTAAACATTTTAACCTTTTTGGAAAAAGGCTCAAAAACTCAATTTCCTCCACCGGCCCGTTCTTCCGCTTTGACTTTTCAACGGTGGGCCCGAGACTCAAGAGCCACGAGCAAAATTTTTTTAAATTTCCAAAAGTGCCCCGATGGCCCACTCATCTAATTTGACTTTTCGATGGCGGACTTCACCTTTGAATTTTTTTCTTGCAGGCTCAAGATTTTACTTTTTCCCTTTAAACCCCGATTAGGGCTGCAAGTTAACTTTTTTTTTCACCTTTTTTACAAAGAGGCTCAAAATCTCAAATCCCCGATGGCCCACTCGTCCACTTTGACTTTTCAACGGCGGGATTTGTCTCTCCAATGACTTTGACCATGTGGTGATCTGGCGCTGATTTGGTAATTGGCCCTTTCTGCCCCACCTTTGGAATTACGTCGTTGCGACACATGGATCTGTCTGCTGAGCCTTCCATACTTAGCTGATTTTACCTTTATTTTGTACCTGGGACACGTGGAAAGCCTATGCTTAATTGAAGGTTGTCCCTTGGACCCTGCCCCTGAGTTGCATCATTGTGACATGTGGTTACTTCCACTGTATTTTGAAGTATGACTGAACCACATCCAATCAAAGAGACCCACGTATCACTCGGGGATACTGAGGCAAAATTTGACGGGGAAAGAAATGCCCATCGCTCCTGACTGTGGGAAAAATACACACAGGAAGAGAACATCATTTTGAGTCCAATTTTTGAATTTCCTTCATGAGCCAAAGGCATGGAGGCAAAACAATGATTTTACGACCCAGGCCATAGAACAAGTGAACAATTTTCATCACAAAGGAGATTGCAAAGAGGATATTACGTACGCACGTACCAAGAAATGGAGGATTTCTAAAAATGAGAAAAATAAAGGTTTAAAACAATGCTAGGGCATGAATTTTACTAATTTCTTGAATCTCTACCTTGGCTTAAACACCAATGAAGGGCATGAGATCAAAAAATTTGAATTTGGCTATGAAAATGCAGAGTAGTTTTCAACAGACAACAACTGGCTCTAGCTTGGGGACATGGTGTGAACTCGAGCATGGCGAAGACATGGCATGAGGATCTAGAATCTCAAGTTTCAAAACATATTACATTGACCAGTGCCTTATCCATTGGGCCTTGAAAATTCATGTATAATTTTGAGAAAGAATGAAGGAGGAAACACACAAGCCAAACCACACAACAGAAAAGGGAAACACGCCAAGAAAATACCTATGGCACAAGGCGAGGGATAACCCGTTTTCACCGATGATATAGTTTTAAGTATTTCCTACTTCGAGGCAATCCCAATGGTGCTCCATCCAAGTATGAGAGGAGAAAAACATTCTCACCACAAGCTCCATGAATTTGGAATGGGTCGAGCCATAATGAATCAAACTTTCCATGGCTACCTTTTGGTTCTCTTCTCTTGTCCCATAGTAGGACAAAGTCTCCAACCTTAAATTATCTTGCCTTTTCCCTCTTGTCAAAGATCTTATTCACTTTAAATTTGTGTTCTTTAATTCTATCCACCACTTGGCATCTTCTTTCTTCCAACTTCTCCAGGAAGAGGATCCTCTTGTCAATGGAGTCTTTGTATTGACCATCTTCTATTTCTTGTAGCAACTTGAGAGCTGGCATCTCAATTGTGAGGGGAATCTTTGCCTCAACTCCATACAACATTTGGAAAGGTGACATACCTATTGACTTCTTAGGAATGATCCTATCGGCCCGTAATGCATCATATAACTTCTTGTGCTAGTTCCTTTGATTCTCATCTACCACTTGCATGAATAATGGTCACAATGTTCTTGTTGCTTGACTCATCTTTCCCATTTCCCGTGAGTAGTAGTCAAAAGAGTGGGATAGGGAGATTCTAAAGCCATAACAAGACTTTGTGATCTCCTTGGAAGAGAAATAGGTGGCATTGTCTACAACAATTTTTTGTGGTATTCCAAAATGAATAATGATATTCTCCTTGATGAAGTTGTAGACTATTTTAGAGCTAGATTTCTTGGTTGGGATGGTTCCACCCATTTAGTGAAGTAATCAATTATAGTGAGTACATAAGTATTCCCTACGCTAGAATGAGTATTTAGAACACCAATAAAATCTAGTCCCCATTGTTGAAATGGTTCTTCAATCACCACAGGCCTGAGTGGCAATGCGCACTAGTTGTGGCTTCCCAACAATTTTTGGCATGCTTTGCATTTGGAAACCCAATCCTGAGTGTCTACAAAGATGGAGGGCCAATAATATCTCCCTCTAAGGATCTTATGTGTGGTGACCATTGCTGAGAAATTTCCACCACAAGCTTGATCATGATATGCCCTGAGCAACTTTTCTTATTGCTCCTTATCTACACACCTGAGGAAATAACCATCTAGGCCTCTCTTGTAAAGTGCATGATTCCAGATCACAAACTTGGCTACCTTTAGCTTGAGTTTCCTTATTTGTTTGTAATCAAGATGAGGAGGGCATTCTCCATAAGTGAGATAGTAAGCAATGTCAGCATACCACTCATCAGTAGTGGTGACAAAGAGTGCCTATGGACTGTCTCCTGAACAGGTTGAGAAAACACCATCTTTTTCTCCCTGCTGAGCTTTGAGAGCTTCATCTTCAGCAATTAGCTTGCACAAACCATTTCCTCTTACCAGATTAGAGGGTCTAATCTCCAAGTCATACTCTTAGGTCTTTGCAATCAAACTTCCTCTCCTATCCCCAAGATCTTGTTGAGTCAAAATAGACTTGATTGCATTTCCAGGGGACCATCACCATTGTATGGGAATTAAGAATGTAGAATCTGAAACTTTTAACACTTTGACCACTATGTAGGAATGTTTCTCCAATTGGTTGTACTTTAGCTCATGATTTTTTAAAGGGTAGTTCATGAAAGAAATGGGTGCTTCCAAACCTTCATCATTTTTTTGAATAAGGATAGCACAGTGTATGTTTTGATGCATAGAAATACATGATGAACTCCTTGTTGAAATCGGAGATACAAGAGTTAGAGCTTTGGCAATGGCTTTCTTGATCCCCTCAAATGTTTTTTTTCCTTCCTTATTCCACTTGAAACTTGCTTGAGGCTTCATCATGGAATTTATATGCTTAGTCGATTCGAAAAACTCAAGCACAAAATGACGAAGAAAGTTTACCTTTCCTATAATGAATGAACTCCTTCTTTCTATTTGGAAAGGCTAGTTCTTGGATAGCTATGATCTTATTAGGATCAATGTGTGCTCCATGTTTATTCACAATGTGTCCTAGTAACTTACCTTCTCGTGACTCCAACAATGCACTTCTTTGGATTTAGAGAAATGTCATGTTTCCTATACCTTGCAAGGACTTTCTCCAAATGATAGATATGATCTCCCTCCTCTTTAAAAAAAACCATGAGGTCATCAAGGTAAATGACAATGCAATGTTTCAAATATTTGAAGGCCAAGTCCATTGCTCTTTGGAAAGTGGCTCCAATATTGATCAAACTAAAATGTGTTTTGTTGTAGGAAAAAGTTCCCCAAGGTGTTGTGAAGGTTTTTTTGTTGCAATCCTCTTCTACCACCTTGATTTGGTTGTACCATGAGCATCCATCAAGCAAAGAGAGCATTTCAAATCCAAAGACTACTTGCAAAATATGATCCATGATTGAAAGAGGGCAGTTATCCTTGAGAGATGCTTGATTTGGATTTCGGAAGTCTACACAAATCCTTATTTCCCCATTCTTCATCCTTACTGACACAATGTTAGCCACCCATGTTAAATGGTGAATGGGGAAGATGATTCTAGCATTGAGCATCTTTGTCACCTCTTCTTTGATAACATTAGAAATCTTTGGATTGTAGGGCTTTGTTTACTCCTAAAGGGCTTAGCTCCTTGCTTCAAAGGAATGGAGTGATGCATTTCCTTTGGCTGAAAATATTTGAGTTCATCATAGGAGTAGGCTAGGACATCTAAGTACTTTTTTAGCAGAGCAACAAACTTTCTCTTCTCTTCTGGTGAGCAACATTTACCAATGTTAACCATCCTTGGATTCTCTGAAGTGCCAATGTTTTCTTGATCAAAATCAAATGGACACCGAGAAGACTATTTTTCTTTCTCTTGGATGAACCTGTCATGCTTGTCAAAGAGGTCTTCCAAAGAAACTAGGCCTTTGGGGATTTTGTTTCCTTTCAATTTGATTACTCCCTCTTCATCAATTCCCTTAATTCCTTCCTTCTCTTCTTTGGGGACTGATTCACGGTGTGGGTTTTCACTTCCTTCAAAGAAAAGATTATTGAAGTTATCCCTTTGTTCTAAGAAGGATAGGATCTTGATTGTCATCATTGAAGACATGTCAGTGATTTGCATTATCTGGTATGCTAGGTTTGAACACCATCTCAATGGTCACTTTATCCTTGACAAAAGAAGGATGAGGTGTCAATAAGGAAGCTGAAATTGCTAGAGAATCATCCTTTTCATTCTACTCCCTAGGGATAGCTTCAATGGAGAATGCATCAAAGGATTCAATGCAGTCCCACACTTTGTTTCTATAGTGTTTGAGCCTTGGATGTTTCACCTGATATTGTTGGCGAGAATTGCTTCACCACAATCTCTGCATCACCTTTGCATCTCAGCTTCTTGATTCCCATGTCCTCTACTACATTCATTCCTAAGAGCAATGCTTCATACTTTGCAGTATTGTTTGTATTATCAAATTGCAGCTTGTAGGCAAAAGGATATACCTCATTGGAGGGATAATATAATACTACACCAGGTCTTGAACTTGCTTTGGAATGACTTCCATCAAACTCCATTGTCCAAATTCGGTCTTCCTCTTCCTCCATGAGAAGTGGCAAGGCCTCTTCTTTTTTTTGATGTGAGGAAGTAGTCTCCTAGCCCACAATCTTGAAAGAGAATGTTTACTTTCAGATCATCGAATTTCATATTGTGAACTTCATTTTTCTGACTGGTAGCAGCTTCTTCATTTCTCCTTTCACTGGGATAGTTGTAGATGACCAATCCATTTTTATTTCTCCACCTAGATCTCTACAAAAACTTCTACTCAATATCATACCAAAAGATGTTGGGATATCTGCCACCAAAATGGTCAGGAGTATCTTCTTGTTAGGGTAATCAGCTAGTGCAACTTGAGCATCCTTAATCCTTCCTACCAATGGAACTTGTTTGGATTCCATTGAGTAGTATGCACCATTTACCCGGTCAAAGTGAGGCCAAGAGCATTTGCAACTTTTACTAGCATCACATTATCTGAGGCTCTAGAATCTATAATGCAATTGTTCAACTGAAACCTTTGATGAGAAGTGATAGGTAAAAGGGCTCAACTCTATTGGTGGTGGAGGCACTGAGGGCTAGCATGTTTTGAGAAGATGGTGTGGATGGTGTGGGATGTAAGCTTTTATAATTATAATTAGAGATTGGTGATGTAAAGTGACCACCCTAGAATGCCTTGATGAATCACAAATTGGGCAAGATGTGTTTGTAGGTATTCAATTTCAAAGAGTGGACTTTGATCTTACTAGCATTCTCTAAAAAGTAAAATGAAGTTATGATAGATGGGGACTTAAATGGCAGATGTGTCATTAATTTTTATGTTGGGTTCTCCTTTTCAAATGTATAAATTTCTTGAAAGGAGATGGGGTATAGCCTTTGATTGAAATATAGATTTTCTTGCAGAAACAACAATTAGAGAAGAATTACTCTTAAAAACTTTTGAGTTGGGAGAAGAATCAGATAACTTACTTGGCACAACAGTGTGATCCTTGACAACTAGTGAATCTGATTTCTCTCTAGCTGATTCCATGGAAAGTGGTCATGGTGATCCCCTGTTGATGATATTGTTTAGTGGAGGCTTTGAAGATCTATCTTATTTGTTCTTCCTACTCTCGATTCTGCAAATGCTAAGGCTCAAACACCATTCTTGGATTGTGCATGAATGAAAACAAAGCACATGAAAAACTTAGATCTTCTTCATCACCTTCCTCCTCATCATCAACATTTTCAATCAAGCCATTGTGTGAGCCAACCTCTTCAATTTCAAGATAGTTTTCATAGTCATCCATGCTTTCTTCTTTAGTTTCCTCAATGTTTGTTCCTTCTTCTGATTCCCTAATGTCACAGATGGCATTAACTAGTGGTGCTTCAAGAGCAAGCCTACAAGGAGGTGGAGAAATTCTTGGTCTATCAGGAGGATTTGGTCTCCTTGGAGCATTCCTCATTGTGATTTGTGACAGCTTGCTTCTTCTTCAAGCAACTAGGTCATTTGCCATTTTTTTGAACATTGGATCAGTGGTGACTGAATTTGAACTCTGGCATTTTTGCTTCCCATTTGGTCCTTTCACTTTGATAGAAAGAATTAGATCATCATCAGTCTCAATTACAAAGTCTTGAGCTTCCCTCAATGTTCTTGGTTGGGCTCTTCTAAGGAAGAAACCAACTTCTGATGGAAAATAACTGATGAAGAACCTTTTCAATTTGTTTTCAGGGGGTACCACATCTTCTAGGATCCTTCTTGTCAACCTAACATACCTTGCTACAAAATCTCTCATTGATTTGGAGGTCTCGTTCTTCATCTGAACCAATTGGACTAGTAGATTCTAACAATCTTTTATGCTCTTGAACCTATGTTTAAATGCACTTCTTATATCTTCCCAAAGATGTGACGATCTTGGGGGCAACATGTAGAACCATTCAAATGCTCTTTCTTAGAGTGACTCCATAAAGAGCCTAACTAAAACATCTTCATCTTCAACTCCCAAAACTCCACAAGTAGTGATGAATGCTGCTACATGTTCTTCGGGGAGATGAGGACTATCCCCTTTGAATTTTGGGAAGTTATTTATTGAGCCTCTTAGGAGGTCATGAAGTGGTTCTGGAAGAGCAATTGGGCTGGTATTTCTTCCCCATGGTATGTTAGGCTTGCGTACCTCACGCTCACTATCACCCATTCTATTACTTTTTCTATCCTCCAGTATTGCTAAGGATGCTTCTATTGCTGCTCTTTCTTCTGCTTCAATTGGGAGTCTTTCTATTTCTTCAAGTTGAGCCCTTATCTCCTCTTCAACAATTGCCTCTCTTTTAAGCTCTTCAAATGTGGGATCAATTTTTCCTCCTTTCCTCAGTTGTTGGGTGTATCTTCTATCAGCCAGCTTGAAATTTTATGCTCTTCTCTGGGGTGCTATAATTTGTCTCTGTCTTTCCAATTCGACAACACGTTCCTCTTCCAGGTCCATAATCCTTATGGAAATGAAGTATTGATTGACACTTTGTCTATTATGCCAAATAGCTTCTCTCATATCAGAAGCAATGTCTTCTTGGATGTGAAAGAGTAAATCAAGTCTCTCAATAGGAGGATTTCCCATAATAGCCATGATTTACATCCATGTAGTTTGTGTAATTATTCAATCTCTAGAGACTTTTCTTCTAGAATATTTTATTTGTATTTTATGACCCCGAGGTCTTTTTAGGTGTAGATGCTAAAACATTTGCCCCACAAGGGCACCAAAAACTCATTGGCGAGAAACTGTCTTGTGGAAAAATTGGTGGGTTTCAAGCCAACGCTATGGGAATCTAAGTCCCTCTACTTGAATGGTGTAGCTTCCGTATGTGCATGTGTGAAAAAGTGGATTTCAATGGTGGCCTTTCGACTAGAGATCCAACAGGGGCACTCCACTGACCCTATGGCAAAGCTAGCAATTTCTCACTAGAGAAGAACTTTGTCTGAGAAGGGGAAAGGGAGTGAGAATGGAGGTAGGAGAAACTAATGTTGTGAGTAGAATATCAGATGCCCACACACATTAATTAGAAATTTCATTTACATGCATTTATAGTCAGAAGAAAAACAAATCCGTAGGAGAAGCTACAAGACCAAATGAAACTCATTGGTCACAAAGTACCAATTAATTCCTCAATTAAAGAGGCAAAAATTCCTTCTTTTATTATTGAATCTCGAGTAGAGTTTGTACATAGCTTGAGAATGGAAGAAATTCGAGGAAGAAGAGAAAATAGAAGAAGAATGGTGTTTTCTATCTTTTCCAGGTACAGAGCACTCTGGTATTTTTGAAATCAATCAAGACCCCTTGGAATGGCTCTAGGGGCCATTATATCCTTTGCCAAAATGGTTAAATTTTCACAAATCCTTTACGTCTCTTCGATTCCTCCATTGTAAAGAAAACACTCATGGCGGGTTAAAAACCAGATCTTGCAAAGTAACTGTTACATTCGATTTTCCAGTTTAAATATAGACCATTTAATTTGCTCCTCTAACTTTGAAATTAGGCCATCCATGTGGCAGGAAGGGATTAGAGCGGTTACGGTGAAGCCTTTCGCATTTTGTGATTTTTCATGAGATTTGGCAATTTGGAACAAATTGGCCCGCACCCCCGCTTTGACTTTTCAACTTAGACACTTGGCACCCTCTGATTGGAAATGGGGTCACACCCTTTTCTCAACATTTTAACCTTTTTTGGAAAAAGACTCAAAAACTCAATTTCCTCCGCCGGCCCGCTCTTCCGCTTTGACTTTTCAACAATGGGCCCGAGACCTTTGCGAGCTGCGGAGCATTCTAGAACTTTTACTTCACTTTTGGAAAAAAAAAAAAAAATTCAAAAGTGCCCCGATGGCCCTCTCGTCCACTTTGAATTTTTCCCTGTGGGCTCAAGATTTGACTTTTTCCCTTAAAATCTTGATCAGGGCTACGGGTTACTTTTTTAATTTTTTTCCTTTTTTACAAAGAGGCTCAAAATCTCAAATTCTCCTAATGGCCCGCTCATCCACTTTGAATTTTCAACAGTGGGCTTTGTCTCTCCAATGACTCCGACCACATGGCAATATAGCAGACTGATTTTGTAATTGGCCCTTTCTACCCCACCTTCAGAATTGTGCCTTTGCAACATATGGAGCCATCCGCTTGAGTCTTCTATAGTTTATTTTACCTTTATTTTGTACACTGACACGTGGAAAGCTTGCGCTTAATTGAAGGTTGTCCCTTGGACCCTACCCCTAGAGTTGCGTCGTTGTGACACATGGCTGCTTCCACTAGATTTTGAAGTATGACCAAACCACATCCAATCAGAGAGACCCACGTATCATTCGGGATGCTGAGGAAAAATTTTATGGGGAAAGAAATGCTCATCGCTCTTGACTTTGGGAAAAATACACAGAGGAAGAGAACTTCATCATTTTGAGTCCAATTTTTGAATTTCCTTCACGAGTCGAGGCATGGAGGCAAAACAATGATTTGACGACCCAAGCCATAGAACAAGCGAATAATTTTGATCACAAAGGAGATTGTAAAGAGGATATTACGTGCACATACCAGAAAATGGAGGATTTCTAAAACTAAGCAAAACAGAGGTTTTAAACTAGATTTCTACTCACCTATCGAAGTGAAAATGGATTCCTGCAAGCCGTATCATTTCAATCTAATGAATTCAAGAGAAGAAAATTTATCCATAACAAGCATGATTTTCAAAAATCAAGGGAACACACCTCATTCAAGAAAATCACATGCTAATGCTTGCAATGCAAAAGAGAAATATAATAGTTTGACAAAGGTGTTACATAGAAGTGTTGTTGTCAATGAACTGTGTGTTTGATTTTGTGTTCTCTTTTGGGAACTAGCAAAAGAACTTCTGAGTTTGAAATAGAAATGGGAATTCATTTGATAGTACAAAAGAAATGAATTCTTGATTGGATCTTTTCTATTTGAGATCCTTTAACTTTTGTAAAGATAAGTTCATTTGATCGAACTTCTCTAGCACGACTCTCTCTTCTTGGCTGTAGAATGATTATTCTCTTAGGCCTACTTGACTTCTTGGGTTCAGCTTTTCTATCCTTTCTGTCTTGTAAGAAATAGTGGGAAACCACTCTTCAGAGATGGAAACTTCCTTGTGGATTGTTTAGTCTATTTTGTACTAAGTCGATTGTTGTATTGATGTGGAAAGTGAACAGCTGAGTCTGTCTTGTTGAAGAGAAAATGTAATCGTGTTTAGACCGATTTGCTTTGTTTGACTGAGTCATGCTCCATTCATATTTTTTTATTGGAAGGACTCCTCTTTTAGCACTCTAGCATGTTATGAATCTTCCCTGGATGGACACGGAAGAGACTATCCTTGTGTAAGTCTTGCCTTGATTTTTGGAACGAATGGTTTCAGATCTATGGATGATATCTTCTATAATGTAGAATTTATTTAAGGCTTGCAAGTAGACTGTTTTGATTCTCTATCCCTTCTCGATTGATTTGGGATTCTTGTTTTAGATGTTGTCTCTTTAATGTTGAATCCTTATATTGGTTTCCTTGACCTAAAGCAGTTATGTGGGTAATCAGCTAAGTACTTTCTGAACCTGTTTCTTTCTTTCAGATGATTAGTGAATGGTGGATAGTATGTATTGATTCTTCTTCTTTTTGTTTAAGTTGTAGGATGAATCACCCTAATATGAACTATGTTGTAAATAACTTCTTTTGCTACATAGTAAAGATAAATATTGTATTTCTATTATGATAGAATTATGAAACAATTGGACGACAAGATCATTTGGTTGTTTAATAAGTAATTGATTGGATCAATTAAACTATATGTTATAATGTAGTTATTGTTGATTATATTACGCTCTTTTATTAAAAGTGAATTTAGACTCATTATTGTACTTCTTTTCTGGTTGTTATTACTTATGCTTATTTGTATGATACTTATTAATTGTTTCATTAAAGTAGAGTTGTTTTAATGGAACAATTAGTGGAATGCACTTCATTTTAATGCTTAGTGCTTATCATGCTCAGTTCAATGAACTGACTCATGCTAGCAATTTTTACAGATGGACATCGTAAGTGATAAAAGAAGGAAAAATATTTTATGATGTATTGGCTTATTTAATTCTGGATCTTTTGTAAATAATTTCGATTCATTCTTGAGTTGTATTGGAAAAGAAAAGTGATGTTCTTTTATGATCTTAATGTTGATCGACATGTAGTATGCCTGAAATGCATAGTCTTGTAAATGTATATTTTATCATGATGAATTGAAAGGTTTGGAGACTAACTCCAAATTGTGGTGTAAATTCTCTTGTACTTTATATGAAGGAAATATTAATGATATCTTGTTGATATTCTTGTATCTCGTTTGTGTTCTTCTACTATTATCGATTAATAAGTTGGATTAAGGGGATAAGATGATCTCCCTTACTAAAGTGAAACTTATTAAGCTACAAAAGATGTTGATCTCTATCTAAACAACTATAGTTTAATAAAATGAAATATGTATTGGTTATATAATTAAACTATATGATGGATGAATGGTAAAAGGGTTATGTTAACCCGAACATCTAACCATGTAGAGGAAGAATCTTCCTCTCTCATAAGAATGAAAAATAAATGGAATTGTGGTTATGATATTTAATCTTTGTACTTCATTTATAAAGAGTAAACACTAGCTGAACCTAGGTGGATGATACACCTTCTTTGGACAACTAGGTTGTATTAAAAATTAACGTTTGATGTTTGTTTCCTGTTTTTGGGATAACTACTTGTTATGCCACGTTAATGAACATCAATGCAAACATGAGTTAATGAAGTTCTTAATATCAAATTAGATTAATTATGGATAAAGAACTTAATGAATGTTGGAATTAGGGTTAGGCATGGTTGCTGCAATCTGAATCTTAATCCAATTTAATTATGAATAAATGACCACTAAGGGGTATGTACATCGTGATGAATCAGTTCTAATGGATGTTGGCACACGCCAACTATCAAGGCTATACCTTCAAGAAGACCAAGGGCTTCTCGAGGATACAATGTTGCAGTTGACATGTGGCAACACCCTTCCATATTTGTTCATCTAGATCTACACACATCTGGACTTGAACTTAGTTTCTCTCTAGGTCAAGTTAGTAGCATGTTTAGAATAGGGAGTATCTTTCTATGACTCAGGGTACCTTGGCACATTCGATTGACTTAGGTCGGTCAAGTATGCCCATATACCATAAGTCATCGTGAGCATCTTCCTATAACAAATTATGTTGCTAACCTGGGCTAGGGTCAAACCTTGGGCAAGTGGACTGATAGAAGTTAGTAAAGACCATTCTAGATAACAGAAGAGTGAGGTGAAGGATGTATTCTGAATTGACGAGTATGCCATCTAGGAATAGTAACATGAATAGTATGTTGAAAATCTTTGGCCAAAGTATCACAAGCTGTTGGTTACATTGTCCTATGTCACCTAGTTTAAAGAAACGTGATGTCAAATGAATATTGGTAACAAATATTCAAATAGGTTCTTTAAATAGATCACTCAGTACCTGGAATAGGGTAGGAAAACCAAGTATATGTAGTATACATAAAGTATTCTATAATATAAACATGAGAAGATCGGTTGATAACCAAGTCATGGAATGAGATATCGATAAACTACCGAGTCATTATAGCTGCATATGGTTATCTCACATGAGATTGATTGACATAGAATGTGTGTTCTAAATGATGTTTTATTTAGAATAGAAAACATTGTGTTAAAAAAAATTCTCTTGTTTCTAAAGTCTTCAAATGGGAATGTGACATCTAGGGCACGACTTTTTCTAATTTCTTGAATCTCTAACTTGGCTTAAACACCAACAAATGACATGAGCTCAAAAATTTTGAATTTGGCTATGAAAATGCAGAGAATTTTTCAGAGATAACGCATTTGAAGGCAATGTTCATGGCAAGCTGAAATGTTGTGTCTGCATTTGACAAACCAAAGTTCATTTTCTAATACACATATTTTCCCCATTTGGTTGTAAATGTTGTTTTGAATTGATCCTCTTCCTTAACCAAAATATGATTTAAACCTAAATACCCATTTGACATTGAGAACCTCTGCATGTCGGCCACATTCTATAGAATTTTCTCCATTGAAAGCAAAGGATAATGATCCTTTAGAGATGCCTTATTCAAATCTCTAAAATCAACATAGGGTCTTATTTCACCATGATTTTTTCATACTGGAACTAAATTTGTGACCCAAGTAGAGTATTTTATGGGAAAAATAATCTTCACCTCAATGATTTTAGATAACTCCTTTCTCATTAGGGGCTTTATCTTTTAATTGATTGGTCGTTGCTACATCATTCGACGAGCTTGATACTCTGAGATCAAGATCAATGGATTTTTTAGAAAAACTTGGATCAAAACCTTTGAGGTCTTCATACTCTCATGAAAATATATCACTGTATTTTTGACACAAAGAGATGAAGGCCTACCTTTCATCATGCGCACAAGCCTTACTGAGCAGCAATTTCTTTCTACATGCAATAGTGATTAGGGAGTAGTCTTCTTGCACGTCATGCATATACTTTTCTTCACCTTTGAACTCATCATCAGGGCTAAAAATTTTCTCTAAGGTGACCATCCCTTTAGGCAACTTGTTTTTCTTCATCTGTATCACTCGGTCACCATAGTTGTCATGCAAATTAGCTTGCATGCTTGATGAGAACTCGGCTTCATTTTGGATGCACTAGACGATGTGTGCCTCATTAGAAAACACTTACCAGCTAGTATTGTTGTCTGGAATGGATGACTTGATTACCATATCAATGTGTTGAGTTTTTCCTTTGACAAAGTCCTTAGCAGGAGATAACTACAAACCAAGAGTGGTCATTTGATCAGATTCCTTGTTCATTTTATGTGGCACCACCTATAGTTTTAGAGCATCAAATCTCTTAAGGAGGTCCCAAACTTTGTGCTTATAAGCTTTGAGAAGCTTGTTATTTGTTAAGAACTTGTTGGTAACCTAATGGATGACCAACTTTGTATCCCCAAATATTTGTAGCACCTTAATATTCTTATTTTCAGCAATCAATAGACCATGCACCAAAGTGCCTCATATTCTGCCACATTGTTGGAGCATGTAAATTGTAGCCTATGTGTGAAGAAGAATTTCTCATCCTTGGGAGAAATGAGAACAACTCCTGCTCCCCGTTGTTTCGCTTCTGGAACCATCAAAGTATAACTTCCATAGGTCAGGTTGAACTTGTTCTTTCTTGAGCACAGTAGCACAGCTTCTTCTTCAAGAATGTAGTAAGTACCAAGCCCGTTTCATAATCTTCCATTTCTTTAGCATATGGATCAAATTTATGGTGCCTTTCCACCCATTCATCAAGTACTAGGTCAGGAACAGAGGGTGGAAGAGGTTTCTCTTCAGGAATTGAAGCTTGTTCTTGGATTAGACAATTGGCTTGGAGAGGGGATGGGACATATGGCTCTACATGATAAGAAAATATTGGTTCATCTTGTATGGTAAATCAGGTACCATACCTTATCTTGAGTAATATATGAGACCAATCAAAAGACAAGTAACCACCCACTTGAGTAGTGAAATCTCTTGATAGACATAGGGAAAACAAAGGAGGTAAGTCAATGATTGACACATCTTGAGTAATTGTTAAACTTGGACATGCATGAAGGGTCAACTCAATATCCTTGATGAATCCTAAGGTATTGAAAATTAAGTTGTTGATTTAAAAGACTCCTTAAGAAAGGGGGATATACCTAAGACCCGGACATCACCTATCTTCTTGGGCATAACATAGTACTCTGCCCAAGTCTATCATGCAATTATGGATAAGATGTTTTCCTATGATCAAGGACATATAGAAGGGTGGGGTTTTAACAACCTTACTTACTTGTTTCTCCTCTTCTTGGCATATGTTGATAGAAGCGTGCAACTTCGTATGGCTAGATCAGCGTGTGGGAATTGCGTCGAGCTTCATGCAACAGATCCCACTAAGATGGAATAGTCAAGGCATCCCACATTGTGACATTTATATTTGTCTTCTTCATCTAGTCAACAATGCTAAATGGAAGACCTACTAACTTGTGCATTTGGGAAACAACATCCCTTTTTGATTGCTCAAGTGCGGAAGTAAGAGTTTTAGCTGAAGTAGGAGATTGACCTACCAAAGGAGGGGTGTATGCCACTTCAGGAGCCTTGTGTGGGGCCTCTTGTGTAGGGACTTGAGCACTCTTACTACGGATGCCTTGGTTTCTTCTTTCTACTTTTGAGGGTCGGTCTACATTGCTTTGGGAGTGTGACCTACACACCTGACTCCAACATTCTCTTCTTATATCTCGTGTTGTCTACAACTTGAGTGTGTAGTCTTCTTGTATCATCTTTCACTTGGTTAATTACATAGAAGTCTTCAATGCTAAATAATATTAAATTTTCCTCTGGAGGAGCTTCTAGTCTTCCTTGGTTTTCTACATCAAAGGCACTTGTTAAAGGCTCGCAAGCTGAATGATTCTGGATCATGTAGGCTTGGGTGCACATGAAATTTGCATAGTGATATTGACTATGAGTCATATTTCAAGGGAAGCACCATTTTGACTATTGCGTAATTTTTTATGAACTGAACGAGCACCGACTTGTACTAGCTAATGGAAGAGAGGGAGCGGGAGAAAAAAATTGCAAGGGAAGATGCATATTAGCATGCCATCTATCACTTTTTTGGTTGGGCACATATCTTTGGTTTCCATGTTGATTCCACCAAGGCTGATTGTTTTGGCTATGCACTTGATTAGAATTGCTTATATAGGCTTGCACTTGTTGCTTTTCTAATTATATGGCTTTGTTTCATAAATTTATGATCAGAGCCTTTAATTATTCATCCTCCTTTTTGTGCTAGAGAGTAGGATGTAGATGTAATTGGTTGTGCACTTTACTCGGAACAAGAATAGGGGCCACGAAGTTTGGCACACTTGTGACATTTATGGGAACAAGGACATAGGCGGTCTAGGAGCTATCTTTCATGCCTAAATAAGACTATTTTCTACCCTTACTACAATACAATAAGCATCTGGTAAGGTCCTACCTCCCATATATTTAATAATGACTGATATATCGATGTTTAGCACCTTTAGATAATATAAAAAAGCATGTTGGGTTGTAGGTATTACCACAAGATGGATTTTGTCCCAAGTCTTCTGAAATCTAATGTTGAAATCAGTCATCTACTCATTGGGTGCCCTTTTTGTTGTTGTCAGTTGCTCCACCAGAGATAGGTGATCTAACTTATCTTCAAAGTAATTGCAAAGAGTTGTTCCTAGCTCATCCCAAGTGGTAATAGATCTAAGTATTAAGCCTCGATACCATTGAAGCGCTTTACCTTTGAAAGAGGTTCCAAGTAACCTTACTGCTACATCATCATGTGTGATCAAATAGAGTGAACACACATTTTCTACATCTTGGATATACTCCTAAGGGGTGACTTAATTATCACCAGTAAAGTATGGAATACTTTTGAGTGCACCATTTGGCATGTCATTTTGCACCCATCACTAAGGGACTTCCTCCTGTGAAGTTAGAATTTTTTTAGTGGAGGAGGTGGTTGATGTGCCATCGCAGGGCATATGGTTTGTCTACTTTGAGGATGAGTTGAATGGGTTTGGCACGCTAGAGATAGAGATGTGCACGTGGGCCTTCTGGAATGGAATATTCTCAGGGATATCTGGAGGTAATTGAAAGAATCTTTAGCTGCTGCACTTCTTCTTGTATACACTCTTCTCACTCGGGGCTGTTAAAATAGAGATCTGAAATTTTTGGGAGTCATCATATGTGTTGAAATGATCCTCCAAAGGCTGAAATACTAAGTCCACACACCAGAACTTAGAAATATGAAATTTAAGCTTTCATTGCTAGTACGACCAAGCGTGCTAGAAACCGTTGGTCTTCAAAATTGCACCCACATCTTAGATCCGGGAAGGTATGAGCTATTTGAGATCATAATGTAACCATCTCCAAGTTATTATGGGACCTTGTGCGCTTGAGACGTATCTCCCGAGAAGGCCGCTTCTTCTATTTATATTTATTTCTATTGCACATCTTTATACTCCTAGTGTTGAAAGGGGAAACTAAGATAATAAATGCCAAGGGACCAGGGATAGAAGGATAACATGAAAATGAACTACACTAAAAGGTGATAGGACCAGAAAAAGAGGGATGAATACTATTTGTTCTGCGGGAATGAAAATGGGATGCATGAAAGGAGGCTAGGCATGAGTAGCACAACTAAAAACACATTTACCAGATCATCCTCATGGAACATGACTAAATAAGGAACTACAAGGGATGTGAAGTGGCACAATGAACACGTAGTGTAAAGGAAAGGCAAGAAGAAGAAATAAAAATATGTTAGGATAGAGAATAGTCACAAACGATGCTTCTATTACTTTCATATATGCACGAGTTCTTACAATGGTGAAAGAGATTGATATCCACATACATGAGCCGATCTAGAGGTCTACAACTTAGAATACAAAAATATGAAGTCCTTAGCAAAATGTATAAGGATCCAGAGTATCCAACATAACAAATGAGCCTAGCTCTTACATTTATAGATGAATCCATGGAAGAAGAAGAGAAGGAGGGAAAATCTAAATTTAAAATGCAACCACCAACAAGAAGCATTGAATGCCTATAAATCCACCTGGAGATCTATGAAATATGCTTCCCCAAGCCTATTTGGTGTGTTGAAGAAGGAAGGAGGGAAAATCAGATTAAATTGGGTGGTTGGAGCAATCAGATCTACTCATTAATGCTTAGAGAGACGTTTTCCCATTTCTCACCTACCGAGATTCACCAAAACTTGAATTTGGATATTTAGCACGGTAGCTAATGTCAACAACTCTCGAAAATTCTAGGCACATGCTGATCGGAGATCTCAGTAGCATAATATACGTCCCATCGAATTTTTTTAAATTCGTTGACACATACAAGACACATGGCACACATGGATTAGATGAAAGAATGGCCAATTGTGCTAAATGTTTTTCATTTCTTCCATGTGTCACTCAATGATTTATTATAATGATTCATTCCCTATTGGCGTGCTTTGGTGGTAACATGTGGCACACTCAAGCATGTCAAGATGACCTAGCACGAAGGGTGTAAAGGATGGCTTGAGGGAAGGGCGTGCATGGAAAAAAATAAAGGAAGGTATAGAGGAACGTGTGTGTGATGCATGCGAGGAAATGAAGAAAACTTGTGAGCAGAGAAAGTATGGTCAAGGTGCAACCATAACAATATGATGTGCGAGCACGTGCAAGGGCTAGGTACTTAGAAAATTGAAGCATGTGCAAGGTGCACACAAGGTGAATGGTTGCTAGTAAGAAGGTGAATGCATAGAAGATGTGCGCAAGGGGAAGATGGAACAAAGAAGAAAAGGAAAGGGATGGAAGAAGGGGAAGTGCACAAGGGTGTGTGAGGAAAAGAAAGGAATGTGCCAAGGGAACTTGAGTGCACATAACCTCATAATTAATAACTCAAAGTCAGAAGATGTATAGAAGTTATCCAAATCACTAGGAGATTTATTTGGATAACACTAACCTTTGAGGAAGATATCGAGTTTTTGAATAACCTTGATACTTGGTCTTCTTCCTTAGCATGGTGTTTTTACACTTTATTCTTATTATTCTATCATCCACATTCCATGTTGGGTTGGATGCACCTAACACTTTGGTTTCTTCTCAAAAAAATTAGGGAATGATCATCCTATTGGTGAGAAAATTTGTCGAGTTTACAAAATTTTGGATTTCTTGCCAACTCTCTGGGAATCTAAGTCCCTCTACTTAACCGATGCAGGTGTCGTATATGCATGCACAAGTAAAAAGGTGGATTTTGTGGTGGCATTTTGACCCGGGATCCAACAGGAGAAATCCATCGACCACGGGAAAAGCTAGAAATCTCTTGTTAGGGAACACTTTGTCTGAAGAGTGGGAAAGGGAGTAAGAAAAGAGGTAGGAGAACTAATGTATTAGGTAGAAAATCATATTCCTGCACACACTAGTTAGAAATTTCATCACATGCACTAAAATTAGGAAGAAACAATTCTGCAAATATCAACATGACTAATTATAATTTAATGAAAACAAAGTATCAATAAACCCCTTAGTCAAAAAAGGCTTGAAACTCCTTCTTTTATTGATGCTCCAAAGAAAATTGTACATAGTATGAGAATGGAAAACATTGAGAATAGGGGAAAGTGGCTAACTCTTTTCACTCACAAGTGAGAAAAATATATCTCATGAACTTACAAGAATACAACCAGCTAGAAGAATTTCTAAATTAGAACCCCTTGGAATGAAGAGCTCATTATAATTTATAGTGCTAAACTTGACTCCTCATCTTCCGATGCTCTTTGATATTCCTCATTTTAACTTTAGAATATTCATATTCCTATTTGAATAGTAAGTTCCTTTTATAAAAATAAGGTGACTTAAATTTTACATCATGTCTCTAAAGTCACTTTAAGACATATCAAAAATTACAAACCCTCAACGTAAAATTAGAACATAGAAGAGGGAGAATGTTGGGGGAATAAGGAGGAAAAGAAAGGATGTTGCCCCTGATGAAGTTTGTAAATCCTTATTATTTGAAAAATCAAGTGCAATGATACTTTGAATCTTCGAACTCCTTGCACCCTAAGAAACTCCTTAAAATTAGCTCATGAATTCTTGCCAAGTTGAACGAATCGTGTTCCACCGATGACCGCAACTCCCACTGCGTATGATATATCTCGTGACCCAAACTATGTAGTGTGTGTCAAAAAAATAATTCTAATTCCCTAAGATAGACCTCAAATTCCCTATGAACAATTCCCATGGATGATCTAGAATAATGGTGTTGACCTAAATGATCATCCCTCTATGTCCCATTGTGCCAAACGTTTCCTTTGAGAACAACCCACTATTTTTAGTAATTACAGATGGGGTAACTTACTATTTTTAGTAAGTGTCGTAGTTTAGCTTTTCCCAACCTCAACCCGCTATGGTAGCTTGAATTATTTATTCTTACTTTGTTCCTCTCACCTTTTGGACCAACTAGCTATTTATAGCGGGGATTTTAGAACCACTTATTAATTTTAGCAAGTGTCAATTGCAATCCGAGATGACCTTTTTGATGACTTTTCCTATGATACTCCCTCTATGTTCACTTCCTTCTTTGTAGCCTCTTCAAATGGTGGCTTACCCAAAGCAACAGAACCCTATGTAGGAAGGCATGCTATTTTTAGTAAGTGCATTGTGGATGTCAGATTGCGACAAAACAAGTTTTGAAAATCTAGGTCTTATTCCAGGATTCCACGCTCCACATTTTGAGTAATTCCTTCATCTGAACAAGTGGGAAAATGATATTTTTTTGGTGGGGGAATAATATTGACAAACATCAAATCCCTCGGTATCCCTAAAAATAGAGACTTCATGGCACGAAAACTAGTTCACGTAAAACTAGATTTTTCAACGATCATTCCCTCCAATTGTCATGTGATTTCACCCACTGGAACCCCGCAAAGTGAAAAGGTAGCTCGCCTCCTTTTTGGATATGTTATTCATGTGACAAGGAAGAAATATGATGAAAATTCAGTCCTCCATATCCCTAAAAAATAGGGATTTCATGGTGTAAAAACTAGTTCACGCGAAACTATATTTTTCAACGATCATTGCCTCCAATTTTTGTGTGATTTTTCCACTATTGTGTCATGGCGGAAATTAATGGAGCTTGAAATTTTTAGGTCTGGTTTTTTTATTCTTTTTTTTTAAATCAACTCCATTGCGATAGGTTTTTTCTTCTTGTCTCACTAGTGAAATTTCTCTTCGATCCAATTGTCGGTTTGACGGGAAATTGTGCTTTGTTCTTCGTGGAGCCGGAAGTGAAATTTCTTCACTGTGAAAATTCCTTACTATGAATGAGAGGTTTTAAGGTGTTTTTTAATGGCCTTTGAGAGTGAATAATTCATCAATATATGGTTCTTTATTTCGTGCACTGGCTTGTAAGATATGTTTGAATCTTCATCTCACGGCAATGGAGGTTTTTGAAGAATTCCTTTGCTCTTCTCTTTCATTATTTGTTCCTTTGGTTCTTTAGATAAATATTTTATTTGAAACATGTGCATATTCATGGATGAAAGGTTTGGTTTCTATGGCAGAGTTGGTTCGAAGCAACATGGTGGACTGAGGTGTTCTCCACAAATTTTCTTCTCCGACAAAGGAGAAAGCGTGAAACAATTACAAAAAATTTCAATTTTTTGAGTTTGATTTGGGAAAATTTTCATTTCCCTGACATCCCTCACCTCAAAGGGAAGTGAGGTACATAAAATTTCATGGCAAGCAAGGTGACGACACGTCGCAGAGATCCGACGGCAGGGAATGAAGGTTAAAAAAATCAACTTTAAAGCACTGAGGGGCTAGAAGTTGGTCATATGGGTGACCAAAAGTATCCTTAGGGGCTGGAAGTATTTTTCCATGTGTGATGTACCTAAAATTTAGGTACTTTAGGGACTCAAAATACTGCCGAGCTCCTGGAACTAACACATGTCCTCTCAAAATTTGACTAACTCCCAAACTCGCTCTAAGAGGACAACTTGAAACGACAATAACTTGAGCTCCCGATGGATTTTTTTAATGAAATTTTATATGATCCTGATTGGAAATGACATTTTAAATCCAATGGTATGTTTACAAAGTATTTATTCCTCAATTTAATCCCTGAAAAATCATATTTTTGATTTGGTACTCCACCTATGTATGATAAAAACTGCTTTCATACTCAATGCGCCAAAGTGTTGTGAAAAACATAATTCCACCATCTTATAGGTCTTGGAATTCCATTTCCAATGATTTTTGTTTCTCCTAACTCCATCCGGAGCTCCTAATCACCTTCAAAAGTTTAGTAGTTGTTTTGGCATGTGTACTGCCTAGGCGTGTGAACCCTAATTTTGGTGAAACTGCACAACTTCTCCAAGTCCTTCTAGAATTTTCTGAATCACTTCCAAGATGTCCCAAGGCCTTTTAATTTCATCCACATCCATTTTGGATTTTTTCTCTACTCCATGGGGTTGCTCCAGTCCTAGGAAGGCCAGTGATAGCCCTTCCCACAACTGCCTGAAGCTTACAACTTTTAATGAACTCCTAAAATCACCTAGGGGAATGAATGGAATTTCCTAAATCACCTAGGGGGATGAGATAACATCAATTGGGAGGTCACTGGACTGACTAGGTGGACTTGGTGTGCCTGGGAATGATAGGACATGAAAAATTTGGCATAGGGGTATAGTTTTCGTGCTTGAAATTGTCAATTTCCATGTTGCACATTCAACGAAAAACGTCCCAAACCTTTGGAAAAATTAAAAAATCAAATATTCGAGCATAAACAAATCACAATAGTTTTCTCCTCCCACAAACAAACATTTGTATTCCTTCCTTATTTATATATATTTCATTTAATTATTTTTAAATACAAATCTTTCATGTTACATTTTAAATTTCAGTTAAATTTCAATTCTTTATCATGTACAATGACTACATTTTGTGTTGGAGGTTTTTCATGGATCATTCCAACACCAAACACAACAAGGATTCTAGAAAATAAACTTTGAGTGAAGAAAAAGTATCTCTAGACATTTAGACCATCAATGCGATGAAAACCACAATATATGTTAGGTTTATACCAATCTAGATTAGGTTCTCCTTTAGGTAAGGGTTGTGTAATAAGGTAAGTGACCATATTAGACCTTGTTAGTTGTTACAAGATGCTTGAAAGAGATTCCCCAAATACGTATATTTTTGTTGTTTGTAGTTACAAGGAGGATGAGTTTTTCTTCTTTGAATGATGGCGGATGGTTTAGAGTTAGTCTTTTTGATTGATTGTTCTGTATGTTGTGCACATTGTGATTATCCATGACACCATCATTAACAATGTTACGGTTGTAGTTGACATACCTAGATTTATCATGAGAAGTGACAGGGTTATTATTGTTATTTTGATTGTGTCCATTATCTTTAGAATGGGGATTCATTAAGCCTTTAGAAATGAGGGATTTTTCAATTTGAGTTCCATTTTTTATCAATTCCTCAAATCTATCGAGGAAGTGCATCTCGTGTGAAATAAAAACTTACCATTAAGGTTTGGGATGAAGATACTAACCATGTATTTTTCAGGGATTGAATATGGGAATCGAATTGTGATTCCTTGCCATCATTGTAAAAATTGTGCAAATATTTCATATGGCCATTTTTAGGCATTACACAAATCCATCATTGTGAATTTAAAGCCCAAGTCGAAAGAAAAACTTTTAATGAACTTCTTAGATAGGTCTCAAAGATAGAGATAGATCCCTTTAGAAGGTGTAAGAACTAATCCAAATCTTGTCCTCCTAGACTTCTAGGAAAGAGACACAAGAGAAAGATATCATTATAAGCCACTTTTTAGCATGATATGGTGAATTGTTTGACATGGCTCTCTAGGATCGGTTTTTCCCTTATATTTATCAAATTTGGGTATCTCAAAAGAGTGTGTGAAGGGTATGTGTAATATTTTCATGTCAAAATGGTATGGACATCATTCATTAAAATTTAATTTTTGCGTTGTTTTTGCATAACTAAAATAGTATCTTTCATCATTTTCCACTCTTGAGCAAATGGTGAATTGGTTAGTGGGATAAATATGAACTTTCATTATAATGGTTCTTTTTATTAGTCTCGGGATAAGTTTTGAATGATTCATCACTTTTCTTCATGTTTTTGGTACCATTGGTATCATTTTTAGTATTTGTAGAGGATATGAGAGCTAATGTTTTCACCATTACATTGATTTGATCAAGAATGGCTTAGTTGGGAATAGGGGACGAAGCACTAGTTTTGTCTTTATTATCAGCATTTTTTTACTTGGTCCTATTTCATCATTTTTGTTTGACTCAAATGACAGAGACCGTTTGGTGATTTAGGTTGTCTTTGTAAGGTTTTCAAAATATCGTCATCAAGGTCCAAAAGAAATCTTTCTCCCATCTCAAGGAGATGAAGAAGTAATTGGTATTTTTTATCATCAAAGATGTTTGATTTCGGTTGGTTCCTCATGAGAAACAAAATTTAGATGATCCTCATCTT
This sequence comes from Taxus wallichiana var. yunnanensis, assembly GCA_018340775.1. Classification (NCBI taxonomy): domain Eukaryota; kingdom Viridiplantae; phylum Streptophyta; class Pinopsida; order Cupressales; family Taxaceae; genus Taxus; species Taxus wallichiana. The sequence continues at coordinate 919,290,097 of CM031237.1, forward strand.
CATCAACATATTTTTGAAAAGGATTTTGGTCACCTCTTCCAAAGGTACTATAGTCACGATGTCTTATTCCCACCATTTTGAAAGAGGGGAGGAATGAAGAAAATAGGTGAGATAGAAATCTCAACCCTTAACAAAGTGAATACTAAGATGGAAGAGGGGAAAAGGTGAGAAACCTCAACCCTAGAAAAATGAGTGCTAAGAGGGATGAAGCAAATAAAAGGGTTTTTTTATTTCCTGAATCTTAACCAAATGAGAGTTAAGAGAAAAGGGACAAAAAGGGGTTATATGTGCTCTACTCTTTAAAAATGAATGTTAAGGGAGAAGATACTTAACAAGGTGAACGAGATCAAATCTTAACCAAAATGATTGATAAGAGTGACGAAAATATGTGAAAAGGTTAACTCTTAACAAGATGATTGTTAAGAGGAATGAAAAGGGGGTAGAAGGTTAAATGTGCTTGATGCTTAATAAAAATGAATGTTAAGGGAGAAAATATTTAGCAAGGTGAATGCAATAAACTCTTAACAAAATGAGTGATAAGAGTGGCGAAAAGATGAAAAAGGTTAACTCTTAATAAGATGAGTGTTAAGAGGAATGAAAAGGGGGTGAAAGATTATCTCTTAAGAAGATGAGTGTTAAGAGGAATGAAAAAGTGTGTGAAAGGAGACACGTAACAAAATGAGCAATGTTAAGGTAGAAGAATGGATTGAAATGTTAGTTTAGAGGAATCTTAGCAAAATGAGTGCTAAGAAATATGAAGAGGTTTGAAAGGCTTCGAACCCTTTAAAAAAGTGAATGTAAAGAGGGAAGAGGTGAAAGAATTTAGTTTTCTCAACTTGTGAAAAATGAGTGCTACAAGAGGAGACTTAGAGACACAATGAAAGATGCTCAACTCTTAACAAAATTAGTGTTAAGAAGGAAGAGACTTAAAAATACGATGAGTTTTCTCAAATTTTAACAAGATGGGTTTTAAAAGAGGAGACTTAGGAAGACGATGAAGGATGCCAAATCTTAACAAAAGTGTGTTAAAAGAGGAGACACAACAAATAAATGGGAGCACTTAAAGAATGACAAAGTGAATGTCGAAACAAGAAGTGAATAAATGATGATGAGAAGGTCTGAATCTCATGAAAGTGGAGATAAGAGATGAAGGGAATGTGATTGATGAAGGTCCTCAAGTTAGAGAAAATTGAATGCTTTAAAGAGAGGAATGAAGGAAAGTGAAAAATTTCGAGAATGCAACAAAGTGAATGTGAAGTATGATGATGTAAGAGTATGGAATGCTTAAAGTTCAACAAGAGGTAAGTGTCAAAATTTAAGACTTATGAAAATGAGGGATCAAGGTGATCATGATGGTGCTTGACCATGATAAAGTGAGTATCATGATGTCAAGACTTAGATGGAAAAGTGATGAAAGTGCTTAAGTGCAGATGTGGATGTCCACAACTCAAGACTTAGACTTGTTTGTAAAGTGACAAGGTGGATGAGAGAGAAAAAGTGAATGAATAGAATGGAACACAAATTTGTAACACGTAAAAAAAGATGAAAATGATGTAGTTAAAATTGGATTCTACATTAAATTGGTTTGGTAAATGTGTGGCTTCATAGGTGGTTCTCTCAACTAGGTATTAGTAGTATATCCAAGAGAGCACAGTGTTATTATTAGCAGTCATCTTTACTTTATGCCCTTTGAAACAATGAGTAAATATATTTTTCAAATGAATCGCATTGGGGTCGCCACTAATGGATATCAAAGTGGCTCTAACTCACAAAGGAATACTAGTCATTTGGGATGGGCGTATCTACTTCTTCACTAGTTCCCTCGGTGTGTCAACTACTTTGGGGTTCTTGTGGTACTCCTCACAATGATTTTTATGGCTTAAGCCCAAAGCCCTTCCCACGCTTAAGAGGATGGAAAATAGCCTTTTCATCTGGACGTGTAAATACAGTGTGATTGGTTCATTTTTATCTTGTTTAAAGATGAGATTGTCTTAACCATTGTTCTTTGACTGAGGCAACCTAAAGTTAGTAGATTGTTTTAAATTTCATTCAATTGCAACATGCGCTTAGTATTTTTATAGTTTTAAGAAAAACTCGCTTTAGAGATGGTTCTACAAATAAGGATTAGTATGTTTCCTAATGTAGGTGGAGAGGACAAGACGAAAGAAGCAAGCACATGTTTCGATTTCTAAAATCACTTAAAAGTGTGAGGAAAGAGCATATGCATTGGGCTTACTTTGATTTTTAAAAAAGGTTAATTCCTTAATAAAACATGAAAAACAAATTTTTCTTTTGATATCCAAGATCACTTATAAAGTGCAAGGAAAGAGCATATGTATGATCCTTTTGGTGCAATTAGCCTCACAAAATTGAAAAACAACAAAAAAACAAGAGCAAAAGCCACCAAAAAGTGTTAGTACAAAGAAAAAATGATTAAACATTTATGAAAATGTCTTAAAAATCAAGTTAATGGGATGAAAACATCCAATAACCATGTAAAAGCAAGTTTCACACTTATTCCAAGTTAAGAAAATTAACAAAAAATAATGAAAAGGGGCATAATTAAGGTTAAACGTCCTAATTAAAATAAAATAAACTAATTAAAATAAATGATTACCTTTAACAAGAACTTAACAAGATCCTTAATTATAAAAAAATCTATAAATAATAATAAATAAATAAAAGTGACAACTAGTCATAACCTAAGTTTAAAAGTTCAACCTAATCTTAAAACCTTTTAAAACAAAACACACTACTAACTCGATTGGAAGGTTTACATATCTATTTTCTTGTCTTTAATTTTAGTTATATTTTTGTGCTTACACTATTGTTATCTCTGAAAAATAGCACCCTCTAATTTTTCATGAATGAATGGATGAACAATCAATGTTTTTGGGTTACATGGGATTGTCTCTCAAGTTGTGGGACCTGCTACTTCTTGAAAATACTCCGAGAGAAGGTTGATTCCTCTATCTAATCCTAATGCTAAATTACTCCTAGGGAAGGAAATGCAACTATCATATCCTATTATAACAATCTAAGGGACCAAGGAGAGAGGTAAATGCATAAATTTGAAAATCCTAAGCTAAGAGGAGGTGATAGCACCAAGAAAATGGTGAAGACACTCTAATGGGGGAAACGAGAGAAGGAAAATGGGGAAGGGAGAGGTCAAACATGAGTGACATAGATCAAAAACATAATTTTACCTTCTATTCTCCATGAGACACAATCAAATGAATCTACAAAGGAGAAATACATGCACAAAATACAACAAAGTGAGAATGGAGAGGCAAGGAAATGCAAAAAAACATAAGTTAGGGTTGAGAAACACCACAAAACAAAGATTTTATTGCTTTCAAAGTATGCACAGACCATTACATGTGAAGAAGAAGGCATAAGAACACATTTCCAAGCTCAAATGAAGGTCTACAACTCACAGCTGCTCAAGAACAATTTTGACAGAGTTCTTTTACATTTTAGAACATCCTCCCTTTACAAATGAGAGATTTTACATTATATATTAGAATGGGAGAAGGAGAGGAGGGAAAAATATGGAACTCGGATTCCTTCTTTCAACCCCTAAACCATGCATTGAATTCCTGAAAATAGGCATGGTACCCTTCAAAGGCCATTCCCCATGGTAATTTTCTTGAAGGAGAAGGAATGGGCACCATACCTCATCATTTTTAGTGGTTGAACAATTTGAAACTATTCTTTTAATATGGAAACCGTATTTCCACTTTTCACTAATCTAACCTCATTAAAATTAAGAAACCTATTTTTAAGTATAGTACATGCTAAGACATTTCTAAAAAGTCCAATTTTGAGAAAATCAAAGCTACAGGGTGAACGTTATGGCCATTTAAAGTTTAGGGTGCCATACTTTAATAAATGTGAGTGGTTGAACTATTAAATCATGCCTCCATTAGAACTTTGAATCTACAAAACACCTTCAAATCTAACACAAATGGAATCAGGTTTTAGGGATCGAAATGCAAGTGGAAAAATACATGCATTTGATCGGCGATGTTCCGATGCGAAGAATCCTGAAAATCCGAAATGAAGGAGATTGTCAAAAATTTGCCCTTGCTTTGCACCCATTGACCTCAAAATACAAAGGGTGGAACTCAAAACCTATAAAGCAACCATTGAATCCCAAAATGGTCTTCATCAAATTTGACCCTTACAATGCACATTGCGAAATCTAAAATAATCATGTCGGAAGTCAACCACCTTTTTGCAACCTGTCGAGTTTCGGCAATTAAGTTACAATTTGCATGTAAACTCCAAATCAGAACCTAAAACCCGAAATGCACTAGGAAATTTAGATTTTGGAGATTGGGATTGATGTGTCAATTTACAAACAAATTGCAATTTGAAACCCGAAACCCAAAATACACTAAATCTTTTGTATTTCGGGTTTCGGGTTTAAGGAGCAATTTACATGTAAACCGCATTTTGATCCCAAATCTGAAATCCAAGGAAAATTCGACACTTATGATTTTTTTAAGATTTTTCAAATGATTTTGGGGGTGAAAAACAAGGATCATGGATCATGGAGATGCACGAAGATCCCAAAACTTGACATATCTGGAAATTGAATTCCTCGGCTCCAAATCAACTACGAATTCACTCAAACTCGAAAATTAAGTTGTGGGGTGCTAAAATAGCCCGGGGGTTTATTTTAGATAATAGTTTGGTGACTTAGCGGGGTCATCTTCCTTCTAGGTGGAAGATCAGTAGCCTTGAAACATCCATTGGGCACAGAGTCAGCCTAAAATCATGAAAATTGATCTTCTATTTGAAGAATTCACCTCGAATCCAAATGAAACATTGCTTGAACTCATCTCTGTGCACTACTACTCCCAATCATGGAGATATTATGATTAAAAAATTTATGAGAGTGGAAAATTTTCTTGAATTGATTTTCCACCCCACCTCTCTCTTACAACTTGTATTTTCACTTTCATCCCAAGAACATATCTTCTTCAAGTCCTCCATGAAAGATTGTACAATAAAACCATGCCATCCAAAAGTAACAAAACATTGTGCAAAGCACTTAGGGAATGGAAACCTATACTACCAACAATAAAATTAGCTAAAGGCACTTGGAGGAATGAAAAATAATCTATTATGTACAAGGAATACTTTTGTTAATAAAAATTCTTGAGATAGATCCCATTGACCAGGATCTGCAGCTCTTCTCCATCCAATTTTGATAATTTGAAAGCATTGTTTGACTTTTAGCTTGAAATTATGTAGGGGCCACTCTATATTGCATCAAAATTTGAGTGTCTACCTTGTTTATCTTTATCTCGCATCCCACTTTAGGACTATATCCTTTTTAGAGAGGAAATTTGTTGGGTGGAAAAAAATTTAAATCCTTGCCAAGGGAAAGGGAGTGAGAAAAGAGGTAGGAGAACTAATGTTGCAGGTAGAAAATCAGATTCCTGGATGCACTAGTTAGAAATTTCAACACATGCATTCATGAGAAGAAACAACTCTATAAATAACAACAAGACCAAATAGAATTCATCAATCACAAAGTATCAAGAAACCCCTTAGTCAAAGAAGGAAAGAAACTCCTTGTATTGATTGTTTAAACATAAGTTGTACATAATGTGGAGGAAGAAGAAATTTGAGAGTGGAGGGAAGTAGAAGAAAGATGGATATTTCCTTTGCTTTCTCTAGGTACAATACACTCTCGAGTCTACAAGATCAATCACCCCCTCACAATGGCATGAAGAAGCCATTAAATATCTTGCGAGAAATGGTAAAACTTCTTCTTTGTTAGCAAGAAATGGTTTACAATATTTTCAATCATTCACGTCCGTTCAGATTCTTGATTCGCGAAGAAATTCCAATGGTGAGAAAAAACATACTTTTCATAATGCAGCCATTACACTCATTTTGTAACTTTGAATTTGAACCATTCATCTTGCCTTTGAAACTTTAAACCAAATTCGTCCACGTGGGAGAAATTTACTTGGAGCGGGCGTGGAGGATGCCTTTTGCATTTTGTGACTTTATAGAGATTTGGCATTTTTTACAATTTTGGTCCACCCTTTTGCTTTTGATATAAGCCTAACACATGGCTTCACTTGATTGGAAAGGAATCATGGCTTACTTTATGACTTTTATCCCTTTTTACAAAAAGGCTCAAAATCTCAAAAGGCTCTAGATGATCCACCTCCCCGCTTTGAATCTTTTAATGTGGGCTCAACATTTGACTTTTTCCCTCTTAGCATGATCGAGGCTGCGGGTCACTTTATGACTTTTAGCCTTTTTTACAAAAAGGCTCAAAACCTCAAATTTCTCTCCTTTGACCCACTTCCCCACTTTGATTTTTTTAAAGGCGGCTCAAGCTTTTTCCTTTAAGATTTGACTTTTCCTTTAACTTTTTAGCCATGGTGCCTCAAAACACAAAAATGATCCACCTTGCTACATCCAATCATTAGATATGTCCATGTACCCATGGATAATGGGGCCAAAATTTGATGGGGAAGAAAATGCCCATCATTCACGACATGGAAAAATGCAGAGAAGAAGAAAACTCCACCATTTCACGCCCGATTTTCAAATTTCTTTTTGAACCAAGGGATTGAAAAAAATACAAGGTTTGATGATCCATGGCCATAGAAATATTGAAAATTTCATTCAAATGAGGACAACAATAAAATTTTCATGCATCCAGATAGGAAAATGGAAAATTTATCAAAACGTGCAGACTGGAGAGTTTAAACAACTTCAAAGCATGAATTTCTCTATCTTTTAGACTTCCAACTTTACTTGAACATTCTGGAGGGTGTGAGCTCAAAATTTTCAAATTTGACTTAAAAATGAGGGGGGATTTTGAGGGTGAAAACAATTGGCTCTAGCTTGGGGACATGACATGGATTGAGCATAGTGAAGACATGACATGGGAATCTCTCAATCTCTAGACCTTGTAATTCATTGACCAGTGCCTTATCCATTGGGCCTTGCAGAGTCATGTACAACTTTGAGAAAAAGAAATATTAGAAGGAAACACACAAGCACACAACGGGAAGGAAACACATGACACACAACAAAGGGGAAATAAAACCACACAACGAAAAGGGAAACACACCTATGGTACAAGGTGGGGGACAACCCACTTTCACTGATGATACAATTTCAAGTATTTCCCACTCGAGGAAATTCTAGTGGCATTCCATCCAAATATGAGAGAAGAAAATCATTCTCACCACAAGCTTCACGAATCTGAATGGGTTGAGCCATAATGAATCAAACTTTCCATGGCTGCCTTTTGGTTCTCTTCTCTTGTCCCATAGTAGGATGAAGTCTCCAACTTTGAATTCTCTTGCCTTGGCCTTCTTATCAAAAATCTTCTTTACTTTCAATTGGTGCTCCTTAATGTGATCCACCACTTGGAGTCTATTTTCTTCCAGCTTCTCAAGAAAGAGGATCCTCTTGTCAATGGAATCCTTGTACTGACCATCTTCTATTGCCTGTAGTAGCTTGAGAGCTGGCATCTCGATTGTGAGAGGAATTTCTACTTCGACTCCATACAACAATTGGAATGGTGACATACCTATTGCCTTCTTGGGAGTGATCCTATCCACCCACAATGTGTCGTATAACCTTTTGTGCCAATTCCTTTGATTCTCATTTACAAGCTTGCAGAAAATGGTCACAATGTTCTTGTTGCTTGATTTGGCCTATCCGTTTCCTTGTGGATAGTAGTCAAAAGAATGAGATAGGGAGATTCCATAGCTATAGAAAAACTTGGTCAACTCTCTCTTGAAGAGAAATAGGTAGCATTATCTGCTACAATCTTCTGTGGCACTCTGAAATGGACTATGATATTCTCCTTGATGAAGTTGCATATTGTTTTAGTGTTGGCTTGTTTGGCTAGAATGGCTTCCACCCATTTGGTGAAGTAGTTTATTTTTGTGAGTACATAGGTGTGCCCCATGCTTGAGTGAGGGTTTAGAACACCAATGAAGTCCAGCCCCCACTGTTGAAATGGTTCTTCAATAACCACATGCCTGAGTGGTAATGCAGCGAGTTGTGGTCTTCCAACGAATTGTTGGCATGCTTTGCATTTAGAAACCCAATCTTGAGTGTCTGCAAAGATGGTGGGCCAATAATACCTTCCTCGGAGGATCTTGTGTGTAGTGACCATTGCTGAAAAATTTCCACCACATGCTTGGTCATGGTATGCTTTAAGAAACTTTTCTTGTTGCTCTTTATCTACGCACCTAAGGAAACAACCATCCAGGCCTCTTTTGTAAAGCGCATGATTCCAGATTACAAATTTAGCTTCCTTCAGATTGAGTGTTCTCCTTTTCTTGTAATCAAGATGGGGGGGGATTCTCCATAAGTCAGGTAATAGGTGATATCAGCATACCACTCATTAGTAGTGGTGACAAAGAGAACATGTGGGTTGTCTTTTAAACAAGTTGAGAAAGCACAATTTTCTTCACCATGTTGAACTTTGAGTGTTTCATCTTCAACAATCAACTTGCACAAACCATTTCCCCTTACCAGATTGGAGGGTCGAATCTCCAAGTCATATTCTTGAGTCTTTGCAATCCAATTTCCTCTTTTAGCTCTGGGATCCTACTTGTGTCAAGATGGACTTGATTGCACTTTCGGGGACCATCACCACCATATGGGAATTGAGGATGTAAAACCTGAAGTTTTTACAGCCTTGACCACTGCATAGGCATGCTTCTCCAATTGGTTGTATTTTAGCTCATGCTTTTTCAAAGGACAACTCATGAAAGCAATAGGTTCTTCCACACCTTCATCATTTTTCTGAATGAGAATGAGAGAGTGTATGTTCTGATGCATAACAATACATGATGAATTCTTTGTTAAAATATGGAGATACAAGAGTCGAGCCTTGGCAATGGATTTCTTGATCTCTTTGAATGTTTCCTTCCCTTCATTGTTCCATTTGAATTTTTCTTGTGGTTTCATCATGGAAGTGATGTGCTTCATCAACTCAGCAAACTCAAGCACAAAATGAAAAGAAAGTTCACCTTTCGAAGAATGAATGAACTCCTTTCTTGCTTGTGGGAAGGGCTATAATGCTTGAATGGATCTAATCCTCTCAGGATCAATGTGTGCTCCATGTTTTTCACAATGTTCCCCAATAACTTTCCTTCTGTGACTCCAAAAATGCACTTTTTGGATTTAGTGATATGCCATGTTTCCTACACCTTGCAAGTACCTATTCCAAGTGATAGATATGATCTCCCCTCTTCTTTGAAAATATTGTGAGATCATCAAGATATATGAAAATGCAATGCTTCATATATTTGAAGGCCAAATCCATCACCCTTTGGAATGTAGCTCCTGCATTGATTAGGCCAAAAGGCATTCTTTGTAGGCAAAAGTGCCCCAAGGTGTTGTAAAGGTTGTCTTGGTGTAGTCCTCCTCTGCCACTTTGATTTGATTATATCCTAAGAATCCATCAAGTAATGAAAGCATTTCAGATCCAGTGACTTCTTGCAGGATATGGTCCATGATAGGAAGAGGATAATTTTCCTTTAGTGATGCCTGGTTTAGGTTGTGAAAATCTACACATATCCTTATTTCACCATTCTTCTTCCACACTGGCACAATGTTAGCCACCCACATTGAATGGTGGATGGGAAAGATGATCCTTGCATTAAGCATCTTCATTACCTCCTCCTTGATGGTATCAACAATCTTTGGGTTGTACGGCCTTTGTTTCTACCTGAAGGGCTTAACACCCTACTTCAAAGGAATTGAGTGATGCATTTCCTTTGGCTGGAAGGATTTGAGTTCATCATAAGAGTAGGCCAAGACATCTAAGTATTTCTTGAGTAATGCAACAAACCTTATTTTTTCTTCAGGAAAGCAACATTTTCCAATATTGACCATCCTTGGCTCCTCAGGGTACCATTTTTCTTTATCAAAATCAGTTGGGCACCGAGAAGATTGCTTTTCTTTCTCTTGAATGAATCTGTCATGTTTGTCAAAGAGGTCTTCTAAAGAGACTAGGCCTTTGGGAATTTTGTTCCCTTTCAATTTGATTACTCCCTCATCATCAATCCCTTCAATTCCTTCTTTCTCTTCTTTGGGGACTACTTCTCGGTGTGGATTTTCACCTCCTTCGAAGAAGAGATTATTGAAATTATCCCTTTTCTCTAAAAAGGCTAGAATTTGGTTATCATCATTGAAGACTTGCCAATGATTTGCATTATCTGGTACACTAGGCCTGAATACCATTTCAATGGTCACTTTGTCTTTACCAAAAGAAGGATGAGGTGTCACTAGGGAAGCTGACACTACAAGAGAATCATCCTTTTCATTTGTTCCCTTGGAATAGCTTCAATGGAAAATGCATCAAAAGATTCAATGCAGTCCCACACTCTTGTTTCTGTAATGCCGAGTCTTGGATTCTTCACCTGATATTGTTGGTGGACCTGCTTTACTACAACCTCTGCATCACCTCGGCATCTCAGTTTCTTGATTCCCATGTCCTCTGTTGCACTCATGCCTAAGAGTAGTGCTTCATACTCTGCAGTGTTATTTGTATTATCAAATTGCAGCTTGTAGGCAAATGGGTACAACTCATTGGAAGGAGAGTACAATACTACACCAGCTCCCGAGCCCACACTGGAATGAATACCATCAAATTCCATTGTCCAAATTTGATCTTCCTCTTCCTCCATGAGAAGTGGCAAGTTCTCCTCTTTTTTGATGTGAGGAAGTAGTTTCCTAGCCCACAATCTTGAAAGAGAATGTTTGCTTTTGGATCATCAGACTTTCATACTATGAACTTCATCTTTCTTACTGGTAGCAACTTCTTCATCTCACCTTTTACTTGGGATAGTTGTAGATGACCAATCCATTTTTATCTCTCCACCCAAGTCTCTGCAGAAACTCCTACTCAATAGCATACCAAAGGATGTTGGGATGTCTGCTACCAGTATGGTTAGGAGCACCTTCTTGTCTGGAAAATCAGCTAGTGCTACCTGTGCATCTTTGATTCTTCCTACCAATGGCACTTGTTTGGATTCCATTGAGTAGCAGGTGCCATTTACTTGGGTCAAGGTGAGGCCTAGAGATTTGCAACTTTGGCTGGCATCACATTGTCTGAGGCTCTGGAATCTATGATACAATTATTTAGTTGGAAGCCTTTAATGAGGAGTGACAGGTAGAAAGGTTCAACCCTATTGGTTTTGGAGGCACTGAGGGCTAGCATGTTTTGGGAAGGTGGTGTGGATGGTGTGGGAAGTAAGCCTTTAGAATTAGGACTTGAGGATATAGGGTTACCACCATGAACTGTATTAATGAACCTATCAAACTAGGCAGGGTGTGTTTGTAGGTATTCTATTTCTAAGAGCTAGACTTTGGTTTTGCTTGCATGTTCCACAAAGTCAAATGGGGTTATGGTGAGTGAGGAAGAGGTTCACGGAAATGGAGGAAGATTTACATGGTAGAGGCTTTTCTACTTTGGGTGTTGAATTCTCCTTTTTGGGTGTAGCAATTGGCTTGGAAGGGGGTGAGGGTGTAGCTTTTGATTGAACCTTAGATGTTTTTGCAGGAACAACATTTAAAGGAGAATTGTTCTTAGCAACTTTTGAGTTGGGAGAAGAATTAGATGACTTACTTGGCATAGTAGCATGATCCCTGACAACCAATGAGTCTGGTTTTTCTTTGGCCGACTCCATAGAAGGTGGTAATGGTGATCCTCTGTTGATGATTTTATTTTGTGTGACCTCTGGAGGAGAATATTCTTTATTCTTCTTATCCTTTACCACAACCATTGAGGATGAAGCACCTTTCTAGATTGTGCAAGTGAAAACAACACATGAGAAACTTGGAGCTTCTTCATCATCCTCATCTTCATCATCAACGTACTCAATTAGGCCATTGTGCATATCAACTTCCTCGACCTCAAGATAGTTTTCATAGTCTTCCATATTTTCTTCTTCAATTTCATCAATTTCTGCTTCCTCCTCCAGGCTCTTTGGTGTCACAGATGGCATTGACTGGTGGTGCTTCAAGAAAGCATGACGAGGAGGTGGAGAAATCCTTGGCCTATCTGGAGGGTTTGGTTTCCTTGAAGCATTCCATTTGTGATCTAGATAGTTGCTTCTTCAAGGCAACCAAGTCATTTTCCATTTTTGGAACATTGGATCTATGGTGGTGACAGAGTTTGAATTCTAACCCTTTTGCTTTCCATTGGGGCCTTTCACCTTTCCGAAAGGATTAGATCATCATCGGTTTCTATTACATAGTCCTTGGCTTCCCTCAATGTTCTTGGTTGGGCTCTTCTAAGGAAGAAACCTACTTCTGATGGCAAAGCACTAATGAAAAACCTCTTCAAATTATTTTTAGGAGGCACCACATCTTCAGGGATCCTTCTTATCACTCTATCATATCTTACTACGAAGTCCCTCATTGACTCGGAGGTTTCTTTCTTCATTTGTACCAATTGGACCAAAAGATCCTAACAATCTTTTGTGCTCTTGAACCTATGTGTTCGAATGCACTTCTTATATCCTCCCAATAGGTGACAGGACCTCGGGGTAGCATGTAGAACCATTCGGCAGCTTTCTCTTGAAGTGACTCCATAAAGAGTCGGACTGACACATCTTCATCCTCAACACCCAACACACACAAGCAGTGATAAATGTTGCTACATGCTCTTCAAGGAGTTGAGAACCATCCCCTAAATTTTGGGAAGTTTTTTCTCGAGCCTCTCGGTAGCTCATGGAGTGGTTGAGCAAGAGCCAGTGGACCAGTGTTTCCTCCCCATGGTACATTAGGCCTACGGGCCTCACAATCACATTCACACTCATGATCATGATCCCCATTCTATTTTTGTTTCTATCTTCCAACCTTGCTAAGGTTGTGGCTTCTGCTACTACTCTTTCATCTGCCTCGGCTTGAAGTCTCTCAATTTCTTTGAGTTGAGCTCTTATTTCTTCTTCGCTCTCTGCTCTCTTTCTCTAGCTTCTTCTTCGGTCTCTACGTCGGTGAAATCTTCAAGGTTCTCATTGATGTATGGAAATTCACCATCCAAAGGATTGGCAACACTCAGGTTCCCAACATGATTGGTTGCTTGAAAAGGAAGCCTCTGGATTCCGAGTAGCTCTTGTCTCCTTTGAAGTTCCTCAAAAATGGGATCAATTTTCCTCCTTGTCTCTATTTTTGGGTGTATCTTCTATCCTTGACTTGAAAATCTATGCTCTTCTTTGCGGTGTTGGAATTTGTCTTTGCCTCTCCAATTCAAGTATAGTCTTCTTCAAGGTCCAGAATTCTCATGTGGAAATGAAGTAGTGATTGGCACTTGTCTATTATGCCAGATAGCTTCCCTCAAATTTGAAGCAACATCTTCTTGGATGTGGAAGAGAAATTTGGGTCTTTTAACAGGAGGGTTTCCTGGAATAGCCATGATTTGAATCCATGTGGCTCATATAGCCATTCAAATTCCAAAAAAATTTCTTTTTTTTTTTGAATTTTGAATTTTTTGACCTTATAGTCATATTCAAGTGCAAATGCTGCTAAATATACCCCATGGTGGGCACCAAAAACTGTTGGCGAGGAAATTTTTTGGGTGGAAAAATTTTTGAATTCCTTTCCAATGCTCTGGGAATCTAAGTCCCTCTACTTAACCGATGTGTAGCAGTTGTGTATATGCATGCGTGAGAAATCATGGATTTCTGTGGTGGCCTTTCATCCAAGGATCCAACAAGGGCACTCCACTAACCCTATGGAAAATGCTTGCAGTTATCTATAAGGGGGGAATTTTTTATGAAGGTGGGAAAGGGAGTGAGAAAAGAGGTAGGAGAACTAATGTTGCAGGTAGAAAATCAGATTCCTACACACACTAGTTAGAAATTTCAACACATGCATTCATGAGAAGAAACAAATCTGCAAATAACAACAAGACCAAATAAATTCATCGATCACAAAGTTTCAAAAACCCCTCCTCATCAAAAGAAGGCTAAAAATCCTTCTTCTTGTATTGATTGATTTAAACACAAGTTGTACATAGTGTGTGGAATGGAAGAAATTTGAGAATGGAGGAAAGTAGAAGAAAATGGCTATTCCTTTTCTTTCTCTAAGTACAATGCACTCTCGAGTTTACAAGATCAATTGCGCCCCTTACAATGGCGTGAAGAAGCCATTAAATATCTTACAAGAAATGGTTACAACTTCTTCTTTGTTAGCAAGAAATGGTTTACAATATTTTCAATCATTCGCGTCCATTCAGATTCTTGATTCGCGAAAGAAATGCCAATGGTGAAAAAAACCAGACTTTTCATAATGCAGCCATTACACTCATTTTGTAACTTTGAATTTGAACCATTCATCTTGCCTTTGAAACTTTAAACTAGAGTCATCCACGTGGGAGAAATTTACTAGAGCGGGCATGGAGGATGCCTTTTGCATTTTGTGACTTTATAGAGATTTGGCATTTTTTACATTTTGGTCCACCCTTCCACTTTTGATATAAGCCTGACACATGGCTTCACTTGATTGGTGAAGGAATCACGTGCTTTTATGAATTTTAGCCCTTTTTACAAAAAGGCTCAAAACTCAAAAGCTCTCTCATAATCCGACTCCCCCACTTTGACTCTTTTGATGCGGGCTCAACATTTGAATTTTTCCTCTTAGCATGATTGGGGCTGCGGGTCACTTTATGACTTTTAGTCTTTTTTTACAAAAAGGCTCAAAACCTCAAAGTTCTCTGCCGACCCACTTCCCTGCTTTGAATTTTCAATGACGGGCTCAAGATTTGACTTTTTCTTTAATCTTTTCAGCTTTTGCTTTTCACCTTTTTTGCCTCAAAAAAAAAATGATCTCCATTCCTTTGCATCCAATTAGATATGTCCACGTACCCATGGATAATGGGGCCAAAATTTTATGGGGAAGAAAATGCTTGTCATTCACGACTATGGAAAAATGCAGAGAAGAAGAAAACTCCACCATTTCACGCCCAATTTTCAAATTTCTTTTTCAAACCAAGGGATTGAAAAAAATACAAGGTTCAATGATCCATGGCCATAGAAATATTGACAATTTCATTCAAATGAGGACAATAGTAAAATTTTCATGCATCTAGACAAGAAAATAGAAAATTTATTAAAATTTGTAGACTGGAGAGTTTAAACAACTTCAAAGCATGAATTTCTACTATTCTTAATTTGATCTTGATCTCTCTGTATTTTTGCACTTCTTGATTTCTCAATTATTCTAGCTTCATGAGCTTTGCATACCGACTTCCATAGATTCAAACTGAAGCATTTCCAACTATTTGATGATTTCCAAGGCTGGTAATTCAAGGGATATTGGTAGCCTTGTTTCTTTTTTCGTAAACCAGGTTTGTAGGGGAGCTACCATTTGATCTTTTAGGAATGATTTTATCATCCCATTAGGCTTATTTTAACTTTGTATGCCAAGTCCTTTGATTCTCATCCAAGGTCTTCCTTATGATCCTCAATAGATTCTTGTTTGTGGAATCATCCTACCCATTACCTTGGGGTTAATAGTTTGAAGAGGTTATCAAGTATATGCAATTTTTACAACCCAATCGGATATATTTGTGCCGAGGAATTCCAAAGCATTATCTAAAATGATTATGGAAGGAACACAAAATATGGTCACAATACCTTTGAAGAAGTCCAAAATATTGGACTAACTTGCTTCCTTCAATGCAACGACCCTCCTTCCATTTGGCGAATTAGTATGTGCTTGTGAGAATCCACTTGTGGCCTAATCTTCAATGCAAATTGATTACTCCGATAAAATATAATCCCTACTTTGCATGAATGGTTCATTTACAGAGATGGGGTGGAGTGGAAGAGTTGTTAATATTTCTTTACATGTAAAGAAGGCATGGTTTTAACATTTCTTAATCTATGCATGGCAATCATTGAAAGGGTTAGGCCAATAGTAACCAGCCTTCATGACCCTAAGAGTTTTTTTCCTTGGAGAAAAGTTCCCTCCTTCTCCTCTTTGTTAAATTCATGCAACACTTTATCTATTTGATCCATCTTAACACACATCAAGAGAACACCATTCACATCTTTCCTGAATAGGATGTCATTAATAAACATGAAGGGAATGGACTGAAGTTTGAAATACCTCCTTTTGGCTTTTCTCAAACCTTGGGGACATTGGCCTATTTGGAGAAAGTGGACTACATCTTTGGTCTAGCAAGGAATAGGTAAAGCATCAGCTAACTGTTCTTGATCATCTTTGAGCACCCAAATAGTCTCCTCTTCATTTTTTGGTTTAGAGGCCATTTTCTCACATAACCCTTTGCCTCTGACCATCTTAGTCACCTTGATGTCAATATCATATTCCATCACCTTGGTTATCCAACTAGATATTTTCTCATTCAAATTCTTGTTCACAAGTAAGTTTTTCACGCCATCATCCATTAGGTGGATCTTATTGTTGGATATCAAGTGCCTGAATTTTTCAATATTCTTATAGCAACTAATACATGTTTCTCAATAAATGAATATCTCACCTGATAATCCTCTATACCTTGGTTAAAAAATATAATATGTTGTTCCAATCCTTCTTCATTCAACTGCACCAGTATGGTGGATATTTTTCAATGCCACCAAAAGCATACAAGGTGAAATATTTTGTAAAATCAAGATTAATGAGAGTTGGGGCATGTGCTATTGCTTTCTTTATGTCCTCTAAGATATTTTTTTCCCTTAGTAGTCCATTTGAAAGTCATGCTCTTCTTCAGCATCAGTGTTAATGGCTTGATAAGGTTGGAAAAATTTGGGACAAACCATCTAACAAAGTTGATTCTTCCTAAGAAGATTTAGAGTTCCTTCTTATGACTAGGAAGTGGAAATGCAATGATAGCACTAACTCTCTCTAGATCAATGGTTAATCCTTCCTTAGAGACAACATGTCCAAGGATTTTACCTTCATGAGCTAGGAAGATACATTTCTTTGGGTTGAGAGAAACCCCAAATTTCCTACACCCTCAAATACATGTCTTAGGTGGAGAAGATAATTAGTTTCATTCATGGAGAACATTATAATATCGTCAAGGTACACAATAACAATGTTTTTATCATCCCCTTGAATGTCATATCCATAGCTCTTTGGAAGGTTTCTCATTTATTGGATAAGTCAAATGGCATTTTCCTATAAGCATAGGTTGCCCATTTTATGGTAAAGGAAATCTTGAACTAATCCTTTTCCTTCACCATGATTTGATTGTACCCTGAGTAGCCATCTAGAAGAGAAAACCTTTAGAACCTACTACCATTTTTAATATTTATTCCATTAAAGGTAGTGGGTAATGATCCTTCAAAGATGCCTTGTTTAAATCCCTGAAATCAACACATAGTCTTATTTCTCCATTCCTTTTCCGCACTGGACTAGATTAGCAACCCAAGATGAATGCTTGATGGGAAATATGATGTTTGCCTTAATTAACTTGTTCAATTCCTTCTTCATTAGGGGCTCAATATGTGGCTTAATAAGTATCTATTTTTTTCTGATATGTTTGGCGGTAGAATCTAACTTGATGGTGTGTTGAGATAAACTAGGATCAAATCCTCTAAGGTCTCCATAGCTCTGCGGAAAAATATCATAAAATTCTAGGCAAAACTCTAAAAAATCACATTTTTCTTGTGGATTGCTTACCTTACCAATTTTAAGAAATTTTCCTTCACCAACCGAGACGGGTTCGAATCTTCACGTTATGTTTTTCCTTTCTCTTACGAACTAGTCATTGGGGTTGAAAATGGATTCCAAGGTTACTAGGTCGTTAGGCGCTTTTTATCTTAGTTGAACAACTTGGTCTACATATTTCCTATCTAACTTGTCTTGATTTCTTGAATCAAAATCAGCCTCTTCTTAAATGAAATTGAAAATCTACTAATCATTTACAAACACTTTCCAATTGGTGTCATTATCTGGTATAGCATGCCTCACTATCACCCTGATATTTGGTTTCACTTTGTCTCTCTTAATGTTCTCCAAAACATCACATTTTTCTCCAATTGTAGCCAATCTGTTAGCATATTCAGTCTCTTTTCTTGGAATGGCTTGGATATTAATAGCTTTAGAGTCTTCCGGAAGGTCCAAACCCTATGCTTGTAAGATTTTATCAAGTCACTATTCTTGACAAATCGTAGCACCCCTGAATGTATGTAACTCGATGGGTTGAGACTCTCAGTGTGATTACATAACATGGAGCTTTTCCCAAGTGTGGGACCTTGCGAAATCGGAAAAGCTCTCCGGATGAAGGTCGGTTCCTATTCCTCTGTTCAGATGCATACATAAAAATGCAGAGGGTTTACTAAAAACCTAATCTAACTTGCCAAGGAGACAGGGTAAGAAGATGCATAAAATAAAACCTAAACTACAAAGGTGATGCACCGAGGAATGAAGAACACCTGTCTTGCCAATAAACACAACCATAAAAAAGCGTAATGCAAGATCATGCACAGATAACCAGATTCACAGTGAAAGATCAGGAGGATGTAAATGAACATAGAGAGGGTTGAGAATCATCCACAGACATGCATTAATTTTCTCCAAAGATTGATACAACACACTGCAAAATGCCAAGAGGCAAAGTTGCATTACAGTTTCAAATGGGAGGTTTGAACTCCACAAGTTTACCTGCCAAAGAGAAGAAGGGAGGGGCAAAACAAGAATGTCCAACCTTTAGAAAGAAGCCCCTCCTTAAAATTTATAGGAAGAATGAGAGAGAAAAGAGAGAGGAATTCCAAAACTACCCCAACCACCTCTAGGTTGCATTTAATTCATCTCATTATGATGGTAGGTGAGAACCCCAGTGAACCCAAAAGTGGCGAACTGTATTTTGCATTTTTAAGAATTTTTTCTCACCCAATTAAAGATATCTAGTCGTAGTTGGATAGAGGACCTCGTAAGCTTTCCAAAAAGTCCAACCTTGCATGAATCCGAGCTCCCAGTCAAAAGTTATGGCCATCTGAATATCTGCGCCAGGGTCTGCTTCCTGTCAGCGCTCAAAATGTTGCACCTCCTGAAGGTGCGCCATAGGCGCATCCATGTGTGTGTCAACATCCTCTTACGTGTGCCAAGGTGCAACTTTTTCCCTGTTGACACTCTGTGTCATGCGCCATTTCCGTGCGCCAAGGGCGCATCCTTTACCCTGTCGACATCCATTTCTGTGCGCCACTTTCCTGCACCTTGGCGCATACATTTTAGTGTCAACACTCATTGTCATGCACCATTTCCATGCGCCAAGGGTGCATCCTTTACCCTGTCGACATCCATTTCTGTGTGCCACTTTCCTGTGCCTTGGTGCATACATTTTAGTGTCAACACTCATTGTCATGCGCCATTTCCATGCGCCAAGGGCGCATCCTTTACCCTGTTGACATCCATTTCTATGCACCACTTTCTTGCACCTTGGCGCATACATTTTAGTGTCAACACTCATTGTCATGCACCATTTCCATGTGCCAAGAGGCACATCCTTTACCTACTGTTGACATCCATTTCTGTGTGCCACTTTCATGTGCCTTGGCGCATACATTTTAGTGTCAACACTCATTGTCATGCGCCATTTCCGTGCGCCAAGGGGATAAATGTTAGGGATTTGAGATTCTTTGATTTCTATATTCTTCTGCTTGTCTATATCTACCTGGGGAAAGATATATATGACAGTCACTCTTGGTTGCCCTTGGCACATTCACTTGGTCATTTTTTTCCTCACATGCCCTTATATGCACTTTCCCTTCTCCCTTTCCTTTACCTATTTTCCTTTTCCTCTTTGTTCCACTCTTACCTTGCACACATCTTCTATGCACATTCACCTTCTTCCTAGTCTATTCATCCTGCATGCATGCCCTTTGCACTTGCTTCAATCAACTAAGTCCTAGCCCTCTCATGTCCCCCACACATTACCTTGTAATAGTTGTGCCTTGACCATACATTCTCCACTCATCATTTTTCCTCATTTCCTCCTCATCATGTGATTGCACACACCTTCCTTCTTCCTTCTTCCTGCATGCCTCATTCTTCCACATGCATATATTTTGCCCTCCTCTGCACCATTCCATGCCACATCATTCTCTACACACTTGAGTGTGCCACATGCAACCAGTCAAAGCATGCCAATAACAGGGTGTCAAATCCTTGTAACAAAATCAATGAGTGACACGTGGTAGAAATGACAAAAAACATTTGCATAGTTGGTCATCCTTTCAGCCAATCCATGCATGTGCCACATGTCTTTGTGTGTAGATGACTCTAAAAAAAAATTTCTAACACATCCATATATTTTTCTACAGAGCTCTGATCGGCATGCCTAGTCTCAATCGATAGCTATGACATAGGCTATAGTGCTAGATATTCAAATTCAAATTCTTGGTGGATCTAGTAGGTGAGAAATGGGAAAACATCTTTCTGGGCATTAATGAGTAGATCTGATTGCTCCAACCACCCAATTTGATCTGATCCACCCTCTTTCCTTCTCCAACATGCCAAACAGACTTGGGGAAGTGCATTTGATATATTTTCAGGTGGATTTGCAGGCATTGAATGCTTCTTATTGGTGGTTGCATTTCAAATTTGGTTTTCCTCCTTCTTCTCTTCTTCTTCCATGAATTCATCTATAAATGTAAGAGTTGGGCTCATTTTTAATGTTGGACATTTTGGATCCTTACGCATTTTGCTAAGGACTTCATATTTTCTATATTTTGAGTCACAGACCTCTAGATCTAGCTCATGCATGTGGATATCGGCCTCTTTCACCATTGTAATAGTTTTGTGCATTTCTAGAAGTAATGGAAGCATCATTTTGTGACTATTCTCTATCCTAAGTGTGTTTTTATTCTTTCTTCTTTCCTTTCTTTTATATTGTGTGCTTGTTGTGTCATTCTACATCCCTTAGTTCCTTTTTAGTTGTGTTCCATGAAACTGATCTGGTAAATATGTTTTAGTTGTGCTACACATGCCTAGCCTTCTTTCACGCATTTCCTTCATTTTCACTCTCAAAAATGATAGTGTTCATCCCTCTTTTTCTAGTGCTATCACCTTTTAGTGTAGTTTTCCTTTCATGTTATCCTTCTATCCTTGGTCCCTTGGCATTGTTAGCTTAGTTTTCCCTTTTAGCACTAGGAGTAGTAGTAGTAGTAGTAGTAGAAATAGATAGAGGAACCAACCTTCTCTGGAGATCCATCTCAAGCACACAAGGTCCCACAACTTGGAGATGGTTCCATTGTTGTCTCAAATGACTCGATCCTTCCAGATCCGAGACACGGGTGCAAGTTTGATGACCAATAGTTTTTGGCACACCCGATGGGACCAAAGTGAAAGCTTAAATTTCATATTGCTAAGTTCTGGTGTGTGACTTAGTATTTCCAGCCTTTGAGGCTATTTCAACACATCTGGTGACTCCCAACATTTCCAGAGCTCTTGTTTTAGTCCTTGAGTGCCTTTTATGAGAAGAGTGCATACTAGATAGAGTGTTGTAGCTGAAGGATCCTTTGAATACCTCCATCTTTCACCAAGAAACACACACATAGATCTTCCATGCACGCATCCCCATCTCCAAGCATTGCACACACACTCTACTCCTCCTCAAAATAGACAAGCACACCCTACCATGGCACTTCAACCTCCTCCTCCTCCTCCTCGAGGAACTTTTCCAGCTTTCACTAGTGGAAGCCCACTCAATCTCAATGCTCAACATGATATGCCAATGGCCATGCTCAAAAGTATTCCATACTTCACGGAGAAAATCAAGTCACCCCTGTTGAACACATTCAAGATGTGGCCAATGTATGCTCTATCTATTTGATTACACATGATGATGTTGTTGTCAAGTTGTTTTACCTCTTTTAAGGGTAAAGCACTCCAATGGTACCATGGCCTAAGACCTACATCTATTACTACCTAGGGATGAGCTTGGAACAACTCTTTGTAATTACTTTGAAGATAAATCAGATCATTTATCACTAGTGGAGAGCAACTGACTACAACAAAGTGTGCCCAATGAGTAGATGACTGATTTCAACATCAGATTCTAGAAGACTTGGGACAAATTCCTCAAGTGGTAAGGCCTACAACCCAACATGCTTTCTTGTACTATCTAAGGGCTTTGAATAGTGACATTTCAGTCATGATTCAATCCATGGGAGGTAGAACCTTACCTACTACATACAACATTGCAATAAGGGTAAAAAAATAGTCTCATTCAGCTGGTAAGTTGGTGCCTAGGCCTCCTACACCCTTGTTCCCAGAGATGTCTCTAATGCCCCCAACCTTTTATTGCTCTAGTTCCAGTGTAGAGTGCAGCAACCAGTTTGCATCTACATCCTACTCTCCTACACAAAAAAAAGAAGATGATGAATTGAAGGCCCTAATTAGAAACTTTCCAACAAGGTCATATCATTGGAGAAGTAGCAAATACAAGCCTACAGAGGTAGTTCCAATCAATCAGGTGCAAAGCCAAAGAAATCAACCTTGGTGGAATCAATATGGGAATCAAAGATATATGAAAAAAACCAACAAAATGATAGATGGCATGCTAATGCACTTTTCCTTTGCAAGTTATTCCTCCTGCACAACCTCTTCTAGTGCCCAACACAAGTCAAGCACTTGTCCCAGTCCAGAAACAACATGGCACAGAGTCTAAATGGTGCTTTCCTTGCAATATGCCTCATATCAATATCATTACACTAATGTTGTGCACACACAAAAGCCTACATGATTCAGAATGCTTCCAGTTGTGAGCCTTCAACAAGTGCACCTAAAGTAGATAACCAAGAAAAAGGCCAAAAGCTCCTCCAGAGGAAAATTTGATGTTCTTTGGCACTGAGGACTTTTGTGCAATCAACCAAGCTACAGAGGATACAAGTAGACCACATGCCCAAGTTAGACAACACAAGATACAAGAAGAGAATGCTCGAGTCTAGCACGCATGTCACAATTCCAAGCAACACAAGAAACCCTCAAAAGAAAAAAGAAGTAACTAAGACATCTAATAGTAAAAGTCTCAAGTTCCACACCGGAGGCTCCACAAAAGCTCCTCTGAAGTGGTGCATGCCCCCTCCTTTGGTAGGTCAAGCCTCTACACCAGCTAAGGTTCCTTCTCTATACTCCATGCCCCGAGAAACCAAGAAAGGATGTTTTTGTTCCTCAAATGCACAAGTCAATGGGTTTTCCATTCAACATTGTGGACCAGATGAAAAAAAAACATAAATGTTACAATGTGGGATGCCCTAACCATTCCATCCCAATGCATGACTTGTTGCATGAAGCTCTGCAGCAAACTCCACATGCATCCATCCAACTATTCAGTCACATGCTTCTATCAACATCTTCCAAGAAGAGGAGAAGAAGTAAGTAAAAATTTTAAAAACCCCACCCTTTATATATGTCTTTGATCATAGGAAAACATCTTGTCCATAACTATATGATTGACTCAAGTGCTAGTACTTTTGTCATGCCTAAGAAGATTGTTGATGTCTTAGGTCTTAAGTATAGCCCCTTGAAAAAGGAGTCCTACAACTTGATGGTTCAACTATCACTACCCTAGGAATCATCAAGGATCTTGAGTTAACCCTCCATGCATGTCCAAGTCTAACAATAACTCAAGATGTGTCAATCATTGATCTACCCCCTTTTTTTCCTTATGTTTGTCAAGATATTTTACTACTAAAGTGGGTGGTTACTTGTCTTC
This sequence comes from Taxus wallichiana var. yunnanensis, assembly GCA_018340775.1. Lineage (NCBI taxonomy): Eukaryota > Viridiplantae > Streptophyta > Pinopsida > Cupressales > Taxaceae > Taxus > Taxus wallichiana. The sequence continues at coordinate 919,313,789 of CM031237.1, forward strand.
TGATTGGTCTCATATGTTACTCAAGACAAGGTATGGTACCCAGTTTACCATACAAGCTGAGCCAATATTTTCCTATCATGTAGAGTCATATGTCCCATCCCCTCTCCAAGCCAACTATTTAATCCAAGAAGAACAAGCTTTAGTTCTCTAAGAGAAGCCTCTTCCACCTTCTATTCTTGATCTAGTACTTGATGAGTGGGTAGAGAGGCACCATAAATTTGACCCATATGTTGAAGAACTGGAAGCTTATGAAACTAGGGCTTGGTACTTACTACATTCTTGAAGAAGAAGTTATGTTTGTCACGCACTCAAGAAAAGTGAAGAGAACCCTGGTCTATGGAAGTTATACTTTGATGGATCCAAAAGTAGAAATGGTGTGGGAGAGAGTCATTCTCATTTCTCCCTAAGGATGAGAAATTATTCTTCACTCACAGGTTGTAGTTTACATGTTCTAACAATGTGGCAGAGTATGAGGCATTGGTGCATGGTCTACTTATTGCTGAAAAGAAGAAGATTAAGGCATGCAGATCTTTGGGATACAAATTGGTTATCCACCAAGTCACCAACAAGTGTGAAAAAATAATAAGCTTCTCAAAGCTTATAAACATAGATTTTTGGGACCTCCTTGAGAGCTTTGATGCTCTAAATATGTAGGTGGTGCCACAAAAATGAATAAGGAAGTTGATCAAATGGTCACACTTGGTTCACAGTTCTCTCTACTTGAGGACTTTGTCAAAGGAAACACTCAACACATTAAGATGGTGATCAGACCATCCATTCCAGAATAACAACACCAGCTAGAAAGTGTTTGATAGTGATGCATAGATCATCCAGTTCATTCAAAATGAAGTTGAGTTCTCATCAAGTATGCAAGTTGACTTGATGATGACATGCTATGGTGACCAAGTGATTCAACTAAAGTCAAATAAGTTTCCTAAAGGGTGGTCACCTTAGAGAAAATGTTTAGCCCTGATGATGAGTTCAAGGGTGAAGAAAAGTATATGTGTGTGCATGCAAAAAGACTACTCCCCAGTCACTATTATGCATGGAAAAGGAATTTTTTCTCAAGTAAATCTTGCTGCACATGATGAAAAAAGGCCTTCATCTCTCTCTCAAAAAATAATGATATCTTCTCATGGGAGTATGAAGACCTCAAAGGTTTTGATCCAAGTGTTTCTCAACACTCCATTGACCTTGATCCTGGTATCAAGCCCATCGTTAAAAAAAGTGACCAATCAATCCAAAGATAGAGCCCCTCATGAGAAAGGAATTATCCAAACTCATTGAGGTGAAGATTATTTTTCCCATCAAGTACTCTACTTGGGTCACGAATCTAGTTCTAGTGTGTAAGAAGAATGGTGAAATCAGACTCTTGTGTTGATTTCAGATATTTGAACAAGGCATCTCTAAAGGATCATTATCCTTTTCCTTCAATGGAGTAGATTCTACAGACTGTGGCTGGTGCACAAAGATTCTCAATGTTAGATGGGTATTCAGGTTTCAATCAGATCCTGGTTAAGGAAGAGGATCAATTCAAAATGGCATTTACAACCAAGTGGGGAACATATGCATATCAAAAGATGCCCTTTGGTCTGTCAAATGTAGGTGCAATGTTTCAACATGCCATGGACATTTCCTTCAAAGGTTACATCAATGAGTTCATCTTGGTTTACCTTGATGACATTACAGTCTTCTCAAAGCAAAGCATGGATCATATGGCACACCTGAGAAAGTATTTGAGAGATGTAAAAAAATTTGGGGTATCCTTAACCCCAAGAAGTGTAATTTTGTTGGGCAGGGAAAGCTTTTGGGCCATGTGGTTTCAAAGGATGGCATCACAATTGATCCTAAGCAGTGTTTCAGCCATCCTAGCTCTTTCCCTACCAGGCACAAAAAAGGCCTTGCAGTCCTTCCTCGGTAAGATCAATTTTTTTAGGTGTTTTATTCCTAACTTTGCAGGACTAGTAAGGCCAATCACCCTGATGCTCAAGAAGGACATAGCTTTCAGATGGACAACAGAAGGAAAGGAAAGCTTCAACAAAATCAAGCAAGAGATTTCTTGCATGCACCAACACTCATCAACCCAAATTACTCAAAGGATTTTATCCTTTATGCTTATGGCATTGATGCAAGTGTTGTTGTTGTCCTAACACAAGAAAATGAACAAGGGATGGAACAACCAATGGCTTTCTTCAGCCAAACACTGAAAGGATTATGAATTAAAATATAGTCACATGGAGAAGGTCTTTTCCATCATGCACACACTCAAGAAATTCAAAAGTATGCTCACCAAAATCATATTAAGGTGTTAGTCTCCCACTCTTCTGTCAGAGACTTCATCATGGGAGAAAAAATTAGTGAAAAGAGAGCACATGATGGGTGACCAAAATCATGGAATATGATGTGACTATCAAAGCCACAAAATTGGTAAGAGGTAGTGCACTCTGTAAAGAAGCTTGTTGAGGATGCACACAATGAATCTGAGACTTCATTATTTCTTGATGAAGCTCTCCCATGTAAACTTGAACAAAATATAGATCCTAGCATGCACACATGACTGGATGAAGGACATGATCACATTCCTTTCTAAGGGTGCATACCCTCCTAGCTTAAACAAGGAAAAGAGAAGACATCTGAGGTTACAATCTATCCCTTATGTTTTGATTGATGGACTTCTCTTCAAGAAGAATCTTGATGGTGTGTTGTTAAGGTGTATCAATGATGCACATGTAGAATGAAAAAAGTGTTAGCAAATTTCATGATGGATTCTCTGGTGGACACTTCTCTGCCAAGACTACAACAATGAAGATCATAATGGCAGGTATCTTTTGGCCTACTCTATTTGTAGATGCACACAAGTGGGTCACAAAATGCAAGGAATGTGCACTTTCTTTGTAGGAAAGAAGAGATTGGCAATGCTTCCCTCCAATCCAAGCAGATCAACCTTTTTACAATGGGGTCTCAACTTCATAGGCATGATCAATCCACCTTCAAGCACTAGACACAAATGGGTGTTGATAGCTACAAATGGACTACTTCACCAGATGGATAAAAGAAGTTCACACTCAAGGAATCAACCGAGTCAGTCATCCTTGACTTTCTCAAGGGTATAGTCACAAGGTTTGGCATTCCTCAAACCATTATCTCTGATAATGCAAAATCCTTCCTTGGCACTAAAATCACTGATTGGGCTCTAAATCTGGGCATCTATCTAAAGACTTCTTCCAACTATTACCCCAAGGAAATGGTCTGGCAGAGTCAAACAAACAAGAACCTGATCAGATCATGAAGTGCACAATGAACATTAGCCAAAAAGACAGTGGCATACAAAGGTCTCACACACGCACTCTTGGGAAGATAGAATCACAATTAAAAAAGCAAAATAGAACTTCACCTTACAAGCTTGTCTATGGAAAAGAGGCTACCCTTCCTTTGATGCTGGAGTTGAACTCATTGGCACTTTCCCAACAACTAGAGCTTGAGGCACAGACCAAGAGAAATCAGAATGGAAGAGTGGTTAATCTTGAAGAATCAAGAAACTCTTCCATGATCAAGCTAGAACAACATCAACAAAAAAAAAAAAAATGGTTTGACAGAAAAGGCTAGGCCTCAAGCTTTCAAAGTTGGGGACTTGGTTTTGAAATGGGATGTTGATAGAGCTAAACCAGGGTGTCATTCAAAGTTTGATGCACTTTGAGTGGCCCATACATCATCAAGTTCATGCAAAGAGGCTAACTCTTTCAAGTTAACTCATCTTGATGGAGGCACACTACAAATCCCAATAAATGGGATCTATCTCAAACCCTTCCATTAAGTTTTTCTTGCATCATTTTGTATATATTAGAGTAGTTTTAATTCCTCCAAGTGTGTTGCATGCACATTTTTTTTTTTGTACATAGTTATTTCTTCTCATGTGCTTCTTGCACACTCTTTCTTTTTCTTTCAGAGGTGCCAGGTCTGTTTCTTCTTTTTTAGCAATTTGCAGGATTCAGAATAGAGTCAAGAAATGATCCTTCAAGTGACTTTAGGGAAGTTCTTCAAAGTTAAAAATCATAATTTCATGATTACATAGTAGACTCCATGCCCAATGGATGCTCCAAGCTACTGATCTCCTTCATCTAGCAGAAGATGGCCCCAAAAGTCACCAAAAATTATTATCCAAATAACTCTCCTAGTTATTTGGACAACTTACATACATATTATAGCTCAGAGATCTTCATTACAAGTGGCACACACCTTAGTTGTCTCCTTGGCACATTCACTTGGTCATTTTTCCTCACGCATCCCTTACACACTTCCCCTTCTCCCTTTCCCCTTCCCTTTTCCTTTTCCTCTTTTTTCCACTCTTACCTTGCACATGCATCTTCTACACATTCACCTTCTTCCTAGTAGATATTCATCCTCATGCATGCACATGCCTTTGTACTTGCTTTGCTTCAATCAGCTAAGTCCCTAGCCCTCTCGCATGCCCCGCACATTACCTTGTAATAGTTGTGCCTTGACCATATGTTCTCCACTCATCACCATTTTCCTCATTTCCCTCATGCATGTGTTTACATTGTGTGCTTCCTTCCTTCTTCCTTCTTCCCATGCCTCATTCTTCCACATGCATACCTTTTTGCCTCCTCTATGCTACCCTTTCTGTGCCATGTCATTCTCTCTGACATGCTTGAGTGTGCCACACACAACTAGTCAAAGTGCACCAATAGGGCACCAAATCCTTAAAAAATCAATGAGTGACACATGTGGCAAAATGACAAGAACATTTTTTCACACAATTGGTTGGTCCTTTTCAACCAATCCATCACATGCCATGTGTCTTGCATGCATGATGAACTCTAAAAAAATTTCTACAACCATATATTTTTCTACAGAGCTCTGATCGGGCACATGCACCTAGTCTCAATCGATAGTTGTTGACATAGGCTATAGTGCTAGATATTCAAATTCAAATTCTTGGTGGATCTGGTAGGTGAGAAATGGGAAAATGTCTTTTTGGGCATTAATGAGTAGATCTGATTACTCCAACCACCCGATTTGATCTGATCCACCCTCTTTCCTTCTCCAACATGCCAAACAAGACTTGGGGAAATGCATTTGATAGATTTACAGGTGGATTTGTAGGCATTGAATGCTTCTTGTTGGTGGTTGTATTTCAAATTCAGATTTTCCTCCTTCTTCTCTTCTTCTTCCATGATTCATCTATAAATGTAAGAGTTGGGCTCATTTTTATGTTGGACATTTTGGATCCTTACGCATTTTGCTAAGGACTTCATATTTTTATATTTTGAGTCACAGACCTCTAGATCTGGCTCATGCATGTGGATATCAACCTCTTTCACCATTATAATAGTTATGTGCATTTCTAGAAGTAATGGAAGCATCATTTTGTGACTATTCTCTGTCCTAAGCATGTTTGTATTCTTTCTTCTTTCCTTTCTTTTACATTGTGTGCTTGTTGTGTCATTCTACATCCCTTGCAGCTCCTTTCTAGTTGTGTTCCATGAAACTGATCTAGTAAATACGTTTTAGTTGTGCTACACATGCCTAGCCTTCTTTCACGCATTTCCCTTCATTTTCACTCATAATAGATAGTGTTCATCCCTCTTAGCTTAGTTTTCCCTTTCAGCATAGCAGTAGATAGAGGAACCGGCCTTCTCTAGAGAGAAATAGATAGAGTTTCTTCATCTGTTTAAGGATGTTGAAATAATTTTGATTATCCTTATACTTTGCACCTTACTTACAACACGCATTTTTATGCGTGAGCTAATATGGAAGGACCTCAAGAGAGTAAAACAAAGGAGCTGAAGTGGAAGATTGTGTATATTTTTGGTTTGTTCATGTTTGACCTTGGATTCAAGCTTCGTCATGTGGCATCGATAGGCCTACAATAAGAAACAAGATGCCCTGAGCCTTGTGTCATGTGTAGTATGGCTCGGTTGTAGAAGAGTGAGGAGCCATAAGGTCATGAGGTAGGGGAGACTAGGTTGTAGAGGGATAGTGGGAGTTTTTAATAGGGGTATCAATGTGATGAGTGAGGATGGCATCAATGGAATAGTGTGTCACTCATTCATTGAGGCGCGATAAATAAGATCATCACCCATGAGATCATCGACTTCATCGTCAAATTTGGCAACCCAATCTTCTATCAAGGAGAATGGGTTAACTAAGTCTATGGTGGTAGTATGTGGGAGTGTAGCCATTAAGGAGAAATCTAAGGCTTGAGAACTGGTGGGAAAGAATCATCAACTATGCTTGAAGGTTCCTCTTGTAATAGGATAATATTCACGTCATGAGAAATTTTGATGCATAGGGTTTCTTGGTATTACAAGACTTCCCTATCACAAATATGGGCATAAATAGCTAAATGAGGGTCATCTAAAGCATAACCATCATCATAATTTGATATGGAAGCATCCACCGCTTAAGATTCAACTATGGTTTTGAGTTAGACCATACACTTCACAGGGGTGTGGTTTGTGAGATAACTATAGGAATCGAAGGCTCCTTCTTGCGAGGTCACAAGGAAGGAGGTAGCTAGAATATGATGATTTCAGGAAGGTCATAAGTGTGTAGTTTAAGGATAACTTCATCAGGCTCATCGTCATATAATTCTAATATATTGGGGGTGTGTTCCCAACCAACTCTGGATGACCAACGTTTCCATGAATAGTATCTATAGAGTAGTTAAAGCATTAATATTCTTGAAAGGGGATTGGTGAGAGTTCCTCAAGTTTGGGGAGCTTATTTGTCCCCCTTTTTCTATAGTGTATCATAATTCCAAGGACTAGTGTCCCCTTGAATCTTATAAATAGCTCCCTGGTGAGAAAAATTACACATTGACACGCAGAATAAGTGATGACACACATATGATGAGTCCAAGGCCACCCTAGGATAATGTTATAAGATAAATTAAAATTGAATACCATAACTTTGATGCAAACAATCCTAGGGGGAATGGTGATGGGTAACCAAAAACACCCCCATCGAAAGCATTTGTCGAATCGTATCCTTGGCAAATAGTTTGCATGGATTTTAGGTTATCGATATAATAACTTAGGGCCTTGATGAAATCTATTGAGGCCACTAATTTAATCTAAATTGGATTAAATATAATTATAGAGTAACTATTATAATGAATGATATTCAAATGTTAATATATAGTAATACATAAGAAAACAATCATATAAATGTAAAAACCTAAGCAAGAGAGGGAGATAAAGAGACTTAGTTGATTCTTGAGCAATCTGGAAGTGATCTAGGTAGGTGAATAACTGAAATAGACTGAGAAGAGTGTCATCAATTCTCGCTAAGGGTTTTGAAACTCATGAATGTGCCGAGACAGAGCGCATAGGTGTTGGTGGCCATTCTGGGCACTAGTGTCTATGTGAATGGTTTGGATCTGGTCATACGTGTAGGAGGAGCTTTGTTATTAGTTTCTATTCGTCACTCGGTTTTGCTCCTTGATCGTTGAATGCACTGGAACCTACAAAACAAATGTCTACATGCACATGTCAAAAACCACATCAAATATAATAAATTAGATGCATAATGTGGATTCAGACCGAGCTCAGCGATCACCCAAAGAGTGAACTTACGACTGATTTTTGTACTATATCTCATACTCCATGTGGTTATGTGTGTAAGTGTGTGTAATGATACCCTATGATGCCCTTGTGCAAGTTACACGATGATAGTGGGTTGGATCTAGAATGTATCAAATGTATAGAATGTGTGTGATGGAATAGAATGAACTTCCCCTCCTATGTTGTGTATGTATAATAATGCATCCCTTGTCCCTTGAATGAGTGTGCTAGATGGATGCTTTGAATTATTTTTTCCTTTGGATGTAAGCTTAGGTGATAGTATGTAATGCTTAGTGTTTGGTCCTTGATTTTTGAGAAGTAACTAAGTATATATATGATTCCCTTGTTTGAATTTCATAATTGACAACTGGAAGGCCAACCCATAAGTGAAAAATATGCCCAAAAGATAAAAGAGACCTAAAAAGAGCAATTAAAAGTGAGAAAGGTTCCTGGAGTGCCCAAAAGGGACAGGAGTGTCGGGGCTCTAATGTCCTAACTAGGTGCTAGTGTTTGTGGTGATAAAATATAAACTTAGTTAGGTTTTGTCGTGGTTGTAGGATGTCTAATACCAAAGAGATAGTAAGAGATAAATAAAAGAGGCCAAAGATAGTTGTCAACCACTAGTTTTCTTTCTTAGGAATCATGTATACATTAGTATGCTTTATGACCTATAAATGTACCCAAGTGCATGATTTTGTGTCTACATTTTCCCCCACTTTATGTTGTTGAGTGAATACTTGATAACATAAAGTAGATAGAAGATGTGTACCTTATGATCTTGTAGAGAAGAGCGTAGGTGATAGTGTGCCGAGTGGACAAGTGAAGTGTGAAGTGGTCGCAAAGTGAATCATGGAGACTAGTAAAATGGCAATGGACCCTAGGGGTGAATCATATGCATAGTAGTTGTGATATTGGATCTTATGCTCGTTGATGTGATTTCCTTATTGTTGCATATAAGGATGGACTCCGCAAAAGAAGATGAAGAAAGTAAAAAAAAAATTGTATATGAAATATTAGAGAAACATGTGTAGAAGTATGTAAAGAGTGTAAAAGTGTGTAAAAAGGAAAGTGTGCACCTGATTTGTAAGAAAGTGTGAGATAGAAAATTTTCCTATTGCAAGAGGATTGCTGGATTTGTGTGTCGATGGTGAGGTTTTTGAGAGATTCATTCCAAGAGCGGATTTTTTGGGTGATCTCACACCGAGAGTAAGTTTTTTGGATGATCTCATGCCAAGTGTGAGTTTTTTGGGTGATCTCATGCCAAGGGAAGAGTATTGAGGATAGAGGTCTGGATTTTCTCTCCTTCCATGACTCGCCTAATAAGCACCACTTGTAGATCAGTATGTCCCATTTTTTCGATTTGTTCTCGATTGTAGATTGTAATTCTAATATAATGTATACTATAACCGGAGGTCGATGCTGTTATTTTATAACTTATATAAAAACTATTAGAGATTATGTTGATCTCGATACATTGTCTATTTTTTCCATGACATTAGCACTGTGGGGAGGAGATAAGCGTCGTGTGCTATTGTCGTCGACACCGGGCACTAGTGTCACCTACGTGTGTGAGATCCAAGTTTGATTCTTGATTGTTTTGTGACCGTAATCGTGTGATGATTATGTATTTTGTTGATCTATATTGTAGCTCTAAGTTGTTGTAGGAGTGATTTATTCACCCAATAGATGCCCCCTCATTTAGGGTGCATGAGATGATAGTAGGATAATGCATCCCAAAGGAGAGGACCAGAGACTAATATGCATATCTGATAAAGGATACCTACGGGGGTAGGGGATGTACATGGTAGAAACCAAGGCACATGAAAATAAATTAGGCTAGTAATAAGGGTTAGTATAAAAGCTAACATGTAATAGAAGATAATGTAACAAACAATTAGGAAGACAAGATGGACCATGAAAATTGGGTTTTAAACATGGTACATCACTCACAATGTGACAAGATAATCAATGTTGAAGAAGCCAAAAGCATATAATGATCAAACAAGACATAGGACATAGCCCACAAACAATAGAAAACACTAGAAAGTAAGAAGAAACTGATAGTCATGGTTGTATAGATCATGAAGAAAAATGATACACATGAAGAACTTATTAGCATGTTATAAAGATTAATACTATGTCAAAGCGTATATAAATTAGAAAAAAGTAGAGTAATAATAACTATAAATAGTAAGTACTAAAGTGATAGAATATGTGATATGTAGAGTATGATAGTATCAAAATTAGATGCCCCTAGGAGCCTCGGTGGGACTGGTAAAGAGTTGTATCGAGCATCATGCATCGTGTATGAATATGTGATAGGTCTTGCATTCACCTCAAGATACCAAGTGAACATGCATGTGTGTATATAAAAAATGATAATGACATACTAAGAATCCATCTAGCATGGAAAACAAAGTGTAACATGTAAGTAGAATAAGCTAGCAAGAGTAAATGCAACCAAGATATGTAAATTTTGTATCGGTGTGATAGCATGATATGCAGGTGTCAATATTATAGAGCAAAGTGTTTCCCCTAATGGATGTGTATGAGATGAGGTTCATTTATAAATTCCCCCTCAACAGTCAAGAATGAACCATAGAACAAGAGTGTGTCATCGGGAAATGATAGTACAATGTGTGTACCAAAGACGTAGGTGATTTAATTTAATTTAGAATAAATCTAATTTCGAGTAACTAATATGATAAATGATGTACAAATACTTAATACAAGAATGACATAAGAAAAATAATATGCAATGAATTGAAACCCTAAGCAAGAAGATGAGATAAGAAGACTTAGCTGATATGCACGCAATCTGGAAGTGATTTAAACAAGGAGAAGTATTGAACATGATGTAAGTAACATTGTATTTGACCTCCGTAAATTCTAGAGCTCAAAAACATGGTTGGGCAAGGGAATCCACAGAGAGGACAAGGGCATATGGTCGTGACAACCGGATCTCGGGTGTCCATGCCTGCACAAAAGCTCTAGATTTAGTTTTTATTGTGTCACAAGGGTGTCGCAGTTATTCCTTATTGATCACCTGGTAGTCACTCCTGGATCACTAAAGGTACATGTAACCTACAAAAGAGAAGTTCACCTACACAATCCCACAAACCACATCAAACCTAGAAAGGGAAATTAAAAACAAGGAGTTAGATCCGACCCCAACAGTCACCTTGAGAGTGAACTTATGACCAAGTGTTGCACTACATCTCATATTCTTTTATTTTGTGTGTGTGTGTGTGTAGAAATGATGCCCTATGATGCCCTTGTGCAAGTTACACTTGATAGCAGGTTATAGCTAGAATGTAGCAATGTAGTAGTATGTGTGGATGGAATAGAATAGGATCTTCCTTTCCTATGCAAAGTGTATGCGAGAGTTGATGCAGCCCTTGTCCCTTGAATAGATGTCAGATGGATGCCTTCTGAGTGTTTTAGTGCCTTTGGAATGTAAGCTTAAGTGATGATAGTAATGCTTAGTGCTTGGTCCTTGATTTTTAACACATAACTATGTATTTATATGATTCCCTTGTTTGAATTTCGTAATTGATAACTAGAAGGCCGACCCATAAGTGAAAAATATGCCCAAAAGATAAAAGAGACCTAAAAAGAGCAAGTGAGGTAGAAAAGAGTCGGGGGTGACCAGAGGGTACATGAGTGCACTGAGTGTTGCTATCCTAGTTGGGCGCTAGTTTCTAAAGCCATAAAAGATAAATGAATTAAGTTTTGACTGGATCAGTAGGGCATGTAAGACCAAGTATAAAACAAGAGACAAATAAAAGAGGCCAAAGATAGTTATCAACCACTAGTTTTCTTGCTTAAGAATCATGTAAATGCTAGCATGATTTTAGGACCTAGAAATGTACCCAAGTGCATGATTTTGTGTCTACATTTTCCCCACTTTATGTTGTTGAGTGAATAATCGATAACATAAATTAGATAAGAGATGTGTACCTTATGATCTTGTAGAATGTGTGATGAATAGTGTTTGGACTGGACAAGTTAAGTGTGGAATGATTGCAAAAGTGAAGCATGGATACTAGGAAAGGAAAGTAACCCTAGGGATGAAGCGTATGCATTTCTTGTACATATTATTATGCTTGTATTTTCTGATGTATAGGTTGCTTCTTGTTGTGTATTAAGGATGGACCTACAAAAGAAGAGAAAAATATTAGTCAAAGTCTTGTATATGAAAAATATGAGCAAAATATGCAAAAGTGTGTAAAAGTAGTAGTAAAGGAAAGTGTGCACTTGATGTAAAAGAGTATAAATGATAGAAATATGTCCTAAAATGTTGTGAAGAGTGAGTTTTTTGGGTGATCTCATGCCAAGAGTGATTTTTTTGGGCGATCTCATGCCAAAAGAAAGTTTTTTGGGACATCTCACGCCAAGCGAGAGTTTTTGGGCAATCTCACACAAAAGAGAGTGTTGGAGAGAGAGGTCTAGTTTTACTCTCCTTCCATGACTCTGCCCAATAAGCACCACTATAGAAGGTTTTTCTTGATTTGTTCATGTTATCTCAATTATTTTGAATCAGTTCCGATTTTTACCAATTGAAGGAGATAGAATGCATTTTGTGATTGGAGGATTGTGCCTCAGAATCGTAGAAAATGATCTCGGATACTTTTATAAAAAAATTGATCTGAGAACATGATTTTATATTTCCCCATGACATTAGCTCCTAGGATAGTTCAAGAGCACCCAGGCACTTGTGTCAAAGTATGGGAGCTAGTGTTTATACTATGTGTTAGAACCAAGTTAGATTTTGGGCCATTTGGTAACTTTGTTCGTGTGCCTTTTCTCGCATGTTATGTAGATCTGTATTATAGCTCTGAACTGTTGTAGGGGTAATTTTTTCACCCAATTTATGCCCCCTCATTTTGGGTGCATCTGATGTATGTAGGATAATGTGGCCTAAAGGAGAGGACCTAATGTTGAGCTAAATTGTATACCTACAGGGGGTAGGGGATGTGCATGGTAGAAACCAAGGCACATGCAAACAAATTGGTGGCTAGTGACATGTATTAGTATTAAAAGTAGTTAATATGTAAAAGAAGACAATGTAACAAGCTATTGCATAAACAAGATAGATCATGAAAAGTGGGTTTCAAACATGGGACATTGCTCACAATGTCACAATACAATCAAGTCCGAGTAGTCAAAAGCATACAATGATCATCCAATAAAAAGGGCATAGCCCAAAACAATAGCATACAATGGCAAACAATGTTAAGAAAAGTTTATCGATAATTATGGTGACATATAGTCCTGCTAGGAAAATGTTGCATATGAAACACTCATTAGCATGTTAGAAAGATAAAAATTATGTCAAGACATATATGCATCAATGGAAAGTAATGTGCTAGTAAGAATAAGAAGTAGTAATAATCAAATAATATCACCTGTGTGTGAGATTAGGAAAGTTAGATGCCCCTAGGAGCCTTAGTGGGACTAGAAAAGGATACAGTGTCAAGCATCATTGCAACGTGTGAAAATTTGTAAGAGATCTGCATTCACTCTAAAATACCAAGTGAACGTGCATGTGTGTATATATAAAGATAATGACATACTAAGTATCTGACTAGTATAAGTAATCAAAGTGCATCATGTAAGTAGTATAAGCAAGCAAGAGTAAGTGCAACCAAGATATGCAAATGTAGTGTATGAGTGTGATGGAATGGTATGCAATGTGTGAATGTGATAGGAGCAGCATGCCCCCTAGTGGATGTGTATGAGATGAGGTTCATTTATAAAATACCCCTCAACAATCAAGAATGAACCATAGAACAAGAGTGTCATCAAGAAATGGTTTGAGAATGTGTGCTATATAGAAAGATAACATGAAGCACAGAGCATGAAAAGTGAATGTGGTGAGGTTCATTTCAGATTTAGACCCTCAACATTCGAGTATGAAATGTGGAAATAGAGTTCATCATAGGGTAATGACAATATAATACATGTATCAAGGGATTGAAAGTGTGAATAGAGAGTATATTTGAATCATGGAGTGTAAAGTGTGGTAGTAGTAGTATTAAATAAAATTGAAAGTGATGGGAGGGAGGAAGCATGATGCCCCCAAGTGTATGATGTAGAGAAGGATCAAGTAAAACTCATCTAAAAGATCATCATTGTCGGGTCATAGTGATTAGGATCTGGATTAGAGACTTGGTAAGCAATAGTGTCGGATTGATCATATAAAGAGTCTATTCAATGTAAAGTATACATGCCCATAGCATATTCTTCATCATCGTAAAAGGCATTTGTGTAAAATCATGTGCATACTAGGAGTTGATTTTTTGAATATATACCCAAGAATGAATCATTACAAATACATATGTTGATGAAAGGCATGGGAAATGTGATATTATTATGATTCGGATCTAGAGTGCCACCAATGTAATCTATCCAATATTATCCAAGTGTGAGTGGAGAGGAATGATGTAGTGCATGCAAGGAAGACCGATAAATGGAATAAGTGGAGGCCATAGGCAGCAATAACAAATATGAATCCAGATATATGTGAAGAGAGTGAGCGGGGGGGAGGATATTGGCAAGTGTGAATCCTAGACATGTTAATCCATCATGCATGAAAATAGTCTCAGAGCAAGTAGGGTTGAATGGAATATGAGGCCAATAAGAGTTATAGATGAAGAGAGTACATGTGAAGGGATTAATGTCTCAGCATGCAGATTGATTTTGGGGAGACACATGAGGTGGTATAATGTCTAGCGTGTATGTACAAATTCCCTTCAAAAGGTATCATGGCATTAGTGGAAGGAGGAGGTTTCTTGAATTGATATTCACTAAGGCCAATAGTAATAAAAGTATCCTGAAGTAGGATTCATTTATTTCAATAGGAGTAAAGTTAATATTGTGCAATGTGTCATCGTTAAGCTCTATGACATCAGCCTCATCATCGAAATCATCGGTGCTGGCATTATCTTGTTTGATAACATTATCAAGGATATTGGTAGGGATGGAGCTAGATGTAGAATTCAAAGGAGCTATGATGGGAAGAAAATTGGTAGTCGTAGAGGTAGACATGGTGGGTGATAGGATATCAATAGTATGGGTAGGAATGGATGGAATGCATGTAGAGGTAGCAGAGGGAGTAGGAGCGCTAGATTGACCAACATCGTATGTACTAATATTGCGATATGGAATAGGTTGTGATGGAGGAATAGGCATGGTGGTGACGGGGTCTATACGGAATAAATTGAAGGGTTCATGTTTAGCAAAGATGGTATGTTCATATCCATCATGTAATAATTTAACGCACCTATGAACTATGGAGGGAACAACATGCATTGCATGAATCCATGGTCTACCAAGTAAGAAATTGAACTGGAATGAGGTGTCGATAACAAAGAATACAGTAGGAATTATTTTAGGCCCAACTTGTAGAGGTAAGGTGATGGTGCCCATACATGTGGGAGAATTCAAATCATAGCCATGAATGATTTGAGAGGATTTATTAATTAGATCATCAAAAATGCCCATTTTCCTGAGGAGGGATAAAGCACATAGATTTATAACAGATCCATTATCAATGAGTACATGCTTAATACAAATGGATCCAATAGTAGCGGTGATAAACAAAGGTGCAAAGTAATTGTCCGCAGCAGAGAGGAGGGATATCCTCATCACTAAAATATATAACATGTGGTATATTGTTTAGGGATTGAATGAGGTGAGTAAAAGAAACAGTGAATTATTGCTTTCAATGTGGATGGAATGAAGGGCGACCTCTAATGTATGACGACAATCAGGTTCACTATGCAAGAGATCATAAAGAGATATTTTATCTAGTGTATTCTTAAGTTGCTCAATGATTCCATAACCCTTAGAGGTGGTGGTGGGA
Source organism: Taxus wallichiana var. yunnanensis (assembly GCA_018340775.1). Lineage (NCBI taxonomy): Eukaryota > Viridiplantae > Streptophyta > Pinopsida > Cupressales > Taxaceae > Taxus > Taxus wallichiana. The sequence continues at coordinate 919,329,242 of CM031237.1, forward strand.
ATTGTAAGAGTAATAGGTGGTGGAACAAAGACAGGTGGAGCTATAGGAGGATGAGTGCGAGAAAGTGGTGACTACATTGATGGTTGGATCAGGAATTAGAGTGATGAATCAAGGAGGATGTTGAGTACGACTTGCATAAAATCAGCAGTGGTGGTAGCCATGTCAGAAACCTTGGTGGGAGAAAAAGAGGGATAAGAAGATTGATCCATGAATTTAGAAGAAGGGGATAGATTGCGATGCATTCTCAGAAGGTAGGGTTTGAGTGATTGGGTTCACCAAATGATTTAATTTAATTTGGATTAAATCTAATTTTAGAGTAACTAATATGATAAATTATGTACAAATGTTGTAATATAGTAATGACACAAGCAAACTAAGATGTAAAGTATTGAAACCGTAAGAAAGAAGATGAGATAAGAAGACTTAGTTGATATGCACATAATCTGGAAGTGATCTAAGTAGGGAGAAGTGTTGAATAAGATGTAAACAACATCATATCTGACCTCTATAAATTCTAGAGCTCATAAACAAGGTTGTGTAAGGGCGCGCGTAGTAGGACAAAGGTGCACAGGTGCAATGACTAGATCTAGACGCTTCATGACTGCGTAAAATCTTTGGATCTAGTTTCTATTGTGTCACGAGGTGTTGCACTTATTCCCGCTTGATCACCTAGTAGTCACTCTTGGATCACCAAAGGTACTTGTAACTTGTAAAAGAGAAGTTCACCTCCACAAGCCCATAAACCACATAAAGTAAAATGCATAATGGGTAGTCAGACTAACCTCGGTGGTCACCCCGAGAGTGAACTTACGACCGAGCATTGCACTACATCTCATACTCCATGTATTTCTTATGTGTGTGTGTAGAAATGATGCCCTAGGATTCCCTTGTGCAAGTTCAATTGATAGTGGGTTGTAGCTAGAATGTAGCAATGTAATAGTATGTTTGGATGGAATAGAATAGACTTCCCTTCCTATGTAGTGTATGCAGAGTTGATGCAGCCCTTTTCCCTTGAATGGATGCTAGATGGATGCCTTTTGAGTGTTTTAGTTCCTTTGGAATGCAAGCTTAGGTGATGATAGTAATTCTTAGTGTTTGGTCCTTGATTTTGAACACATAACTATGTATTTATATGATTCCCTTGTTTGAATTTTGTAATTGACAATTGGAAGGCCAACCCATAAGTGAAAAAGATTCCCAAAAGATAAAAGAGACCCAAAAAGAGTGAGTAAAGGTGATAGAGGTGAAGAGAGCCTAGGAGAGAAAGAATCATCTAGGTGCTAATGTCATAACTAGGTGCTAGTGTCTCAGCAGCGATAAAATATAAATCATCAAGTTTTGTCAAGATTATAGGATGTGTAAGACCAAAGAGACAATAAGAGATAAAGAAAAAGAGGCCAAAGATAGTTGTCAACCACTAGTTTTCTTGCTTAGGAATCATGTATACATTAGTATGCTTTAGGACCTATAAATGTACTGTTGTCTATTTTTTCACCCCTTACAAAAATAGAACAACTTGGACTGTCGCGGACTTGGAATGAAGACCACAGAGAAGTTTATGAATGTCGCGGAGTGGAGGAAAAATCTTAGAAACCTTGCAAAGGAGATTAAGCCACCAAAGTCGGGAAATAGCCGTGGAATCATTTCCACATGTCACTAAGGTTTTAGATAAGTCATGGATCAAGGAAAATGGTTTCGTGGATGTTGGAAAGGTCATGACATATAAAGGTAAAATAGAAAAGCCATGGGGTGAAGGAGCGAGTTTTATGGATGTTGATCGAAATCCGTGCCATTTTGAAGACCGTGGGTCAAAGCGAGAAGAGATGGTAGAACCACAAAATGAAGAGGATGAATCATGGAGGTAAAAATCAAACAAGACTAAAAGGAGAGAACCGTGTATCAAAGGAAAATGACAAGTTTATGGGGGAGACTAAAATCACCATGTATTTCGATCTGATGATACGATTTTTTCAAACCTTATATCGATGGAAAGCTCTCAACGCCCTCTATGTCATGGAAACTAGATTTATTAATTTTTTTGAGGATAGATATATGGAAAACTGAAAGACCTCTCCAACACACACAAAAATCACAATTCTAGGTAGCGCAACTACCAACATTTAATGCAGTATGGGCGCCCATCTTTTCTCCAACAAGGAAAATGGTGGGTTGCAGTGGATAATCATACGCATCTAGATCTTTCTCGGGAATTTATTACTTTGTGTTGGTGTTTGTAAATTTGAGTTCAATTTTTCATCCCTTTCTCCTCTTCTTCTCTCCTTCTTTTCTATAAATGTAAGAGCTCTACTCATTAAAATAGATCCCTCTTTGTTGTAACAACACCATGCCAAAATGGTGGCCGACTTCCCATAAGTTTTAGACCTTGAGTTTGGTCTCTGCAATGTATTTTCACCTTCTTCCTAAATGTAATCAACTATGCATCTTTTGAAAAATAGAATCAGATTTTATGGCTATCTCTCTTCCCTAGTCTCTTGTTTTATTTGTCCTTGCCTCTCTATTCACATTTCTTGGCATGTTGTGTGTTTCCTTTACTTGTAGGCTCCTTTTCATGTGTTGTTCGATGGGAGAATGCATGGTCTACGTGGTTTTTTTGTGGCATGTTTGTTTCTTCGTCTCTCTCATGTTTTCCATCTTTCTTTCACCCTTGTGGAGAGTGATTGACTCTCTTTTTGGCGCTATCACATTCCCTTAGTTTAGGATTTCCCTTATGCATCTCCTTCTCACCCCTGGTCCCTTGGAATCATAGTGTTAACATTAGAAATAGGTAGAGGAAGCCGGCTTTATCCGGAGGTCTGTCTAAATTTACAAGTCCCATAACTAAGAAACAGTCCCATGTTGCCTTAGAGTTCTTGGTCATTCACAATCATATCTAGGGTGTAATTTTGAGCTCCAAAAGTACCCAAGTGCATGATTTTGTGTCTACATCCACACATGTTTCATCTCCTCATCAATGAGAGCATGCTTAACTAAAGTGTGGCTGATCTGAACTGAAATGAAGAATGGTGGATTATCTACACAAATCAAGAGCTCATATGGAATCATAGAAGCTATGGGAAAATGAATAAAAGAATGAGTATTTGTGGCAAGATCAATATAAATGGAGAGTTCCTCACATTTCGATGGTTTCTTTCTTCTCGGTCCATGCAATGAGAGACTCTTCCCCAAGAGGGAGGAAAAGGGATATTCATGTCAAATAGTGCAATCATGAGATGCTCAAGATGGTGAGGCAACTTACACATGAGCTCTAAGAAGGAACTATACTAGGAATTTCAATAAGTGCTTTGAAAGGATCCCACTCATTATGATTGGCTTGTGTGGGTTGGGAGTGTGGAGAATCCTCATAAACAGAACCAAAAGGAGCAGTGACAATTAGGGAGACCTCTAAAACTGATTTTTTCTCTATTCTTACACCATCGGCACTGCAAGTTTGACTTCCATAGGGAATAATGGTGCATGTAGACAAAGGGATAGACCCGCAGACACAATCAGCCTTATGGGGAATTTTGACATTGGCCAATAAGCGTCTGGAGAGTGAATTTTTGTGACTTGAGGATCATGATTTTGAGGCACAGAAGGGCATATGACCATGTGAATCCTAAGATGAAATGTTACTGGATATTCTGGTTCCACATAAGCTATGACACGTTTCACATCATTAATAACAACCATATTTTTAGGAGGGTAATATGTGTCAACTACATTGGTTGTAGCATTCTCTTGCTTCTTAGAATGTTCAATAACATCATAATTAGGCATAGGATTAGAGAATATTTTAATATTTCCATTATCCTAGTTGATGGCTTCATGAAGATCCTTATTTTGAGTCATGCATGATCTTTGACCGCTTGGTCAAACACTCGCGAGTGATGGTGTCATAATAAAAATTAGTTCCTAAGAAGAAGTTGATGGAATCCATACAAAGTGTATGACAATTCTCATGTGAGTGACCCCAATTAGTGTGCCACTAAAAAAACTTACTCTCATCATGCTAATGAGGAATGGGTTGAGAAGGATCTAGGATTGTAGTGAATGGTTTAGGAAACCGACGCTTCAACTCTTCCTTACTTAGTGGTTGATGATAGTTAGGTTGATTTTTGTTGTTATTAGGTTATTGGTCAATGTTGAAAATAGTTCTATTTTAAGAAGTAACAAGAGGAAGAGTATCTGAGACTCTGTCATTTGTTGCATTCTTTTTCTTAGAACGTTAAAGGATCTAGAATTTCTTGTTAGCTTACATCTTAGAAGGATCCTTCTCAAATTCCCTCATGAGATAGTCCTACCTTTTGGCTTGCTCAAAGGCCTCTTCTAGGGAAGTGGGAGAAAATTACCTCGCCTTATATTGAAGGTGAGGCTAAAGGGATCATAAAAATAGTTAAAAGAGGCTATCATTAGGCATGTTATGTTTTACTTGCATGGATAGGGTATTCCAACGCTTGATAAAGGATTGTGCTGATTCATTCTCATATTTTTAGCGATTGATGAAAGTGTTGATGTTATTTTTGGGTAGATCTTGATCTTGGAAATTGCTCACTAGGGTTGTCACTAGGGATTCTAGCTCAACTATATAATTAAGAGGTAAGGTATGATACCAATCTAGATCTCTCTAGTAAGGGTCTTAGCTAAGATTTTAGTGGTAGCATATGAGTTAGTTCTGATCCATTCTTTGTAAATATTATCAAAGGCCTTGATGTGAAGAGTGGGATCAGTAGACCCGTCATAAGAGATAGATGGAACAATTCCACCAATGTCCATACTAGCAATATAGGGTGTTAATGGATCTGTTGAAATTATTTTAAGACTTTGTTTTGAATGGGGGGTTGAGTGATGGGCACCCCATTAGGCCCATTTGGCAAAGGAGGGGGTGTGGTGCCCCAAGAGCCTATGGAGGGCGGTTGACTAACTGAGCCATATTGGCTTGCATTTGGAGGAGTTGAGTGGTAGTGGAAGATTTTTGTTGGTTCATTTTTTCAATAAGCTAAAGAATAATATTGGTAGGATTAGAATTGGAGGCATTTTCATATGATCCTATTTCAATGGCTTCCCTTTTATCCCTATGGTTAAGTTATTCAAAAATGAATTGAAGAAGGTGTTTTCCAAGCATTTCTTATGATTCTCCTTTGTATTGAGGAAATTGAGATAGAAATTCCTGAATCTCAGGAGGATGGTAAAAAGTACCATAATTCTCGGATTTCTTCCTCCTCATCCTCGGGTGGGCTATTAGGGCGGGTGGGAGGCTTCTTTCTAGATTCTCCTAGATGCAACAGTTCATACAAAAAGGAAACTTAGCTTCGGGATGGTAGGTTTCTATAAATTCTTGCACAACAGAGTCAAAGGACCCCAAGTCCAAATACTCCATGATGGGGTGACGATTTTGCTAAGAACAGTGTAGAAATGAAGGCTATATACAAAATTGGCCCCAAGAAAAGTACATACTGTAACACCATAATTATGCTTCAACAAACTAAGGGATTTTTTGTTAAACCATTTAATTAACTTGATGCCTTCAATGATTATAAGCACACAACAGAGATTAATCTAGCATACTAATTAAGTTTACAAAATCCCTTAATTATTTTCATGTTGCGATGTTTAACATCATTACTTAGATCAACACTAAGTAATCCAACATTGATTAATATTCCGAATCCATCTAGAAAACCTATGATAACCATGTGCAACTACATGGGTTCCGATCCTTCCCGATCCCCCTCAATGCTCTATACGAGTCGATATACATTGTATATATTTGGTTATACCTTTTTGTAGGTACAAAGATCTTGTGCATATTCTTAGTGTCAGCTAGTAAAGCATATAATTACTTCACTCCATCTCGAACCCAATTGAAAGAAGAAATGGTGAACAGACAATGCAATCAGTCCTTTGCACTATTATGGCCATAATTTATTGACATTACGCTAACAATCCTAGTTTCGTGATCGCACATTAGCCACCCAAAACTTGTCTGGAAATCACCGCACATCTGTCTCAATATAGTTATCTGGATTATTTTTATTGTTTACTTATTAAGCTTACAGTTAATCATCTTAAGTATTCATGTACATTAAGTAATAAGATCAAATTTCAAATTTTTAATACCAGAACTCGACATTCGGGTCATGGGGTTCATGCCAACACCACCTCGGAATCCCTACAGGAAAATTTATGTTCACATAATGATCAAATTCATTATGTGGTCTTTCTTCTCCATGTAGTCATCATGAGCTTATACGAGCATGAGTCATATGACATGAAGGTCATGTCATGATGTCTTCCTTCATTAACCAAATCATTATACTTTTGTTCCATTAATAGGTTAGTATATTTTCACTATGTTATCTAACTCACAAAAGAGGTACACAATGATCTTAACAAATCAATGAATAATGTATGTACCTTATTTCGTGTGATCGTTAAACTATATTGATCTATGATCATTGATTAGGTTTAGTCAAGTATAAGACTTAAACCATTTCATAGCATTACTTAGTTATTCGAGATCATTATTAGACACGTAGTCATTTTAGTTTACCTAAGTCAACTATGTACATTCATACCATTTCATGTGTTCGAAATGTGCCTTCATACTTTGTTCCATGTCGTCATAAATACTTTCACACTGAAGTATAATGGAATCAAGTATGATTCTCGATGATACTACTTAATCTCAATCATGCATGTTGTTGTTAAATAGCAACAATTTATTTTTCATTTATTTAAACATATAAACTGATTTATATCATCATACTTATCTATGATTAACAGATATATCTTAATTACTTATCTCTTTTAAGTATATTTTTGTATTTCCTTATTTATCTTATTGTTTTCATTATACATTCAATTGATCATAACGACATCTTATAATAATTACGTTACCATAATAAGTATCATTTCACATTATTTACTTTGTTGATAACAATAATATGAAATGTCTTAAGACACATACATAATGATCAGAACATCCATATTTATTTTCATAATCATAATTGATTACATCAATACATTTTATAAAGAGATTATCAAGGATAATCTTTTCATACATTCGGTGCATGTGCCTTACACAATTGTGAGTAATATTTTTGCATTAAAATCAAGTACAAGTACATTTACTACATCCATATGAACCATTTTATTAATCAATAAAAGTATGTCATAATCCATATTTTTTAACCATTTTGTGATACTTTTCAACCTTCATGCTAAAAATAATAATATATACATGATCAGCTCAATAGAACTAGCATGGGTTCATAACTCATAATCATATTATAGATTATGAAATACAAAATGCTAAGAGGTTCTCTAACCGCTACACGCTTATCAATTTGGAAAAAATGATCATCAAATCATGAAATGAATTATACTTCTATAATATATTCATGATACAACAGTCTTAAGCCTTATTATTAATCATTGAACTAAATCTATTCAAACATATTTCCATTCCTATGTCAATTCAATTCTAACGATCAAACATAGTCACTCGATGAAATCAATATAGCTCCAATTATGCTTTTCCAACTAATAAATATCTCATGCAATCATATTCCCATTCATAACCCAATAAGAGTTCAATTATAGATTGACTACCACACATCTTTTGGAGGCATACTTTTAGTGTTCAAGGATAATTTAGGTGCAACAACCCAACTCTATAGGCCTCTAGAAAAAAGAATATTGACTTCCATAATGACATAAAAGTATATAACAGACCATAGGTTACCTAAAAATATGTTCCAAGCCAAACAACCAAAAGCACTTAAAGGAAAGATAAAATCCTTGACATATCTAAAATCTGTTAAAAAAACATATCTCAACAAATTTTTAAACAGACCCCCACTAATTAAATTTTCCCTCCCTTCATCTTGTATGAACTAAAGAGCACCCCATAATTTCTTGGCGAGCTCAAGAGAGAGATCTCTGCACTGTATAACCCTACGGATTAAGGAAAATACACTTTTAATGGTTTATGCACCCTTAATATAGTCATCTATTTGTATGGATTTTTAAGGCAACCTTGGGTTCTATCCAGCATTAGGTGAGCCGAGATCTCTTTGATCAAGCACAGAAGAAGAATGGTTGACCTCTACTCAAGACAAAAACCCTTAACTTTTCCACCTAACCGGTGATAGAATGGTTGAATGCCATTTCATTACGAGAGAAAGTTAACATACAACAAGTTTAAGAATATCAAACTTATACCAAACTTGATTTGAAAGCAACCAAAGTTGTTTATGATGTCTACTCTCAACTACTATATGAGTTTTCATCTATATTTGACAAGCAATAATTTATCAAAGAACCCAATTTTGTGTATCCATACGATAATTTTTTTACCAGAAAATATATTTCATTAACTCATACTAATAAATATTTTTATTCTTTTTTTTTTAAATTACAAAATAGAAGGAAACCCATTAACAGTCTAAACCTCATAATGACAAGTAGATTAGAGTCAAGAAACCATGCCTTCGAATTGCTAAGATTCTTCGACCGAATAACCAACCAAATAAGTAGTGTTTCCACTCGAATCTTACAAAATTCATTCCAGCTACAATCAAAAATTCAAACAACTGATATACCTCTACCCCATTCATATTTATGCTAATTTAAGACGCCCATGCAGCCAGAATAACAAATATAAATATAGCATATTCTAACATTAGCTTGGCCGCAAAATATATAGCAAAAACCCTCATGCAAAGCTCGAACGGTAAAGAAGGAAATCAAGAAAACCAAAAGAAAACATTTAAAAAGAATTCCTTGCATGCAAGCTTCGTGTCTCCCCAAAATCCATGGGTGCGCATTCAATGCCATAAATTTCCACAATGCCACATTGTGGCTAAACTTAATTTTTCCATTTCCCTTCCAAAATGGCGGTGATTTCTCAAGTGGTCAAAGATATTAAACAACCAAATTTAAACCTTAATTCTCACATGGGTCGTGTAATGACCAAATCTAAGTATTTGTCAATCCATGCAATCTCAAATATGGTCAAAGACCAAATTAAAACATTATAATATAAATCAATATGCATGGTGTTTACAACTAAGATCAACTAAGTGAACAATTATCCATCGTTGCATGGTCGGTTGACCCATCAATCCAGCAACTATTCCATATGCCTAAGTCATGGCAAAGAATTTAAATGTCAAAATCATATTAAAACATTAACAATGCTTTATTATCTTGGTCTATGACCTTCAACTTTATCCCTCAATAATTTGTCATGGTGAGATCAAATACCTTTGTATTTAAAACAAAATGACAATAATAACCAATTACCATGCCCAACAACATCATTTCCATCACCATATGGTCTAAGTCCATTGTATTAAAACCCTAAACTCAAGCAAATTTACTTATTGTCACAACGATAGTCAAAGCCAATAAACTTGACAACTATACCTTGCTTTACCTTAACTTACCTTACTGTCACTTTGCGAAAATTAACTCGCATTGCGATCAAAGACCAACACCGTCACTATTAGAAAAAGTTAAGTAAGATAATTAAAATGAGTAACTCTTATCTTGACAATACTTCAAAACTCCTTTACAACCAGTGGAAGGAATTATTACAATGTCTTGCGGTTGAAAACCATTGTTATATCAAAAATATGATTAGTCACACATTATGATATTAACCATTATTTCCTAGCACCATCATATGCAAAGTACAACCATGTAGCTGATTTATCAATATTGTGAAATCATCATGAACAAGTGAAGCAAGCATAATCATCTAAGATAGGTATAATAACCAAAAGGTCCACCAATGCCTTTGAATCATCATACACAACAAATTAAAGTAAATTTGTACCCTTAAGAATAATAAGAATAAGTTATAAATGTTAAGTACTTTATGAAATCTTGATGACAAACATTGTTACGTGGTTGGGCATACAACTATGTGTAAGTGTGTATATCCTTTTCAGGATATACATACACATGTATAGCTTCATATTCAAATATGCAAAGCTTCTTATCCTCCTGCCTTCGTAAACAACTTTCCATACAACAAATTAACCTTGCAACGCTGTGACACACACAGTGGTCCGAAGGTGTTTGGTAGCAGAACCTAGTCAAACATAAAATATCGGTCGAATAAACAGTTTGCACAAGGGCCAAAGGAGTTTGGATATGTGGATATATCAACAAACAAGCTCTCCCAGGAGTGATGGTGTCTACACATATGGGTTTTTGAGATCTTTTGTGTCTTTGGGTACTTATATGGAGTCAGGATTGAATGTAGGTGCTTTTAACAAGTTGTGCTCGATCGGGAGGTCTATAATATTCACGTCGGGTTTGCCATAGAATGTATGTGGGCCAAAATTTGTCTCAATATCATGCACTTCTAAATTATTTGTTCGACAAGGGTATCGAGGAAACAAGTAGGAGACACACATGTACCGGCATATAAGGGGATAGACTTAAAGGGGCTACAGTGAGCGCTAGGGTCACATATCTAGAGGGAAGTAACCCTTACACTAGGTCAACCTAGGGTTTCTAAGGCATGTGATCAAGATAGAGGAATGAACCCTACTGAGATATTGGTAGTTGGGTGTGGAGAGGTATGGATCAACAATAAGAGAAGAATGCATGCAATAACTGAAATGAAAGTAACTAAGGAGTTGATATTTGATAAGAGTACTATGCTAACTAGCATCAAACATGTACAATACTAAGCTAGCGTAGCACAATGAAGGAGAGGAAATGAACTAATCTATGCAAGATGACAAATAAGGGTTAGATAACTTACATGTTCTTGTAGGGTGGTCGTTGATGCATCTATCTCCCTTGAGAAGCAGCATGCAGAGAGAGAATCATTATTAAGCAAAGTAGGGGAAGACCATTCTTGTCCTAGAGTCAATATATGATGACCCAATAGTGCAAACAATCATCCAAGAAGAAGAGTTTCCAATGAAATTCAATCAAACCGCAAGATGGCCCAAAATTACAATGAGTAGATGTGAGGATGGCATAAAAGAGCATAGAAAATAGCGCAGTTTGGATGTATTTTCTTTTTGTTTACTTATGAATGTCAAATGAGGTGAAGATACATATAGGACGCCATAACCCATGGACGATGGTGTCGGCCATGGGAAAATATAACACTAACACAATCGCCCACAGGAGATTGTGTCAGCCAAGGATGCAAAAATGAACTAATGTGTCATGAGTCATGAAATAGGATGGAAAAGGTGTAAAATGGTGGAATGCAAGCAAGAAATCATGAATATGATATGCATGATACCTAGGAGGACAAGGATAACTAATGCAAGGAAAACTAAGGCCAAGACCAAATAGTAACACTCTCTCTGTGTATTGTCTCTAACCCATAATGGTTACGTGAATAACCATTCCCCATTCCCAATGAGCTCCTTAAGGCACCATCTCAGGAAATAGATGCATTAGTGGCCCTTATCTGGACAAGGAAATTGTTAGTAACATGTATTAAAGATGAAAATTGAAAAATTAGGTGTATATAAAAAGGCATCAACCTCTTGCTCATCTTGTCCTCTCGAACCAAATAAATACAACTTCAACACCTCCAAAACAATCCCAAAGAGAAATTCTTTAAGTTAATGGCTTACCCTCAAATGAGAAAAACAATCCTCCTTAAATAATAAAAAGTTCAAAGAGTACCCTCTTTAGGATTTTGCCAAGTGGCAATATCATAAGTTCCCAAAGAAAAAAATCAAATCCCTATAAATCATTAATTCCAATCACATGCCAACATGGGCCAAATCTAAGATATTTCCAAAATCAACCACCCAAGTAATTGTTCTTACAAGGAAAAGACATGTAAAATCCAAGAGTCAAAAATCAACCAACCCCAAAATAAATATGGCTAATTTTACAAGTCATCCACAAGAATCAACTTACATCAAAATAACAAAAGGTGGTTGAAAATTTCTCGAGGCTCATTATGGGGTCCTTTTGAGCCCCCAAATGGCCTAAAAGTCTTCAAAAAGTACACCTACCCCGTGGGTAGGTGTATGGAAGGGTTTTGGGAGTGTGGGAAAAAATTTACTTGTCCCACACACCACTCAAAAGTGGGGTCAAAAGAGAGATGCAAAATTACAAAAATGGATAGTTTTCAACAACCCCAATTAAAGAAAAACTAAACTAAAATAAGTAGATTACCCCATCAACCCAAATACAAATTTAACTTAAAATGGATTAATTACAAGAAAATAAATTGGCTAAGATTCTCGTGAAGATGACAAACAACAAAATAAATCAAAAATGAATAAATTGAACACTTTTCACCATACACAAATTTCAAACCACCTAATTCCAATTCTATATGACTCGTTTTTTCTAAGGATCTTTGTGGGAGTTAGTCCCCATCCATCCTCTTTGTTGTGTTTATTTTAATTTCTTTGCATGTAGAGTTTAGGTACATGTCCGCCATTTGCACACTCAACATACATGTCATATTTGGTCAACATGATTAACTAGTATTACTACTACTAAATTAGGAAATAAACACGCCAATTATCCATGTATTTCATTTTTCATTAGTTATTTAAAGCACGCTCATAATAGATCAATTTGACATCATCAAAATTAGGATATCGACTAACAATAACACATGCAACATCTATCAGATATATCCATCCAAAATGCATGATAAATACCATCAAATTATGCCATGTCCATGTGAGTCAATCATAAGGTTAGCACCCCATGCCAATCTCAAAATCACAAGTAGCCATAATCTAACACAACTTTAGAGTCTAGGAACCTCGTGTCGATACAACATATACAATGAGCAATATGATGGAGACTATAATATGAAAGGAAATCTAACTAAATAGTTCTCTGAGGAGTGGGAACTACATAAGGGGATTTAACATTCTTATTAGGAGGTGTGTTTTCTTGGGATTTTGGACTTTTCCACTTGGCATAATCTTGTGAAATATTCCATTTGAGTGCTTTCCTATTTAAAGAAGATTGGATTATTTGTTTTGAAAAAGATTTTTGGACTTGGAAATACTCTTCTGTATTTTGGAATGGATTTAGAGTGTTTGGCAATGTTTGAAGAATTGTTTAGTTGAATTGAGATTTGGTGGGACAAGATGAGCATGAGATAAGTTATAATCCTCTTATTTACTTTCTTTGGAAATGGTTGTTTCCTCTTTCTTTCTCGCTCCTTTTAAGGGCTTGTCATGATTTTATTGTTCATTTGAGCATGTGTTGATATTTGATGATGTTGTGCTACTTGTTAAGCACCTAATGTGAGGCTAGCAAGTGTGTTGAGGGAACTTGTTTTTCATTTGGAGGGATAAGTATGGACAAAATGAAGAAAAAAACCACAATTAAACTAATGGAGTAACTAATAGGATGTGAGATTAGCCTTTGTGGAGATCATAAGTGCATGTGGGTTTAGGGAGGCATATGGAGTTGGATCCAAGTTATAAGTCTTTTATCGAAAGGAACCAAGGGTTAATCTCAATTCCTTAGTGGATTTTATAAATGGGTATAAGGAATGACTTACCTTTCCCCCTTTGTAAACCTAGTTTGGTTTAATAGTGTGTTCATTGTGCTTTGGATAGTTAACTATTTTCTTTTATTTCTAATGCCCCAAATCAAATGGTTTATCTTGCTTGTTGGTTTTAATTTTATTTGTTGCATGTGTTTGTTGGGTGATTTTTGTGTTTCAAGCCATGTTGTTGGTTATGGAGACGGGGATTTCGTGGGACAAAGGGGATGAGATTTTCAGCCATTGTATGGTTGGGAGGTGAACATCACCTTCACCTCCTCTTTGGTATGGTTTGGCATGGAGTGGAAGATGGAAGATCTTGAAGTGGAGGAAAATTGGCACTTGTAGTTTACGAGTGGAAGGATTATATGTTATATTCTCCTTATTGCAAACTTGTGGTTATTGTGACAAGTGTGTGTTATCACATTCTTACTTGTGGAAAGATCATGTTATTGTTCTCTCTTTGTTGAAATCACTTTGTTGTGATGGGAAAACTTGTGATAATGTGAGATATTTGTTTGGAGCATGTTGTACTTGTCTCATGATGTTTTGGGAAACTTGCGATATATGTAAAAGAGTATTGTTGTTACATGGTTGTATTTGTAAACTAATTGAAAGATAAGTTGAAATATGAGTTGTTGAAAGGTTTTGGATTATATGTGAAATATAAGTTTCACCATGCTTCATCATGGTATTCCCTTGTATTTTTAATGCATATTGTTGTGTAAAGATTTGGAATTATTTTAAAGAGGTTTGTTTTGGAAGTAGGAAGGAGTTCCTACTATATGAATAAAGAGAGTTTATTATCATTGTGTATTTGAAAACAAAATTTGTGCCCCTACATTGTTGTGTGTTTGTGAGGTGGTTAAAAAGGGAAGCTTGTAAAAGGAGTTGTTTGGATAACCATTTGAACTGTGGTTGATATGTGGTTGAAAATGATCCATAGGAGTTTTGTATTGCTTGTGAAATGTTATTGCATTATGGTAGATTTGATTGAAAATGGCATGTGTTTATTAAATCCAAAAGTTAGAAATATATTTGTTTACTTATTGCAATATCTATCAAAATGATCGTATTTGTCGAAGAAATGGATGATTAATATCCTAATTACAGTCAATCTAATTGTATCACATGCCTCTATATCAACTTACAAAAAGGGAATTTAATTGAGTATTACAATACCTAGAAAACCGATTTGATTATTCTAATAACGAATTCTTTATATCTAATTATATTTGTGGTTAAATTAGTGAATGAATAGTTTTAAAATAGATTTTAGATGTGTTAAGTCACATTGTGTGTGTGCGCGCATGCGCATGTGTGCGCATGTGGGTATGTGTAATTTATACATGTTTATATTTCTATGTTGTAATAAAACATTTATATTATTTAAAAAGGTATTTATTGACGTAACTCTAATGGTAGTGGCTTGGTCGTGACTCACCCCTCCCCTCTCCCCTCTCTCCTAGTTGCTTTGGCACAATCGTTTGTATTGTATTATGGCCCAAGGGCCTAGTTTGTTCTCAACTCGTAGGGCCTCCACCCTACACCTGCCTCCACGTGGCCATGCCAACACCCACATTGAGCCATTATGCAGACAAAAAAATTCACACATGGCCTAATGGCCACTTTTTTGTACTCGCACACTTCCACACACACACACACACACTTCCATCTTGAAACCTTGATCGGGTGTTTGAAATGATAGTAGAGAGAATAAATAAACAAAGGTAGAAGCCATAACCATAAACCTTCAACAAAATATTTGAGAACCTCCATGAAATTCGTTCTCCAAACCTCGTAAATAAAAAATGAGAGGAAATGAAATGAAAATGGGTAAAAGAATAACACTATAAAGTCATAAAGATGAGTTAGGGATTTTTAAGGAATCCTAGAAATCTACGATGGACATTGAGTTGATCCAATAGCCCATCAATCATCCTAATTTTGTACTAACAAGTTGACTTTCCTTTTAAATTAATATAAGTTTTAAGTAAAGGTGAGAAATATAATTGAATGTGTTATAAAGTATTAAAATGGAGCCACCTTGTTATTAACTTATGAATGGTGTTAGAGGGCACATATAGTGTGGTCGGGATAACTAATAGATCAACTTTTTGAATTATCGAGTGTTAAATTAGAGTTCAAACCATAACCCTTGTGCAACATTAATCCACCTTGCAAATTTAAATGATATCGTTAAATGGGGTATTGGCTTTACTAATTTCACCAACTAATTTTCCACCTAACTACGTAATGCAAATGACTCACAAGTGTGAAATCCTGACGGCACTCCACAATAACTTGTGAAACAAACCTTAATAACATAAACTTGAAATTTCTTTCCCATCATTCTCAAAAAAATTATTCCATAATTTTTACCGCTAAGTTGGTTTAATTTGGGTATTAATATTAGGGCATCACAGGTTTGGATAGACCACCGATGACATTCGATCGAAAACACATGACCTAGGAGCAGGATGGGAAGGCAAGCAACGGGATAATATAGTCATGCTTGGTTCAAGCAGGGCCGAGTCCGCCAAGCTAGAAGTGAAACCCAAGTTGAGGTGAGACACAAGCCAAGCCGAGCGAGATTTTTCATAAGCAAGGAAGATTCACGTTAGTGTAACGAGTTGCCCAACATGTTATTGGCCACATGAGTGGAACCAAGTTAAGAGAGGATCCACAAGGAACCACAAACAAAGGCACTCCACTCGATAAAAACTAGGTTCAAACACCTTTTAAAAATGAGGTTTCACCTGGAATTTTTATAAACCCTCTAAAAATTTCCTCAAAGTACAATGCAAAACCCTCAATAAGAAATTAACAAACTTTGTGCATAACCTTTGTAAGGATTAACGAAACTCGAGATTTCAAAAATAAAACTTACAATACGTAAAGTAGACAAACATATATCACACGTGCTTTGATACCATATCGAAGTGTGTGAGGATTATGGCTCAACGAATGCACTATGTAGTTGCAAGAATCGAGAAATCTACTAGGAAGATGCAATATGAATGTAAATCACAATCACTCAACACATGAACTTAATCAATAATCTGATCAATTGTATTCACCCATTGACTAGTGAAAATATCACAAAAAAGGTGTACATATAGGAGAGTGAATGTGTAACTCCTAAAATAGTGGACAACACTCCATGAATAGGAATGGGAGTTACAATCCTAGAATAGTTAATCAAATGATCAACCAACCTAATGTAACTCCTATGACACACTAATCTAATAATAATGAGAGTTAATAAACTCTTATGACATATGACACCTAAACAAGTTTACACATGAGAGTAGGGATACTTACTCCATGTGTGTAGGAAACATTCCGAGTATATAAACAAATAGAAGGAAAATAATATCATACGCCAAGAGTTCATTGTTCTACCCATATGACTATTGTCAAAAAGATTTGTAGATTCTTTTAATGTTTCTTGTTCACTTGGGACTATGGCACATATTACCACTATAATGATGACCCCACTAACGTATTTGGTACCCACTAGGTGTCTTCATGGTTACTATACATGTCACATCCACCACATTTGGGACTATAATCACACCCACTTCAACTTACAATAATGCCCTCCATTTTGGCACTTGATATTTCACCATCCAATCCACAACACTTTTTTCTCTCTCTGATTTTCACCATTACCCCATCCCTCTTCTCCACTACCAAGGATCATTCAAAACTCAAAGAAGTGCCACATAGTAGTGAAATGATGACACTTCCTTTAGACTCATCCATGGCATTACCTTTAGCTCAAGAAAATCCTAGATTTTGTCTCACTCCATAGGTCACTATTTACATTACTCTATCACAATTTGCCACACAAAGTGATCGATGTTTTTCCTTATTTTATCTTTTGACTCATTGTCACCATCATTATCACACCTAAGGATGTCATGTTTTCTACCAATAGTTATCATATTTATTCCATTTCCATTTGTTCCATATTGTCTAGTAGTACCATGTCTATGTCGAGAATAACTCAACCTACCCTTCAATAGGATTCATCCAAGGAAATGATCAAACAAGATTATATTTATATGCAACTCACCAAGGTATTTCAAATATATGCTTATTTCTACCAATTCCCTTAGGTTAAATTGAGATTTAATAATCCAAGTAGCATCCTCAAGCATATTACCACTTGGAAGATTAGAAGAGGAGGCCAAGCTATGACTATCCAAACTAAGGACAACATTCATTCTTTCACAAGAAATAGGCAAAGGAGAAGTGCAGTCCTAGATGGGTTGACATGGAATTGGTAAAAATAGTATCTTAATAATGAAGTATTCCAACATGATGACAGAGGATGTAATAGAAATAATGCATAAGGAGTTGGAAGAGGCTAAAGATAAAAGTGATTGATCTTCTCCACTTCCAAATGTTATGTAAATAATTTTATAGTGTTTGAATAGGATATGGATACTCTCAAGGATATAGCAAGAAGGAAAAAAAATCCCAACATGGGCTCTCTCGAAGTTAAAGAGATTAATACTTGTGAGAATATTTTTGCTAAGTCACATTTGGTTCTACGTGATTTTGTTAGTATGTTTCCCGGTCTATCGCCCATATTGAGACTTTCTTGGCTACCATTATATAATTATTTGTTAGTGGACACTTCTACAATAATACAAGAATGACGATTGAGTATATAGTGGAAGAATTTGAGGAAACCTTGGTTGACTTTATCAAGTCATTTGTAAATTAGGCCGCAACTATGGAGATCCAAGGAAATGTGCCTATGCATGAGCTCATAGTCAACATAATGAGAAAGGTGTAGAAGGATGGTGTGGTTAATGAGTTCCTACGAGAAATTTTAATCAATAATGATCATTTTTGTCCATCGAGTGATTTTAGGTAGCCAACAAGAGATGTGGTCAAAATAGAAATAGATTATAAGGTGTGCATGCCCGAGGGATAAAGGTAAGCAACATCTTGAATGAGGTAGATATATTTTATTAATCATTTGTGGCCTATTGATGTTTCTAGTTTAGGAGTTCACCATGCATCATTGCAATCAAGTAGTGACTATCTATTTTGGGATTGTTTCAAAGTTATTAAAGTTATCTATTTTTGATTGAGAAAAGAACCAATATTTTATTATAAATACCATGTAATACGTTATGACTTTTTAGTTGAGACCGAAAGAACTAATTTACCAAGATTTCTAAAGACTATTTTGTGTGGATTTATCTTGTAAGTTAAACATTTACTTTGTCAATTGTGGATGAATATTTTCTTTTAATTTTTAGCTAATATATTTCACTATGCTTCATGTCTATCTATGGAAGCACGAAGAGTTTTCTATTCTATAAAGTCCGAGATATTATTTTGTCTTATTCATTTATTACGCGTAAGGAGTTTCTATTTGAAACGCAGCCTCCCGGCTCTAACAGCATACAAGGAGAAATCAATGGCGTAGACTATTAACCCGTACATGCGTTGAAATCTCAATGGTGGGAAGCACTCCACATGTAGGCAATGGTGGCAAGACTTCGCCAGTCTGATCTGTAGTAGTTTTCGTCAAAGAAAATTGAACCTAGGCCAAATACGATACGCATCAAGATCAATCAATTTGTCGTGGTTGACGGTTTGAATCGCATGGCGAGGTGACCGTGGTAATGGCGCGCTCACGCTAAGCATTCCCGCAAGGAACAGAATAATCATTACGGCAAGAGCGGGGAACGTCGGTCCCATGGATTCACCGACTCCTAATCCTAGAAATTTCACAATGCGGCATTGTTGGGCTGATGAATTTCAGCCTAAGTATTAAAGGCACATAAGGACTGGGCACGCAAACATAGGGCGCAGAGGTGCGCACGAAAGTATAGTGGAAAAAGGGTGCACTCGAGAAAGTGTGACTTCGAGACTTAGCCGTTTTTTCTTACCATGGGCTAAATATAGATGTTGAGTGTGGGGCATGCATCAGCATGAAGACTTTGAAACGAAGCAAGGCTATTTTTGGCAAGTGGAAAATCAAACGACATGCATAGTTTTGAGCTATTAATAGGATTAGAACTTCATTTTATATTATTAGATAGTCTATTATTAGCAAGCTTGCATGCTTTTGTATTTATCATGTAGGGGCACATGGTTATTCTTAGCATGTAGCCTATTTTGAGGATGTATGAGTAGTGAAGGGAAAGTCCCCACTACCTATAAATATGTATTAATTTCCACGGTTTACGGATGTTGAGATCTAGAGAGACATATTGTAGTAGAGTTATGTTGTTGGTTTATGTCCACGCATGATTCATGGTGAAATCATTTTGTATGTATTCATCTTTTGTGTTTTACAATAATTAATACAATGGATCTTTGTGGTTAGATATTGGTTGTTGACATATCCGTGACTAGTTCTTGCATGGTAAACCTAATCTTGATTCTTGTATAAGTTATTCTTGCATATGGCTATGATCTAGATCTTGCTTTATCACTACATTGTTACATGGATCTGGAATATGGCTATATTTTTGTTTATCATGCTAACTCCCTAACAAAGCTTCCATAAAAGAGGGACCTGGTACCCTTGTGTGCTTCGGGTGAGCGCTCGCCTTTTGGGAGTGATGTATCGCGTCTTGGGTTGTTTGGTAAAATAAAAGACTAGATTTTGGCTCATTGTCGGGACCTCTTTTCAAGTCATTACAAGGATGTTGCATGATGAAAAACGTATCGTTGACTTTGGCCAGTATTGAATACTAGGTAGAAAATTTAGAGGAAAATTTTACTCACAAATTTAACATTGGACCTGAATTTGATGCACGCGTCTGGGTTGAATGTAATCAGATCAAGAGCTCTATGACACATTTTTCTCGTTGTTTTCGCATAGAGTTGTATGAGTGGCTGGTAACATATGCATCAAAGAGAAATTGGAGGTTTGGAACAATTGTATGGACACATGAAGATTATCAGGCTCTACATGATGTTGATTTGACTTAGACTCACATTGTAGATCATTGGTGGAGTGGTGTTTTGCAGAGTTACACTTTGGAGTACGATGTTTCTACTTATTCTTGTCCAGAAGGTGTTAAGTTACAGTTTTTTTGCTAGAGGATCTTATTTGTGTGATATCCCTTTAGCGGTTAAGATCTTGATTGTAACTCTGGATTTGGAAGAATGTCCTATGGCTAGCTAAACCCTACCACGTGCGGGGAAAGTGCGAGGCATTGTGAAAGATGGCGTATATGGCGGTAGAAAGACAAAAAGAGGAAAGACGGATGAAGTTTAATGAAGTGCATGAGCGACTTGGAAAAGCATTGTGAAATTGCGGAATGAATGGTGTTAAAGAGAGAGATGGCTCGTGAACAAATTGGAGCTCACGTGGAAAATGTGGATCCAGTGTATCTAGAACTCCCCCATTTGGGTAAGCATGGCAGATAACCCTCTTTGGTTTCAAATGAGATCGTGTATGAGGAAAAATTAAGAACCGCAGCACATCTAATCCTACCTAGCGACCTATCCTCGCACTTGGTATTCCAGCCCCTGAGACAATTATTGAGAATCCTGCTAGTATAGGTGTTTTGGTAGTGAGGATGTACATTTCATTCTCACTTAAATTCTAGTGTTAATAAGATAACACATTCATCTATTACGACACAAACATCGTCTTTGTTATTTGGGGGTCTAGTTGGAGGTATATTTTCTGACGCGACATTAACACAAAACGTGGGTGCACGTAATGTTTGTATTACATCTAGGAGTAGCACAACTTCACGCATCATGTGGGATTTCGGTTTATTAGAACTCTTGGATACCTAAATCTTGTATCTTGGATACCCGAATCACTCCAACCTTGTTTGGATAGACCTATCGACTGGGATGATGTAGAGTTTGCACACTCTTCTACCTAGTACCATCTCACATTCTATACATGACATGTGTGTGCATTCGATTGTCATTACTTATTACCTAATTTGACCATTACCCATTACCCACAAAGTCCATACTCTTACCCGCACCCCACCTACCTTCACTTTCATCGATTACATATTTATCAAACCACTCATCGACCCCATCTACCACCTCATCAGTTCCTCGGTTTGAGGGGGATCACCTCCACCCACACTTGGGGAAATCTCACTTTCATCCCTACTTGGGGAAATATAACCTCCATTCACACTGAACGCCAATTTCATGTTTTTGTCAACGTCGCTACAAATACAAGCTACACAACAAAAAGGGGGAAATGTAGATAACAAAATTGGGTCATACTCCCCTTTAAACATCGTTAATTAAATTAACCATATCCTACCTATTCATATCCCATAGTGCACATGTTAATTAAATTAATTAATATCCTCACTTAACCACCTCACCTAGCCACCTCACCTAGCCACCTCACTCAATGACCTACTCAAACCTCATTAATGATCTAAGACCAAGTCTAAACCTATCCTAACTAACTAGGACTTAGTCTAAACCTAGACTTAACTCTTATTAACAAACCTAAAAGGACTCCTACTTATCTTGTTATAATCTATCACTTGAAGACCGATGTAAGGTTGAGATCATGCCAAAAATAAAAACAATTTGGCTATTTTTGGCCAACCTAAATATTCTTGCCTTGACCAACGCCGGTTATATCTCAATCGATGTCGGTCACCTAACTATTGTCGATTAGGTTAAATATGTTTCCAAAAGCCTTTACCCAAGTTTGTCAATCAATTCAGGATCTCATTTCTTCTAGAGACTTGGAACACTTGAATTTCTTTAGCACTCAGGCAAAAGAAGACACACGGGAGCACTACCAACATTGGTCACCATTCATCATCCTCTTCATGATCACATATTCACTACAGAGAAGCATGGAGGTTAGAACTGTCGTGGCATGAATACAACGGCTCTTCTCTCTAGATTTCTATTGTCAATGTCTTCATCACTGCGATCTCCAATCTACTTTCCATTAAGTATTTAACATCTCCTCATCGAATATCTAGTTTATTTGTGTAGATTTGTTTATTCATCTCTCTAGTTGATTTCTCTCCACACCCATATACTTCATCCCTTCCTTGAACCCATCACTTGATCATACCCGGACTTCCACCCATTTTCACCCTCTCGTTGATCACCTATGAGTCTTCAAGATCATTTTACAACCCCACTCTCACCATTTCCAACCTCTGTGCAATCACAGGAGTCTAGAAAACCAATTCTAGAAACTTTCTAATAATTGCCCCTACCGACGCCGGTTATCCAACCGAGGTCGTTCACTCTTCCTAACCAACATCGGTCAGATCACCGACACCGATTACTATGTTTATCAATATAGTTCGATTAGCGAGCTAATACTCACTTCCCAATAGCCGAACCATTTTTAATCCTTGCGGACCTTACCTAGAGCACCGTATAAGACTTATGCAACTCAACACCAACTGATTAACCCTCCCATTTTGACCTTAAACAACCTTTTGAACGACCTTTCTTATTGTTTTATACGAGATACCTAAATTGTTTCAATTCCAATAGGATCTTTATTTCATGTATGATTTAACTAGCATTAATATTGTTATATAAAAGTGGATTGACAATGCTTCAGAAGCATCATGCTTCCCGGATCTAGCTTCTACTAGGCAATCCACTCATTGTTTTGTTTAACTCTATTTGGTGGTATTGTTTTGCATTTACAGGTAGTTCCTCCTAGCCAAAAGGGAGCTCTCGTAATCAACTTGGATCAAGAAATCAAAACGCGCACACAACCTTCAAGTGACACCACAAATAGGTATTCCTCCTTGCAAACTACCATTATCTATTTCATTAATTTGCTAAGAATCCAGTGAAACATTTTGGCACGCCCGGTGGGACCCATTTGGGGTTCCTTGCATTTATTCATTCTTAGGGAACCATTGTATGTTTGTTTCTTTTCAAAAGGAAGTTAACATTAAATTATCTCCTTGGGAATCTTCTCTTCTCTTCTACTTGTCTCAGAGACATTTGTATTTCAGGACTAAATAGAATATTTCTTTCTTTTCTTGCATTTGCATTAGTAAAAGTCATATTATTTCCTATTCGCTCTTTGTTTACATCGAATATCACATTTCGATTTGGGTTTTTAAATACCCGCATGTCATACTTCTATGTTTGCATTTTAACTCACATTAAAATTAAGGGCAACCTATATGCTGGAATTCATGCCCGGTGATGGTTGATTAATGTAATTGTAGTTCACTTACACACTCTCTCTCTTCGCTTTGAACTAGAAATCTTGAACGGGAGAAAGGTTAGAAGAAGGTTTCGATTGATTGGATGGGTGAGATGGGCCAGCTTTTAAAACTACCGCATTGGCAGATCCTTTTGCTTTGGAATAGTTGTTTTGTGGTTTTGAAGAGGAAGAAGCATCATTGGATTTGAATGCAACATTTTTGTTATGCAATTGAATTTTCTTCTCTTCTATGGCATGGATTTCAAGCTTTCTAGCCATGGTGAATGCTTCATCAAAGGTACGGAAGGTTTGGACTTGGAGAGTTGGTGAGATGTGCCTGACACAAGCCCTAAAGTGAACAACTCTATAAGCTCGGTTTGAGGTAGCTAGAATGTAAGCTGGTTGATGAGGCTCTACCAACAAGTGACAAAATCTGCGATAGACTCGTTGTCATATTGTCGTGTTGAGTACAAGTCGGTCATGGTGACCTTCTTGACGATATTATTTGAAAAAATTTCCAGAAAGCTTGAGCCACTTGGTTAAATGAGTAAATGGAATGTCGAGGTAAACCGCTATACCAATCTAACGCGGGTCATGTTAAGGACATGGGGAATGTCCATAGGAGGAGAGTGTCGTCATGAGTGATTAGATAGCACCCATGTTTGAAAGACTGCAAGTTTTGTTGTGGGTCTTCTTTGTTGTTGAACCAGTTGAATTTGGGCATTTCCCAATGTGTAGGGTATGGACAAATGGGAATAGACGGATGAATGGGCTCATTACATATTTCATCGTATGTTAAAGAGTTGCAAGAGCAAAAATTGATGCTTCCAATGTTTGCATCTTTTCCATCATCATTTTAATAAGGTTGTTGGTAGGTTGTGATGATTGGGCACCCCCTACAGTATAAGGGGGTTGATGATGAATGTATGATGTGGACAACATTCTAGTATATGGTGGTGCCGAGTACGAGAACTGCAAGGGGGGAATAGATGTAGGTGGAAAATATCCTGAATATGCGATAGACGAGATAGGTGGTTTTTGGTGATATGTGTAAGTAGGTGGGGTGGATGTAGCGATCCTTATAGTGATTGGAGGTAAAGATTGCGGGATGAAGAGGACGATGTTTTGGACTAGAGTATGGGTTACCAAACCATGGGTGGGCTGCGATGCAATAGGTATATACGAGGTGGTGGGTGCAGATGGGGCTATGCTCAAGGTGGTTGATGAAGGAATGGTTGACACCATGGGAGAAACTGACGTCAAAAGTGTGTCTGATGCTATAAGTGCCGCAGATATTGATGACGTGGGGTCATGTTGGGATACTGCGAGCGGTAAGGTGGAAGAAGGTAACACCGAGCTAGTGGTAGCTGACGTAGAAGTGGGGGTGAGGGCAGGAGGAATGGAAACATGCATGTCATATACCAACTATCCTGATGAATCGCGAGTAGAGGAATGGGAAAGATAATGTTGTAAGGTAGCGGGGTTGTGGTCAAGGAGTCTTGTGAACTCCTCATCACCGGTACTGATGATAATGGGTTGAGTAGGATCCATAGGTGATAGGATGGAAGGTGGCGATGGGCTAGGCGGGAGTGGCTAAAGGCTTGCGTGAAATACAAGGGTGTTGGCTTGACTATGAGTCAAAACCATGTGAATTGGTGTAGGCTTGGTAATCTGTTCTTTGTAAATGACACAGAAAAACAAAAGAAATAGAGAAAAATAGTTTCGGGGATAAGAACAAGTTGTTTTATTTGAAATTAAAACATAGGAACCAACAACGGTTAGGTTAACCGATGACGGTGATAGGGTGACCAATGCCGGTTAGGTTAACCGATAGCAATTACCATAGGAAATCAAAAGTTTTGCAAATGGGGCAATAACTAATGAAAATGAGACAAAACTAGATCTGAGTGATTTAAAAGATCCAGGGGTATGATGATATGTCTGAGGAACTTTAAAAGAACAGAAAATGTGGTGAGTGTTGTTTTTGGTAAAATGACCAAAAAAGTAGATAACCGACAACAATCGGGTAAACCAATGAAGGTCAGAGTAAACCAATGCCGGTCACTGGACCAACGCTGGTTACTGTGAAATTTGAAAAGATGGAGAAAGTTGATTTTTGTGACTTAGATCAGATAAACTATCAACCCGAAACCTTGGTATGATAGTGATGGACCCTAACACACCCAAAAAAGTTAGAATACACCAACTATAATTGTGGGGTGTGAAAGGAAGAAGAGAATGGAGAATGCGTCCTCACAACTCAAAACACAAATCAAGCAAAATTTAATAAACACGAAATCCTATGGGTGAATTTTATGTTTTAGCTTATGCTATTTAAGACTGACTTGTGAATAGAACATAATTTTTAGTTTGATAGAAGGTGTCCTATGAAAATCCAAGATCTAAGGGTGGTTTCAGGTAATGTTTTGGTGGGTCGGTCCTTTATCTGAGATAATGACTAGACAAAGAAACTAGTTGGGTGCCCATTGTCAATCCTTTGATCGTGTGATCGTTGACAACTTATTCTAGGTAGGGGGATGTTTGAGAAGATGTGTAAATTATGTAAGTGGTTTGGTAAGAGCAACAAAAGTACATTTCAATCAGGGATCCTTATTCTTTAGTATTAGAAAAACTTCTTAAAGTCGGAGTAATTTCTCTACCACCAGTCAAACCACATCTTGGTTTAGACCTTTCTCGTCCTATGCCGCATGGTACAAGGAACACGACTATTGCAACTTTCATTGTGTAAAAGGCCATAGTGATGGTAATTTTATCACCTTCAAAAACATCATCCAAGAAATGTTAGACAACGGTGATCTTTTCTTGGACAACCCAAACACAACAGCCCAATCAAATTTTCATATCTTTAAGAAGCCATTTCCTAATCACACCTCATCATCTAGCCAATCTAGCAAACCTTCAATTAATGACAATAATTTTTGTGAGGTCCATGTTGTGTTTGACACCATACCGGCCCTTCCTCAATTTCCTCATATCCCCTCCATCGAGGAGATTCTAGCACGAGCTCCTTTACCCATGAAGGAGCCTATTTCATATACTCCTTCACCCACAAAGGATTCCCCTTCATCTCCTCGTAACCCATGGAGGAGACCACAATACCTGCCGATATCATTTCACCACCCACCTCGCAACCTAACAAACAACCTGTGGTGTTAACTCTCCTACCCATGGGAGAGTCACGCTCACCTTCCTCTCCACCGAAAGAGGAACCTACCTCATCCCACCTACCATCTCCCCTACCCATAGGGGATCCTTTAGAAGCACCACTTCCTGTTGGTGACAATTCCCCATTAGTCTTCTCTCGCCTCTTACCCACGAGTCCAAAGCCAATCGGATCCCTATCTCATAAACATACTTTACAGGATTACTACTAAATCAATGTCATCTCCTCTTACAACAGTGTCATTTTCACGCCTAGCCGATTGTTTGGATTACGTTGATAATTCCATGCTTTGGGGACATCTCCGACTACCCTTTTCAACCCAAATGCAAATATCACCTACTGATACCTCCACAATTTATCCAAAGGTATTTTAGATGACCAAATCAACCATGACCATGCTTGTTGAAACGGCCTCTTCTTCATCACCCTCACCTACATCCAAACCTTTACCAACAACCAAACTTGTTCCTATGCCTAAGAACCTACCTATATCTACACCTTCCCTGCATCCAGATCCATCACCACATTAGGTGTCATGTTGACATCAAGCCTAGTCCACCCTCCCTGTCAAATTGGACTTAGCCACATCTTCACAAACACGCACAAAAAAACTATTCCTCCACCTAAAAGGAAGACCCAACCTTCTAGGCCGCATACACTAGTTTTTCCCACTACTCCTCTGTCACCTTCACCATTGCCCTCCATCCTAGGACCTCACCCATCGACCTTGGCCAAGCAACCTCCTATCCAAGGAAAACCAAAAGCACAACAACCTGCCTCTTCATCATGATATTTTATTACACCCACCTTACTGTACAAAGTGTACACCTTCATCGTTACCCGCATCTTTCTTACCACCTATACCCCCACCACATATAGTAACCCCATCAGTACCTATGAGATTTCCTTCTCTTCAACCCATACCTTCCACCTTGCCTCTGCCAAAAACCTTCACCATGCCTCCTTTATCACCTTGGCTAACTCATCCTCTTCCACCATCTGTTTTCCCTTCTACATCACGTACTCCTCCTTCACCTTTACCCCGGAAGGAGCAACCAAAATTAAAAAACCCACTACCCTCCAAAGAGGTAGTTAAGCCTACAACACCTTCTATTGCTAGTTCATCTACTACGCCTTTACCCAAGAAGGTACAACCCAAGCCTAAAATAGTACCACCTACCAAACTCGGTGGTCAAACCTATCCCACCTCCAATTCCACCTCCTATAGCACCTCACACATCACAATCACCCACACTTCAATCCAGACCCACACTCACCTCACATTGTGATCCATTGGCAGGGTCTTATGCCAACATTCTAGCTAACCTTTTAGAGACCTCCGTCATCACATTTTCGCCCCTTAGACCTTACGACCCACTCAAACCCAAACCAAAAGGGTTTGATGATACTAAAATTTGCACCTACCATCGTGTGTCAGGACATGATGTAGAAAATTGTAAGGCTCTAAAACCATTCTTCTCCAACTTTTTCCTCCTGAACAAAACTTTGACGATGATGATCTTCTAAACGAGGACCCAGTTCCACCCCCACCTATCACCACACATCCTCGCCCACTACCTATTCAGTAACCTACATCTCCACCTCCACAACCCATTTATCCTCCTCCAAAATTTGAGATCAACATGGTCCGCATAAGAGAGTTAGCCAAACCCCGAATGCGTTGCTTTCTTTACACAAACCCAATATATGCCCTCATCATTCTATTGCCCATCTTGTCACTACAGTTATCATGACTCAACTTCTCCCTCACCCCATATTAATATGGTTAGTATTGCCACTTGCACCCAGAAAGATAAAGGAAAGGAGAAAGCAACTAGCCCATCCGCCAATCCTGTGCCCAATATACCATCTGCACCCGCACCAAGAATTACCATTCGGGGACCCACATACCCTATTTCTGATGGGGTCTCCCATCATACAATGATAAAACAATTGCACCAATCCCTCTAAAAATGTCTTTGTATGACCTTGTCCAAACTTCTGAATCCCATCGACAGGCCCTCATGGAGGTTCTACAATCCATCGAGGTTTTACCTAACAACCCGACGCCTGTGGCCTCCATTATCACCCCTCACCATGTGGCCTCCCTCACCAATTCATCCCCTTCCTCTACACCTACCACTACTCACCAAGTAGCCGCCCTTAGTTTCTCTGACGACGAGATTGTACCTCTCCAATCAAATGATCCTAATCCCGCCCTTTTCATTTCTGTTTACATTGATAATATACACGTTCGACACGTTATGATCGATGGTGGTACCAGCATAAACATCATCTCCTCCCATGCATATAACCAAATGCACATCCCTTCCAATTACATGCATAATAACTCAGTTATGTTGTGTTCATTCAATGATGTCATCACTTTTACCCTTGGCACCATCATTATCCACGTTTATGTGGGCCCCGTCTTGCTCGGAATTGTTCTGTCTTAAAGGGGGAGTTCTAGTACAACCTATTGCTTGGTCGACCTTGGATCCGTGTCATGGGTTGTGTCCCTTCAACCCTACATCACTATGTAAAATTTGAACATGAAGGACATAACTATACCATTCCAACTGACCCGTCACCATTCAAAACCTATAACATGTTGTACCGACCTAATGATGTCCTTGTACCAGTTAAGGCATCTACCACATTGCCACTTCTACTTCACCCGCAGCCCCATCCACCAATGTTGATGTTATCCAAAATGAGCCCCCTGCTTATTTTGGCTAACTTTCCTTCATTCTTTCCTTCCTTGTGCTTCAACTTCAATTTTTACACATTTCAAGCACTCAAAGGATTCTAGAAATGGCTTCATCAGATAGGATTTTTCTTCCCCTTTCCAGAAAGGTAAAATTTTCCTCCTAACTCCAAATATTTTGAAAGTTATGGCTCGGCGGAGTTTTTTGGGGAAATTTTCCCTTGACAGCCCGCATCCAATGAGAAGATGCCACGTGGTGGCGGAGGTCGGGCCAGCGGAGCAAAGTTAAAAAAATTTCCAAAGTGGGCAAAGGGCACAAAGGAAAAAACCGGCCCATAGGCCCGCGGAGGAGGATGGAGAAAAGTTTAGAAGGCTCGTGGACCAACCGGAGGACGCCACGTGTCCTGTCAGCGGCGGGAATCGGGGTGCGGAGGAAATTTTGGTTTTTGCCAAAATTGCAAAAGGCGCAAAGGAAAATGTTGAAGCGCAAACCCGCGGGTGAACCAGGAAGTGACACATGGCAGCAGAGTGGCAGAGCGCGGGAAATTTTGGGAAATTTTCCCAATGAAAAATCAAAGTGAAAAAGGCGAGGTTTGAGCCCGCGTTTCCATCAGCTAATGGGAAAGTGACATGTGGCAGCGGAGTGGCGGGGTGTGGGGATTTTTGGAAATTTTCCCAAATTCAAAAAATGGAAAATTTTCAAGTTTTGGCCTCACAACCCGAATTTTGCCCTAAAATTGCCATTTTTTCCTAAATCTTCAGAGGGGCATAACTTTCGATCCCGAGCTCGGATTTTCACGTTCTTTATATCATTGGAAATCTATTGAAATCCTCTACATGATGGAATCTTCAATTTTGATTTTTGATGGAGATTTGTGAGAGAAAATGAAAAAACGTATCTAGCATGCAAAAAACATAGAAAACGACTCCAACCACCAAAATTAATGAAGTATGGGCCTCTATTTTGCTCTGTAAAGCAATGTACTTCGAAGTATGGGCTTTTTTATGGAAACCCATCATTTTTCAGGCCCATTAGATGAATCTTGTCGGTGGTTGAAGTCCCAAATCAATTTGCCCGCGTTTTCTCCTTTCTTCCATTCTGCTCGATGGTTAAAAGCCAATTTTGGCTCATTTGTAATGTTTTGTTCATCATTCTTCTCTGCCTCTCCCTTCTTTTCTTCCCCAGGGTCAAAAATGGAGTTTGAACCTCCTCCCTTGCTCTGTAATGGCGTTTTTGCCTCTTACTAGTGAAATGATGTTTTGTGCAAACTTCTGGAGCAATAAAAACATGTTTTGTGATGCATTTGTCCATCCTTGCTTGTTTTTGCTTGTTTTCTTCTTGCCTCTCTTCATTGCAGGTATTTTTGCATGTTTGAATGTCTATTGTAGGTTTTGGGGCTGTGTTCATGGAGTTTTGGAACATTTTTTGTGTGAAATCCATCCTTGGTTTTGTGATGCACTTGTCCATCCTTTCCATTGCTCACCTCTCTTTGTTTCCATGGCAGTTTTGATAGATGTTCAACATTTTCCTTCTCTGGTGTATCACCGTTTTAGTGTAGGCTCTATTTTTCCCTCTTTTCTCTCTCTCTGTCTCCTTGGCATAGTTAGATTAGGATTAGATTAGCTTTCTTGCACTGGAATAGCTTGTGGTAGGTAGTTTAGGAAGAGGAACCAACCTTCTCTAGAGAGATTTCCCCATTTGCAAAGGTCCCACACTTTGGGAAAGCTCAATGTTGTACACCAAATCACATTGCCTTAGAAAAGCATATACATAGGTCATTTTGGGGTCTTTGTGAATTTGCACTAACAGATTGTTCTACCTCTCCCCGCACCTAACTCCTCTATTCCCAATGTCGTAGCCTCTGCAATCGACCCATCCACTAACCCATCTACTTCTCAACCAACCAATGCTTATTCTTTGCAATCACCTAGTGATTCATCTATTCTCGCTACCCACATATCGATCTCTCGATCCCTTAGAAGGTGTTTTTCAACGTCTCACTCGTGGGAATATCACATGTACAACATTGACACATACTTTACTCCTCAAGAGTATGGTAACCTACGCCACCATCCTCGATATGATCACCGCATAGGCAAGATTTTCCCTTATGGTCCTTCCCACCTTTATACCAACTTAACATATGGGGGACTTAATACTTCTACCTACTCGTCCGAGCCACCTCTCCCAAACGTGGCCATTTTCATCTGACCTTCAATCTCTCACCAATCGTCACTTCACCCACACCTTCCTCCATCGTTGTGCATGGAAGGGTTTTGGTTTTGGTTTCTATGAACATGGCCGTCATACTGTCATCCCATGCACCACATGTAAACATAAAGACCAAGTGGTATTGGCTTTGTTGAACCATCTTCCAAGAAGGCCCGCATCAAACTCATTGAGGAAAACAAACCTTCTTCACCCCATCTACCAACTTCACCACCTTCACCTACGGAGTCTATAGATCCAGAATCCATTCCTCCTAACTTTTTTTTCATGAACACCATCTCCATGGGACCTCTGACTTATCAACGCGATGGCGAGACTCTCTCTTCTTTTCCCTTCCTGTATCTTGACATGGTCGATGATAATACACCTTCTATTAACATCGTTCAATGTCAGGCCGATGAGCCTATTCTCACCTACCTTGGTGCGGACGATACTTATATTCACCGGTCGTTACCTTCTGAGACACAAACCATGTTAAATGAATAGACCATCAAAATCAATATTAACACTCAGGATGATCCACACATTTTAAATATAGGACAATCTTTAGATATTGTTGAAAGCTAAGCAGAAGCTTTTACCTCATTACTCTGAGATCATAGCAATGTTTTTTCTTGGTCCTATGTTGATATGCCCAGTATTGACCCAAACATTGTGGTCCACAATATCGTAACTATTCTTGAAGCCAAACCTATAAAACAGAAGTTGTGGAAAATGCATCCTCGCATTGCCCTTCTTGTCAAAGAAGAACTTCAACGCCTTCTTTTCGATTTCCTTCATCCTACCCATTGATTATCCCTAATGGATCTCTAACATCATTCATATCACAAAAGCGGTAGGGGACTCGCATTTGCATGGATTTCCATGACCTTAACTTAGCTTGCCCTAAAGATGACTTTCCTCTACCTAGTATTGACCAACTAGTTAATCTTACCACCGGCCATGAGATGTTATCACTCATGGACGGTTTCTCAGGTTATAACCAAATATTACTCGCCTAAAAAATCAACACAAAACTACCTTCATCACTCCTTGGGGACCTTCTGCTATCGTGTCATGCCTTTTGGCCTTAAAAACATTGGCACCACATATCAGCGAGTTATGACTTATATCTTTCATGACATCATGCATCGTATATTAGAAGATTACGTTGACAATCTCCTTACCAAATCTAAACATCGGGCCAAACACCTTACAATCCTTAAGGTCATCTTCAACCATCTCTCATCAAGTATTGTGTTCTCCTTCAACCTAAGAAGTGTGTCTTCATTGTTCTCTCCAGAAAGCTCCTTGGTTTTATTGTTTCTTTGCATGGCATAGAAGTCGATCCCGCTAAAATCAAGGCTATTCTCGAAATGCCTCCACCTAATAACCTTCACTCAACTACATAGTTTGCAAGGCAAGTTGCAATCTATTCGTCATTTTATTTTGCACTTTTCTAAACCACTACCACCCATTTCATCATCTCCTCAAAAAGGATGTCTCCTTCAAATGGGATGATGAATGCCACAAAGCCTTTGAGGCCTTAAAACAATACCTCCTCCAACCACCTGTGCTCATTCCCCCTAAGGATGACCAACCATTTTACCTTTACATTTTTTCTATTGATCATTCCTTGGGTGCCATGCTTGCTCATCGTGATGAGCAACATAGGGAACAAGTGGTTTACTATATAATTTGTATGCTTCTAAACTACGAAACTAGATACACCCATGCCAAAAACTCTACTTAGCCTTAGTTTTTGTTGCCACTAAGCTTCAACATTATCTACTCAACCATAAAACATTTTTCGTCACACATATTGACCCCTTACATTACATGTACGCTAAGCCTTACCAACATCAATGAGTTGCACATTGGTTTCATGCTTCTTACAGACCTAGAACTCAAATTCATCCATCAAAAATATGTCAAAGGACAAAATATCGCTGACCAACTTACAAATGCACCTCTCTCTGGTAATCAATCCTCTAACTTCAATTTCCCATGATGAATCCATTACTACCCTCTCTTTGGACGATACCATTTCCAAGATGACCTTATTCTTTGATGGCTCCAAATCCCAGCGTGGGGTAGTATCGGAGTTATCCTCATTCCTCTTGATGGTGAGCCTATGCCATTATCTTTCAAACTAGATTTTGATTGTACTAACAATATCGCTGAATATGAAGCACTCGTATTAGGCCTTCAAACCGCCATTTCCTTAGACGATTAAGTCAATTAATATCTTTGGTGATTCCCAACTGGTTGTAAACCAAGTTAATGGTATATACCAGTGTCATAATGAGATACTTCAAAAGTATAAGCATCACGTAGACATATTTTTGACTACCTTTGACCATTATGAACTTCAAACCACCACGCATTCCACTAATAAATTTGTGGATACCATGGCTTGTCTTGCTTCTCAATACCCGCGTCACCTTCCGAATCAAAAATATTTGTCACAGTACAAAGGTTGCAATCTCATTCTTATCTATTTCGAGACGTCGACCTTTTCGGAACCATTGAACCTGACCCACGTGACCTTTGGTATAATCAAATTGTTGACAACCTTTCCCTTTCAATTCTACCTCTAGACCTTACTCGCAATGGACAACGAGCCTTTCTCAAAAGTTTCTCTCATATGTCATCATGGGTGGACTTCTTTATAAACATGGCTTTGACGATATCCTCTTACGATGCCTTACAAATTCTAAAATTTCCTACACCATCAAGGAAGTTCATGACGGAAATTTTAGAGGTTATTCTAGTGGTCTAGTTGTCGCAAAATGCATTCTCCGCTTGGGCTATTATTGGCCTACCTTAAACCGTGATTGTTGTGATTATGTCAAACATTGTGTGAAGTGCCAACAACATGCTAATCTTCATCACACACCTAGTCATGCCTTACAGGTCACACGAGACCTTTGGCCTTTCTCTCAATGGGGTTTGGATCTTTTCGGAAATCAATCCTCATTCTTCCCAACGTCATTAATGGATTATTACCGCTATTGAATACTACACTAAATGGGTAGAAGCCATACCTCTTATTTCTACAAAAGCCAAGAAAATATGTGAATTCATCAACCATCACATCATTTGTCACTTTGGTGTTCCTCATCGTCTCATCACTGATAACAAAAATAATTCAAAAACAAAACCCTACGAAAACTCTGTGACACCTTCGGCATTCAACTCAGTTTTTCTTCACCTTACTACCCTCAAACAAATGGCCAAGCAAAATCAACCAACAAAACCTTAAACAAAATTCTTATGAAATTTTTTGACAATACTAGAAAGGATTGGCATACGCACATTCCTTTTGCCTTATGGGCTTATCACACTAGTATTCGTACTTCAACTGTTGCCATGCCTTTCTCTCTAGTCTACGGTATAGAGGTGTTGTTCTGCCTCTTGAAGGTCCGATTCCGTCTCTTCATATCTCACTTAAAGAGATGTTCAATGATGATGAATTTCACCAAGACCGTTTGGCACAACTTGAGTTATTAGACGAAACGTCATCTCAATGCTCTTGACCATCTCCAAATCTACCAAAACGTATCAAATGTGCCTACGATAAACGTGTCCACGAATGAACCTTCTAGGTCGGCGACCTCATCCTGAAGGAAAATCAACATGTAACAAAAGAAGAGAAAAGTAAATGGGGCAAATTTGCTCCTAATTGGCTTAGACCGTATATTGTTACTCATACCTATGGATCATGTGCTTATCATTTGTCTTCACTCGAAGGTAAACCCGAACTTGAGCCCCTCAATGCTTTGCATCTTCGACCATTCTATTATTGAATCAAGTCCTATATCACCTTATATCCATTAAACGCTTGTCCCTTGAGCACCATTCACCTTTCGCTTACCTATTTTAAGGATCAACGACTAAACAAGAATCATGTGATTACCCATCACCTTTTAAGCCTTATCTTCAATATGAGTACCATGCTCTACTCATGGCATGATTCTCATGGATACTTTTCGTCTTTTTCAAGATGGAATCCCATGGTCGTTCATCACTTAAACCCTCTCTTTCATAGTTAGCCTCTGTGTGCTTTATGGTTTTGTCTGCAACACAAGAGCCTATCGGTCTCTATAGTCTTGTCCATGACCTAAAAGTCCAAAGCAAAACAATTTCAAAAGTAAAATGGGATTCAACTCCTTGAGTCAAACTTCCAAAAAAGATGACTCCCTCAAAAAGGACTCTATGTTTTTTATCTCGCTACTATAAATAGACTACTCCTTCAAGGAGGAAAAATACAAAGCTAGCCATACTCTACATAGTCTATCATACAAAGAAGACTATTCTTGCAAAATAAAATATTTAGAAGCTTCTCGCATCGATCAGCTTCACGAAGACCTCAAGGAGATAATCTACTCATCCCATATAGACTTCCCACATCGATCAGTCTATAAAAAAAAAAAGCAAAAAGAAAAAGATAACTTTTTCGTCATGGACTTGCCTATTTTGATCTTGGGTCTCTTTCCAAATAGTCATGTTGTCTCACACTAGGTTACGCTAAAACCAACATTTTCACCTCATCGCCTTTTCACCCTAATTTTCTGCCCACTCAAGGGACTTGCTGCAAATGCGACATTTCATGATCATGTGACTTTCTTCACCCTTAGAATAGTCAATTATGCAACACCTTTAGGGTCTTACGTTCATAAGCCAATCTTTGGTATGGTAGACTTGTTATGGTTCTTATCAATTAGGCGCTCTTTTGTCACCTCTTACCATTCACCTTTTTCTTACTTGTTGATTCTCCTATACAGGACTAGACCATCGACACCTACATTTTAAGAATTCCTCTTTCACCAACATCTCCATGCCTAACTGACCTAAACTCTACCATGCCTAAAACCTCACATGCCTACTCATTCATATATCCTCATTATATTCTTCACTAGCTTACAGAGAACTACATCGGCCTAGGCCCCTTTTCCAAGGCTATGTAAGGGTACTCAGGGCATGGGGCCCTTGGAGGTTAGCTTGGCCACTCTTTACCCTAACCTATTTTCCCCATTTTCCTATTCATATTCTACCTTAGTTTCCATTTTCTACAACACTTGGAAATTAATACAAACATACATACCTACCATTTCATCACATCATACATCAATCAGTTCACCATTCCATGATATCAAATATTTGGAAGTTTAAACCATAACAAAAATATACATCATCATTTATTTTTCATACTACCAATAACATGGAAATTAAATCAAACCCAACAACATGACCAAATCATGCCTAACTAACCTAAAACTTCACCATGCCTAACTGACCTCTAAACTCCACCATGCCTAGTTGACCTGTACCCTCAATCATGCCTAAATGACCTAGACTGACTCAATCATGCCTAACTAACCTAACTCAATCATGCCTAAATGACCTAGACCCCACCATGCCTAAATCACATAGACTCCTGATGCATATACATGACTCATCCATGCCTAAATGATCTAAAAATCAACCATGCCTAAGTGACCTAAACTCGACACAATCATGCCTAATTCACCTAGTTTCCATCATACACATAATAACAATGGAAATTACCCATTTGACCCAAAATATGCTCATTTTTTCCTACGCCACATGTTATTTCCAAAACATTTACCCATACCCACACCTATCATATCTTACCCAACAACCTATTACCTACATTTCCTTAATTGTGTTTAGGGACATGTTATTTACCCATACCTCGGCCTTACCCATGCCATGACCTATATACCCTGCCTGAACCACCTTTTGTGACCTTTGAACTTGTGTACTCGTTATACCTTGTGATGTCATTACCTATGTTGTTTAGCCTAATGACCTTACCTTGCCTATTGTCATGTTGTTTATCCTAACCAAACCTTTGGTGTACCAAATCATACCTAAACGTTCCTACACCTAACCTAAGTTGTGTTTCCAGGACCATATCATGTACCCTGGATACCTGAATCACTTCAACCTTGTTTGGATAAACCTATCGACCTTGGACGATGTAGAGTTTGCACGCTCTTCTACTTGTACTGTTTGCAATCTATATGTGTGTGTGTGTGTTCGATTTCCATTACCTATTACCCGATTTGACCATTACCCATTACCCAAAGTGCCCATACCCTTACCTACAACCCACCTACCTTCACTTTCATCACTTACATATTTATCAAACCACTCACCGACCCCATCTAACACCTCATCAGTTCCTGGTTTAAGGGGGATCACCTCCACACACACTTGGGGCAATCTCACTCTCAGCCCTACTTGGGGCAATCTAACCTCCATTCACACTTGGAACACCAATTTCCTGTTTTTGTCAGTGTCGCTTACAAATACAAGCTACGCAACAAAAAGGGGAAAAATGTAGACACCAAAATTGGGTCATACTCCCTTTAAACCATGCTAATTAAATTAACCATATCCCACCTATTCATATCCCATAGTGCACATGTTAATTAAATTAATTAATATCCTCACTTAACCACCTCACCTAGCCACCTCACTCAATGACCTACTCAAACTTCATTAATGACCTAAGACCGAGTCTAAACCTATCCTAACTAACTAGGACTTAGTCTAAACCTAGACTTAACTCCTATTAACAAACCTAAAAGGAATCCTACTTATCTTGTTATGATCTATCACTCAAGACTCGGAAGGTTGGAGATCATGCCAAAAATAGAAACAATCTAGCTATTTTTGGCCAACCTAGATATTCCCGCCTTGACCGATGCCGGTTATATCTCAACCGACGTCAATCACCTAACCATTGTCGGTTAGGTTAAATACGTTTCCAAAATCCTTTTCCCAAGTTGGTCAATTCATTCAGGATCTCATTTCTTCCAGAGACTTGGAGCACTCAAATTTCTTTAGCACTTAGGAAAAATAAGACACACAGAGCACTACCAACATTGGTCACCATTCATCATCCTCTTCACGATCACATATTCACAACAGAGAAGCATGGAGGTTTCAAACTGCCGCGACACGAATACAACGGCTCTTCTCTCTAGATTTCTACTGTCACCATCTTCATCACCTACGTTCTCCAATCTACTTTCCAGTAAGTATTCAACATCTCCTCATTGAATCTCTAGTTTCTTTGTGTAGATTTGTTTATTCATCTCTCTAGTTTATTTCTCTCCACACCCATATACTTCCTCCCTTCCATCAACCCATCACCTGATCATACCCGGACTTTCCACCCATTTTCACCCTCTCTTGATCATCTTTGAGTCTTCAAAATCATTTTACAACCCCACTCACCATTTCCAACCTCTGTGCAATCACAGGAGTCTAAAAACCAATTCTAGAAACTTTCTGATAATTGCCCCTACCGACGCCGGGTTATCCAACCGAGGTCGTTCACTCTTCCTAACCATCATCGGTTAACTTACACCGATTATTATTTCTCAATATAGCTCAGACCAACGAGCTAATACCCACTTCCCAATAGCCCAAAACCATTTCTAATCCTTACCAGACCTTACCCAAAGCTTGTACTAGACCTGCAACTCAACACCAACCGATCAACCCTCCCGTTTTGACCTTAAACAACCTTTTGAATGACATTTCTTATTGTTTTGTATGAGATACCTAAATCGTTTCAATTCCAATAGGATCTTTATTTCATGTATGATTTAACTAGCATTAATATTGTTATATAAAAGTGGATTGACAACATGTTCAGGAAGCATCATGCTTCCCGGATCTAGCTTCCGCTAGGTAGTCCACTCATTGTTTTGTTTAACTCTATTTGGTGGTATTGTTTTGCATTTACAGGTAGTTCCTCCTAGCCAAAAGGGAGCTCTCGCAATCAACTTGGATCAAGAAATCAAAACACGCGCACAACCTTCAACTAACATCACAAACAGGTATTCCTCCTTGGCCTACTACCCTTATATGTTTCATTAATTTACTAAGAATCGGTGAAAAAATCAAAGTTATCCTACGATATCCACCCTAGTCAGCATGCTCAATGGTTCGTTGGAGGTTTGATTACATCTTTTAGGAGGGAGCTTTCACACAAGATTTTTATAGATCCGCACGAGGCGCTTGAGGCAGCGTTGTGCACCGAGGAAGTTGGGAGTGTAGACACTGGTGTTAGCCCATTTTTGGAAGCTTGGATTGCATCTATGGCAAAATTGTTAGAAAAATTGTCTGCTAATTCAGCCCGTGAGACGCGCAGTGGTATTTAGTGTACGGATTGTGAGGTGGAAGGACATACCAAGGACAGCTTTCCTCGTAAATTAATGTGTGTCATGTTGTTGGATTGTGAGATCTGTAATTTAGATCATTATTCGAGTAGGTGCCCTTTATTACAGCGCGATTCGGAAGAACATGTCTTGTTATTGTAAAATTTGTAAGTCTACCACTCATGACACAGAGAATTGCAGATTGATTGATCAGATTCATGACGCCATTGAAACTAGTGTACGTCAAACCAGTGTTGCAAATAGTTCTAAGGAACAAGGTGAGCATCACAACCATAACCATAACAAAGGGCATTTTGATGGAGGTGGTAAGGAACAAGGTGAGCATCACAACCATAACCATAACAAAGGGCATTTTGATGGAGGTGGTAAAGGTAGAGGTTACCGTGGAGGATTCAAAGGTCGACGTCACGGCGGTGGAAGAGGTGACTTCCCCGTGGAACATGTTATACATGTGGATCCCCTGATCATTATAAGCGTGAATGCCCTCATAACATTATTTGCTCATGGTGCGAAAGGGTCACAAGTTTGAGGGATGCCCGGATTTGTATGAGCATATGAGCAAGCAGCACAAGCAGGATAAGGGTGCGGGAATGGTTAGAGTATAGTGCTCTGTGGAAGATCGGTGGATGTTGAAGTTAGCCCTTGATCCCGAGATGTTTCTGTGTTGGTTACTACACGCATTGAGGCGAAGGTGCATGCTTTAGGAAGTTCCAAAGAAGAATCTTGTAATTACAAAACATAAGGTATCGTGCATGCAGTATCTAGACCCTACTCCTCATAAGGAAGTTTATCAAGACGATGGAGGTTATTAGAAACTTGCAGGGTGAGATACAATGCTTAAAGGAGCAAATATGGAAGTGGAGCGAGAAAAAATAGTTGAGATTCCCCTGTAAAGATGTTGATGACTTGAAGGAGGTTTGTAAGCTACTACGCCAAGAGAACATCATTCCTTTGTTAGGGGAATAGTTAAGGGAGAAGATACCACGAACTGGAGTTGAGCGCCAGAGAGAGATATTGCATGCAAACTCACCTCCTCACAGTATTGATTATGATAAAGAGATCACTTTGAATGTTGTTGTTGATGGGTGGTTGTTGAGTAATATACTAATTGACATAGGCACGGAAGTAAATGTACTCACTCTTGATGCGTGGAATCAGATGGGGAGACCGCCATTACAGACATCTTAAAATGTGTTGTTTATGGCAAACATGACTAAAGCCATGCCCATTGGAATTTGAGGTCTTAGCGCTTACAGAGAGAAGGGGACAATTTTCTAGCATTGCTTGGGCACCCCTAGTGTTATGTGAATAATGTTAATTTGTGCTTTAATAAAGGTTATATCAGTTTGGAAAATAAGGAAGAGCACATGATTATTCCTTTGACAGACGGAAAAGTTGCCCCTTATGTAGAACCTTTGAGTGAAGAGGATTTGAATGGAATTTATGTGCGCACCATTAGGGATCCTAAAGTACTTGAGCCATCAAAGGAAGGAGTTACTCAATGGGATGATGCAAAGTCTATGGGTGATACAACCAGTGTTGCATGTGACAACTGGGTGCATGGGACTTATGAAATGGTTAGACGTGAGATGAAAAGTACACCGACGTGTGTAGTCACACCGCATTGTATTAGGCACTTAGCAAGTAACCCGGTACCCATGTACACTAGCGAAGGGAATCTTGATGTGTTTTTGCAATGGAAGCTTAGTGGATAGATCGTGGTGGAGAGACGGAATATGATTATATATACCTTACGCATGGGACAGCAGCTGCTACACTGGTGGACTACACAAAGATAATATTTTAGAGTGGTGGGAGATGAGGATCGCCTTTTCTCGCTAGATTTATTAGGAGCAATGATCCTACCAAGACATGTGAATTCCGTGGGAAGGATTTTGCTTCACACCATGTTCAAAAGTGTGAGAGACTCTGAACAGAGGGGCAGGAGGCCTTACCACCTTCACTATGGATGTATAAGTTCTACTTCAATTTGTGTGGTTGCGCGCATGCATGGTATGTTTATGCAGAGTTGAATAGCGCAATAGGGAACTGAGAAGAACTGACTACAAGTATAATTCAGACCTTTGATTATTTTTCTACAAAACCTCTAGTGAATGAGGCATTACAGATCATAAAGTGCTTGACAATGGGAGATAGTGCAAAGGCTAAAGAGCTTATCCAAGAATTACTAGGAGATTCAAATCGGAGGAATGCTTTGAAGAAGAAGCCACGAATGAGGAACAACTTGGGCACCCCTGGTTGGAAAAAGAGAAAGGGAAACTGGTTTACATGATTGATGATGAAGAAGTAGAAAATCTGGATGTTAATCATATCATGTGTACGCCATGAGGTCTTAGACAGTGCATATGAGAAGTGCACACGTACCATGAGTCTATGAAAACAAAGATGGTCAACATTGGGATAGATGCATAACCTAAGTAGGCCAACATTGGTGATTATTGGTCTAAATCAGAGGCTGCAAAGATAATTGACTTGTTGCGTGACTTCTAGAACTTATTTCCTAGAGGCTATCATGAGTTAAACGGGGTACATCACTCTTTGGGTGAAATGAGGATCAAGTTAAAGGAAGGTGCGTGCCCAATTAGGAAGAGGCCTTATAGGATGAATCCTAATTTGTGCATCAAGGTAAAGGAAGAAATTGATAAGATGTTAAAATATGGGATCATTGAGCCCGTTGAGGAGTCAAAGTGGGTTAGCCCTATGGTGATTAGTATCAAAAAAGATGGTAGGATAAGAGTTTGTGTTGATAATAGGGAGGTGAATGTTGCATGTGTAATAGATCCCTTTCCCACACCTTTTACAAAAGAGATCTTATAAGGCGTTGCGGGGGCGAGATCTACTCTTTCAATGATGGATTTTATGGATATCATTAAGTGCGCATAGCAAAAGAAAACCACGAAAAGACAACTTTCACCACTGAATGGGGAAGTTTTGTATACCCAATCATGCCTTTTGGATTGAAGAATGTGCCTGCAATCTTTTTGTTGTTGTAAAAGATTTTGAGGACTTTATACACAAGTTTTTATAGGTTTACTTGGACGATTGGACTGTATATGGGCTGGTAGAAGATCATTGTGATAACTTAAGACTTATGTTTGAGAGGTGCAAGCAGTTAAGCATCTCCTTGAACAGCAAGAAGTGTATCTTCGTCACGCCCTTTGGCACATTGTTGGGGCATATCATATGCAAGGAAGTTCTATTGGTGGATCCAACCAAGGTTGTAGTTATTTTGGGTTTGGAGGAACCTACCAATCGAACAAGGTGCGCGGATTCTTGGGCCATACAGGTTATTATAGGAAGTTTATTAAGGGTTATGCTATGATCGCTACGCCCTTGGAAGAATTTTTGAAGAGTAAAGGAAAGTTTCATTGGAATGAGGCACAACAGACATAGCATTTGATACATTGAAGGAAAGACTTACTTATGCGCCCATTATGCACTTCCCTTCTTGGGATAAGCCATTTCATGTACATGTTGATGCCTCTAGCATGGCCATTGGTGCAGCATTAGCACAGCCTGGTGTGGGGATTGTTGATCATTCCATTTGTTTTGCAATCAGGAAGTTGACCCTAGTTGACCAGAATTATACAACTACAGAATGCAAGGCTTTATCCATGATTTACTTGCTACGTAAGTTTAGACAATACTTGGCAACTCCTTTCATATTTTATACAGACCACATGGCATTGAAGTATTTGGTTAATAAACCCGTTTTGCAGGGGCACATATGCCAATGGATTCTGTTGTTTCAATAATTTGACTTTACAGTGGTGGTTAAGCCGAGAAGAGCAATTTTGGACCAGATCATTTATCAAGGATTAATTCAGGTAAGGACGCGCAGAGCATTGAGGATACAATGTCAGATGCACAACTTTTCAAATTGAACCGTGTGCCCTCTGACTTAGAAGATATTGTTGTATTTTTGCATATTGGTGTGGCGCTGAAGGGATGAAGAGTTTAGAGAAGAAACAACTTGTCATACGTGTCGTGCCTTACATGTTGATTAGTGGAGATTTATACAAGCTAGGTCGGGATGAAGTTTTACGTCGGTGTGTACTTGAGCATGAGCACGAAGCTATTATGGAGGAAGCTCATGGTGGGATTGTAGGTGGACATTATGTTGGAGATGCCACCACGCGCAATATTTTATTGGTTGGCCTATGGTGGGAAACAATATACAAGGATCAGTAAAGAATATGCCAAGACATGTGATCATTGCACAAGCACTTGGGAGGCCTCGGACATAGGGATGAAATGCCTTTGAGGCCTATTGCAAATGCAAAACCTTTTCAA
Source organism: Taxus wallichiana var. yunnanensis (assembly GCA_018340775.1). Taxonomy (NCBI): domain Eukaryota; kingdom Viridiplantae; phylum Streptophyta; class Pinopsida; order Cupressales; family Taxaceae; genus Taxus; species Taxus wallichiana. The sequence continues at coordinate 919,373,556 of CM031237.1, forward strand.
AAGTGGGCAATTGAATTTGTGGGTCTTATTTCTCCACCCGTCCATGCAGGATCGGATCACGCTACATTATAACTTGTACATACTATCTTACAAGGTAGGCAAAAGCATTGCCTACAAAGGATTGCACATCACCTACAACAGCAGTTAGGTTCTTATGGGAAAATATAATCAGTAGGTATGGATGCCCATTGAGTTTGACAAGTGATAGGGGCACTCATTTTCTTAATGAGACTATCAGGATATTATTGGCTGAGTTTATGATGGCGCATCACAAAAGAACACCCTATCACCCGCAAGCTAATGGCACTGTTGAAGCTTTCAACAGATAATGGGACATACATTGACTAAGATTTGTGATGTTGGAAGAAAGGATTGAGATGATAAAGTCTCTATTATACTTTGGGCATACAAAACAACTTATAAAAGATTGAACAAAGCCACACCCTTTCAATTGGTGTTTTGCGCGGAGGTTGTTTTACCAATGGAATTTATGTTGCCTTCTCTACGTATTACGGGCATAGGAGGACCGGATGATGAACAAGCACTTGAAGAGCATATTGATAAACTGATGCAGTTGGATGAAAGGCGCGTGATTGCCAGATGGAGTCAGAAGATAGAAAAGGCCAGGCATAAGGCGTAGCATGATAGGCATATTAAGGATAAAAAGATTGAAGTTGGATAGATGGTTCTTTTGTATGATTCAAAGTTTTTGCGACACCTTGGAAAGTTCCAAGTGTATTGGTTGGAACCGTATGTTGTGACTTACACACTTTATTCAGGCGCTTGCCATTACAGTGTGTTTCATGGGACACGGTTGCCCGATTACTTCAACAAGAGTAGGTTGAAGCCCTATTATAAATAAGTCTTATTGGTGTTTGTAATAAGGCAATATTGCCATTAGATTAGATTTATTTTCAGGCATTTTGTCTATATGTGTTTCTTTTCATCGTGTTTATGCTTTGTCAATTTAGTTTAGTGTTTTGTGTAATAAGCGCACTTGCGCGCCAGAAGCTGATTACTATCTATTGAATTCATGCGCAGAGGACCGCACATACTTTTAGTGTGGGTGGAGTATATACAGGATAAATGGATTGAGTTTGAACGTTCTCTTAAAGATGGGTATGCATAGGGAGATATTATGTAGGTGCTTGAAGTAAAGGTGTGGATACAAAAAAATGCTCTTAAATAAAGACCACAAGTGGATGAATGGACGACAATGTAAATGCAAGGTAGGTTGTGACAGGGGAAACTACTTTGTGAGAGGCGTAGTGGATAAGTACTTCGGCGCATGAAGGCGCGCGAAAGGAGGTCTGTGGCCGAGAAGTAGTGGGCGCACCAGAAGGTTATGACTCAGGGCGCGCAAAAAGGAAAGAAACATCAATTAATGTTGAGTACAAGTGGTAGGTAGAGAGCAATAAATGTGGAAAAGTTTACAAACATTATAAAAGGAGGTGTTGTGAAATCATTTTTACATTGTGATTGTGAAGAAGAAGCATTCGAGTGAGTTGAAGAGCGAGTTACATGAGAAGTGTGAAGAGATGTGATAAGAAACTGAACCAGACGTATTTGTGCACGGGATTGGTTGGCGCTCCATTTGAGAAAGTGTTTGAGCGAAACAAAGGCGTGTAGGGAGTCAAATCAGCAGTTAGGGTTCAAATGCGTGTGGGGAGGCAAATCAGCACACGGGTTTTGTGTTACAGAGCTCAAATCGACTACAAGAACACGCTTTTATAGTCGCTATGGCACCTAAGCGAGCACCTAGAGCGACTACAAGGGGCGTAAAGCAAAGCAAAAGAAGTAGAAACAGCAAGTTGAAGACACCCTGAAAGTCATTTTTTGGAGATGCAGTATCCAAAAGGGGTATTCATGGGCTGCAATTGGGAGTCACACATTCGGTGTTGCAAAGTAAGTGACTACAACCACAGGATTAAGGATAATAAAGATGAATTGGACAAGTTGGTGGTAAAAACAACTATGATGTGAATAAAGAATGATATGGTTGTGTACGACGACGCAGGAGAAAAACTGTTGTCAAATATGGGAGTTTTGTAGCTTTATGAACTCCCCTACTTTGGCAAACCAAAGAAGCTTTACCAGTGGTTGATGAGCCGAGTCCATGAGGACTTCTTTTACTTTGTTGGGTGGCGAATGAGGCTTACCGCACCCCTGATTGGGAGACTAACAGGGTTAAGAAGCTCGGGTACCGAAGTCAAGGGTGATTTCACTGATAAGGAGGGCATAGAGGCAACATGAAAATCTTTGGGTTACGTGAAGGGAGGGTGCGGAATGGATATTCCTAAGTTGCAAAAATACCCTATTATTCAGCGGCAAAGACACCTCACCAAGTCAACAACCGTATGTTAGTCACACGTAAACAAAGCATGGTTACACATTACTAAGACAATGACAAAAGAAGTTTTCTATAATTTGGCTAATTTCATTGTTGAGACTATTGTTGCAGAGGTACACCAAGGGGATAAGATAAGTTTTGGCGCAATCCTTTTGTCTATTGTGTTTGTAGAGATTGGAGTGCCCGGGCCAAAAGATAAAATTTGGCAATACCCAAAGGAAAAGAAATCCCTTGCAGAAAGATTTGTGAAGTATACATGTGATGGATCCATGAGCGGACCCTACAAGCAAAGGACATAACTCTAGTATGAGTGCATGTGTGCTGCGTTTGAAGAAGAATGGAGAATACCTAAGGATCTTCCTTCGGTATTGGACAAACATGTTCATTTGTTGTTTACCAACACTTTTGCATAGGGCGTTTTGGCATGAAGGATGGAAAGTGGAGCCCTTGGTGCAAGCTCCCATATGCCTTCACCGCGTGCTATTTTTCAAGCATCGGTACACAGATTTTCAAATGCACAAAGGTTGTTCTTCAATGCAGATAAAGTGAATTGTGACTATCATACACTTCGGAAAACATATGTCTACCTAGGTAAGTCTACTTATATTGAGAGATTAATTTCAGATGATATTAATATCAATTATGTGAGCTTGCAATTGGGAAGGCTGGAGTGGCTAAGGTATATATCTACCTTAAGCCCAAGTTGGAGAATGGGAAATATGTTGAAAACAAATTCAAGCTCCTTGAGTTGCCCAAGGGAAAACATATTGTGGGCACGTTGCAGGATGAAGAGGATACTTTGCCCCGTGAAGAAGAAGAAGAAAAAGAGGAACTAAGGGAAGACAATGGCGGCCTAGAACATGGCAGAAGAAGGCACCCTGTTGTAGGAGAGAAAAGAGCGTGCAAAGAAACCCCTCCATTGCAAAAGGAAGGTGAGGAAGTGGGAATGGAGACATGACACCGTGGAGACAGTTCAGGAGAGGAGTCGACGACCAAAATATAGGAGAGTGCTAAGGAGAACAAGGACTCAGGGCACGGGCCATCACAACCACCTCGGAGGTCGCTAAGGAACTCTCCTATGAAGGTAAAGCCAGTAAAGAAAAGGCGCAAGTACATCCCCACTCAGGATGATGAGGGTGAGAAATCAGACGACAACGTGCCGAAGACTCCGATTAACACTGAGGATGTAGAGGAACCTCGGGTAGAAGAATTGAGACATGATGGAGGAGGATCGGAGGAGCAAGGAGTGGGAAATGATGTTGATGATACAAAGATGGGTGTAGATAAGGGTGAACCATGTGGAGAGCCTACTATTGCACAAACAAGAGAAGGGCCAAAGTTTGCTTGATGCAGTGTACACATTCCAAAAGGTAAGCACTCAGGAAAGGAGAAGGATGAAGGAGTGTATGAAACTCCTACAATTGGGTATGTCAATGACCCAACCAAAATCATACACACTAAGTTCCAAAGTAATTTGGAGCCCAAGGACTTTTATGGCTGGGAATTAATGGATTCATATATGGCAACCACACGCACACGTAAGCAATTATCATGGAGTATGCAGACTCACATGGATGAGCCTGATTTTGATGTGTGTGAAGAATCATGTGTCTCTCGAAGAATGAAGAAAGCGCCGCATTCACTCCATGTAACAGTTAAACCGACTCAGATGCATTGAGAAATGTATCTGCAGAGGTTGCGCGCAGAAACATCGATAAAGCGACAACTATTCGGGCTTTTTTGGAAGATAGGAAAGATGAAGAGACTGAAATTAAGTGCCTGACAGAGGAAAAAGAGACAGCTGAGGCAAAGGCGCGTACGGTATTGAGTATGGCGGAACAAATTGGTGATGAAATTTTGAATGCAAGGCCGCATATGGAAGAGAAAGTGGCGGAGAGGTTTCCAACTGCTATGCATTACTTTCGCAAATTGGTCCACATGGTGTTGAATGAGGGACCAATATAGATGCCGAAACCAAGGATGCTCCAAAGCATAGGTAGAAAAGGCAAAGACAACCATAGCATGCAAGATCACTTGGTATGAGTCTGATACTACAAACAATGAAAGATGAAATGAAAAAACAGTTGGCGTTGAATATGTGCGCAGATCCTTAAAATATAATAAGGACAAGGACTCGCAAAGGAGAAGGAGGTCCTTAGTGCAGTGAAGAATGATACACTTGGGTGTGAGGAGAGGTTGACCTTGGTAGCGAAAAGCGTGATACGCTTGTGAGGCACATGGATGTAATGGACGGGATGGTCTCAAGTCTAGAAAACGTCCTTAGGATACTGTAGAATGAGGGCCGAATATGACTATAGATGAAATGGAAGTAGTACTTGCAGACATCCCTGACAAAACAAATAAGGCGCTTGGTGCTTGGAATGAGTTAGAAGCAAAGATTAAAAGTGAGTATCCAAAGTTGATTTTGTCTGCAGAAGGATAGAGTGCCAATGCATTCTTTATGTACAGTTATTCTTTTGTTCCTTATTCTTTATTCATGGAGAGATAAGTCATGGTTACCCATTGTCAAGGGCGACAATGAAGCAAGTGTGAGGTAATGTTGGGTTGATGAATTACACCTAAGTATTGAAAGCGCACAAGGAGTGGGCATGCGGACTTAGCGCACGAAGGTGCGCTCGGAAGTATAGTAGAAAAGGGCACGCCCGGGAAAGTGTGACTTCGAGACTTGGCCGTTTTTGCTTACCACGAGCTAAATATAGATGTTGAGTGCGGGACACGCATTAGCATGAAGACTTGGAAGCGAAGCAAGGCTATTTTGAGAAAGTGAAAGATCAAGCGACATGCATAGTTTTGAGCTATTAATAGGATTAGAACTGTAGTTTATATTATTAGCAAGCTTGCATGCTTTTGTATTTATCATGTAGGTGCGCATGGTTATTCTTAGCATGTAGCCTATTTTGAGGATGCATGAATAGTGAAGGGCAAGTCCCCACTACCTATAAATATGTATTGATTGGCACAGTTTAGGGATGTTGAGATCTAAAGACATATTGTAGTAGAGTTATGTTGTTGGTTTATGTGCGTGCATGAATCATTGTGACATCATTTGTATGTATTCAACTTCTTTGTTTTACAGTAATTAATACAATGGATCTTTGTGGTTGGATATTGGTTGTTGACATATATGTGACTGGTTCTTGCATGGTAAACCTAATCTTGATTCTTGTATAAGTTATTCTTGCATATGGTTATGATCTAGATCTTGCTTATGGTTTATCACTGCATTGTTATCATGGATCTGGAATATGGCTATATTTGTGTTTATCATGTTAATTCCCTGACAAAGCTTCTATAAAAGAGGGACCTAGTACCCTTACGCACTTCGGGTGAGCGCTCAGCTCTGGCTGAGTGATGTGTCAATGCACCTTGAATTGTTTGGTAAAATAAAAGACTACAAGTGCCCAAGTCGTCAATGCGAGCCATTATCAATACTTTGAGTAACAAGAAACTGTTTCTCGGCGAGAAATGGGGGCACAACGATTAAGAGGAGCTTAAGGCATATGATCGTGCAAGGTGATGGAAAAGGGGGATTTTGTGTGGCAAAGAAGTATCCCGATGGGAGACTCATGTCACCGCCTAGTTTCCCAAGGATTATAATGACCAAACGAGTGCAGCTTCCGTCTTGCGCAGTCACCTTCATCTTTTTAAGAACAAAAAAATTAAATAGTATTATGTTACGTAAAAGTAATTTTATCTTTTATTTTCTATTTTTTATTTGTTTTAATGCCAAAAATGTACCGCAACTAATAGTAACTAAAGCAAATTAGTTTTTGCTATGTTGTTCAAAGTTCTAACCAAGGTGAGATTTGATGCCTAGCCTTGTTTGGATGGGTAAGTCATTTTAAATGGCCGTCCTATTATAATATTATATCTATTTTAAATCATTTTTTAAGTTATATATTTCGAATATACAAAATTTGTATTGTTGTGGTTATATTTTTAATAAAATATCTATTATTTAAAATCTATCACTTCAAAAATATATCTATTCTTAATATTGCTACATTTTTGTATTGTTTAATACAAATATATCATGGTAATTTTGACGGTTTCTACAAACACATTCACGTCACCACAAATGGGTAGTTGATTTCAAAATTGTAAAATACATTTAAAAAGGCCATAAACATTTGAGACATTCGTCAAATCTCATCTTTGGTTCAAACTATGCAAACTTGTCTGATGAATAAGCTCATCCTACATATAGAGCAGCAATTGAAAAAGCTCACATGCACGTAGAATCACCCAAAGAAAAAACATTCGTTGGTTTTGCACACAACTCGAAAAAAGCCCCTTGCATGAGCTACCGAAAGATAAAAGATGTTGTTTGCACTATCTACGCAGAATTTGTTAGTTGTTGGTTTGACACGCAACTGGAAAGCATAAAAGAGACTCGCTTGCTATATACGCAAAATTTGTTCGTTGTTGGTTTTAGACGTAACTAGAAAGCATAAAAGTGGCCAGGTTGCTACCCACACAAAATTTGTTCATTCTTGGTTTGACACGCAACTAGAATGCTCCTTTACTGGTGGAGCCCAACCACCAAAAGGTAAAATAACATTGCTTGCGATCAACGCAGGGTATCTTGCATACATGTAAATTACTCCGACCCAAGTACATCAAGTCGATCCATTAGGCAACAAATGTTTGGCTCCAACGCCACTTCTGCCACTCCGCTTGCAATGAAGGGCTTTGTCCAACATGTTGAATCACCATCTATAAATATATATATAGCATGCACGTCTACCCGATACCAGGTGAGGTGGCCAACGAATTCCATAAGGTATCGTAGTTACTACAAGAATATGCATCCCAATTTTTATTGCATGGACCATGTGGCCATTGTCATCTTAAATAATTTTCAAAGGTTCGCCATGAGAATGGATCATCAAGATTGTATATTATCTTTGATTGAATTGGGAGCAGGTACAACCTTATTTTAGGAGTGCATTTTTATGGTTGCAAAAACCATAAATTGTTATAAAATCATTACATACTCGTAGAGTTTACCAATAGATATCTTTGTTTAACCTTAATATATCATAGTATGTCTTCGAAATCATCTCTAAAACGTGTGGATATTGCTTCCACACATTTGTATTCTTATGTCAACTTTATAAGGTCATGTCCGTGTTGGGGACATTAATGAGGATTGGATCGTAGCATAACATATTGTTTTTATATTGTTAAGCTTGTCGAAGGTGTTTACACATGTTAAAACCCGAAGCCATTCCGATACATTGTTGATGGCACGTGATCTCGTCTATCAACTCCTATCCCATAGCAACGACCTCAAACTGATCTTCGTCATGGACGTACACATTTTCAATTGATGGGGAAATATGTTTCATTAAAATACTCCAAGACGGTTATGACGACGTTCTTTAATGTTTGCCCCCAAATAAGCGTTAGGGATTTCCTTCATTTTGATGAGCACCATGTACGAAATCTCCTCCGCCACAAAAAAACTTCTCCTCCGCCACAAAAAAACTTCTCCTCGCCCTTGAATTTGACTTTCATCATTGGCTTCTCTTCGGGATGGCGACGACCTTGAAAGGGTAGAGCTTCATGTTGCTATGCACGAAGGATCAAAAAGAATCGGGCGATGATTCGCTTCCTTCTCTCCTCAACGCTACATTCCTCCACTCCTGCCCTTTGGGATTTCACAAAGGATATGGGTGTCATTTATTTCAAATTGCAAACAAGGAACAACATATGTTGTATTCCTATTTGCCAAAATGTTGTCATTGTGCTTGTTATATCATTTATGGTAATGATTGTTGACAGACGACATCATCACAATTGTTGCTTTGAGGTTTCCATTCACCTTACATTTATGTCTAATATAACTACCCGATAAATGCAAGAGTTGAAATCGTTAAAAATTGTACTTCATCATTAATGTTCCACCACTCCTTACATTATGAGATATCTCCATAAATAGTTGCATCAATGTCTTACACATCCCACCTTTTCTAATTCACACGATTAACAAAAATGTCATGTGGTTGTTTGAGGGTCGAGTCTTCAATTGCCTCCCCATTTTAGTTTCCCGCCCTTGCACTTCTCCACCCTCAAACCCCTTCTTCTTCGCCCCTCTTCCTCTCCCATTGTTTCTCTCCCTCCACTTTGACTTCTTCAATAGATCCCTTTCGGCGTTTCCATCGTACATTTCACATACGATTGCTAGTAATATTGTTTTATATGTGCATATGCACTCAACAATCCTTAAGATAATTGAATAGCTTTTATGATCTAGGATGCCCCATTGATGTTGTGAGATGATAAATTTAGATAGTTGTCATATTTATCATTCCTTTTTGGTTTCATAATTTTGTCTAATGAATATTTGTTATATTCACAATTAATTTGGCTAAACAAATGACAGATATTGAAAAGCAAATGAGTGTTTTTGTAATTGATCAAGCGATCAACTTCCAATTAAACAGATGTCTAAACTTGTTGTCATCTTTGATCTTCTGTTCTTCTGCCCGATTCAGCAAAATGTTCTTGCTTGTCGAGTCATCTTATGTTTGAGCCAGCTTGTTGGCTCCTTCATGTTTATGTTTGTGCCTTTTTAAGTTTTCTAGTAGGCATTCTTGACAATGGTTGCTACATGATTCACTGTTATGTTTCCTCTTCTAGGAACTTTAGTCAATATTTCTGATTTGAATTGTATTTTTGGGGCAACCTCAATTTATTAAAAAAAAAAAATGGAAGCTTTTGAACCCTATGCTGTGTAAGGGTAATTACCCAAACCTCTAGACATAAATGTCTCCAAAAAGGACAGAATTGCCACAAGTAAAAGAGCCCCGTAGGAATGTAGAAAAAATTGGAAAAAATGTTATATTATCTTGTGTCATATAGATATAGTGATTATTATGACCGAATCTATGGAAGCCGGTTGTAGAACTTTTTCCAAGAACATGAGAAAAAAGTCACGTAAGCCTGTAAATGTGCCAAATTCCAAATTCACTAAACAAAAAAGCTGGAATTGCTATACCCAACATTTTTTTAAAGATTGTTCTCAAGAATAGCAAGCATAATAATCCGGATCCTTAACATTTTCCATACAAATTATTTGTCGACAGTAACATCCACTCAAATCTAAATCTACGATCAACATAACTCCCTACATAGAGGGCACGTTTTTCATAAATTGTTTTAGTTTTTATTCCCATGATTCAAGTCGAAAAGAAAAAGCCAAACATGGAACTTATATGGTTTTTCCCTATTCAAATTAAACATTTCTGAGGTTTTTCAATTGTGGATGCATGTAGACAACAGGTTGTAATGTATTGGCAAATAACGAAACTGGCAAGTATGATATTTGTTGTTCAAGCACCTTTGATAAACACCTGCAATAGACCAATCAGGACTGGGGGCCTGTTTGTGCTTCAAATTTATAAGCCTGAGGGTTGTGGCTGAATTGATAGAGTTGGCCAAAGTTGTGTGCTCTACTCTCAGTCACATGTTCAATCCCTAAATGTGGAATCCCCAATAAATCTGGCCTGTAAGGTGGTGGCCTATCCACTAGTTCCACTAATTCAAATATATCGTAAACATATATATATATAGGAAATTTTTTAATTTGGGTAAATGACGGATTGAACAAAAAAACTCTTAATGTAATATCAAAAACTTTTATGAAAATATTCCACAGTAAATTATGTGGTCTGAAATTCTTAGATTGTGCATCAACAACTAATCAGCTGATACCCCATTGCTTTCTATGGTTGTTAGAAATGCTCAACATAGGTAATTCGCAAATTTCATGAGCAAGTGGTAAATTGACTAAATTCACAACAAATAGTGAACCAGCCAATTTTCACATTCTCTGATTTTGGTGTAATTTGTCCATCAATCACTTCTGATAATGCACAGAAAAATAAACTCGTTGTCAAGTGCTACTAAACAGTGACCCAATTCCCTTATCATATGGAAATAAACCAACTTATATTCCACAAATATGACAAATTTTACTAATACATACATGTGAGCATATCTGTGCATGCGGCAATCTAAGAACCAGATAAAAAGTATATTACAGCAGAATCTACATTGTGAGGTTCTTCAGTACAAAGCCACCAGAAACATCTTTAAGGGGAAGTTACTTGGAAGAAAAAGCAATACATGATAGCTCCTGTATGCTATGTTCCACTCAATTTCTACAGTGCTTTCAAGCATTTTTCATAATGTGATTGTCTTTTTCTTCCATACATTAAGGTGATCTATCTTGAAGCCAAGGCAGCTAATAACTTTGCAATAAAAGAAAATATTCAAGAATAGACGGCAGTACTAATGTGCTACTGCTAACACCAACACTCACATAGGATAATCTGCATTAATTCCTAAAATCCGCACTTTGTGCATGTTGGGAAATTTAGCAATAACCAGCACCAAGACAGCAATTGTGTTCAAGAAGAGCCATGGATTTTGGTAGTCAGTGGTATGAGATGCAATCAAGTATCTGTCACATAAAAACAAACTACTAGTTGAGAGAAACATACTAGGAAAAAAAAAAACAAATGACAAGCGAAAGAACAACTCCAAAGCTCTCAAATGATAAAAACTACACACTACAAAGACCACATGAAAAGAGATTGTAATAGTTAATAATAGTGCCTGTTACAAAGCAAATATATTATTTTGCCAGAGATTGGAACAGGCGGAATAACATCCTCCCAGGAAGAAGAGATGTATGTAAAATAACTGAATATTTCATCTGTCTTTTAAACTTGCATTTTTTCAAATTGAAGTTCAAACTCACAAATATACTAGAGGGAAACTTGAAATATCTCCGTCTCTCCATACTAATTTGGGGATATTTATATAATATACTCTCCATACTAATTTGGGGATATTTATATAATATAATATGCGAGCTAAGTCTCCCCACTAAAAAGGCCAGTCGAAATAAGTAAGCTATGACTCAAACAAAAAGAAACCCTATAAAGATTTTCTTTCCTAACCTCAATTTTGACAGGGATGCAATATGAGATCCTGGGCCTTCGCAAATAATAGCTTCTATGCAATCAATCTTGGAAGAAAATGAAAATTTGTTTTTAGTCCAACAATTGCCATTCATTTAGGTATGCAAAACTGCTTGTAGGAGATTCTTCGCTACTTGTTGGAGGAAAGAAGAAAGGTGTTTTTGAGAATTAATTGAATTTGTTAATTGAAGAAACAGGCCTCGTCATCTTTCTCCCAGATTTGATACTCAAATTGTCCGGGGGGATTTCTATTGCAAACTATTAGCAAATAAAGAGGTAACCTTGGTGATAAAAGGGGTCCATGAATATAAAGAATCTAAGAAGCCGATACGGCACCCCTAGGACTGCTTGATACGTATTACCACGAACAGGCGCGGGAGCTAAGCGGGAGCAGGAGTGGCGGGAGCGGGAAAGGACTGGGAAACATCCGGTACGGCACGGCGGAGCGGCCGGGAGCGGGAAAGGACGTGGAAACGTCCGGTACGGCCTGTGGAAACATCCAGTGCACGGCTGTGGAAACGTCCGGTACGCTGCACAGTAGGAGCGGCCGAGGAGCGGGAAAGGGCGTGAAACGCGGCACGGATGCAGCCGAGTTGTACCCGACGTTTCCACGCCCTTTCCGCTCCTTGGCCGCTCCCAAGCCAAAATACGACTTCTTTAATTTATTTTTTTTTCATGTTTTAAAAGCCCAATAACATTAAAAAATTAAATATTCTTCTAATCTAAACCCTAAAAGCTAACTCTAAACAATAAAACAAAAGAACAACACAAAAACAAAACATAAAGCAAAGAAACTTACCTTTGGCTCTCCAAAATTGCATTGTGCTTGTCTAGGGTTTGAGAAGTTATTGTTAAGCTTGTAGGAGTGTGAGGAGTTGCAAAGGAGGAAGATTTGTGAAGGATTTGTGGTTTACTAAGTGAAGGTAAGTTTTTTTTTAATTTCTAACCTTGTTTCTCTTTTTTTTGTTATTTAATCTTTCACACATTACATTTTTTTGCTTATGTTCATCATTTTTTTGCTCTTTCTATTTAATTTTTTTAATTTTCAATGCATGTCATTGTTTTCTTTGCTTTTTTTTTTAACCTTGTAGGTACTTCTACAATGGCAACAAGTTCTGCTTCTTCTGGGCAATCTTTGGTCAGGGAATTTGACCCAAATTCACCATTATGGAGGCATGTAACAATAGTTCAACAACTTGCAGGTGGTGGTTGTTTTGAATGGAAATGCAATGATTGTGATGGAGTATTCAAAGGCTCTTACAGTAGGGTGAAAAGCCACTTGTGTGCCATAACGGGTAATGGTATAAGAGTATGCAAGGGGAGGAATAATGTTGGGGTGCCAAAAACAAAAGTTTTGGCATATATCAAAGAGCAGGAAGATGTAGAGGCAAATGTGGCTATTAGAGCAAGTCATCCATTGGCCAAAAGTGGAGCTTCATCTCGTTCAGTGAGGCCTCATGTTGTCCCATCACCTAGTGGATCCCCAATTGTGGTCATGCCACATCCATTTGTGGCTCCTACCTCCACGGATGAGGATGCTTCCCTTACACGAAAGAAAAGTAAGACAAGAGGGCCATTGGAAAAGGCCTTTCAGAATGAGAGTAGGGAAATTGCAGATGAACACATTGCAAGGTGTGTATATGCTAATGGGTTTTCTTTTAATGTTGTGAAATCACCTTATTGGCATGAAATGGTGAAAGCCATCAATGAGGCACCAAAAGGGTATAAATCACTAGGATATGAGAAGATCCGCACCACCCTTTTGGATAAACAAAAAAATATGTGGAAACCTCTTTGCAACCAATTAGGGACTCATGACCAAAACAGGTGTGTCCATCATTTCTGATGGATGGAAAGATGCAAGAAACCGCCCTTTAATCAATGTGATTGCAGTATGCCCTAAGGGGGCAATGTTTTTGAAAGCGATTGATTGTGAGGGGCAAGTGAAGGATGCCCAATTCATAGCCAACATCCTCTTTGAGTCCATTGAGGCGGTGGGGCCTCAAAATGTTGTCCAAGTCATAACGGACAACGCCAAAAATTGCAAAGCTGCGGGGATGCTAGTTGAGGCACGGTATGGGCATATTTTTTGGACACCATGTGTCGTGCATTCATTGAATTTAATGCTAAAGAAGATGGCAAACAAAATAGAGTGGATCCAACAAGTGTATGCAAAAGCTGAAGAGATCCAAATGTTTGTCACCAACCACCACATGTCACAAGGCATTTTTAGATCATTCTCGCAGTTGGAGCTACTAAAGGTAAGGAAAAGCTTTCTTTCTTTCTTTTTTTTTAATTTAAAATTTAAATATAAGTTTTTAGTATTCTTTTAGTTTTCAATTTTATTTTTAATTTTTTGTTCCTCATTCTTATTAGGTTGTTGAGACTCGGTTTGCATCACACACAATCGTCTTGAGACGACTTGTGAAGGTGCGAGAGGCACTCATGAGGATGGTAACCTCCAATCTTTGGTTTGTATGGAGGCAATCAAACACTCAACGGGCTCAAAAAGTGAAGAACATGATCTTAGAGGACCCTTGGTGGGATAGAGTGGAATATCTGTTGAGTTTTACAAAGCCCATTATGAGCATGATCCAATTTACTGACACAGATCAGCCATGTCTAGAGAGATATATGACGGCATCGACTCAATAATTGAGAAGATAAAAGCCGTCATAAATGCAAAAGAGCAAGATCACGAGGAAATATTTTTCAAACAAGTGAAATCAATCCTCATTGAGCAGTGAAACAAAATGACCACCCCATTACATCTATTGGCTTTTGCATTGACTCCTAGATTTTATAGCACAGAGATCCTTTCCTTGCCAGGGAGGATAGCACCATACACAGGATGAGGATGTCGGTGAGGGATATATGGTGGCATTGACTAGGCTCGTCCCTGATCCTGAGGCCCAAGACTAGGTTATGGTAGAGTTTGGCAATTTCATAGCAGAAACTGATCATAGCCTTCTCACTCTTCGGAGCAAATACAAGATGGATGCTCATATGTGGTGGTACCTCCATGGTACTTCATCGGTTTACTTGCAACCTCTTGCAATCAAGGTCTTGGCACAGGTAAGTTTTTAATTTTTTTATTCTTTCTTTTTTTTTTGTTATAACTTTTAGTTTTTAAAATTTAAGTTTGAGTGTTTAAGTTTGAAGTTGAACTTTGCATTGACTTTGAAGTTTGGGTTGCCTTAATAGGTTGCAAGTTCATCTTCCTCTGAGCGCAACTGGAGTACATATAGTTTCATCCACTCATAGAAGCGCAATAGGTTGGGGGCTAAAAGGGCTGAAGATTTGGTATACATACATTCCAACTTGCGCCTTTTATCCCACAAGCAGCCGGAGTACAAGGAAGGGTCAACAAGACATTGGGACATTGATCCAGAGATAGTTGACTTGGATGCTTCCATTTCCCACCATGGAGCATATGATGAGGAGAGTTTTGTGGCACCACGAGACCTACATGCACAAGGGGGTGCAACTGGCAGTGGCCCTAGTGCGAGTGGTTCGAACCCATGTGGTTCTAATGAACCACGTAATGATGATGATGTAGTTGATCTTGATCCTCTTGATGAAGAGGAATATGATGAATATTGAAAATGAAAGATAGTTTGAACTTTGAATATTGATCTATGATTGAATTTAATATATCATGAGATTCATGACATTCACATTGTGTTCGATTTAAGTATTTTAATTTAACTTTTAAGCTTTTAAGTTTCTAAGTTTTATCGGTATCCTAGCTTGTTTGTTGTGGTTATTCACTTATTTAGCTTATAACTTGTCTTTCATATGCATAATATGTGGTTAATAATTAAATTCCTATTTAGAAGGCTGCAATTTATATATTTTTTAATTTTTATTTAGTTTTTGTACTGCCATATCCTACGTTGTATCTCGGGGTCAAAACAAAATTGTCATTTCTGCGTATCGGATACTCCGTACCCGCTCCCGTATCCAAAACGTATCGGCAACTTCGTAAAGAATCAAACATTTTGGAAATAATCAGCATAGAAGCTCTTATCAACACACTGACATTACTCAGAGCTACTTGATCTATGAATAAGTTAAAACCCAAAGACATCGGAGGTTAACATGCAATCAAGAGGAATTACTTTTATGAATGAAGTGACAAAGGAATAAGTTATACCTCAAGGTGTTGGAGGTTAGTGATATATCAAGGGGAATTACTTTTATTATTTATAAATGACATGACAAAGAGGAGTCAATTATACCTTAAGGCATTGGAGATTAGTGAGCTACAAAGAGGGTAAAATTTTATACGGAAAAGTTACATTCCACATTTGTCATGAAGGGAGGACTTACAATATGTTAAGCTTCAAGTGAATGCTCATGTGAAATGATTAATCCATATATAATATCTTCACTCAAGTGGCCCCGGAGATAAGAATTCTGATAAACAGGATTTCCCTATTCTTCCCAACATAGCAACCTAAAGGTCTGAAATCCTGAAGTGATCAATGCCTCTCTAATAGTAGGTGTGGTGATTGAGAAAGGATCCACAGAAATGCCAAGCATAGCCATATTGACTGTTGCCAAAATGGATCCTGCTGCTTAAGGAAAAGAAAACACGGCAAGTGAAAATAATGCTGTCAATACCCCACGGCACTCTCCTCCTAAAGCTGTGGAAATAGAAATGCCAGATCCTCACCATCTGAGGGCTCTGAAACCCAAGTTGGAAACTGTAACGGAAGCACTCAAAGCTGATAATGAAGATGATATAGAAGAGTTTGCCTTCAAAGCTCAAATGAAGATACAATCTATACTAAATGAAGAATTAATCCTCTCTGAAACAGAAGATATGTGACCCCGAAATTGGGCAATAGATTCTATTAGTTGGGTTTTATGTTGGATGTTTATTAGAAGCTGGCAGCACAGAAGAGCTTTGATAAAAATGTGGAAGACAGGATGCTGGATTCAGACAGCAGTAGAAATGGGAATTTAACAGGATTGTTTTTGTGAGACAAAGCTCAAAGAAATTCAGTTCAAACCCAATGGCTGCAGCTTGGGGATGGTGTGAAGGGCTCCATGGTTCAGTTTCATTTATCTGTCTCTTTTATATTCGAGCCATTTCTGATATGTTCTTTTGCATATTTGTATCATTATGAACAGTTTTTGGATCCCGAGACAAATTTCATACTTTGCATCTGACAGTATGCTACATCAGTGCAGCTATTTCTTTTCTTAAAGAACAGAAGTGTCAAAATGACGATGAAGCTTGGAGTTGGACTTGGAGGTCTTTAACTACAAGCAATCTTATTAGCTTCTAACATACAGTGGCCATATATAATGATTTGGGATGCAAATCCTCAGCCTTGCAGCAATGTTATTTTAGATGTATGTTTGATTTAAAGCTGTTTAGGGCCCCTATAAATAGATGTATGTTATATCAATAAAAAGAGAAGCTAGTAGAATGTACGTTCTTTCATTAGACATAAATTTCAAATTTAATCAAGCTATTGACATTGTTGTATCAAACCGTGAAGGTTAAGAACTATCTACTGAATATTAATTTCTAGGTGTTTATTACAAACACACTCATAATTACTAAATGGTGTCTAGGCTGACCATGACTCCATAGTTCTTGTCACTAAGTCATATTTCTCATCTCTGAAGCAACAGAAAGAGATTCAATATATGCAGTTGGGAAATACAAAGTATGCAATGTACAAGGAGAAATCCTACTTACAGAACTACTGGGACTACAGTCAAAAACTTTCTGTTACGCGTCAGCTGTTTGCCATTATCTATCTGCTCCCACCATGTCAGCTTATTATATATCCCCTGGTCTTCTGAAAAGGGAGTACCCTTCTTCCAGTGAAAGAAATGATAAGTTACCTGCAAGTTTGCAAACAAAGCAATATGCCAATTACCAAAAGTAAATCAGTTTGAACATTGTAATCTGATATTTCATGAAACCATTAGATTATAGATACACATCATATCAAATTTCAAACAGGCCAAAGGTTAAGATACCTACAAAGCTTAAACTAAAGATACCAGCTCCATCAAACTTAAATATTGAAGACCAAACCCTGTACCCAGAGCATGCCTCTCGTCCACAACATACAAGGACATAAATGGTGTAACAAACCCTTGTAGGTGTGCACCAATACAGGTTATTATACCATATCATATTTTTTGGAACTATGATCATGATTTGTATCAGTATATTGCATGAATATAATTCCAAAATTGATGCCCTTAATTAATAATTTGAATTTTTGGGGTCATATAGGGCAAGAGATATTCCCACGAAATTCAGATTAATATCGGAATCCCACCATTCCCCCAACCAAATTCAGCTTTTAATGTACTCATCAATGTTTTCATCTCCTGTGTGGCCATTTCACTGATTAAAATATTGTACATAAAAATTCATTGTTAACAACTTAACCATTTACAGAAACAAAAATTGGGCATATTTATTAAATGTCAATATTGATGTAGAAATCCACAAATCCCAGAGTCATAGAACATGACATTTATAGCTGTTGTGTAAGATGGATATGCGGAGGGATGTTAAACACCTAGGACCAAGATATTATGTACATGAAGTAGTGAAGTGCCCAACTTGTGGCATGCAAACCCCTGGTTTATTACATTGGGTCTAATGAGTAGCTTGTCGATTTAGTTATATTTGGTAATATGTCGGTCAAATGGGTGATGCGTGAATTAAGGGTTTGGCCTGGTTTACCCTCCCTCCACTAGTATTAGATGAGTGGTTATATATAAGAGGCTTATATCCTCGTAGAAGTATCATGTTAAGCATGGAATATTAATATGGAAACCAATGTGTCCAGGAGGTGACACTCTAGATGAGGATCTAGATGTGTTGTAATCGTTAGCGGAAGCTTTACTAAGAGTGAACCAGAGGAGATATATAGAACTGATCAGTAAATGTATTTAATTATTTGTGTGTTTTGTACATGGCATACTCTTGAGAAAGATGTATGGTTGCTTATCTTCTATCTATTTGTTTGCTACAAGATCCATTATGGAAGTGGAACTGCTCAAGATTCCATGCGCGACTCTTTACCTTCCGATGGCGACCGTTACATGCGATGGCCCCCAGGTGTGCACAGAAAGCTGTCAGGTGCATTGGCATAACGCACACCCTAGAAGTGCCACTTGTAATGGTGTAGAGCAGCGCAGAGTGCCCACGAGGCTGATGTATAACCTGAAGGTTTTGCACAGAGGCTAAGCTACGTAGTGTATCTGGAGGTGCTGCACGGATGGTTGAGGCTGCTCTGAGGGCATGTGAATGGCACGGCATGGCACAGTGTGGTGTTGCTGCAAGTGCAGTGTGGTGATGCAAACACAATGCTGTTGCGTGCACAACACAAGGCTTTGAGTGATGCACTATGCCACAACTGTAGTTGTGCACACCACAGTGTTGGAGTCATAATGCTGTTGCAAGCGCACTAGAGGAGCAGTGTTGCTGTGATGCAGCACATGAGCAATGTTGTAAGGGCAGCACAGGAGCAATGCTGCCAGTGCAGAACAAAATCGTTGGCCCTTTCTTGAAAAGCAACAATCCCAATTGTGTCACATTTCGAACGTGAAGGGGGTGCAATCATCTCAAGAGTTCACATGGCATGGTTTCAGCATGGAATCACTTCAAGAGTCCAGAACCTCTTGCTGCTGACTGAGATAACGATAATCCAAAAATTGGTTGTGTACACACCATGGTGGCTATGCATGTATGCATGCCCAAGAATTAAATCACAGACATCAATTGGCACTACACAAAGACTAGCTACTCCCTAAAATGATGGATGGCATATGTAAAGCGGCATTTTAGTGCGATGTGTATACCCTTGTTTTCACAGGAATTGATCCATCCCAAATGGCATGGACACCGATGAGGCATGGTTGGAAGGTTCAGTCGCTTAATGGTTGCTCTGGAGCTAAGATTCTTCGTGCTCCCTCAATCAAACAGAAAATCCAATGGTTTCCCTTGCACCCGCATCTGCAAACAGAATCGACACTCCTCTTCTACATCGTGCGCTACTGGTGTAGTTGTTGCACTAAGGCTTCGGTATCTGTGTTCACTTCTACAAGTGGCTCATCTTCAAGATCCACGGTGCTTCCATGCACAAGCAAGTTCTTCTGCGCATAGCACTTTGCATTGGAGTGGCTGTGACTTCTTTGTTTATTGCACCATTTGCTTGTCTTGGACAATTGGTTCTTGTCTGAAGCATGTATCTTCCTTGGCGCAGACGATGTGTCCCGCTTGCTCTTCATTTTGATACTTCCTATATGGTCACCACAAAGCGATAGGCTTCACCCAACATCTTGACGCAAGCCAACTGCAGTTTTGACTGAATGAATGGTCACAACCTAAGTCACAAGGTTCGGAGAACTTTTCGCTTAAGTTCGGAATTCGCCGAACCTGTTATGTGGCATAAAAAATTCGGTCAAATTCATGTTGTTTGCATAGGCAAAAATGCAGAAAAACTCATGACAATAAAGAGCGGGAAAAAATGTGGGGAAAATCCCTCAGGTCCAATAAACCCTGCTTCTGTTTCTGCAAAATATGTCAAAAATATTTGTGGGCTCCAAGTCGAGCTAGGATCAAGTAGAAGGTTTTGTGAGCGGCAAACTGTTTTTGTAGAAGTCTTTGAACGAACACAAAGAAAATAGTTGCAACGGATTTGAACAGTGCTTGGAGTTGCCTCTAGTATTTTCATTACATCGATGCAAATAGGAAAAGGATGTGGCCATTGGAGTCGACGTGGCTATGGGCATTCAGCTACTGCACCATCACAGGGGAGAAATACAATCACTACTGCCTGAAGGTCTACACAATATCTGCTGCATGGAGGAAATCTACACAGTCACTGCCGTGTTGAGGAGGCCTGCAAAATCACTATTAAGTTGTAGACACCAATAATTTAGCTCGAGCAATTTAAATACTTAAATTGTGTTAATTATCCCCTTTCCCGCAAATTGACGACATATTGTCAATATCGCACATTTTCTCATTATCGTCATTAACTAATTATATTACTTTAATTAATTAACTCTTCTATTCAGCAACAACGCTAATTAATGACCTTCCGTTAATCAGCGCCCTTTCTATCTAGATTAATTAATTATTTCTACCCTTGTCTATTTAGATTAATTAATTAATTATTCTTAATTAATTAATTCTCTCTTCTATTTAATCAATAAATCATCATTTATTTGATTAAAATCCTCTTATAACATAAATCATACTAACTATTCCTCTAAAAGCTTCTATAAGCTTGCTCACCTATTAATTAATCACTTGGGTTAATTAATAAATCCCCTCAAACCCCATGAGTCACTAAAGGACAAAATAAACTCTCCTAAGGTTGACTCAACCCCCTTTCAACCATCTTTATCCACAACTAACTCAACCTAGCTATTATCCCACATGTAAAGGGATGTAGAGATTCTTTTATCCATTGGGCTATATAAGGAGCCCTCCTCCTACCTTTCTATTTACACCTTTACACCTTGCATGCTTATAGCTAATCTATAGGCATTTTATCTTAGAGCATCTTTCATTTGAGCTAATAGCCTCATTCTTGCATTTCATTCATCCAAGCTTTTGGGTCATATGGAGAGAATCAAAATGGTCTTGTAGCCATACTTTGATGAGCTTCCATTCCCAAACCCTTGAAGATCAAACAATCAACTTTGATTGCCATGGATCTATCTAGGTTCATTTAGTGTTTTTGGTGATCTAAAGAGTAGAGATTCAAATGTTTAACATATTAGTTTGATTTCTATTTCAAGTTCTAATGCATGATGTTGGTCTTTAGTCTTATTTACCTCTTAACATGATGATCTTTGTGTAGTTAGTTCATGTTTTGAAACTATTAAGGTGTTAGCCTCAATTCCCTTTGCATAGCTAACTAATACATTGATACGAAAATCGAAGAAATTTCTCGGTCGTCCAAAGGTAAGTTAAAACTTAAAAAGACATATTTTTCTTCTTACATTGAATTTTCTAAACGTTTCATTTTTTTTATTCTTTAATAAAGTTTTGAACAAATAAAAAACATATATTAAAACGTCAAACATTATAAAACATTTTAGGGTTTTATAATGTTTGAGGTTTTATGTGTTTTTATATTATTTTTATGTGTCAAACCTTAAGGTCAGAGGATTGCCCACTCCTCCCTCTCTTGACCCCCTAGCCATTGCTTCGAAGTTCCTCACAGATAACTTGGAGCTGCCCAAGGTTCAATTGGATAGAGCTTGGTTTGGTCTAGAATCTACTCTCTTTATCAGTTTCAAGTCAGTTGATGACCGCCTTAAGGCTCTCAGAGCCAAGCGGAAACTTTTCTCTCTACCCAATAAGGTCTTTCTCGACGAGGATCTTACTAGAGAACAAGTTGCCGAACTCAAGAAATCTCGAGAAATTGTCATGGCAGCCGGAAAAGCAGGGAAATGGGTGGCGATTCGTAACCTCAGGCCAGTGGTTCGGGATTCCTTCCCTCCTGGTTGGGCTCCCAGATCCAGCTCTAGTTCCAGATGACGGTTCCGACGGGAGAAGGCTCGGAAGCAGGGCATCTCCTTCGCATGCTTGGAATGGAAATGGGTCCTTTTAGTTCTCTTGGCCTCCTGCATGATGCCTTAGGTCTCTCAGACCTTCTCTTTTTACGGAAACACATGCAAGCCCGGTTCGCCCTCTCCCAGACATCAGTGGTTACTATTGGCTTTCTGTTTGCAGACAAGAGACTCAAAGTTCTGGCGGCGTCAGGGGATCTAGCGGGGTTGCTTGTTTAGTCAGGGACACCCTTCAGAGCAAGATTTCTATTGCCGCTGAGGATGAGTCTGCCCGCTTTCTTTGGGTTCGGATCAAACGTAATTCTCCCCTCCTGAGAGACATCTTTATTGCGGTCTACTACTTCCCTCCAGCTTCCTCTTCATTTGTCATCCACAACGGCCCAAATGGAGACCCCTTCTTTGACCTTTATGCTGGTATATCTCAGTTCTCGGGCTCTGGGGAGGTCATCATCTTGGGGGACTTCAATGCCCGTACCAAAAATATGCAGATTCCGAGGCACGACAGGACCGACGATGTACTTTGCACTTCTGAGGTGGATCCAGAGTTGGTTGGCTTCCAACAAGATTCTGAGGACATGACAAGGCCCCTGACTTCCTATGGCCGACATCTTCTTGAATTAGGGGAATCTCATGACCTACTAATCCTGAATGGCATTCCTCGCTTTCCTAATTCCCGGTCCTTCACCTACAGACCCTTTTGTGGTGGGGCCAGTGTTGTTGATTACATCATGACTACCCCCGACTTGATTCCTTACATACACCACTTACGTGTCTCCCCCATCCCTCTTGCTGACCATGCGACCCTCTCCTTTTCCCTCCAGGCTCTCCCCCGGTCCCCACCCCCTCCCCTTGTATATCACGTACTATTTGGAAATTTGACACAGGGGATCCCGACACCTTTTCCTCCTACCTTCGTCTGCTTCTCCCCATTCCCCATTTCACCTCTCTCACCTCGGACCAGATGTTTAATACCCTCTCCTACGCTATTTGTGAGGCGGCCATGAGTTCCTTCCCCCACGTCACTCACTCCACCCTGCGCCATGGTACTTGCCCTATGAACAAATGGTATGACAAGGAATGCAAAGCCTTCCATCGGAAACTCCGCTTTGCTTTCTTGCATGCCCTTCCCTCCTTCCCCTCCCTGAAGTCAACCTATCGTCGTCTCCTTCGACATAAGAAACACACATTTATCTCTCATAGGCGTCGTGAGCTTCGTTTGTCACTTATCCACTCTCCCAAACATTTTTGGCACACCATTCTTCCCCGTCATTCTCCTTTACCCCTGGACCTTGATCCCAATTCCATGTTCACTCACACCTCCACTCTTTATGACTTCTCGGCCAGCCCCACATCCAGGTTCATTCCCCTCCCTCCCTTTGCCATATTTTCACCCACACCAATGTGAGGAATGCCATTCTTGCTATGAGCTACAGTAAAGCAGGGGATGAGGAAGGGTTCCATGCGGAACTCTTCAAGTTTGGTCAAATGACGCTCCTCGGTTATCTTGTGGACCTCTTCAACCAGGTGGTTTGTACAGGTTTTCCAGTCTCTTGGTCCCACCACCTCATCCACCCTATACACAAGTCAAGGCCCACTTCCGACCCCAACAATTATAGGACTATCATAGTGGGTCACACATTCTCCAAGCTCTATGCTACTGTTCTTCATTTGCAGCTTTCTAAGTTCCGATCGATCTACCATTGCAGAGCTAAGGGGCATGCGGGCTTCTAACCGACTTACCAGACTACCGACCACATCCTCACTCTTCGGGCCATCATCGAAGAGGCTCGCCACCGCTCTTCCAGAGTTTTCTGTTGTTTCGTGGATTTTCGAATACAGCCATCACGCGCCTTTATGAGGAGGTCTTTGGCCGCCTTCGCACTTTTGTTGGCTTGTCTGACTTCATCAGGAGCACCATTGGTGTCAAACAGGGTTACCCCCTCTCTCCTACCTTATTTGGGATCTATATCGATGAGCTTGAGGGCTTTCTCAGGGGTCACATACAGGAAGGGGATGGGTGCCTTCTGCACCAGGTTTTGATTTACATCATCCTCTTTGCAGATGACGTAATTCTCCTGGCTTCTTCTGCAGAGGGTCTCTAGAGGCAGCTGGATGCCTTAGCTCTTTTTTGTGATCATCGACAGCTAACTGTGAATCTTGGGAAAACCAAAGTTATGGTTTTCAATTGTCTGAAGACTTCAGACCTCCACTTCTTCTTTAAGGGTGTGGAGATTGAGACCACTTGCTCTTATACCTACCTGGGGATTCTTTTTTCTGGACCTCATTTTAGCCTCCGTCTGGCTCTCAAACCCCGAGTTAATAAGGGGTTTGGTTCTTTGGTGATTCTTGAGAGACAAGTGTTTCTGCCACCACTTTCAGGACATTCCTTCCAAGATGTCCCTCTCCGATTCACTGGTTAGGCCCACTATTCTGTATGGTTCGAAGTTTGGGGTCCCTCTCTTTTGGACTCAGATTGGGCCACTATCGAGCGCGTTCAGATCCTCATGCTCAGACGTATTATCAGGAGCAAAGAATTTGTTCCTCACAACATTATTCTTGTTGAGTTTGGGGCTCGCCCTTTTCGTTTGGAGACCATCTTCAACCTTGTGTTGTTGCACCGTATCCGGGGGTTCTCTTGCTCTTCTGTTGACAGAGACAGGTACATTTATCTTGCCTACTGCTCCTCTGAAGCTATTGCATCTTCAGATCACAATAGACGATCTCGCTGCTGGTATGCCTGCATTTCACGCCTCTTCGAGTCCATTGGCATCCAAATGGACCGTCTCCCACCCTTCAACTATTCTCTGGATGCCCCTACCCATCTCGCTACCCAACCAACAAGACCTTCATAGGATAATCAGAGATGATATCTACAGACAGTTCATCCAGACACTGACCAACCCCAGGGTTGGTCCAAAGATGTCACTCTATGCGGCACACTTCCTTGAGATTCGTGATGGGGTCATTTTCAAACCCATGTACATTTCCCGACATTGGTTGCAGCCCTTCGTATCTCTCTGGGTCAGTTTAGAGTGGGCTCACATCGACTTCGTGTTGAGACTGATCATCACTTAGACGCTTTCGAGCGGACTTGCCTGCTTTGCTCTCTCCAGGAGGTTGAAACCGAAGAACACTTCATTTTCAGGTGTCCTGTTTACTATGAGATTCGTGGGCGATTCCATTGCCTATTCCGCGAGCTTCCTTCCTTCACAACTTTCTTCAGATACTATGATCAGAGATGTCTTGCTCTCTACCTTCGAAGGCCCTCAGGCTTTGGGACAAGCTCCTCCATCCTCCCCCAAACGGATGGCTACTAGACTGATCACTTCCTTCTTCCCGGTTCTCCCGGTGAGGGGTGCTAAGCGACACTTGGTCACGTGTCTGGACCCCCAGTCCAGGTCCGTCAGATCTCAAGACTCCATTTCTTCCACCCGAGGCTCCCTATCTCAGGCATGTCCCAGGGGCCCTCCACATAGACAGCAATCCTCCAGGCTTACTAAGAGGCACCGCCTTCCTCCCGACACCCAGCTCCCAGGCGCTACAATCTCGGCTTCTTGTCATCAACGCACTGCAAGTCCCTCTCATCCGGCCTTGAGTGTTAGGTGATGTTGTTGGGAATGTTGCTCCTTCTTCCGCTCCCTCCCCACGCAGTCATCTCTCTCTTCTTCATTCCTGGTCTCTCGGCCTCTGTTGTTTCCTTCTCTTCCTCTCCTCTCATTGTATTTCGGGCGACCCGCTGGGTCCTCTTCGCCGATTGTTTACTTTGTACTCTGCAGTCCCATTGACCTACTTTTGTGGTCATTTCACGACATTAATAACATTATCTTATTTTATCTTATCTTATCTAAACTAAATTGTCGATACGTCCCTAGCCCCCGTACTGCTCGATACGTATCCGCACGCGGATACGTGAGGGTACGAGTACGGATACGTGTTGAATACGTACGGGTTCGCCTCCTCGAGTACGTCCAAATGTACCGTGACATACCACGGACGAACCCATACGTACCGCGGCGAACCCAAAGCCAAAATACGCCTTTTAAGGCATTAAAACACTTTGTAAGGAGGTTTTTCGAGTTAACCACCGCAAGGAGGAGGAGATAGGGGGCAGCCATTGCTTGCAAGAAGTTCAAGTTTGTTTAGAGGAAGCAATTGTTGAGAGGAATATATTGTTTTATTGTTCATTCAAAAGAGTAAACATCACATTTGGAGGTAGCATTTGTTTGGAGGCAACAAGGATCTACACTACAGGTATTTTTTTATTTAATTCATCCTTTTATTTTATTTTTTAAGTTTTTTTTTAATTTATTTTGTTGCATTTTTTTTTTAAATTTAGAGTTTAAACACATCCTAAATCTGTGTATGCTCTCACCTCACACCTTTATGGTGATCTCAAAGATATATATATAATTTTTTAATATATATGTATGGACATATCCAAGATGTATCGTACTCCAAGGGTTTTAAAATTTACGTATCCGCGTATCAAACCCACACCCGTACCCATATCTTGCAACATAGCTTCTAAATGTTACATTTGTAACCTAAAAGTTTTTACATAAAAATTTAAATTTAAATTTTTATATTAAATTTTAATATTAGATTTATTTTTAAATTTAATTTAATTTTTATAAGGTTTTAATAATTTAATTTTTTTATAATTCATTTTTATCAATTTAATTATTATGCTTAGAACTTAGTATGAAGTTTAAGAACTTAGTATTACATGTATAAGAATGTGGTCATAAATTTTATATGTTTTTGTTAAGAAATAAGGGATAAAATACGACAAACAATCCCTCACAGAATCGCAACAATAGAAAACTAATATGCAGAAATTATTACAAATCTGAAATAAAAGTGCAAAATAAAAAAAACACAACACAGAGACAGTATTTAACATGGTTCACCCAATTTGGGCTACGTCCACCAAGAATCACTTGATCAGATTTTATTACAAGCCACCTCTTCTCTCAATACAATAACTTGATCTGTTTGGAGCTATGTTCAACAAACTCTACAAAATTCACACCCGAATTCACACACATCTACAATGTTACATCAACTCTACCATATGCACAAAACCACATAAAGAGGCAACTGCTTAAGCAATTTTACAATACCGTGGGTACCAAAAACATGGGACAAAACTGACCCATAAACCTATGGGTCAAAAAATCCCACCCATATGAAAACTAGCTCCACAACCTAACAATCTCTCACTTGAGACTAGCTTTCCTCTGAGCAAGCTTCTCAACCTTTCACTAATTTCCGTGAAGACCAACCAAAGTTGAACACACTTCGCTTTTCCTTGTGACCACCTTGGTCATCATGTCTACAGGATTCGACTGCATGAATCTTCTCCACCTTCAACTTCTCTTCCTCCAAAGTTGTCCTAATGAAATGGTACCTAAGTCAGTATATGATTCGTCCCTAGAGTGGAAAGCAGAATTCTTAGCTAGGTGTATAGCACTCGACTATCACTACGCAACTCCCTTCCTCCTATTTATGTCCCAACTCCTCAAGCAATTGTCGTAGCCAAATCAACTCTTTACTTGCCTCAGGCAAAGAACATACTCACCTTCGTGGTTGTGAAGCCACAAGCTTCTATAGTTGTGAAATCTAACTCACCGTTGTCCCACCTACAACATAAATATAATTTGTCATGTTCCTCCCGTTGTCTACATCCCCAAACCATATCTCGAATCTACATAACCACGCAAAGTGGTGTCGATCCACCGTAGCAAAAACGTCCCCATGGTCCTCTCAAATACCGAAGGATCCACTTTCTTCGCTCGTCCGCATGATCTCTACTAGATCACTCATAAATCTACTCACCGCTCCCACGCATGGGCTATATCAAGCCTAGTGCACCCCATGGCATACATCAAATCACAATCATCTGCTGATGAGTAAGGTACCTTGGACATTTGGTTTCTCTCTTGCTCTATCTTGGGACACTGCTCCTTTGATAACTTGAAATGGCTTGCCAAAGGAGTCCCAACTAGTTTAGCATCCTGCATATTAAACCTCTCCAAGACCTTCTTAATGTACTCTTCCTGAGATAAAGTCAGCTTTTGTTCCTTCCTATCCCGAGATATCCTCATACCAAGGATTTGTTTGGCTGCCCCCAAATCCTTCATAGAAAAGGAGTCACTTAGTTGTTTCTTGAGTACTTTTATTTCCTACATGTTTTTACCTACAACCAACATGTCATCCACATACAAACACAGGATAATATAACTGCCATCCTCAAATTTCTTTGTATACACGCAATGGTCGAATGACATCTAATATAGCCTTGCTCCATCATTAAGCTATCAAATTTCTTATACCATTGACGTGGAGCTTGTTTCAAGCCATACAAGCTCTTCTTCGCCTTTGCACACCATCTCCTCTTTACCTTTGACCTCATAGCCCTCTTGCTACTGCGTATATATAAATCCTCCTCCAAATCACCATGGAGAAATGCGCTCTTTACATCAAGCCGCTCTAAGTGCAACTCTTCTCGCTACACCTAGTCCAAGGACAGCTTCTAATAGAAATCATTTTTACTACAGAGAAAAAATCTCATCAAAATCTATACATTTTTTTGTGCAAACCCCTCGACCACCAACCGTGCCTCAGTATCTTTTTGCCTCCTTCCTCTTTGACTCTGTACACCCACTTGTTCTCGTAATGTTCTTTTGCCTTCAGGTAGCTTCACCAAATCCCATGTTTAGTTCTCCATGAGAGCCTGATGCTCCTCATCCATAGATTGCTCCCCACTTCTTCTTGGCATCTACCTACATTGCTTCATCATAGCTCTCTAGTTCTCCAATGTCAATGAGTAATAAATAATAAATAATAAAGAGGAGAAAAACGTTTAGGTTCTCTTCTTGCCCTAGAAGACCTCAATATAGGAGTTTGGGGTTCTGCTGAGGAGGCTCTGAACCGATTCATGTGTCACTTTCTCATCCGTAAGATCCTCTACCACCGCATATTCTTTCTTGGATTCTTCCTGTTTTCCTACAATCACATTTATACATGACTTTCTCATTAAAGACCACATCCCTAGATCGAATGATTTTCTTGTCCTTAATACTCCATTTATATTTAGCGTCATCACCACCATAACCAATGAAAGTATATTTTTCTCGATTTAGTCTCTACCTTGGTCATGTCATCTTTATCTATATGGACAAACACCTCACATCCAAAGACTCTAAGAAATGAATAATTAACTTTCTTATCATACCATGCCTCCTCGTATGTCTCCATCCAAGCACTTGAGGGTCCTCTATTTATCAAGTACACAACAGTGCTCACCGTTTCGCCCAAAAAGAAAGAGCCGATCCCGCATGTAACCTCATGCTCCTAAGACGCTCCATTATTGTTCTGTTCATCCTTTTTGACACCTCATTCTATCATGGAGTTCCCGGAACCGTCTTTTGCCTGCGGATTCCATTCTTAGAACAATAATCATCAAATTCATTGTTGCAATACTCCCTTCCATTATTTGACCTGAGACATTTTAGCTTAAGACCTGTTTCATTCTCTACCAAGGCTTTCCATTTTACAAAAGTGTCAAATACATCAAATTTGTTTCTAATACAATAAACTCAAACTTTCATTGTTGCATCATCAATGAAAGTAACATAATAACTCAACCCCAAGAGATGATACAGAGTCACCCCACACATCGAATGCACCAGCTCTAACTTAGTCTCTTTCTTTGTAGGTCTAACCTTGAGAAACCTTACTGCATTCTGCTTTCCCATATATGCATTATTCACGAACTCCAAACCTATTTCTCGTATATCCTGACAAATCATTCTTTATGATCTCCATGCCCTTATGGCTCATATGACCAAGCCGATAGTGCCACAATGTTGATCTACTTTTGAAGCCACAAGATTACAAACATTAGTGTTATAAGTGGTTAAATACAAGGTTCCACCTCTTACCTCTTGCACACCACAAGAGCACCCTTGTAACCTTCCAAGAGTCCGTTTGTAAATATCACAATACAACCATCACTTCCCAACCGCCCGCCAATATCAAATTTCGTCTTAATGCGAGGCACATGTCCGACATCCTTCAATAGCCAAGTATTCCCATTTTGCATCTTAACCCGAACAAAACCTTTTCCAACTATGCTTGCAGCTCATCATCACCAAGAAAAACATGCCCAAAATCTCCTTGACATAATCAACAAAATAATGTTTATATGGAGTAAAGCATGGAAAGAAGTCCCCGAATCTAAAACCCAAGATTCGAGTAATATTGTGCAAAGAAAGAATCAAAACATCATGACATACATTACTCATTGCCACATTTGCCTCCTTGTTTTTTTCCTATTGTTTTTTCTTGTCCCGAAGCTCCCAACAAATCTTCTTCGCATGCCCTAACTTTCCACAAGGCCAAAGATACTATCTTGCTTTTGGATTTTGACCTTGCCCAATCCTTTGATTTTCCACGGCTTCCTCTATGCTTCTATCTCCCTCTAGTTTTCACTTTGTCAAAGCATTCCCTGAAGTAGAAGATTCCCCAGAGTTTTTTCTTCTCATTTCCTCGCTTAGAATCACCCCTACAACATCCTCAAACTTCAACTTTGAGTTAGTTGGAACCGAGTTGCTTACCGCCATTACCAGGCTATTCCAACTCTAAGATAAAGAGCACAAAATTAATAAAGCCCTAGCTTCATCAAATTTTATCAGAATCAAGCTAGCATATTTACAACCGTATTAAAATCATTTAAATGATCTACTACTGAACCATTCTCAGACATCTTCATATTAAACAACTTTTTCATTAAAAATATCTTGTTAAAAGCAGAGGATTTTTCATACAACTTCCCTAATGCATCCATCAGTTCTTTTGTAGTTCTTTCCTTTAAAACATTAAATAATACCGAAGATGCAAGACATAGCCGATTGTCCCAAGTGCCTTCCTATCCAACAAATCCCATTCTCGCATCCATCATGCTTGAGGGTTTGTTTACTTTCTCAAACAGCAGAATATAAAGATCCTTCTAATAAAAGTAATCTTCCATCTCGCATCTTCTAAAGACTCAAATTCTCGCTCATTGAATTTATCAACCCTTGATCTTCCATCATCTCGCCATAGCTCCCACGCAAGCTAAAGTTTTCCTGCGATTCAATACTTTAAATAACCAAACCAGGGTCTAATACCAATTGTTAAAAAATAAGGGATAAAATACGCGGAACAATCCCTCACAGAATCGCAACAGTAGAAAACTAATATGCAGAAATTATTACAGATCTGAAATAAAAGTGCAGAATAAAAAAACACAACACAAAGAGACAATATTTAACGTGGTTCACCCAATTTGGGCTACGTCCACCAAGAATCACTTGCTCGATTTTATTACAAGCCACCTCTTCTCTCAATACAATACCCAGATCTGTTTGGAGCTATGCTCAACAAACTCTACAAAATTCACACCCGAATTCACACACATCTGCAATGTTACATCAACCCTATCATATGCACAAAACCACATAAATAGGCAACTGCTTAAGCAGTTTTACAATACTGTGGGTACCAAAACCATGGGCCAAAACCGACCCATAAACCTATGGGTCAAAAATCCCACACATATGAGAAGAGCACATTTCCCGAAATACCGAGCACATTTTTCGAGGCCCAAAAAACATTTCTGGGGCTACGCCCCAAACTTGAGTGAGACAACTGTAGAAAGTGTATAGTACTTTTAGTGTACAGTCTTCAACACTTCCACACATGAAAATAGGCTCCACAACCTAACAGCTTTTCTATTATTTGAACTTAGTGACGAAAGTTTTTTCGAACTTATCCATTGGGCGAACTTGAACCGAATTTTATCCTCGTTGAACTTGAATTCGCACTCAAACCTTACGACTTAGGTTGCAACCCACTGCAGTACTTGAAAACTCTATGTTGCTCAGACTCAAATGAACCCAACTTCACCTAGAGGTCATGGAAGGCATCAGGCTTGGACAAATTGTTCATGTCCTTGTTGGAGTAAATGCCACTGAATGCAGTAATCTTCATAAACATCTTCGAAATAACATGAATTTTTGAAGGCTTCCAAGAATGTATCATAAATTGATCAAACCTTTTTACTATCAAGTCTCCTTCTACGAGAGTGCGCTTGCCACCACTTCTACATAGGTGAAGAAACTTTCCACAATGTGATCTCTGATCTTATCTTCTCTGGAAAAGTCATTCATGGAAAAGTAAGAATCTACTGATCTAAC
The DNA here is from genome assembly GCA_018340775.1 of Taxus wallichiana var. yunnanensis. NCBI lineage: Eukaryota > Viridiplantae > Streptophyta > Pinopsida > Cupressales > Taxaceae > Taxus > Taxus wallichiana. The sequence goes on from CM031237.1 coordinate 919,405,733, forward strand.
CAGTTTTCTACTGCATTTGCATTTATGTTTCCTTCAATCACAAGAATGTCTAGATTTAATTGAAACTTAGGGGTGACTCAACCCCTAAAAGCCTTACCTGATGATGAAGTCAATGGAACCACTCATCGAGGAATTTTGCGAACAGGCTAAACAAAACTTCCGTTATTCTATGAAGTCTTTCTTGATCATTGAGTGAATATCAACTTGCATTGATTTTACCATCGGAACATTGTTGAAATGGTCAGGGAGGTAGCCTAATGGATCTTGAGGTTTGATGTTGAGGCTCAAATACTCCGACCACATTCGGTAGGACATGCAAAACAAACCACTATGATACCAATGATTTGAATCCCAGTGTCTAAGGGATGCTCTAGATGAGGATCGTGATGCACTATAAGCATATGATGAAGCTTTACTAATGAGTAAAAAAATGGGATATAGACTTCAACTGTAAATGTGTTTATTTATCTGTGCATTCTGTACATAGCATGCTCTTGAGAAAGATGTATGGCTACTTATCTTCTATCCATCTTTTTGCTATCTAAGGCTACAGATGCATATAAAAATATTACAAAACCTGAAGGCACCTAAACCATTATGGAAGTTGAACCGCTCAGGATTCCGTGTGTGAGTTCAACTTCCAATCATTACGTGACTTGGCTGCAAGGTGTGCGCAGGAAGAGGTCAGGGCGTTAGCATAATGCGCGACCAGGAGGTGCCACTTGGCATGGCACAGCATCACAAGGAGTGTCCACGTAACCAATGTATAACTCAAGATCTTGTGCCGAGACGAAGCTGCACGGAGTATATGGAAGTGTCATGCAGATGGCCAAGGCTGCGTTGATGTGCGCGTGGCGAAGTGTGGTGTTGCTGCGCACACAATGTGATGCTATGAGCAATACTACAAGTGCGGTACTGCTGCAAGCGCAACGCAGTGCTGTGAACGATGCACAATGCTGCAACTGCAATGGTGTTGTGTGCGCAGTGCAGTGCTGCTGCGAGCACACCACAGGAGCAGTATTGCAGGCATGTTGTTGTGAATGCAACACAGGAGCAATGTTGTGAGTGCATCACACAATGCTGCTGATGTCTTTGAAGCCATGCCACATGTTCCTTCATACTGCGCAAAAAGCATATGATGCAAAGGGCTGAGAGGTGCTTGAAGCATGGACTTGTTAGGATTGCACTCAAGGGATGAGTATGTGGGTGCACAGCTGCGCACGGATAAAATATTGAGATGGCAAGTATTACGGCTGGGTTGTTGGTTCAGCTCATATATTGGAAATTTTTTTAAGTGATTCATTTCTTAATGAATACTATGAAGCATAATACCTAACCCTACCTCAAGGGAGTTAATCTGAAGCATTTTGAATATTTGGGTACATTGGTACCTCCAATACATTTCTTATGTTGCATATTTTAGTTATTCCGCAATCCATAATGTTAAGCAAACGCGATTTCCTAAAATATTATGAATAAGGATTTCAGTTCTTGTTTGCCTTTTTTTTGCAAAATCGATTTTTATCTTTAAAAGCGGTAGTTGGTAGAAATTTAGACAAGTGAGTATCAATATACCAAAAATATAACATAAATGCACAGCACGAGATGTATGAAGGGTACCATTGTACCATATATTCAGTAACTCCAAAAACAATACCATTGACGTAGGGTTGCACTATACTACTCCTTGAGGAAGGAATCATTCCACAAGATCTCCCACTATAGGAGTTGAAAAATGCTATCTTCTATATCTAGAACTCAACATGATGCTTTTATAATGATATGAGCCTCTTATATGTAATATCTCAACTTATAACAGTGCAGAACTTTACACATTTTACAGACTTGATCCACACAAATAACACATTAGATCCAATATAACTAACCAAAGGGTTATGCATACCACGTGTTGGCTACTAAATAAGCTCCATATGCATCATAATATCATGGGCCAGGTGTATAACATCCAAACCCTTCCCCTTATTATATGGAAAATAGTACATATGTTTACACACATCATGGACAATTGATAAAATAATTTTGTGTCTTTCCACGAAACAATTTGGCAATCTCTTATTCCCATTCATGATAAAAACAAAGTTCTGATGAGGATTGTTTTTAAATCAAAGCTTCCTTCACCATGTCTACCATGAACTGCTGCTGATCTACATAAATCAGAATTGTACGGTTTCCCTTACGTGTCAGTGATCATGTCTCCCATAGGCCAAAATTGATGCTAATAATGCAATGTTTATACAGTAGTAGCAAAAATGCTGACTATAATGTATATATTAGGGTAATTCAATACAATACACATATCTAGCAACTAATAGAGTACTTCCACACTCATTGTAAACTAGAGATGGGGAAGAGGCTTGTTAACATGTAAATTCACTGATGCAGAACAGAAACATAAATTGAAAATCAGGACCAATTTTTCAGTCAGGGCGCCTTGGAAAATCATGTTATCATCTCACTGTAGACTATGCCAACCATGGACCATTTGTAACATAATAATATAGCATTTCAAAATTAATTTTTGTCAACCTCCAGTCACGAAAGTGGGTCATGAAGATTGACTCGATATTAACAAGCAGCTGATTCTCAAAAAATGACAGTAAATAAAGATGCACTGGAAAAACACCAAATGCATAAGAATGAAAATGCTAGGGAGCTACACAATGAAGGGTTCATAAGGCATAATACTTGCTCAAGGTTTTGCAAATGGGGTAGCAAGCTAAGCAAGCCTATTTGTGGGGAAAGATCCACAGTTATGCATGCTTGATTCAGAACAGTATTGGGATGGGTAACTTTCTGGAAAGCCCTGATGCTTCACCCTTGTGAGCAATACCTGAGTGCCAAATGGACCATTCAAGCTCATGAAAGATGGGTTCTAGTGAAATGCTAGTCATGAAAGATGATTCATCAGATTGTTGTCCATATTAACATGCATCTTTTCCCCGGAAAATGATATTACATGACTTCAATGATATTAATAATTTTAATTTTGCTTCTTGTGGGCATCAATTTGCTATTGAGTGTCAACGTTCAATCTTCACAGTACAGAGCACATTTCACAAAATGCCCCCTGTATGTGAGCATGTTAAGGGAATGGCCAGGAATATAACTGCATGAAGGTCATGTAGGCCACCATGCTAGTAACACATATCTGTGCTAAAAATGATAAGACAGACCAGCCTTTACATTCCCTCAGCAGATGCATCAAAAAGAGAACTAATACACCAATTTGGAACTCGAGCCAACTTCCCAATATGTCATGTTTCTCCACCCATATCTTGGTACTCATTTTCACAGCTCTACATATTAGTGAGCCTAACCCCTAAAGCAAGTATGAAAATGAATGTCAAGTGCCCCTAACAATAGGAGCTAATCCTCCAAAATATAATTGATGGTGGACATATTCCTATACCACATTTAGCGAGGAAGAATTGATAGAGTGAATCAAGCAGCTTCTACTTAGTTGGCCTGCTCGCATGTTCACCTTTCCTCAACAAATATGTCCTCTTAGGTGTATGCAGGTATGAGGAAGGTTGTCCCTAACAATCATAATTAAGATCGTATTCAAGGAAAAGTTCCATACAACTTTATCATCCGAAGATGAATGTCAATATTCAAACTGTGCAGAACTCTACGGAACGTGCAATGTAGAGATCAGAAATAAGAACTAAAACCAAAATTTATACCTTTATGACCCCAGCCATTACAAAACAAGTATTGTCCCGTGCAAAATGTGTTTGAACACAACCACACTACGTTGCCAGGAAATGAAAGCGGAAACAGGGTCTGAAACACATATTTTTAAAAAACCCTTGGGTGCGAAACACAGAAATGCAATTTTTAAAAACCTTGGGTATGAAACAGAATAGAAAGGTTTGTACAATATATTATTAAAAATATATAGATATATCCACCCCCAGGTTTTGCAAACTTAACTTCGATGGATCCTCTAAAGGTAATCTGGGTTTATCGGGGCGGGGTGTATTATTAGAGATGAGTTTGGGAAAGTGTTGGTGGCAGGATCTTTCCCTTGGCGGATGGAACCTGCAATTTGGCCGAAGCTCAAGCTTTGCTGGAAGGGGTGAAATCGGTGGCCAAGGGTTGCGATCATCTTTGCATTGAAGGGGATTCTCAGGGTGTTCTCCAATCCATCCGCAAGGGGAGTGCAGAGTTTTGGCCATTAAATTTCTTTATTTCTAATATCTTGTATTGGTTGGGTAAAATTAATGTTTGGCAAGCCACTCATGTTTATCGGGAGGCCAATAAGGTGGCCGATTTTTTGGCTAACAAGGGTACGGTTTCGCGGGAAGGGGCACTTATTTCTTTGCAAGTGAAAGATTGGTTCAGATTAAGGGCCATCATAGTTGGGGATGGATGGCGGGCGAAGAATGACAAATGACTAATTGGCTTCGTCACATGTGTTGTAACATTAAGTGGCAGTCTCTATTTCCTTTTTCTACAATTGTGCTTTGGTCTCTTTTGAGCTATACTTCAATGGCGGTTACTACTCTGTCGTGGGTGTTTTTGAGAGGGGAGAAACGGGAGTTGGCATTTTTCTCTGCGTTTTCTCAGTCCCGTTTGCGCAAAGTGTTTAGGGTGGGTTCTTCCCCTGTCTATGATGCCATCAAAAGGATATTGGGAGTTGAGTATCTTCTTTGTTCGAAGCGTGCCAGAGTTAATTCAGAAGTAGCTTCAATCTTTGTGACAATCCTACTTCTCATCAAACAAGATAAGGCCGCAGCTCTGGAGATTGCTCGTTTCTTCATTTTCCCGTCTCACGAGTGGGTTTAGAGGAGGAGGTGGCTAACTATAATTTGTCTTCTCTTTTCTTCTTTGACAGTCCTAAGGCCGAGGCTGGTTGGGTGGCATAGGGTTATGTGGAGTAGTTGACAGAGCGGAACAACTCTCTTATTCCATTTGAGTTTGGCGGTTCATGATTTCTGCTGGTCCAAATGTCCGGTGCCGTGTCGTCTTCCCCATTGGATTTTTCTGCTATCAAAGCTCGATCGATCCCGAGCACTGTTCGGGTCCACGCTTTGCGGGCTAAGATTGGTTTGGAATATAATCTTCTGCTTAAGATGGCCAAGGAGGGTGGCGATCGTCACAAGTTGGTTTCTCGGCGAAGGAGCTCGATGGGTCCAATGTAGCCCCACTATCATGCGGCTTAATGGAAGTGGTTGTTTTTTCGACGATGCTTGAGTCGGTCGGTTATGGTTAGTGGCCATTGTGGTTTTTTTTTTTGCTTCAGTTTGGTTGTTCGTGTCCCAATTTTTGTTGTTTTGTCTGTTTTGGCTGGTGTTGCTTGTTTAGTGTCATCTTTGTTTGTAAGGGTGAGGTCCCACCACCCCCGAGTTCATACTCCGGTTCAAAATCATTTAGAAATCTAAAATATATATATATAGGTTGCTAGGAAATGAGTGCGAGTTCAAGACGGGTTCGAAATGCGGAAACACCAAAAAAAAATTTAAAACCTTGGGTACAAAACAGAACAAAAAGGTCGGTCACAATATATAATTAAATTTTATATATATAGGTTGCTAAGAAATGGGTACAGTGCACGGTACAAAACACGGAAACGCCAATTTTCAAAAAACCCTTGGGTACAAAACGGCACAGAAACGTCCGTACAGTATATTATTAAAAAATATAACTATATATATATAATACTCATTGTTGTCCATAAAAGATAGAACACTTTGTATTCATGAAACTTCAAAACATTCAACATGCTTAAATTTTCATATGTACATAATTATAATCTAGATTCTAGAATATATCATCTAGATTTTCCTGAAGTACTGCTGAAATAAAAGTAACTAGTTTTTTTTTTTTTCTTGGTGTTTAAAAAATAGAAGTACTGCTGAAACAGTACAGAAAATGCCCCAGGTACAGCCTGAAATGGGACAGAAATGTCCCAGATACATCACCGGTACAGCAGAGTCGTTCCCAGGACTGTTTTGGGGTTTCGAAACGTTTCAGGCAAGTACCAGGACCAATACCAGTACCCGGTACATCAATATGCAGGTACGCTGCCCTGGTTGGCATTTCCGAGTAACACAGATATATATATATATATATATATATATATATATATATATATGCATAATATTATTTTTTATCCATAAACAATAAAACACTTACAAAATATAGTATTCATGAAAATTCAAAACATTCGACTTGCTTAAAATTTCACATGTTCATGAATCATGTGTTATAGCCCAAATTCAAACTTCAAAGACAAAATGTAAATGCAAATGATTATAATCTAGAATAAATCATCTAGATTCTCCTCAAAATCAGCAGCTCCATGAATGCCACTCCCACTAGCTCCACTCTCCACCCCTTGTGTAGAACTCCCTTGATTGTCATCGGGTACATCAAGTAATGAAAGTTGGGAGAGAGTAACGGTGAAAACATCCAACTCAATAGTCTTTATCCCAAAGTTTGTTAGATCCTCTAGTATTGTCTTCAATCTTGTCTGACAGGAGACACAGATTGAGATGCACAAATATCAAATCCCTTTCCTTCTTAGATGTCAACTTGTTTCATTTCGCTGAATAAATAAAGGCATGTGTACTCCAATATATGTTCTATTGAAGAATACTAGCCACCTATTATAAAGAAAGGTTGTTAGAAATTTCAAATTAATAATAATGTACAAAAATATATGTCGATAACATAATAGAGACATATCATATAATTATTGAATTTTAATTGATAAACATAATATTATCAATTTAATTATGTATGTGTGAGAGAATTTTGATGGCAATAGGTCGAGGTACCTGGCATCATGGCCACGTACATTAAGTTCTTGATAATGGGCACAATCTGGATGAAATCTTTTCCAAACTGTAAACCCCTGTTAGAAAAACTGAATGGAGAAGAGCCTACTAACCGATGCGTTGACATCAAGATGGAGACCAAGCAGGCATAGACAGATACTTTATTATCTCTATGATATTTTTTATTATTATCACCGATCAGTTATCAGCATACTTTGATGGTTAAGGAAACCTTATTAAAATCTGTCTTTTACATCTTCTGTATGCTATTTATTATTTGAAACTTGAATCCATTTTTTGAGATAAATACTATAATATTAGGTCTCGGAACCAGTGCGAAATGGCCTCTGGTTTGGCCGGGTATGCCATCCCGGATGTACAAGGGCCATCCAGGACATATGGCATGCGGCATCACATGCATCGCTCATATTTACATTGGCATTCGGTGTTGTTTTCTCTAGACAAGGCTTGGAAGAGCTTTAACTTCAATTCAAAGTCTGAAACTCATAAGTTTAAATGGAATAATAGTGAGGATGGTGACAATGATGAGGAGAGCAACTCGAGCTCAGATATTTTCACAATCGAGAGCTTAACCTTACAAGGGAGTGCATGATAGTCATTGGGAAGGACGGATTTTGTGGACAATATATCTGGTATCCAATCAATTTAACCTCCATATAACTGCTACGAAGCATTGGGATTTCAGAACTCATTTCATTTTGGAGAAGCAGTCGCACCCTCTACACAAAATTGTGGTTTGAACGTCTGCACGGTGTGAACGGGCTTTGCACGATATAGAAGATTATGTATGATATTAAATATAAGTAATATCTTGTCCATGTTGAGGGATTTCATTTTATTAAAAATATTGTTTTTGCAATAAGATGGGGAATGAAGTTAGGGGAACTGGAAAAAGGAAGGTAATTATACCAAAGAGGCGGGTTAGGATAAGAGGGGGAAATGTGGTAGGAGGTGAAATGGGAGGTGGGTCTACATGTGATGTTCATGTAATTTTGTCTTTTTGTGCATTTTTCATCAATAGTGAGGTCTATGTAATAAAATGTACCAAGTCTAAGACATGGGAGTGGGTCACAGGGAGTATTGTAGTAGTATAATTGAGTTTTGACCATTTTAGATGTGGGCGGAGGCTCATGGGTGAGCAAATCTGGTTATTCTCACTGTCATTTAGGTAGTAAATAATTAAGTTGGTGATGTATGAGAGGATGGGTGGTTAATTTTTATTATTTGGCTATAAGTTTCCTATTTTTTAATATTTTATATATATTTTGTGTTATCATACCAAACCCAGGGGAAAACAAATTGTCCTACCTGTGACTGGAACCCCATAACAGTACCAGTAAGAGTATCAATATCAGAAATGGCAACTTAGGATGAATACTCTATAGTTCGTTTTGAAATTGTCAACTAATAGCTATTTTAATAAAGTAGGTTTGTTGCAGAATATCTCTGTAGCCAGTGGAAGTTCAGTCAAATCTTTCCTCTATATTTATCTAAATGTTTTCTTTGACTTAGCGAAAAGCCCTTCCACACACTTCAATAGAAATTCACATTTCATTTCCAACATCTTAATTCTCCATGCACATGCAAGCATACCAAACATAATTTTCTATTTTCTAGTAAACAAAAGAAGCTGATCTAGTTTATTTTCTGGAAATTTACTTTGTAGGGCATTTAGATATTTTAAGCATTCCATACTCTTTTAAAATCAAATTAATTTTTTTGCTTGGGTTTTGAGTTTTTGGTAACAGAGTAAACAAGATTTCTTCACATTTTTGTCACGATTTCACAGCTCGGTGGTGGATCTGGGACACAAAAGCAATGAGCATGGGAGGGGGTATTCATCTCCCCCAGAAATTCACATTAAGAGACAAGGGAATAGGAACTAAAGGAACAAATTCTGAAGAAAAAGGTGGAAGCAATAACGGTGGTGGCAAGGAAGAAAAAACTAGAACAAGAAACCAACATGAAAAACACCTGGATGCCTGTAATGGAAGAAAATCCAATCATTTGTTTGGATCTCGGCGAGATCAAAAGGAATATTGGAGCACTACATGGTAAAAGTCTGATCTGTAGATGTTTGGAGGCACGACTTTCAATAGAAGAACTCCATGCATGGACAAGGAGAGTGGGAAACCCATGGGGAATACTCTAGTAGAACTTATGCCAAAGGGTACTCCATAGTTACCTTTGCAAATGATTTGGATAGAGATAGTTAAAATCTGGTACAGAGTTTGATTAGAAACGAATATAATAACTTTCAAGTATCATATTATGCAGAGAACAAGGCATATATGTAGGTTCGTGTATCTCCTTAATAATAGGAGTCGAGCGCTACAAAATCTCAACAATTACTATTGTTATGTGAGTTGTTATAACTCACATAACATATTAACAAATGAATAATTAACTCGCCCATGTGAGTAATAACAAATGTATTTCTAACAATAGTGTCTTCGGAGGAGGGCCCTATTTCTTCATGAATGCAGGCATGTTCATGAAACATTGGCACGTGGGTTTCAAAGCAACTGAAGAAATGTCATCGACGACACCAGCATGGATCAGGATGTATGTGTTGCCTCGGGAGTTTTAGTCAAAATATGTGTTTGATCCTGTGGCCAATACTTTTAGAAAAGCGATTGAAACATCAAAACCCTGTTATGGTAGAGGATTATTAAACTAAGCCAAAATATGTGTGGAACCAAATCTCACCAAGCCATTGGCAAAGAGTGCCACTCTAAAAGCAGGCGAAATGAGTTGGACCCGAATCTAGACTATGAAAGTACCCCTTCAGGTGCAAGGGATGCCATGCATTCGGTCATCTAATCAGAGAATGCCCCACACTTCATAAAGTCCACAACCCAGAGACAAAAAGAGGAAATGGAGAAAGATAAGGATGGATTCATGAAACTAAAGAGAAAGCAGTTCGAAATAAGCACAGGAGGAATGAGGGCAAGGAAATCAAGCAAACGAGAGAGAATGCAGAAAAGACAAAATTGAAAAGGATGAGAGGGAAGGGAATTCAGAAGCACAATTTCCCAAGGAAGTACTGGCTGCACGACACTAGCGAAGACAAAACGACAAAATACGGATTCAAGAAGAATTTGGAGAAACTCATTGAAGCCTCTAGAATAGAAGAAACACAGAAAACCAAACAAATACAAATGAAGGAACAAATCAGGCAAAAAGAACTCCACAAAGTTGGAGAAAGCGAAAAACATGAAGAAGACACTGATATTCAAGAACTGAGTGATGAATCGAACACTGAGTTGGAGCTATCAAATTCAAGAAACCAGTCTGGTAAGCAAAAGGACAATAAGAAAAGAAAAAGAGAATTTGGAGTGACAAAGAAGGGAAGAAAGAGTGCAAAAGAGAAGAGATTGAAGGATACAAGGGTACAGGTTATGGACGGTTAACAATCTCAACCTAAGTAGCCGATACGGCACCCCTAGGGCACCTGGTACCAGTACGAAATGTACCTGGTACAGGTACGGCCCAGATACGTGCCCAGAAATGGCCAGGCAGGTTTGGGTATGGCCGGGTATGTCTGCAGACGTACCTGGCTGTACCTGGACCTGCCTGGCCGTATCTGGCCGTATCCTGGCCCAAAACTGTGTTTTTTTTAATATTTTTTTGTAGTTTAAATTTAATATATCATTACAGCAGAAATTACAGTTTTCACAGCACCATTATTCTACAGAAGGTACCAAATACAAGCCATCATAAACATGGATAAAAATAGCATGTATGAGATAAATCATAAATGTAATAAACACCTCAACTAGATATGGTAGGGACAAATGAAATTATGAATTTATGAGTAGTTTGTTGTGGTTATTTAGCTTGTTTTGTTTTTCATATGCATAATATGTGGTTAATTCCTATTTAGCAGGCTGGAATTTATATATTTTTTAATTTTTATATATATTTTTGTACGGCCGTATCCAATGCCATATCCGGGGCCAATTTCTTTTTGCCGTATCCGCGTATCGGATACTCCGTACCCATATCCAAAACGTATCGGCTACTTAGATCTCAACTAGACAATATCTTGGTGATCACCAAGAAAACTAACTAGTCTTGACGAAGGTAATCTCATGGAATATAAGGGGTCTTAATGCCAACTCTAAATAAGACTTCTCAAAAGAATGGTGGAAAAAATAAATCAAATGTGTTTATGTTACAGGAAACCAAGAATATAATTATACGGAACATGAGAAGAATAATTCCAGAATTCTCAAGATGGAAATGTAGGATAAGGACGCGATAGGTACTACAGCCTACAGGTGGAATGGAAATTCTTTGGGATCCAATTAAAGTTAGAATTGAAGACATACAGCAAGACAACCAATGTCTGATATGCAAAGTGGTACAGCAAAAGGAAGATGGGGAAGTCACCATACTTGAAGAGAAAAAGAATGTGGAGAAAGATGGAAGTTGGAGGAGACAAGGCAGAAGTTGAACAGAATTCTTTGTCAGAGCAACTGCATCCTACGGCAGAAGTTGAACAGAATTCTTTGTCAGAGCAACAGCATCCTACCGAAGGAAAACACCCACTCAAAGTGCAACAGCTCTTTGGAAGTGTTGGTGCAATTTATGGGTTTGCACACTTTACTCTAATTCTCCATGTTCCATTTTTACTCCAAAACGTCCTTGTGGCTCGAGCTGAAGATCTGTAACTCGTTTTATCCAGTTGAATGTTTTCAAACTGCCCTCAATGTTGTTATTCTGCCCTTTTTGAAACAAAATCCAAGTTTCCCCTTTATTGTGCCCTAGTTTTTCATGTTGCACGGGCTGTGTTATTTTTCCTTGGCCAAAGAGTGAAAGAAACCCGTGTTTGATCGAATTCCATTTTTATGAAGGTGAAATCTCGCTCCCCAGGCTTAAATCATCCCCACATCATGTTTCATTGGATTCAAAACCAAAAAATCCATCTTCTTTGTGAAAAATTTGATTTCAGAAGCATCCCCTGCGTTTTTGCATTTTGACGGGCATACAGGCATGTTCTACCCATCAAATTTATCATTGCGAAATTTACGCTAACGTGGCAGGTTTCTATTGGCCGAGGATGTGCGGAAAAAATGTTATAACTTGTCAAATTTTCAATTTTTGGCGAAGGGAAAATTTTGCTCCGCGGCCCCGCATTTGCCTAGTGTGCCTACGTGGCATGATTTGATTGGAAAGATGGAGCATCGAGTGGCGGAGGTCACTTAAAAAATTTTGCCTTCATTTTTGAAAAATTTCTCAAAATCAAGTTTTTACTCAAGGCCCGCGCCCAATGGGAGGGCGACACGTGGCACGGGGATCAGCAAGCGGTGGAGTTGAAAATGTTTCAAATTTTTGCTCAAAATGCCAAAGGAAAATTCTGACTTGGAGGCCCGCACCCAATACGAAGTGGACACGTGTCCAAGAAAGGTAGCATGGATGGGCGGAATTTATGAAAATTTTGAAGTCTTTTAACTTCAAAATTTTAAGGTTACAATTTGGCCGAAGACCCGCGCCCAATGGAAGGGCGACGCGTGTCCAGGAGAGTCAGTATGGGGAGGCGAAGGGTTGAAATTTTTCAAATTTTTGGCTCAAAACCTCAAAGAGAAATTTGGACCCGAGGGCCCGCACCTAATGAGAAGGTGACACGTATGCGGGGATGAAATGGAGGGGCGGAAGTTCTAAAGACTTTGAAGTTTTAACTTCAAAATGCTAAAATTAAAATTTTTGCCCGAAGGCCCGCAACAAATAAGGGATGGACATGTGTCCAAGAGGCAAAATGGAGGAAGGGGTCAAGGAAAAGTTTGCGAATTTTTGCCTCTATGTTTAAAGAATAAAAAATGAAGAATAGGCCCGCGTCCAATGAAAACAGGACACGTGTCCTAAATTTGGCGAGGTTTGGAGCGCGGAGAGAAAGTTAAAAATTTTGCAAAATTTTAGCGAAAAATCTCAAGGTGAAAAATAAGCCCGGAAAATTTGGAGGTGTGCCCCGCATCCAATCAGGGGGTGACATGTGGCATGTTTCAAACGGAAAAGGAAGAAGCGCGGGCCCACAAGGGATTTTGTGACTCGTGGAGGAGTAAAGGAAAAAAGGAGGGGTCGGTTCCGCAGCGAATAGGAAACCGCCACGTGGCATAAGCGGCAGCGGTTCGGGGCGCGGAGAATTTTTAGAAAATTATCCTTTTCTCAAAAATGTGGCAAAACTCATCAAATCGGCCCGCGGTTTTGGTAGGGCCCACGAGAGGACACGTGGCGCATCCAGGGCTCGCGGGAAAATTTTCCCGAGATCAAAAAAGGTTCAAAATGCATTTTTAGGATTGGGGGCCCGCCCCAATCGTATTTGGACACGTGTCCCACCCCATCCAAAGGCAAAAAGTAATTTTGGCGTTTTTAAAGAGGATTTGGATCTGCCACGTGGAGGGCTAGCATTTAAAGTTGATTTTAATCAACAGCAAATTGCTGTAATTTCATTTTTGGGCGCCATTGGAGCTCCAAGAAGTGTGGAATCATCATTTTTGCACCAAAACACATGAAATTTTATATGAATCTGCATCCCTTCGGCCTTCTGAACACAATGGCATCATTTATTTGAGCTAATTCGGTGCCCTATAGTGTTTTTCGTGAGATATTTTTCTCAGCCCGTGAAAAACACGTGAAAGGTAAAAATGAAAAGTTGCAGAGTTAAAAATGATGAGGGAAAAAGGTGAAAAATGATTGCAAATGCATGCTGGCATGGTGGAATGCCAAAAACGTGACTCGGATGGATAAGGATCCGAGTTCATGCAATATTTTAAAATATTTGTGCATCTCTGGCATTTGGCGAGTCAAGTTTCACGCTTTTATATCTTTTTCATCAAATGGATAGGGTTTTGTAACAAATTTGATCCCTTTGGCATATTCTTTGCTTGGGATGCAAGGATCCAAGTTGGGATAGGATATATCATATAGTTTGAAAACATTTTGGAGGTTCTGCATGAGAATTTTGGAGGAAAGAGAAGAAATTTCACAGAAAAAAGCGGAAGTCCATTTTCCTTTTGAGAAACCGCCTGAGAGCCATCTTGATTCCAGGTTTGCATCAAATGTTCATCATGTTGGGTTGGTTTCAGCTTGTAAAACCATCAACAAGCTTTGAGATTGTCTAAATAACATTCCCTTGCTGATATATTTGATCAAATTCTTGGATTAACTGGTTTTATCTCTTGGCAAAGCTTGCATGCACTTGTATTTCAGTATGTTTTCAATTTGTGTTTCATGCTCATGTTGCAATCTTGTGTTTGGGATCTTTATTGGTCATGCATGGTCTCATTTCTTGTAGAGGGTTTGAAGGCATCTGCAATCTTCCATTCAGAAGAGCATTCATTTGAGTGGAGATAAACAAATTTAAATTCATCTTACCTTCCTTGCAAACTAAGGGTATTTGTAAACCTTTGGGTGTACCTTAGGACATGATCTAACAAGGGGTTCTGAATGCTTCATTGATATTTTGCTTCAAGCCTTTGTGGCAGGCTATCAAAGTTTGTATGGAATAGTGCAGATTTGGGCATCCATATGTGCACACATCCTAGTTGAAAGAGCACTTCAAATTCATTGAAATATCTCTGTTGTTTAGGTGTTGTAATTCTTTTGCAAGGTTTCCCAAAGAAGGTGATGACTCCTAACTCCTCTTGTCCCACTATCTCTCATCAGAATTTCACTTTAAGCTAACTCATCCTACAGACAATACCCCTGTATCTGCATTGTGTGTCCACAAAAGAATTCAACCCTTTCACAAAAATGCACAAAGTTGATAAGGGTTTTATCATGTCTTTAGCAACTCTAGCTTTGTTTTGAGAACATTTCCATCATTTAGTAGTGACAGCTCCTTTGAGTTTGGATAATGGATATTTGATCATGTTTTCACAAAGCCTCCTCCACATCATATACAAAACACAAGGATATCTTCATCTCCTTACCATATAGGGGCTGCAATATAGGTTCTCTTACCTTGGTTGATAGGCACAACCTAAAATAGTGAGGGTTAGATCAAAACCCTTATGAAGGTGCTATCCACTCCCTCAAATCTTGAATACAAACAAGCAGATAGGTGTTCTCCCGGCCACAAACGACATACAAAACATCTATCTATCCTTGAGTGTCTTGTGCAGATTCATGATGTTGTTCATGTTGTGATGGAGATTAAATCTGGATACCAACAGAAGGAAAGTGGTGACACGCAAAAACAGTAAACTAATCGAGGAAGATCCATCAAGGATTCAACCAAGGAAGGAACTCAAACAAAGAGCAAGGCAAACAACTTGGAAGAAAATCGAGAGAAAAACCAAGTAGCATGAAAAGAAAAGAAAGGGAAAAAATTCCAATCAAAAATCTAAATATATTGAAGGAGAAGTCAAGAGAAGAAAATATTCGTAACCTAAGCATGTGGAATCCCGTCTCAAGGAAATGAGAAAAGAGGAGTCAAAAATACTAGATTGCCCGGAAACGCCAAGTACCCACCCCTAGTACCGGGCATGATATGTACCGGTCCGGGTCCGGGTCCGGTACCTTGTGGATATGTACCCACAGAGTCTGGGTACGTCCCAGAACGGATTTCCATTCCCGGGACTTACCCAGGCCCTATGGGTAGTGGGTACATATCCACAGCGTACCCACATGGTTTTTTTAAGTGCAAAAAAAAAAAAACTTGAGGGCTTTGACTGGAATTGAACCTTGGAAAGTTTGTGTGAGATTCAATATTGCCAATAGGCTCCGAAGGGTCAAGAGAGATGAAAAGGACTTCATTTGGTTGACTTACTATTTGGGTGCTTTCTTGTTGCTCCTCATGGGTCTTTTATTCTTCAGTCAATTTGGAAGGCATGGGAACAAGTGAAGCACTTGGTGGTTGGGCAGCCTATCTTCTCTTCCTTTGACACTAGGTGCCAAGCCTACAAATCGATTTTGTCGAATCTGAAATATAATGACAAGATCCTTACCTTGACAAGAGGCTGCTCTGCCCTCCTTTGGTTTGAGAAAGGAATTAAAATATTTCATGACTTGTACAGATTTGGGAAGTGGATGGAATGGACAGACCTTAAAGCTTTTTATAAGCTTCCTCAATCTCAGTTCAGAATGTATACAATGCTCAGAAATGCTTTCATAGCTCCCTCTACTGGACTAATTATGGAGGATGAGAATGACTTTTGGGATACTATGAGGTGGCTCAAAGGGCCCCTTCTCCAAGAGGCTACCTCCAAACAACTCTATGAAAAGATTGCCTTCTCCCCAAACCTTTCCCTGGGCCTTAACAATAAGTGGAATGTTTATGAGCCCATTAGTAGATGGACTCATAGATTTAATGTTTTGTGGTCTTCTTGTATTCAGTCAAAGAAATCTTGCTTTAGGTTGCTGAGACTATAAGCTTGTTGTTTTCTTTAAATTTTTATATATATTTATATTTTTTTACTTTTTAAAAATATATTGTACGAACATACCCACAGCGTACCGTACCCGAGGTTTTTAAAATTTGCCGTTTCAGCGTATCCGTAACCATATCTGTACCCGTATCAAACAGTCTAGTCAATAACCATGGCAGATAAAGAGAACAGCAGATACCCTAATGCAAGGGTATTCAGTCAGGAGACCAGAAGTATCATCTTCTTGGAGGAGATGAACAAAAGTTTAATGGAACCATGCATTGTTACAGAGTGAAATCAAATATTTGCCTAGAACCAAAATCGCATGTTAGCCAGTACAAATGAGATGCTGCAAGCCAACAAGGTGGATTCGACAGCTAACTAGAAAAGAAATCCCGAGATTCATAGAGATGCACACCAATGTCCTGACAGCACAATACAATATGCTGGAATGTTTGAATAACCACATATTTCAGCTACACAAGGAGGAGAACAACAAACATAAGGAGCTTAACAAATAGTTTGACTTTCTTGAAGCCATTAAAATAAGTTGTATGACTTGGAAAGTTTGAACACCAATATTCTGGGCATGTCTGAGGACATCATGGAAATGAAAAAGCACGTTCACTACTGGGTATGCCATAATAACTGACAGAAGGAAATTCAGGATGAGCCTACTATGGATAATGTGGTGGTACAGGGGAAAATGAGGGAGAATGACCCAACCTCTCCTCTGATTATTGCTAGTAGTTTCTACTGCGTTGCAGCTGAGCTGCCTTGATGATAATTTGTAGCCACTGATGGGCTACAGTGTTTATTTGTTTGTGGACCTTGTGGCCTTGTCTGTTTGTATTTAAGCCTTCTTGGCCTTGTCTTTTGTAACTTACCCTCAAGTTGATTCAATAAAACTTTTTAACTATCAAAACAAAAATCAAATTATTTTTGAGAAATCAATAAAAACAAAGCTTAAATCACCTATGGGATCCATCTTTCTCATATTCTTATGAACTTATCATGGAAGAGAAGTTCAACAGTTCTAGTTACATTTGAATGCATGCAATATATTGGGACATAAAAAAATGAGCAATGTTAAAGAACTATCTTGCTGCAAACGGAGCAATGCAATCCTAAGAATGCAATGGTAGCCATTATAACTGTAATACTGTATTGTATTTTTTTTTTAAATCAAATTGAATACTGTAAAAGAGGTTAGAACATAACAAGCAGTATCAAGTGACTAAATCTGCCAAGGAAACAGCGAGTTTAAGACTGAGACCATTCTTTGTAAATTGATTTTACCCTCGGTATATGTTTAAAATCCAGATTGATCAAATCATGGATTTGACAGACCTGCTTAAATGACTAAGAACCATATCAGAAAATAATGGGAGACGTCTCTCGTCAATATCAGATAGAAAAGACTGGTCAAATTTAGATAATAGTAGAGGGTAAGATCAACCAAACGTCTTGCATTAACAACTGTTATTGCATTATGTATAAGGTCAATCCATTCTAAGTGATAACAGAAAAATTCAGAGGAGGTTGATATAACCCTTCCCAATTATCCACCCAATCAGCCTAGGACCTACAAAGATTTCCCATAAAGAACAAGTACAAAACATACAGGAAGAGTTATTGGCTTTACGTAGTGCTCATATCCGCTGGGTTTTCATTTACACCCTTAACTCTTCAACTCACATATCAAATATATCCAAGAGAGTTTTAAGAAAGACTCACTTGACTGGGTTAAACTGATTTTCAATAGCAAAAGTTCCCACTTGAAATACCTTCAACTAATCCTGGAGGCTTCTTCAAGAAGATAATATTGTGTCTGAGAACAAAATTCATTTAAAAGGCATTTACTAGCATTATTTGGCCCCTCTATCTTTAATTTACATCAAACATGGAAGAAAGTTCAAGACTATTTAGCATATTGAAGATGTAACCAATGGCCTTTTCAGAGTCTTACTTAAGAGGCTTGGCGCTTAATAAACAAATCCTTACAAATGGCCAGTTTTACAATGTATTAGGGTTTAAAAGATGCTTCTTGTTTTAGGGAGACTAAAAGTAACTCAGGAAAGCCAGGGTGGCAAGCTCTGCAACCACCCAGGAGGTAAGATTATATCCAATTTTGGTTGGGGTCTGGGCAAAACCACAACAGTGCAACTTACATGCAATATTGAAAGGGCCTTGAAGTGGCAAGTAAACATCGCAATATAGATATAAAGTGTATAGCAGACTCAGATCTTATGATAAAAAGCCTTGGGGGAAGGCTTCCTCTTCAAGTTTTATTTTTTGAAAATGATTAAAAGAACAATAGAATTATTAACAGATCATTGCCAATCCCTGGATTTATGAAAGAACCTTGGGCCCTTAATTTAAGACAAATAAACATTATATTCTTCCCTTCTCTAAGAACTAGCTTCTTAGTCCCAGAATATCAGAATCCAAAGTAGATTACAGCAGTTGGGGAGTCTAGGAGTTGTTGCAGAAGACAAAAAGACAATTTGCCAGAATGCATATGCCTTCTAACTAGGGATATTATATTCTGCCCTTCTCGAATTAATTTCTTAGTCCCAGAATCCAAAGCAGATTACAGGAGTTGGTGAGTCTGGAAGTTATTGCAGAAGACAGGAAGTTAATTTTCCAGCGCGCATATGCTTTCCCACTATCTAGGTGCAGGCATGGAAAACTGCTGGAACACCTTGAATGACTTGAAGGCTAAAGAAACAACAAAAGATATCCAAATTGGAGAGATAAAGCAACCAACAGGTGGAAGAACTGAATGTCTATCCAGAACTTGCAGAGCAAACAAAATGCAGTGGAGACATAATTGGTGAGCAAAAATTTGGTGCTTAACTTGCAATCCCACAGGCAGTGAATTCTCAGTACAAGCCAGGCAGATTACCAAGGATTGCTGTCAGCTGAGCATAGAGTGGAAATACTTGAATCTGAATTTGGTGCGGACAATTCTCCTAGAAAAATTCATATGCACTTATGATAAGGAAAGTGACGAAGACAATGGAAAAAGGAAGGCAGTAATTTATCCATGTTTTTTATGGATGCTTTATAATTTTTACTCTTTTCTTTTCTGATTTTGACCTGGCCTGTCATACATCTATCTATTGCTCACCGGGCCACGATGATCTCAGTCTTTAAAATGCACCAGGATAACCCTTTACTATCAATCCCGTTGTTGTGTCATCTGGTTTTGGACAATTTTGGAAATCGTAGTAAAAACAGAGGAAAGATCAATATATTTGAAATGCAACTCGAGAAAAAAATTGTGGCTATATTTCATCAATTGGCTATTTTTTCAAAAAATAATTGAAAATGAATTCACCAATTGAAAATTAAGACTTGACTCAACTTTTATTTTAAAAACTCTTCTTTAAATTTTGCTAAATTTTTACACAAGACATGCAAAATTGAAAACGCGGTCTTTGCCAAGGTTTCTAAACTTCTGAAAATGCATTGTCCCTCACAAAATTTCCTAAATGCCATTTTTTTAAATTATTGTGTATATGCGAAGTTGAAAACCATATATATATACACACAACGGTTATAGCTGCAAAAATGTACTTGATTATGTTGATAGGTGTTCTACAGTGGCAGCAGGGGGTCGAGAGTTATGTAGTGGGTTGTTCACAATTATTTTCAAACTTAAATTTGATGTCCATTTAACCGTCAGAGTGCAATTTCAAATTTAAATTTTAAGTCTATTTGACCATCACTTTGAAGTTCTTTCTTTCTCCTTAGCGAAGTCAATCGAAAATTTGTAATATCTTGACGATGTCGTGGAGTTTCTAGCCCACTTTTATTTTCCATAAAGATTTTTTCAAACATGACACTGATGTAGCTAGATTGATAACATTGGTCAGCAGTCAATGGGAAATTGGTAGAGAAGGTAATGGAATTATTAATCAATGTGGTATGTGAAAAATCCAAGATAACAACCTTGAGATTCTCTTGGCGTATTTCAGATAGATGTATTTAAGATATCTGTACTAGTAGTACTGCTTGTTCAATTCTACTGCTCTCCCCATTTCTAGCAAACCTTGGAATTAATAGGAATTATAGATGTTTAGCATCCATCCACTATTTCGTTACAAGCCAGAACTGCATTTCATTCGAAAATCGTGAGATTTCCCTCCAGTATATATGCAAAAGGTAAACCTTCAATATATAATTTTTCAAATTTATACGTTCCAAATTTCCATCACATGACCAAGTTCAAGAGTAAACTGCACCTTACCAAAACAACTACAAGGACACATCTTTTCTGTAGAGTATCGCAGGAATAAAAAAACAACACGAAAATTGTGTCATAATGAAGTTATCCCATGCCACCCTCAAATTATAAACCCTAATAGATCGATTACCAGAAATCCCTAACCTAATTCGATGCAGGGAAATTCCCCAATAGCTTCAGCCCCACGCTATCTTATGACTGCCATGGAAGTTTGCAACGTCGTGACTGCTTGGTACAATTTGGGGGAGAAAAGGTAAGCATTGTTTAATGAAATGTGCTCAAAACGGAGAAGTATCAAGGTTTCCATAGCGGAGCAGGTTTCAAACCTCATGAAACATGATTCAGTATTCAAATTGGGCAAAATACGGCATCGACTAGACCCAGCGAACGAGGCCGGATCTAAGCAGAAGAATTTACACCAAAGGGAATTCACCAAATTATAGAAAAAAGAAAAAAGAAAATGATCACATTGATATTCTGGGGTTGGATAAAATGACTGACCGCAAAATGGCATAGATTAACAAGGGACCAAGCAGTGCCGGGAGTGCATCCAGAGACACAGAGAGCGATGAGCCAGGCGAAGAAGAGGATGAGAATGTAAGTTGTCCACACGCCCGGATACATAAACCATGATGTGTTCTTATTCAAATCTGGCGGGGGCACCACTTGCACGTACAAATCTCCCATGGTACGGATCGATAAATTGAACTTTCAACCTTAACCTCTGATGGCAGTAGCACTGTCTTTTTGTTGCAGATACAGATACATATATATATTGTGTATCTGCTCTTTTTGTTGCAGACCCGTATTCATATATATCGTTTATCTGCTCTCCCGTACAAAAAAAAGCGTTCTGATCCTTAAAGCATATGTTACTTATCCTGTACCATACGTCAACATTTGTCCGGGTTGGGATATTCCATCGCTCGGGAATTAGAAAAACAAATTTGCAAGATATTCCTGCCTGAAGCAAGGGTCCAAGATGAAAGGTTCCTTTTACTCGTAATTTTTAAGGATTTTAGTGGTACGGAAGGGTTCTTGCCTCTCTTTTTAGGGTATTGGTGGTGTTGAGTGTATTTTTAATTTTTTTGTGGTTGTGGGATGAGATTGGTCGTTGATTTGGTTTAGGGTAGAATTTTATTAAGTTATTTTTTTAGATATCTATTTTTAATAGTCTGTAATTCATAGGAAAAAATGGTTGTTGCTCGTATTTGATGTGGGGATAAAATTTGTTACTCTATTTAATTGTTTCTCACTCATTATTATGTATTTTGTGGCTTTTTTGTCGTGAATTTATTCGCTAGATTTGTTTGGAGTTTTTGTTGCACCTTGAAATTAGTTGCATCGTGTTTTCGAGAATCCTGGTTTTATTACAACATAGGGTGGATATATACAGGGCAATTTTTTAAAGCTTTTAGGGTTTATTGCATGTCACATTTATGTGTTATGGTGCGCCACATGATTTACTTTGAGCCATGTCATCCATGTGAGGACAAATATGTGTGGCATTTGTTGATTTACATGGTGCTCCATGTTGTCATTAATGTTGTTGTCCACCAAATATTCACATGGGTTGCATTGGAATGTTATCTTGTTTTTGAAAACTACCCTTCATTTGTTGTTTGCTAAGCGAGTACCAATAGAGCAAGGTCATTACATCTGACAAAGGATTTACATTCTCATTATTCAAAAGTTCTTGTATGGTTTGTTATAAGGTTTCATGCTCTTCACTCTTATAAAGCTTGTAAGCTCTTAAATAATGGTTTAGCTTTATGTGCATATTGTTATTATACCTATAAATATGTGTTATTTCTAATTGTATCTAACTACCTTTAATGTGAGAGGATTTAGTTTGAAGCCTAGAGAAAGATATTCTTGTTTTCACAATTTTTAATGGTAATCTTAAAGTTTTGTTATTTAATTCTCTTTGTAGGCATTTTAAGAAAGTCGGTGTAAGGAAAAGAGCTTGAAATTAGAGTTGCGGTTCAAGTCAAATGTTTTGGCCTGTGTACACGCTTTAAATGTTGTTAAACAATTTTGCATCAATACACCGCAAAACATCGAATTTGATTTTGTTTTTGGCTACAACACTAAGCAAATAGACGTGCTTTATCGGTAGATGATGCCTTAAGAGGCATTATGATTTCCATTGTTAAGAGTTCTTACTTTTGATTTTAAGGTCAACTATGATAAATGAATTGACCTACTTACCTTGAACTTTTTCATTATAAAGAAGTGTAACAAGATTTCAATTTTTAACACTAGCAATCATACGTGAAATGTACGATGGAAACACCGAAGGGGATCTTTTGAAGGAGTCAAATTTGAGGGAGAGAAACAATAGGAGAGGAAGAGGGGTGAAGAAAAAGGGGTTACAGGGTGGAGAAGTGAGAGGGTGGCAAAAATGGAAAGGGGAAACAATTTAAAATTGTACCATCCAACAATGATAAAACAAATATGTCAAAGCGCAAGCACCAAGTTAATTATATCTTGTAATCAATGTATGGTATATTTTTATTTAATGGAGTCAAGGTTTTGGAATAGCGAAAGATAGATTTTATTTGTCAATCATTCTTCTTGTTATATCGTTTTGTAGTACTAAGGGTTCGAATGCGGAGATTTTCACCCTCAATATAAATATGAATGAATGTGAAACTATATAAATCGTTTTTGTAAAAGACGTTAAAATAATGTCACAACACCTTATCTTAAATTTGTAACATACTTGTAATCATTTGAAATATATAATTTTTATCATGGATTACACTGTTGAGAAAAAATACAAAATACATACAGAACTATATAGTTGGGTGTGATAGTGCATCGAAAAATATCCTTGAATCGTCAACGATTTAGTGATATTCCAATTGCAATTATGGAGAGCTGAAAGATTGTTGCCCACA
The DNA here is from genome assembly GCA_018340775.1 of Taxus wallichiana var. yunnanensis. Lineage (NCBI taxonomy): Eukaryota > Viridiplantae > Streptophyta > Pinopsida > Cupressales > Taxaceae > Taxus > Taxus wallichiana. The sequence continues at coordinate 919,429,083 of CM031237.1, forward strand.
CTCAACATAGATTCCTTGAAACCGAATATAGTCATAGCTTTGATAATTGAATTCGGAAAAGGAGTAGAATTGAATTTGGATGTAGAGCCATGTAGAACATCATCTCCAAGCAATAAAGGGGTCTTCTTTCCAAAGGAAATGACCTTTGCAGATCGTAAGCAATAAGAAACTTTATTTTCAATGGTATCATCAAACCGAGAAACCATTGAAAGGTACCCTCTTCCAAGCTAGACAGTATTGTCTACGCCATCAATATAGCCATCTTGTTTGTGGTTGTATCCAAAGTGCATCTCGCTAACCACAAGTTATATTTTACGTCCGTTTAGACATTTTTCATTATTTTAGCTGAAAAATACTTGCAAATATTTGCATAAACTGTCGCATGTAACTTGCAAATTTTAAGAATGACCACTTTTTTGTATAGGTTTATATATATATATATATTTTATATATATATATTATATATATATATATATATATATATATATATATATATATAGAGAGAGAGAGAGAGAGAGAGAGAGAGAGAGAGAGAGAGAGAGAGAGAATAATCTTTTGTATATTTTATTAAGAGTGTAGAAATAACGTTATTTTACATTTTATAAGGGCAATATTTAAAAATCACTGTCTCCTAAAAATTGTTTGATAGGCATAGGTGCCTGTCAAATCACCTGTGTCTAAATCAATACATGGCATATGAGGCACCACACGATCATATTGTCGGTAGTTGCCACCAACAAAGGGCGAAATTTGGTTCCTCCTTATTTCAGATGCCCAATATCGTTGGAAGTGATGAGAGACCCGGTAAGTGTGTGCACAGGAGTGACATACGACTGCATGAGCATCGAGAAATGGATGGATGCATGATACAAGATGTGCCTCTGCCACCATGGAACCCTTCCAAAACTAGGAGCTCATCCCCAACCACACCCTCCAACGTCTCATCCAGCGGTGGTGTGTCACTAAAGGCATCGACCGGATTCCCAAGCCGAAGGGGATGCATTGAGAAAGGTGAACTTGAAGGATATAAACATTGGAAGAGGAATAGGGGTGATGAAGAAGGAAATTGAGGGGGAAAAGTGAAGGGGTGTGGAAAGTGGTGGGGGGAACCTTTAAAAGTAATGTTTATTAGAAGTAGATATATATGAAATACATGTCATATGTGCGAAGTGTTCAAAGGAGAAAGGTAATTAATAAGTCTTATTTCTTAGTTTCAATATATCAATGTTTTACTTTGGTTTTCATAGTTAATTAACTATGATTTCTAAATGATATATCAAATATATAATTTCTTCAATTGAGAAAAGTTCTTTATGCAGTTCATTTTACTTTCTTTTTCGTAATTAATTAAGTCTTATTTCGTAGTTTCAATATATCAATGTTTTACTTTGGTTTTCATAGTTAATTAAGTCTGATTTCTAAATAATATATCAAATATATAATTTCTTCAATTGAGAAAAGTTCTTTCTCCAATTCATTTTAACTTTCGTTTTCATAATTAATTGAGTCTGATTTCTTAGTTAATATATGAATTCTTCAATCTTTGGTTTTCATAGTTAATTAAGTATGATTTCTAAATGATATTTCAAATAAATCAATTTAATTATTTCTTGTATACATTAGTGTTCGTGTATATATTTATTTTCTTTATCATTATTCTAGAAAATATCTTATCATAATGAGTGGGAGTTTATACTTTGAAAACATATCCACTTAAGAGTAATTGTTGGGGTGACAACCTTGATTGTATTTTCTATTTCTTATATGTGTCCTCATTGTTGTGTTGGTTGTGCTAACTAATACCTTAATGTTAATATTGTTCTCGAATATTATTGTTAGTCTTTACTTTTAAAATAAAATAGTTGAAAATATCTTTATTAATTACATATAATCATTTCAAACCTTCATATGTTTTAAGTTTATTTCCTTAAAATTTATATGACTCCATTCAATCATTTTAGAAATTTCATAAATTTTTATATAAATAACAATTATTTTAAATTTATTATTAATAAAATACAGACTGTTCAAATAAAATTTCTTTAAAAATATTGTGCACGCCAAATGCTCTGTAAATTAACTATGAAATTTAATGATAAAAACCACTACTTTCAATTACATTAATAAAACTTTATAAATAATTATAAAGCAATGGAATTCTACTCAGAAAAAAATTCGTAATCCAAGTGTTATTTCTTTTTAACTATATTCTAAATGATAAAGCAAATTTATGTGAAGCATCAATGGGCATTGGGCAATAACAGCGCAAGTTGTCAGGGTAAAGTAGAAAGCGAATAGGAGGAGTATTTGGTCGGCAGTTCAATCCACGGTGATTCTCCGGGGATTGACGAAGAAAAAACTTAGCGATTCTTTTGGTGCCTTTCATGTGCCTTCTGGTGTTAAAATTTGTGGATGCGGAGGGAAAATGTGAAGCCATGTTAGGAGCGTTGTGCTGGATTTTCTCATGGTGGATGACGGAGGCGGTTCTGGTGGCGGTCACATCGCTCGCGCCTCTCTATCTTTTCCCGCTAATGGGCATCCAGAAGGCGGACACAGTGGGAACTTTATTCTGTTGATCGTCGTGGAAGAATATAATATGCACAAGCGCCTGGCGTTGCAGATGCTGGTAGTGACGTGGAGCATTTTGAATGACAGATTTCGACACATGTACAAACCCTTCTATGCACCCTTGATTTTTTGACATGTGTACACAGTCTAACTAAGTATACGCCTTCGGCGTAATTAAATCCCCCAAAATTTAATAATAAGATGATATACATTATCTTTAAATCAAACGAACACACTGAAATGCAGATATATTACACATATTGTCTTTGTTTCACTAGTTTTGTATTGATTGCTCGATTTTATTGTCATTCATATGTGAGTTATCTAGGGATATTCCCATACTAGATTAAATGTTAGGAGCACCCTCGAAATAATTGGAGTGGATGCCCTTATTACAATTTCAGTTAAGAATTTTTTCCATCAAGTAAATAAATAAAAGTTGTTTGCATTCTTATATTTTGAAATTTGCCTCAAGTTCATAATAAATAATAAATTTATAGAAATTGATATACAAAAAGAATAAACATATCTTATAAAGTTATCACAGGAGGTTAAAAAATATTCCATGGATAGATAGAATTAATTGCGGGAGGTGCTCAAATTGCACCAAATACATTTTTAGACGAGACTACTTGCAGGTCTAAATTACCAATATCAAGTGGGTGATGTGACTCAAACCTTAATAGAGCACCCTTGTTTTACAAAGCAATAAAATTACTTATATATCTCGCATGGTTTTGCAAAGAGAGGTATTTGGACCAAGCTTATCGGTTCCTCCATAACAAAAAGAACACATTCCCCACCAAAAAAAAAAAAGAATGTATAATTAAATAGTTTTTCCCTTCAATTATACTCACCTCCACCGACTACACTAATGACATTATAAAAAAATAAATGAACCTTTCCCTTAAAAATTACTCACCTACATAATCTGGAGTTACACCAAAGAATGGGTAACAACACCAAAGAATCATATGAACTCATAAAATACCATGTTTATTTTTACTTTCTTAAATATTATAATACATTTTTATGTGTATGGGTGTAGTTTATGTTATTGTATAATAATATCAATAAATGTAAAGTATTAACAATAGTCAATAACTACGGAAATCTTTAGATTTAGGCGGCACATGATTGTTGGCACCCTAGGCAATTGCCTCAAGATGACCATCAAAATCAAATTTGGAAACCATTTATATCCCTAACCTTATAAATTTTAACAAGAAAGAAGGGCATGACCATTTGTCTAATTTTAATTTTCATATATAAATCATTATGAGTGAGAGCATTGATAAATTCTAAGAATACTTTTTCTTAACAAATTTGTCCCTACAAGAAAGACTAGGAAACAATGGTGATTAGAGACATAAAATAGAAGATGTACTATAAGAGAAGTGATCTTTTATGTAGTGTCTCGTATAGATGACAGAATCTAAGAAATTCTTGAATTTCCTTGAAACTCTTATACAAAATATAACAATAATATGATTTTTATGCAAACTTATAAGATAAAAAATACAAAGAATATGAAATCTTCTTTTATTTGTCAAATAATCACAATACAAAAATATCGAGAAGGCCCAAAGCATCTAGAAACCCTCTTGGTACAAGTAGATGATGAAAAATATTTCTTCCAATCAAGTCTAATTTTTATTTATTTTCACACATAAAACAAGAAAAATACCCACATTCTCAAAAAAAGATGCTCCAGGATGATAAGAGGAGACCAAAAGGAGACACTGCAAACTGAAACCAACCAATTCCATCTACTACCGATGCCCTAAATGCTAATTTGAAATCCAAAGGGGTGTAAACAACCTTAGAAATGGTGCAAATCTTGCCCTAGCTATCGGTGGATCGAGTTCTAGTGAATTATCTCTCCACTAACCGAATTTCTTCACTTAAAACTCATATCTGAAGCAAGAAAAGTAGAAAATGTGCCCTAACTTAACTGTAAACTAACACAAATTGAAAATAGACATGCCCTAACTTTGATGATCCAAAATTACACTCAAATGTGACCCCGAGTGAAGCCACCAAGAAGATATTGAGGGTTTTTGTCGTCAAATATAATCATAATGAGGGTTTTCATCCTCAAGTGATGATGCAATGGAGAGTTTTCGTCTTTAATGCATAAACAATTAAAATGCTCAATGTTTCCCAAAAGGAGAGAGATAATTGATTCAATAAAATTTGAGTTATTTTATTAAAATATAAAAGCAATGATGTACACCTTTGAAATATAGATGCTAGGTAATTTTATTTGATTTAATTATGAAAGCAAATGGAAGAGATAGGGCACTTACCTTGATTTTGCTTATCCCAAAGTGTGTATGGACTGGACAAACTAATGGAACAAGAATCGAATGTCGCAATCATGCTCGAGAAAAATACAAAGCTACGGAAATGCCTGACACGGGCGCTGGGTAGGAGCAGGGCGCATGTGGGTGCCTAGACCTTTGGTGGGCGTTGTGGTATGCAAAAAGTGTCGAATCTGGTTTCAACACTATCACTATGGTTTCACACTTATTCTCCTTTGATTTTATGTGTGTCACACTTTGATTGTCAGTGGTACTGTAAATGCAGTAGACACAAAATCATGCACTTCGGAGTAAATATCTAGCCTCGATCACATACTATTACTCATATGATTCACAAGTACAAAAAGTAATAATTAACCCATGTCTTTGGCCATCTTTCGTTACTTTCTATTGCTTTTTCGGTCTTACATCTTTATTGACACGATCTATCTTTTCATACTTGATTTTACCTTTACTCGGACTAGGGTGCCCAGCCAGGATACCATCGTCAGTACCCTCATCCCCTCCGGGTGCCCATGTCCTCTTTGTACTTTTCTCACACTTTTTGGGTCTTTCTAGTCGTTTGGGCATCTTATCTTTTTGGTAGTTGGCCTTTTCGAGGTTAATTACGAAATTCAAGCGAAGGAATCATTTAAACATAAAATTATATGATCATAATAAGGGACCAAGCACTAAGCACTATCTAGCATCACCTAAGGTTACATCTATCAAGGCTTCTATTGTTTCATTTGTATCCATTTAGCTCCATCACAAGGGACAAAGGTTGGTTCATCTATATCACACTTCATAGGAGGGGAGTTTATTCTATTCCATGCACACATTATTTACATTCTACATCTAGCTACTTACACGCTACTTCAAGTGCGACACACACGAGAGCAATGTAGGGAATAATTTTACACACACACACACACATAGAACTACATTGGGTTTGAGATGTAGTGCAACACTTTCATTGTAAGTCCACCATTGTGGCAATTGAGAACAATCGACCTCTTCATTCGCATCTTTTTTTTTTAGGGTTTTGATGCTTTGTCTGAGGTTTTGCAGGTGATTTCTCCATTGCAAGTTTATAGTGATATCGGTGATATTACAGCGATATCGACGATATTATAAATGACATACACGCATTAGGAAGCAAACGAGTGTGAAGCTCTCGACGACCTGTTAGAACCGGAGTTCGCCAAAAGTGATGCATTTCCCTTATTTTGTCTTATGCGAACTAATGACCAATGGAACTTTCACTAACTAATTTTTTGAGTGATTTGGTGACATATGTAGGCTGATGATGCATTTTCTACCATTTTGAGTAGTTGCAATCAAGGAGATCGAGTCCACAACCACTACGCCATTTTGGAGGATTGACCCACAACCATCTATAAATGAGGGCCCCTGTTTCTAACAGAATTATAGGGTGTCATGGAACTTTTATGAAGTTGTTATTGGTTAATATGTTGCCTATATTTGTGGCATGTGTTGTAATCAACTATGTCTATAAGACACCTCCTTTGAATTATTTCTTAGTTAGTTATTTTTTACAAGTATTACAATAGTTAATAGAAGAAGTTATTTTTAGTTGCACTTTGGAGTATGTGATGAACTTATTTTGATCAATATAATACATGTTATTTTGAGTATACATTTGTGTTGAGAGCCTCAATCCCAAAGTAGAGAAAGGGCCCACTCGACTGAGGAGATTGAGGATTGGTATTTCATGCAAGATCTTTATATTTTCTTAGTTTCATTTTAGTATCTTGGTTTGATAATTATCTGAATGCAATCTTGTATTTATTTGTTTCAACATATTTCCTTTACTGTTATTTAATTTAAGCAAGTATTTCATTTCAAGTAAACATTTCCTTTAACAAGCATTTCATTTCAATAACTTTATTTTAAGAGTAGATGCATTTGATATACTTTGTTTTTCCATTTGGTAGTTTAAAGATTTCAGTAGTTTAGACTATGTACTTGCTTTCAGTAGTTTAGTAGTGAGAACAAGGAAACCGATACTAAACAAAACCCCCAAAAAAAGAACCACCATAATATTGAGTTGCATATCAACTTCTCTACATACAACCTTGAACACAACCTTGGTTTATAATGACATCAACATTTGAATAAGTTGATTAAATGATTGGAAGTTACAATGACCCATCATTTTTGGCATCGTTTTTTCGGGACACCATAAGAAAAACATGCATTCTATTCATATTCTATGTTATGGGTGTTAGTGAAGTTGAGTATGTAACCAGTAGAGATCCTAAGCCTTTCCTTCACAATAAATATTGATGCACATGCCACGGGATGCTCAAGGGAGATTTATACCTCACAACACTCAAATAATATCCCCAATTGAGAACATGTAGTAAACATTGATAACACTACTCTCCTGAGAGTGACACTGAATCTAATACCATCGTGAGTGATACTAATAGTCTACATCATCTTATTTAGAACTGAACAACTTTTAAAATGGGAGACAATGGAAATGATGATGATAGACCCTTGGGTAGAACCTTTACCTACCCCATTGTCTTAAATGAGGATGAGGAAGCACCTATGAAAAAAATTTCCCCATCCATTCTTCCTATCTTTTGAGGAATGTCCATAGAATATCCAGACCAATTCTTGTTTGAATTCAAAGTCTCTATCAAAACATATGACTACAAAATAGATAACCAAAAACTCAAGCTCTTTTCCTTCCACCCTCAAGGACTCTGCCATGAGGTGGTTTATGGGATTTCCCTCTAACTCCATTCATTCATGGGAACAGATGGAGACTTCCTTTTTGGAAAATACCAAGACTATTGTAGGGGATGAGATAGAGAGGAAGAGTTCTTTCAAATGAAACAAAAAGAAGATGAAAATATGGAAGATTACTTGGACATATTCCTTTTTGTCCATAGGAGAAGTGGTTATGAGTTGAATGCAGAAATAACCAAGACAATCTTCCTTAAAGGACTTGATGATGAAACCAAAGAATCCCTCCATCTCATGGGAGGAGGTGATGTACACAAACTCACCATGGCACAAATTACTTGAGTTATGTAGGAGCTACTCTAGAACAAGGGGAGGCATTAGAAGAAGGAAAACATCAAAACATGCCTTTGGTACCTCAAAACTTCTAGAGAGATGGCCAATATGAAAAAAACATCTTGACATAGTTAACTTCAACCATGGATGGGCTGAAAGCTAAGAACAATGTTGCAAAAGAACCTTTAGACATATATTGTCCCATATGTAGGAAAAGACATCCTTTGAAAGAATGTCCTTTAGATATCACATAAAATGTGTTTGATCTATGATGTCCCTACCATGACACCAACCATTGTACTCTCCTACCTCAGCTGAAAGAAATATTAAATGCCATGACTCAAATGAATGGAGAAGTAAACTTTGTTCAAAGATCAAATAATCAGTCTTTTATGCCCCTAGACTTTCTCAAAACCCTTGGATGATGTCATGGCCCAATTAGACTCCTCCACCAACTTGGGGACAACCTAATTGACACCACCAAACTAGATGGCCTACCCAAATCCACAACCATGGATGCCTCCATACAATCAACAAGGTTGACACCACCAACCAATGCACATCCATGGCCAAACCAACAATGGTCACCCCAACAAACTATAATCAACCAAGGAGGTTTACACAACAACAACAAGCTTTAATGCCTCCACCACAAAAAAATTACCAGCAAGGGAAAGCAACACAAACTCAACTTCCAGCCCAACCTGTCTCAAACCCCAAAAATCAACAAACAACTTCAATTAATGAAGCAGACATAGGGTGAGACAATGCAAGTTAATGCCATTAATAACTTACAACTAAGATCTGGAAAAATAGTGAACAATCCTCCAATAGTTATTACTGAAGTACCTGAGGAAAGTGAGAGAACTAAACATGTTCCACAAACACAAGAAACTAGGGATGACCAAGAGAAAGACAAGAATGTGCATGCAACTCCTTTCCCAGAGAGATTAAAAGAAATACAAATGGGGAAGAGACAACACTAGTTCAAGAGCTGAAAAAGTTGAATATTGAGGTCCCACTCTTAAGAGAAATAAGGGACATTCCCAAATTAAACCAAACCATTAGGAACCATTGCATAAAGACACCAGAAGGAAGAAGAAATACCCAAAAATAATCAAAGTAGAAGGAAATCTAGTTGATCTTGTAGCTGGAAAAAACTTCTTTCACCAAAATATGGGGACCCTAGGAGTCCAAGTCATTACTATTTTTGTAAATGGTCAATCAATATCTAACATTTTGGTGGATCTTGGTGTTTCCATCAATGTCATAACAACATATACATTTAATTTTTTTCCTTGACATAGATTACAACCAACCAATATTGTCCTCCAAGTTAAGAATCAATCTATTGTTGTACTAGATGGAGTAATTGAGGACGTTATGGTTATGGTTGAATCTTGGGAGTATCCAGTAGATTTTATGGTCTTACAACCTAAAGCTCAAAAGATGGGATATCCAAGTCATCTTAGGAAGACCTGGCTAGCTACTTTTGTGCCTACATTGATTATAGGTCAAGAAAAATGACTATTTCAAATGGGAAAAAAAAAATTATTTCTCTTTATCCTCCTTGCCCAACCATATGTGGATGTTTGTGAACGTGTGTGGGTAGATTTTTCGATACTAACAACATGAGTTCTTCTTATCTAGCCACCATTGTAGTGAAAAATCATATGGAAGAAATTGTTTGAGACATACCCAATGTTTGATGAAGATGATATTGTGGCTATGGAAACCAAAATTGTGGCTACGGAAACCAAAACTATGGCTACAAAATGACTATTTTGAACTCAGAAGAGAACATCACCTTGGTAAGTGAAATTTATATAAGGTTGTGAAGAGACCTATGATTACCATGAAGGCCACACATCCACTAATTTTCATTTTCCTTTAGCCAAGATTGTATCCCTTGACAACATGACTATTTTTCACATGCTACAACCTCATGCTTGTCCCTTAAACTCTTTGATTGCTTGAGATAAAACTTGCTATTTTTGAAAGACACTAAACAAGTAACTATTGAGGTAGGAAAATAATGACCATTGGTACTAACTTAGAAGACAACCAAGAGACTAGGGTCATAGACATCTTGAGAAATCATTCAAAGGATTTTGCTTGGGATTATACTGATATGAAAGGGATTCATCCAAGCATCTACACTCATCATATTTACACTAAGGATGTCAAACCAGTCAGAAACCACAATGAAGGATTAATCCAACACTAAGAGACATTGTCAAAAATGAAATAGAGAAACTGTTGAGGGTAGGATTCATCTATCCAATATCTGATAGTCAATGGGTATCACCACTTGTTATAGTTCCCAAGAAAAATGGTAAGTGGAGAATCTATAGATTATAGGGAGCTTAATAAAGGCCACAAGAAAGATTACTTTCCCCTTCCCTTTATAGATCAGGTTTTGGACAATTTGGTAGGTAAGAAATACTTCTCCTTCTTGGATGGGTTTAGTGGATATAACCAAATTAGTATAACACTTGTTGATCAAGATAAGACCACCTTCACTTGTCCCTGGTACATTTTCATACAGAGTTCTACCATTTGGACTTTGTAATGCACCTACCACCTTTCAAAGAGTAGTTTTAGCTATTTTTGTAGACCTCACCAATGACTATGTTGAAGTTTATATGGATGATTTCACTATCCATGGGTCTACTTTTGAGGAATCTTTGAGCAATCTTGAAAAAGTGTTAACCAGATGTGAGCAACACCAAACTCTCCTTAAGTCATGAAAAATGCTTGATAATGGTTGATCAAGGAGTTTTTGGGTCATCATATTTCTTCTAAGGGTATCCAAGTTGATCCTAAAAAGATAGAAGTCATTACTAAGTTTCCCACACCAAAAAATCAAACAGACATCAAAAGTTTCCTTGGACATGCAAGTTATTACAAGATGGTTCATAAAATATTTTAGTAAGATTTTTGCACCAATGTTCTCTCTACTTGGAAAAAGACTATGTTTTTTTGATGGACTCCTCAATGTCAACAAGATTTTGAAGTTATAAAGGAGAAATTGACCACTGCCCCAGTCTTGAGAGGACCCAATTGGGGTCAACCTTTTCATATTCACACTGATGCTTCCAACACAAAAATGGGAGTTGTTCTTGGACAAAAAAATGATGAAGAAGACCAAATGTATGCCATCTATTTTATCAACAAAAACCTAACCCCACAGAGAGAAACTACACCACTATGGAAAAGGAATTTCTAGTTGTTGTTTACTCTCTGAAAAATTTAGACACTACATTACTTAGATATAAAATCTTTTTGTGTATACAACCATTCAACCATAAGATATTTAATGAACAAACCAATAGTAGGGGGAAAAATTATCAGGTGGTTACTTCTTTTGCAAGAGTTTAACTTGACCATTATTGATAAGCCTAGAAAGGCTAATGTTGTTGTTGAACTTCCTTTCGAGATTGAATGTTTCAGAGAAGAGGAGGTAGTTCAAGATCACTTCCCGGATGAGCACTTGTTTGCAATATCAACACACCCTCCATGGTTTTTGATCTTTCCAATTATCTAACTATAAGGAAGTTTCCATCTTACTTTACTAATAAAGAACAAAAATTAATCAGAAAAAATGCTACATACAAGTGGTGCAATGGAATTTTGTTTAAATGTTGTCCTACATGATTCTTCACAGGTGTGTTTGAGAAGATGAAGTATATGACATACTAAGAGCATGCCATGATGAACCTAGAGGAGGACATTACTCAGTAAAGAGGAAAATTCATAAGGTCCTTGAGTTGGGTACTACTAGGCCCTCTCTCCACAAAGTTGTCAAGAAATATGTATGGAAATGTGATGCATGTCAACGAATGGGGAAGCCTACTTTTTCTCTCTCTAAATGCCCCTCAATCCTCAACTGGTCTTAGGGCCATTTGAGAAATGGGGGATTGATTTCATTGGACCTATAGACCCCCATCCTATGGAAAAGAGTACCTGTTGGTGTGCACCAACTATGTTACAAAATGGGCCAAGGTTCAAGCACTGACATCTACCAATGAGGATGTTGTAGCTGAATTTTTATACCACAAGATCATGCTAAGGTTTGAGCTCCCAGAGCTATAGTATTTGATCAAGGACCTCAATTTGTGTCCAACATGATTGAGGCCTTTTTGAAGATTTACCAGATCAAGCATAGGAAATCATCACCATACCACCCCCAATCCAATGGGTAGGTGGAAGTCACAAATAGAGAACTGAAAACATCTTAACTAAGGTTGTCAATGCAGATAGAAAGAATTGGGTGCCAAGACTTCCTAAAGTAGTCTGGGCATACAACACAACTTGGAAAACCACCACTGGTTTCTCCCCATATGAACTAGTATATGGGAAGAAGCCATTTCTCCCAGTAGAATTTGAGTTACAGACCTGGAGGACAACACTAAAGATAGGAATTGATTTGGATGAAGCTCAACAGATAGAGTGATGTAAATTGAATGAACTAGATGAAATGTGGATGGAAGCAAAAACAAAATAATAAGATCCTTCAACATCAGAGGAAGGTCTGGCATGACTCTCATATCAAGACCAAGAGATTCAAAGAAGGAGACTGGCCTTGTTGTTTGACTCAAAATACCAACAATTCAAAGGGAAACTAAGAACAAGATGGCTAGGACCATACCAAATTGAAAAGATATATGATAATGGATCTGTGAGATTGTTTCCAATTGATGGTGATAGAAGAAAACTTTGTTAGTGAATGACCATAGACTGAGGTTGTATCAACAACCCCAGGATAAAGAAACCTTCACTAAGGACATGCAGTTGTGCCAAGAATTTGATTCAGTGGAAGATTTCAACTCTTCCAACCATGAGTAGTTTGTTAGGAATATGCAAATAAAGGAAGAAGACCATAGTTCTTATTATCATCCTCTTCCCCCTATATCTAAAAAAAAACAAAAATATGTTTTCTTTCATGCATGCAAATAAAGGTTAGAGATGTAATTTATCAAAATGTGTATTAACCATGATTTCTTTTCAAATGTAGGAGGTGGAGCACCAATGGTCAAAAGGATGTTGAGCTGGTAAGGTGATGTGTACTTACTTTTTTCTATGGATATTAACTATGATTGAACTTCCCAATGCATTTATTAAAACTATAAAACCAAATCCAACGGAGTAATTAGAGAGATAAGGGGTAATGATGGTGAGTAAAGGCATGTTGTCACTCTTTTTTAGGAATGACATATGACATGTGTGATAAGGATGGTAGTATAGGGGCCATGCAAAGGAATTAAAATCTTTCCACCTCAAACAATCCCATCCATTCCTTTCCACCACCATTTTATGCCAACTTGATGCCATTATAAACTCACGAGTAGTTCAAATTTAAGCTACTTAACATTACATACAACTACTTTGTCCCTCTCACAAAACCATTTCCATTGTTCCAAAATACCCCCTCACTACCTTTTTCATTTTTGTTGCAAACCAGTCTATGTTATGGGGAAGAAGAAGAAGTCCGAGCTAGAGTCTATGGAGCCATTGCTACTACGGAATGTCATTATCTCTCAAGTCTTCCATGATGCAGGTTGGTTAGATTTTATTCAAAAATTTGAGGGGTTTGATGAGGATTTAATTGAAGAATTTCTGTCAAATTTTGAGGCAACTTGTTCTAGAATAGGAGGGAAAAAATTGAAAGTAGATAACCACATTATTAGCACAATCTCTTGGTCTTCCATATTTTGGGCTTAAGGTTGTCACTAACTCCCCCTTAAATATTTGATATCCCTTTTTCATGAGGAAGGGGAAACTCTTCCTGAGATAATCATTAATCCCCAAGGAATTTAGAAGGGTATTAAGAGGGAGAGCTTATCCAGGCCATTGGAGGGAGGTTGCTTCTTGGGTGAAATAGGTATTTCATTTGTGATGGGAAATCATCATGGTATTAGGGGTGATACACTAAATATTCTCACCCATTTGAAGAAAGGAAGGAAAATCCTAAACTTAAGGTGAATCTTCCTTGAATACCTCATGATGATTGTCATAAAGGTTGGACAAAAGTATAAGAGTGGGGGTGGTGATGTAATGTAATTAAGCACCCAAGGCTTATTCAGTTGATTTTCGCACACCAGCCTCTAGGAAACCCAAGAGAAAATAGAAAAGGCTACTACAGGGGAGAGTTCCAAGAAAAGAGGGTCAGGTGGGATCCTACTCCAATTTCTTCCAAACCAGACCATAACTCACAAGCCTAAGCTTCAATCTACTCCTCAGCCCCCTGTGTTTATAGAAGATCCTAAAATGAAGCCAAGCATCCCTCTAGGCCTCAAGCTTTAAAGAAAAATACTACCATGTCAACCCCTACTCAAAGTTCATTGAGAAAAAGAAGGTCTGTCCCACAAAGAAAGATGAAGTTTCTCAACCTACATTGTCTGATGAAGGTGCAACCCAGATTTTGGAAGAGTTTGTTGAACTGAGACTTCCTCTGCCCTAGGAGAATAGTCACGAGATTTTGAGTTTACTTTGGCCATTCCTAAAGAAGATCCATGCCACTTGAGGCACCAAAAATTCCTTTGGAAGCTCCAAAGTATGCCTGCAACTCTAAAAATCCAGACAGAAGCTACAAAAATTATTGCACAAGAGGTTGGTCAAGTGGAATCACAAGGAGATGAAGTTTTAAGGTGACACCAAGATGAAATTTCCACTCTAAAAAAAACTAAAAGGTATGAAAACAACTCATTTGTCTCTTCAAAATGAGTTTGAACAAAAGAGTGTAGAAAAAGATAAAGAAATAACTGCTTTGAGGATGGAAGTTGATAGTTTAAAGAGACAAAAAATATTGGTTTGAAAGCATGGAATGATTTTTCCTCTCATTGTGCCCAACTATCTCTTAGAAATAAAGAGTTTGTAGGAGAAAATAAGAAACTTAAAGAAGAGGTTGAGTCAAGTTCTAATGCAAAGAGAAAATTGGAAACAATTGTTGAATCTGTCTGTCCTTTGGCTTGTAAACTTTTGGCTTGTAAAAAACCATCTTTGGTTTATAGTTTATTTCTTCAAGAACAATTTTATTCTTGGCAAGTTGCATATAATTTTTTGTGGAGAGCCTCATGAGGCTCTGATGGGAAAAAATTCTTACAAATTTATCAAGGTTGTACTCTAGAAATTCAAAACTTATTATGTGAATTTTACCTCCATAACATGCTAGTTACAAATGTTCTTGATTTCTTTATAAATATGTCAGTGGGAGAGTTTCAGTTGAAATTTTTCAATCATTGGTAAGGAATCAAATTATGTGGGAGGAACAAACTGATCTCTTTAATCAACAGGCCAAAACTATTGGTTTTTACATTCGGCCTCAACACCATAATGATGTTTCTATGAAAAAGATTTTAGATCTCTTTATTATCAGGATGGAATTGGTAGAAACACATATGAGATCTTGGCCAAATGTGTCCAAGAATTTGAAACTTACTATCAGCAAAAATTTGGCAAGGCTATGACAACCTATGATAAGAGATGGGACACTCTTGAATTTTCATTATTGAAATGAAGAGAAGTTATCTCTCCTCAAAATCTCATTGGAGTATGCGAAGGGGGGATGCACTTGTGGAGATTATTCGGCAAATTAACAGAGAAAGGAAACAATGAGTATAGTAAGGAATGGGTTGGTATGCAGGTTAGGCCTCCTCTGGTCCTTAGCCCCATGACCACTTGGAAAAATAGTGCTCCCCAATCTCATGAAAGCTTTAAGGCATGGGCTGAGGTTATGTTGGAAACCCAAGGATGTAAAGGCACAAGGAAAACAATATGCAGATCAATTTGAAGAATATGATATGGCACAACAACTTGGGAGAGATCATAGTCGAGATAGTTTTTGCATGAGGACTTGCAAAAGGTAAAGTGTAGGGGAGATGATGAGTCCATAAATCGACTCATCATAACATCCATATAACTATAAGTTTTACTCCTAAAAATGTTAATCTATGCATGGGAATGTTCTAAATAGTTATATCTAAAGTAGAAAGTGATGCATTTCCCCTTATTTTGTCTTATGCAAACTAATGACCAATGGAAACTTTCACTAACTACTTTTTTGAGTGATTTGGTGACATATGTAGGTTGATGAGCACATTTTCTACCATTTTGAGTAGTTGTAGTCAAGGAGACCGAGTCCACAACCACTAAGCTATTTTGGAGGATTGACCCACAACCATCTATAAATGAGGACCCCTGTTTCTAGCAAATATATATAGGTGTCATGGAAATTTTATGAAGTTGTTATTGGTTAAATCTATTTCCTATATTTGTGGCATGTGTTGTAATCAACTATGTCTATAAGACACCTCCTTTGAATTGTTTCTTAGTTAGTAGTTTTTACTATATTACAATAGTTAATAGAAGAAGTTATTTTTAGTTGCACTCTAGAGTATGTGATGAACTTATTTTGATCAATATAATACATGTTATTTTTGAGTATACGTTTGTGTTGAGAGAGCCTCAATCCCAAAGTAGAGCAAGGGCCCACTCAAATGAGGAGATTGGAGGATTGGTATTTCATGCAAGATCTTTATATTTTCTTAGTTTTAGTTTTAGTATCTTGGTTTGATAATTATCTTGAATGCAATCTTGTATTTCTTTGTTTCAACATTTCCTTTATTGTCATTTTATTTAAGAAAGTATTTCATTTCAAGAAAACATTTCCTTTAACAAGCATTTCATTTCATAGCTTTGTTTTTAGAGATGTAGATGTATGATTTTGATATTTGTTTCCATTTGAAGTAGTTTAAATATTTTCAAGTAGTTTAGATCTTTTACTTGCTTTTAGTAGTTTAGTAAGGTAGAACAAGAAAATCGACACTAAACAAAACCCCCCAAAAAGAGAACCACCATAATATTGAGTTACATATCACTTCTCTGCATACAACCTTGAACACAACCCTAGTTTATAATGACATCAACATTTTGAATAAGTTGATTAAATGAATGTGCGATGACCTTTCATTCTTATTCAACCAGATCTCCACTCCTGCGACATAGTCTCGTAACCTCTTCGGAATAGCTAAGGATCTTCTAACCCTATTTGCACATTAGGGTTTAATATTTTCATAAATTAGTTACTTAGATGTATTTTAGTCATTTCATTGTACTTAATTGTTCATTAATTTATTGATACAATAACATCATATTAGGCTATAATTTTACATTTTAGCATAATCATTTTGGTGAACCCCACTCGTGATCGGTCTTTTGGATCCTTCTTTGCATATCATATTCTTTATCATGGCTCCTACAATTCCTCAAATTTCCTTGTCTGATTTACTTCAAATGCATCCTAATTGCCAAGTTGTTCTTAAAAAGGCCCTAAACACCATGTATCTTCCCCAAGATATGCCTCTGCATCAAGTAAGTACTATTTTTGATCGTTTATTTGATGACCCTAGTCTTCATGATCCTCCATCTAATCAACCCATGTTGGAGTCAATTCAATATTTGCATTCTTTATTTCAAGACAAATTTAAGGCTATGGAATCCACAATTACATCTCTCAAATCTGAAATCCAACATCTTAAGGATGTTTCTCATAGGCTCATGTTTGTTCTCTTTCTACATCTCATCTTCATTCTATGTCTACTACATGTGCTCATATTAGTGAGCCTCAATTCATACCATTCTTACACCTTTGATCATAATACTAAGAAACATGACATTCTTACTGAGCTCCTTAGTCATCAATTGATCACTTTACCACCTACTCATTACTATCCTCCTTATCGGCTAACAAAATATCAAGGTTGTCCATATTGCAATTATCATCGAATCAATGGACATAATGAAAATGATTGCTATGCTTTACAACAAAGAATCAAACATCTTGAGCGTTAGGGATTTATCTCATTCACTACACAACATTATATTGCATGCCCATCTACAAATGCTACATCTCAATGGGTTCCTAAACCTGATTCGTCTATGTCTAATGAGCACCACACCATCACTTCTAATGGTCGTTCTATGGAAATTCAAGCACCGCCTAAGAAAACGCCTCTCAAAATCAATATAGCACCTCCTCCTCTCAAGACATCTACAACATTACCAAGTCAAAGTACGCAACCACCTCTCAAAATAAATCAACCTTCTTCTCCTATCAAGTCTTCTGCAGTGTCATCAATACCACCAAAGCTGCCACCATTCAATATTTCTCCCCATCCCACTCCACTTTCATTTCCAATTCATTTTGTCAAAGCAACTACTCCTTCTACTAAGGGTCAAGACACATTTCAAATTATGCCACCATCACATGGTCCTAATGTTGCTTCCACCACTAAACGACCACTTAATCTATGGTAGGTGACTTTTCTCACCTCACTCATGTTCTTGCGGTTCTTACATGACTGTTGGGGGCATGACACTTATAGACACCTAAATTCCGCTTATGCAATCTTATTGCTAAAAGCACACTAATCACTCCCATTCTTATCATTTCCGTTATAATTAGTGATTTATGCTAATTAACTAATGTTTCTTACCATTTTGGTTAATTAGCAACATTTTTTTGATTACCTATCCTCTTTCACATTTAGGATGCCAATTTACGACACATCGTAAGTCAAAATCCTCTTCACGAATAGACAATTAGTGATTATTAGCTAATTAAGCCTATTTTACCCTTGTTTTAGTCAATATACCATATTATTGGCTTAAACCCCTCTTCCAACCATTCAAAATCACCCCACTTCCCTCCACAACATCTCGAAGGCTTCAAAAGCTTATCATGGCCTCCTAATTGACCCTAAGTGGTTGATTAAGGCTCCTCACATCCTAATCACTTGTTAATTCACTAATCATGATTAGTAAGCCTTAATCAAGATTAACAAACCTTAATCTACTTTGTGCTTTTAGTCCCACATGCACCAAGATGCAATTTTTCCCCAAATAGAAAACTATAAAAAGGACTAACCACATACCTTTAAACTTTACACCATGCTTTGAATTGCATATCATATAACAAATATGATTAAGAGCCAAGCTCAATCTTTGCCTCCAATCTTCAATGGGGTTAGTAGATGGGTATCCAATATGATCTTGTAGTCATTGTTGGAGAGACCATCTCACCTCTCTTGAAGTAGCAACAAACCCAATTTGATTTCCCTCCTAGATCTAATTAGGTCTTTTGTAGTTAGCAATTCATACTAAGTAGGCATGCTTTAGCTAGGATTGATTTATATCATGTTAGTTGTTTCAAGCATTCCATTAAGCTTTTATCATTGATGTAACTATTGTTAGATTCATAAAGCATTTGTTAATAGACTATGTGGTGTTAGTCTTGTTAGTTTAGCTTTGCTTGAACTTTTAGTAGTCTTGACACTTATCTTACCCTCTCTCCCCCTCTAATCAACAACACACATATTACATCTTCATCACATCACAATTCAACATTCACTCACAACAATCACGTTTTGAAACACAAAGAGCATTGACATTACCCAATGACGCACTCTTATGCTTTGGTTCACACTTGGTGATTGAGGGCATCTTATACACATGAACCTCACCCACTGCACACTAGACACTACACATCACACATCTCCACACATCCTACATCTTTATATATACACATCATCTTACATCTATCACACGTCATTCACACTTTGTGTTTCATGCATCCTACATATTCTACATCTATATCATGTTGGGGTTAGCACACCGATTATGCAGATAATGTATCGATTTAAGCATACATGAAAAATAAAAGCAAATATTCTATCATAAGAAATATACAAAACAAGAGATATAAATCAACACCATATTTAATATGGTTCACCCAGTGTGGGCTACGTTCACTAAGAAACAAGCCAATCTATTATCCAAATCTTTGAAAAGATATACAATTGAAGATTTACAATCTTCCACACCTCTCAGAGGTACAATACTTTTCTTTATCTCAAGCTTTTGTTGCTTCTCCAAGAATTCTCTCTTACCAACTTTTGCAAGTTCTTAATTCTTGTTAATAATTCTTACTTCTAAACCCTAGCTTTCATGCTTATATAGTCATTTATAGACTTAGGGCACTTAGCCATGCAATTACAATCAATAGATATACTTTAATGCTAAAAATAGATCTAATTCCCGAGAGTTAATGAAAACATCCTCGCATAGATAACCGATTTTGGTTAGCCCAAACTAATGCAAGTTCCTCCTTACCTGATCGATGCTAGTCCTAGGTGACCGATGCCAATCCCTCCTAACCGATGACGTTACTGTGTTTTCCAACAAGTTTTACATTGCATGCTAATCCGAAGTAATTGAGCTCCACAACTCAACAATCTCCCACTTGGAGATTAATTACTACACCATACCTATACAACATCATTCTTGGATCCTTCCTTAGCTTTGTTTCTTCCTCTTCAAGTCTCAAACTCAAGACCAACAAAAGTGGAGTGTAGCTCCAACTTCTCCTTTTCTAATGGATTCGTTAGCATATCCGTAGGGTTCTCACTCGTATGAATCTTTTCCAGATTCAACTGTCCATCCTCCAATACCTATCGTATGAAGTGATACCTCAACTGAATGTGTTTCGTTCTCGAATGAAACACTAGTTCTTTGCCAAATGAATTACACTTTGATTATCACTGAATAATTTACAATCATCTTTCTCCTTTCCCAACTCTTCCATGAACCTACTCATCCATATCATCTCTTTGCTAGCCTCTGTAGCTACAACATACTCTACCTATGTAGTAGAAAAAGCCACAACCTTCTGCAATCTTGAAATCTAGCTAACTTTCATCCCACCTACTATGAAAATATATCCAATAGTGCTCCTCCTACCATCTAGATCTCCATCCATATCCAAATCAACATAGCCACATAATGAAATATCCAACCTCCATAACATAACTACATGCTAGATGTCCCTTTCAAATACTGAGTATCCATTGGACTACTTTCCAATGCTCTTTACCTAGGATTGGCCATATATCTACTCACAACTCCCACTACCTGTGTAATGTCTGGTCTGGTACAAACCATAACATACATGAGACTCCCAACTGCTGAAGCATATGACACTCATGTCATGTATTTGACCTCCTCATGTGATGATGGACACTGATATTTTCTTAATTTTAAGTGTCCATGCCATATGTGTACTAACAGTTTTACATTCTGCATCTTGAACCTTTCTAACACCCTCTAGATATAATCCTCCTGAAACATACAATTTCTTATTTTTCCTATCTCTGTGTATTTGCATACCAAGATTATTTTTGTAGCTCCTAAATCCTTCATAGAAAATGTGTGAGCTAGCTTTCCTTAAGCTCACCAATGTCCTACATACTAGATCCTGTAATAAGCATATCATCCACATATAGTAAAAAAATAATATAGCTCCCATTTTCAAGCTTCTTGAAATAAACACAATGGTCAGATTCACATCTCAAGTAACCATGCTCATGCATAAAACTATCAAACCTCATGTACCATTGCCTTGGAGCTTGCTTGAGCCCATATAGGCTCTTTTTCAACCTACACACTAATTTCTCCTTACCCTTGACTTCATACCCAAGCGCTGCTGCATATAAATATCTTCATCCAAATCACCATGAAGAAAAGTCATCTTCACATCTAGTTGCTCTAAATGTAAATCTTCTACTGCAACTAAACTCAATACAATACGAATAGAAGTCATTTTAACAATAGAGAAAATATTTCACCAAAGTCAATACCTACTTTCTGTGCAAATCCTTTTACTACAAGCCTTGCATTGTATCTTTTCTATCCACCATCTTCTTCCTTAATCTTGTAAACCCACTTGTTTTGCAATGTTGTCTTACTTGCTGGAAACTTAACCAAATCCTAAGTCTGGTTCTATTCCAAGGAGTCCATCTCCTCATCCATGCCATGCTCCCACTAAACGTGGGTCTTATCCTCATTGATTCTTTAAATCTCTAGTTCACCATTATCAGTCAATAATAAATAAAATAGAGAAGGTGTAAATCTTTCTGGAGGTTTACTTACCCTTTGTGACCTTCTCACAGAGAGTTTGGGGTACCGGAGGCTCAATCTGACCTCCTGGACATTTGTATCCAAATCTGATCAGTGACCGACGCCGGTCACCTGTAACCGACGTTGGTTCTACTAACCGATGTCGGTTTGACTTCTCAGAACCGATACTACGATTCGCTAACCGATGTCGATCGATCGGGGTAAACCGACACCGGTTACTGTGTAACCCTATAGGTAATACTTTTAAATATGAGAGTTCATTTTCATTCACAAACTTCTCAACCGGTTCATCCTTGGGTACCAAAATTTGATCCATGTACATTCTCTTTTCATTCCATTCAACATCACAACTCCTAATAATTTTAGAATTCTCTAAATCCCAAAAATAGAATCCAAATCACTAGATCCATAACCAATGAAAGTGCATCTCTTGGATTTTGCATCCAACTTTTTCTATTTTCCTTATCAACATGCACAAAAGCTTCTAAACCAAAAAAATTTAAGAAAAGAAAGATCTACCTCTTTTCGGTCCAAGATTCCTTTGGTATTCCTCCATCTAGTGAACTTGAAGGCCCACGGTTAATCAAATAAACCATTGTATCAACTGCTTCTGCCCAAAACTGTAAGGGCAATCCATAATGTATCCTCATACTTCTAACACATTCCATGATTATCTGTTCATTCTTTCTCGCAACACCATTCTCATGTGGTGTTCTTGGAACCATTCTTTCTCTATGTATCCCATTCACTAAACAATAATCATTGAAAGCATTTCTACAATATTCACCACCATTTTCAGATCTAAGACAATTTAACTTATAATTTGATTCATTCTCAACAAGGGCTTTCCATCTTTTAAAAGTCTCAAAAACATCAGATTTACGTTTAATACAATAAACCCATACCTTTCTTGTAGCATCATCAATGAAAGTAACATAATATTGGGATCCTCCATGAGAAGCTACCTGAGCTGGTCCCCACACATCTGAGTGTACAAGCTCCAATTTCTTTGCTCCTTCTTAGTTGCCCCACTTTGAGAAATCTCACTCTTTTTTTTCTTTCCAAAGACACAATGCTCACAGAAATCAAGATCTAAATCTTTCAAATATGATAACTTACCCTTAGCCTTTAAGATCTGCATTCCTTTTTGACTCATATGGCCCAACCGATTATGCCACATGCATGCATCTGAATCTAAAGTAGATAATGTAGAAAAGGAATCAGTAACACAAGTAGATAAATATAATGTTCCTACCTTCTTACCTCTTTCCACAACAAAAGCACCCTTGGTGACTTTCCAAGAGTCTCCTATAAAAATAACCATGCAACCAGATTCACCTAGTTGCCCTGCAGAAATAAGATTCCTCCTGAGGCTTGACACATGCCTCACATCTTTCAATACCCATGTATTTCCATTTTACAATTTTAGATGAACTTCCCCTTTACCAATAATACTGCAAGGTTCATCATCACCCAAATAAACATGCCCAAAATTACCCTAGACATAATTTCTAAAATAACCCTTATTAGGGGTTGCATGGAAAGAAGCTCCTAAATCTAAAACCCATGATTCAATTCTATTATCTAAAGAAAGAATAAGAGAATCTTGCATTACCTCTGATGTAGTAAGATTTTCTTCTTTACCTTTTCTGTTATTGGTTCTCTTTGTCCTTTGACCAACAATCTTTCTTTGCATGTCCTTTCTTTCCACATTTCTAACAAGTAATTCCCTTACTTCTGGATTTAGATCTGCTATCCCTTGACTTTGATTTCCCATTACTCTTATTCTTAGATCTCTCCTTCTACCTTTATCCCTACTTTCTACATTCAAAGCATTCCTAGATGATGATTCCTCTGTACTTTTCCTACAAATTTCTTCATTCAAGATTATACTAACCACATCATCAAACTTCAAAATATTATTAGTAGATGTTGTATTACTAACAACCATTACCAAGTTATCCCAACTATCAGGAAAATAACATAAGAATAAAAGTTCTTTCACTTCATCATCAAATGATATATCAACCAATTTTAATTGATTTACAATAGATTTGAAATCATTCAAATGACTAGATGCAGATCCACCTTCATGCATCTTAGAAATAAATAGTTTCTTCATCAAATAAAATTTATTTGAAGCACTAGGTTTTTCATATAAATTAGCAAGATATTTCATTAACCCTACCGTAGAAGTCACTTCTGTAATATTGGAAGCCATAGATGCTTTTAGGCTCAATCTTATAGATCCCAAAGCCTTTCTGATCAAGAATCTTCCATTCTTCATCAGTCATCTTCGTAGGTCTAGACTTCTCATCCAACGGTAAATACAAATCTCTTTGATACAAATAATCTTCAATTTGCATCTTCCATAATTGATAATTTCGGTCTCAAATTTCTACCTTGTATTTGTTTTCTTCTACCATTGTTGTAGCTCCCACTCAATCAAAAAACCCTCTATGAGTAAATTTGTTAACACATAAAACCCTCAAACAAAGCTCTGATACTAGTTTTGGGGTTAGCACACACCCATTGTATAGATAAATAATATATCGATTTAAGCATAAATGTAAATAAAAGTAGATATTATACCAGAAGAAATATACAAAACAAGAGATATAAATCAACACCAAATTTAACGTGGTTCACCCAGTGTGGGCTATGTCCACCAAGAAACAAGCCAATCTATTATCCAAAGCTTTGACAAGATATACAATGAAGATTTACAATCTTCCACACCTCTCAGATGTACAATACTTTCTTTCTCTCAAGATTTTGCTTCTCCTCCAAGAATTCTCTCTCTTACCAACTTTTGCAAGTTCTTCTTAATTCTTGTTAATACTTACTTCTAAACCCTAGCTTTCATGCTTATATAGTCATTTATAGACTTAGGGCACTTAGCCATGCAATTACAATCAATAGATATACTTTAATGCTAAAAATAGATCTAATTCCCGAGAGTTAATTAAAATATCCTCGCATGCACAGTAATCGATGCCATTAGCCCCTGAACCGATGCGGTTCCTCCTTGATCTGCCGCGATCCTCTCCCTCGATGCGGTGTGATTCTTGTGTTTTCCAAAGAAGTTTTACATTACATGCTAATCTGAAGTAATTGAGCTCCACAACTCAACATATCATTTACACATCTTGCACATTACACTACACTACTACACTACTACACATTTTACACATTTCACACATCTACTTTTACACACTACACTCACTACCTAATGACATACTCTAGTCTCATGGTCCATCTTTACTATATTGTTGAGGGTATCTGATCTCAAATGGACCACATCACACTCAACCATTCAATCCTTTTCTCATGCCACATTCTTAGACTAGTGATATATGCCATAGGAAACATCATCACTTTCGCTTACATCATTTAGTGTTATATGCTTTAGGCTAAATCGCCACTCCTTCTGCTCATCTTGTAGTGATATATGTCATAGGCTACATCATCACTTACTCTAGCATCATCATCACTTATTATGATCATCATTTAGTGATATACGCCATAGGCTACATCTTCACTTCTTCTATCATCCTTTAGTGATATATGCTTAGGCTACATCATCACGCATAATTCATCTTTATGTCGCATAAAATCACTACACATTCACCACATCACGCTACACACAACACCTAGTTTGACCATTTACCGATAACGCACTTTCATTTATGGTTCATTCTTGACTATTGAGAGAACATAAACAAATGAACCTCACTGCATACAACTCCATACACTCGCGGGGCATACTGCTCCTATCATTCACTCTGCATTCCATTCCATCCATCCACAACATATTACATATCTTAGTTGTATTTACTCTTGCTTACATTTACTTGTACATGTTTGCTTTATTACACATGCTAGATAGATATATTTTATGTCATTATATTTATCATACACACATGCGTGTTCACTTTCTTTCTAGTTGTGATCACATATTATATAGATCCATTACATGCAAAGCATGGATGCTTGGTGCAAATATCTTGTACCGAGTCCTCTGAATGGCTCTTGGGGGCATCTAATTTTATACACTACAAGTGTTATTGTTTCATTTTGTTTCATAGCACACTACTTTATTAGGTTATACATGATTTGACATACATTTTATCTTTCTAATGTGCTAACGGGTGCTTTATGTGCAACATTTGTTTTATATGATTATTTTCCATTGTGGTTGTCTGTTACATTGCTTGTTCTTATTTTTCAATGTATGTGGGATTTTCCCTTTTCTTATGTGCACACATGTTTTTGTAGCCAAAATGGCCTTGAGTGTCTTACGACATCGTGAGTGGTGTCCCATGTTTGTAACCTACCTTTTACAACCTACATTGTCTTCTTGTGTGTTATCTTATATATTGTTTGTTTAGCTTAAACTTTGTCTTATACATGTATGACTGTCTTTATTTGCACTAACACTTGTCTCCCAACCACTTGTTTGCATGTGCTTTGGTTTCTACCAAACACATCCCCATTGCAGGCGAGTCACAATTTTAGCGGTTGGTCCTCTTTTGGGCCGCGTCCTCCTATAATGACGTTATATGCACCCCTAAAAAGAGGGGCATCATTTGGTTGAATCGGTCACCCCATACATGGTATACACAACACACGCATACAAAGACAACATAGTTTAGGGCTCATAATCAGACTTGGGTCCTTAGTATAGCGATGCCTTTATTGGATCGCCTATAACCAGGGGTTAGTTACACAGTGACAAGGTTCAACATAGTCTATAGAACTCTACACAACGACTTTTACAAGGAAGGTTTTCCTTAGCACATGTATTGTTACACATCATCTGCAGTGGTGTTTTATTCTAAGGAGTAGTTAAAGGTTAAAGGATAACACTAGACCTTCCTCTCTACACTACTTCTGCCATGGTGTCGGATCACCCAAAAAACTAGATAGTATAAAGATCTCTACAGTTTTGAGAAGTAGTTAAAGGTTGGAGGATAAATCAAATTTCCTCCCTATACTTCTTTGGCCAATGGCATGAGATTGCCCAAAAAAATCGCACTTCATCAACAAGATCCTTTCTACACCTTTTTCTCATCATGAATCAGGTGCACATGTTCCTTTTTCACATTTTCAGCATTTTCTTTTACATACTTCCTTACATGTTTTTATACATATACATGCGTATTTGACTACTTGATCATCTTCTATTTTGCAAGTCCGTCCGTATGGGAAGCAAGCAGTCAACAAACAACAACAACACACACATCGATACTAATAATAGGTACATCACACACATCAACATTTACACACAACTTTCACCCTTCATCACTCTTTAACCTTTTTCATCTTTATTCTCCATGCTCCATATTTTTATTACTCTACGCTTCATCTAGTCCCTCGACACATTTTCTACATTGATCTACATAGATATCACGTACATATCTCTATCTACTTTATGTTGCCAAGATTTCTTATCACCAACATAAAGTGGGGGAAAATGTAGACACAAAATCACACACTTTGGGTAAATATCTAGTCTCGATCACATACTACTATTCATATGATTCCTGAGTACAAAAATTAATAATTAACCCATGTCTTTGGCCATCTTTCATTACTTTTTGTTGTTACTTTTGGTCTTGCATCTTTATTGACCCAATCTATCTTTTCATACTTTAGTTTTACCTTTTATAGACTGGGGCACCCAGCCAAGATGCCTACATCAGTGTGCCCTCGTCCCCTCTGGGCACCCCCATCCTCTTTGTACTTTACTCACACTTTTTGGGTCCTTTCTAGCCATTTTAGCATCTTATCTTTTTGGTAGTCAGCCTTTTCGAGGGTTAATTATGAAATTCAAGCGAAGGAATCATATAAATATAAAGTTATGTGATCATAATAAGGGACCAAACACTAAGCACTATCTAGTGTCACGTAAGGTTGCATCCATCAAGGTTTCTATTGCTTCATTTGCATCCATTTAGCTCCATCAAAAGGGAAAAAGGTTGGTTCATATACATCATAATTCATAGGAGGGGAGTTTATTCTATTCCATGTATACATTATTTACATTCTACATCTGGTTACTTGCTCACTACTTCAAGTGTGACATGCACAAGAGTAACTTAGGGCACAACTCCATGGACACACACATAACTACATTGGGTATGAGATGTAGTGCAATGCTTAGTTGTAAGTCCACCATTATGACAGTTGAGGATAGTCTGACCCCTTCATTTGAATATTTCTTTCTTTAGGGTTTTGATGCTTTGTATGGGGTTTTGCAGGTGATTTCTCCATTGTAGGTTTACAACGACATTGATGATATTACAATGACATACACGTGAGAGGAAGTGAACAAGTGCAAATCTCTAGTGACCTCGTCGAACTAGGTTCGACAATTTTTATAGACTAGGACACCCGAATTGGACCAAAGCACCTAGACACCCCCATCCTTCTCCAGGAACCTGAGTCCACTAAATCACTCGAGATCTACATTTTCTAAGGCTCTATGAGATGATCTTTCATTCATGTTCAACCGCTCTCCTTTGTGACACGGTCTTGCAACCTCTTCAAAACAACTAAGGCTCTTCTAACCCTCTTTGCATATTAGGGTTTTATATTTTCACAACTTAGTTACTTAGGTGTATTTTAGTCATTTCATTGTACTTAATTGTTCATTAATTTACTATTACAATAACATCGATTAGGCTATAATTTTATATTTTAGCATAATCAATCTATGCAATATAAAAACCTCATGCAAAAATCGTCAAAAAGACATCAAATCCTAAAAAAGAAAGATGCAAAATGAGGGATCGGACTATCGTCAGCTGTCAACTAGTGAAATTATGACTGAGCGCTACACTACATCTCAGACCCAATGTAGTTCTATGTGCTTGTGTGTGCAATAGTGCTCTAAGTGACCCTCGTGCCGATGACCTCAAGATAACAGTGGTAGTTAGATAGAATGCAAATGTGTGCATGGAAAAATTAACTTCCCCTTCCTATACAAAGATATGTATGCGAGTAATAATCCCAAGATGTAGTTCGTTTGATATGTAGATAGATAGCCCTTGATAGAGATTACCCACCATTATAATGGTATGTATGTTGTGTTTATATAGGGATCTCTTGCTTGAATTTTGACACTAATAACCCGACATGCCGACTAGTACCTTGGGATATGAGTGTATGTAGATAGATAGTCCTTGATAAAAAAACCCACCATTATAATGGTATATATGTTGTGTTTATATAGGGATCTATTGCTTGAATTTCGATGCTAATGACCCGACATGCCAACTAGTACATTGGGATATGAGTGGAAAAACTAAAATGACCGACCTAAAATGTCAAAATAAGATAAAAAATAAAGAGGACATGGCCACCCAGGATGGGCAGGAGTGCTTGGGTGCTAGTGTCTAGTCATGAGCGCTAGTGTCTAAAGACAACTGATGAAAAGTGTGCAAAGAATGAGAGATAAGGATCCTTGTGACTTTGACCCCGAACTATGTGTATGAGTGATAATTGTGAAAGATAAAAACAATAAAAACAAATAACACAAGTAGATGGACTAGGAAGTGTGTCACTAGTGAATAATTTTCTTACTCAAGATCCATATATAAAACAACATACTTGGCGGTATAGTAAATAGTAGTAAGTGCATGATTTTGTGTCTACATTTTCCCCCCTTTATGCTATTTGAATAAAATTCAAGTAGTGTAAAGGAAGTAAGGAACATACTTGAAAGAAGTTTGGAGAAGCCCTATTGTAGAAGTACGCGTAAAATAAAAACATATATAGTGTGGTAAACCATGGATCGATGTGTTGATCCATGTGGCGTAGAGAGAGAAAACAAACCCTTATTAGGAGTACTAAGAGAGACCGAGGATTTTGATTTTGAGTGATTGGATTTTTTTATTTTATCAGTGATGGAGATTTGTTGGGGTAGGGAGTGATTAGTTCCCAACCCAATTTTGTGTGTGTAGAAAACTAAGGATTTGGGCGTCTTACCGTAAGAGGAACAATGTAGGGAGAGAGTTCTAGTTTTACCCTCCAACTTTAATTACATCTTCAAATGGTCTAGCCACTACAGACGGACAAAGACCAAATTTTGTTCATTTTGATACATTTCGATTAAGTGAGAATAACCCATATAGGAGTATTATATAAAAACAATGACATCTCATTTCCCCCACTCCAAGGGTGCCGCGATGTATGTATGATATGGCTTCCATGTTAGGTCATCTGGAAGTAGTAGAAAATGTAGAGGTAACTTCCCATGTTAGGTCATTTGGGAGAGTGGTGATGTAACTCCCAAGTTAGGTCATATGGGAGGAAAATACATTGTGTTTATGCAAATTGATTGATGTGATTCGAGTAGAAGAAGATTTGTGTTAAGATTTGAATGTGTTTAATGTATTAATCATGGATTTATTTTACACTCGTGCCCCTAGATTAGTTCATTAGGTGGAATTGATAGAAAGTGGTGTGAAATGTCACATGATGTACGAGAAAATATTTGATAATGAAAAATTAGAAATGTAGAATAATCTTGTAACGTTGTGAGGGGAATTATAAGATGACCCCGATTGTATGTGCCCCCTTTTAGTGAAAGGGAGAGTGATGATGAGAATGAATATTGAGCCGAAAGTAAGTGTGTGATGAATTAATTATGTTCGAAGTGCAATATAGTAGATATTGTAAAACTGAGTCTATATTGAGTTGGAGCTATGTCGAGTAGGAATATAGTGTTTATGGAATGCTTATGATATGATAATAAGTTGAATTCTAAAGAGAATATCATAAATGAGACACGAATCGGAGTAGTGCTACTCAAGATATGACTGAAATCGTGTGATGTGTATTAGTTAGGAGAAGTGATGCAAATAGTGACTATAGCGAGTGATTAACTAAAATTAACTAAAATGGGGAAAATGTAATAATAGTTAATCTAATCTAGGAGGACATAAAAGCGTAAATAATGCATTAAAGTAATATAAAGTGAGTAAAATGCTTAAAAATGATTGAACTAGTAGAAATAAAACCCTAATATGCAAGAGGAAGGTAAGGAATGAACTCAACTAATTATGGATGACTATTGTAGGGTGTCGCAGGTTTGATAGGAAAATATAGAAGTTTAAATGGCTGCATAGAGGTCTCGAAAAGAGTGGATCTAGAAGATATGAGAAGACCGAAGCGCCCGGGAGGGTCTTGGGGCACCTTGGTATGGCTAAATAAGTGCCCTTGTCTCTGAAAAATCTCGGAACCTGGTTCTTTCTAGGTCAGAAGATGCTCTGTAACATTTTCTTCTGTCATCTTTGGATTCACTGAACTACGTTGAATGTGCCGAATATAGAAAGATGAAGTTGAAGACCTGTAAGAGACAAGAGAAGTATCAAAAACCTAAAAAATAAAAGATGCAAATGAATGGGTCGAACTGACCTTAGCTGCCACAACAGTGGGCTTACTAAATTGAGCATTGCACTACATTTCGGACCCAAATGTAGTTCTGGTGTGTGTGTGTGTGCATGTCGTGCCCTAGGTGCTCTTGTGTCAGTCGTACTTTGTGAAGTAGCGAGCAATAACTAAATGTAGAAAATGTAATAGTATGTGTGCATGGAATAGAATAGAATCCCTCCCCTATGAAGTGTGTGTTGATGCATATCTCCTAGCCTTGATGCATGGAAGTATGTGGATGCAATGGATGCAACTCTAGATGAAATGATAGTAGTAAGTGACGCTTTAGGTGTAACATCCCAAATTTCTAGTAAGTTAAATTAACTACGGTTATGTCTAATCAGGATTAGATGAGATCATCATTGTGTGTAAGAATTCATTTGGTTCGTCATGTCATGACCCACAACTTCTGTTGCGGGGCATGACACTGCTGAACGGGTAACCCCGCACCCACCTTGATGATCCTTCCTAAATGTGATTAGGCCTTGATCGTAGGTAAAATGGTTCATAAATGATAACGAATCTTTTGGTTATTTGTATTTGATTACTTTATTTTAATCGGTTTAGTCATCTTTTGTTTTGTTTGACTTTTGCAATGACTGTAATAATAACTGCCTCTATTTTATTTGACGATGCTATGTCAAGCCAACTTTATGAGAATATTTGAATTATTATTTACGGACTTGGTGATTTTCGTTTATTGGAATGTTTCGTATGGAACGTGGAAATTCAAATAATAATTATTATAATATATTGTTGGTAATATGTGGACTTGTATTATGATGATTAATTTTAACTTAACCATTAAGTTGGATAACAACTTAAATAAAATAAAATTAAAAATTAAAAAAATGCAATATTAATTTGTAAAATTAGTAATGTATATTCTAGAAGGATTTGGCATGTAAGTCAAAAGTTATATTAAAATAAATAAATAAATATATTAATTTTAATACTTAAAATTCGTGGGTTTCGTAAAGCAAAACACCTTTACATAACACAAGTATGTGGCATGCATTAATGCATGTACTAACATTGGGAAACCCGAAAATTCTCGAATATGTTGCCCAACTATAGTTTCTTTCATTATATATTTTTTTTTTTATTTCTCCTTGTGTATTTTCATTCTCCCATCGGGATACCTGTGAGTTTTGGAGGAAGGAAGGATTCAACTTGTTGGAGCCTAAGAGTAAGTTGTTGATTAAGGTTTACTTCGAGGCATGAATATCTTCTCCCTTCTCTGTTGCATTATTTGTAAAAAATGAAGAAATACACATTACTGTTTTAATGGCAATCAAAGGAATTTGTGGGAAAAGTTTTGATTTAATTGCTTGGAGATGAAATTTGAAAAGGAAATTGATGGATTCTCAGTATTCTCTTAAGTTTTGTTATCCATTTCACCCCGTGGTTGAATTGGTAACATACATCAGAATTCTCAAAGTCCCAGGCAAATTGATTAATCCAGGGAAAAAATCATGTTTCTAGGGTCCCTTCAGAAAGTTTTCTAACTCTCCTGTCCAGGTTGAAAAGAGAAAATTCTGAGGAAATGCGGAAAAGTTGCAGAAAATAAGCTTAGGCTAGGAAAAAATGTGAAAATCGGCTAAGTCTCTGTCCAAGGAAAAGAGGGACATTTGGGACGCCAAGGCGCGGATCGGCCGAAAAGCCTACAGCGGCCCAAACAACAAAGGGACACATGGGACGAAGGTACGCGAAGGACGCGAACCGGCCGGTTCGGCGGAACAGAAATCAGTAGCACCGACATTCGGGCCGTGAGTACGCGAACCACCCGGATCAGCCGAAAAGGAGAACTTTTGCACCATACTTTCGGGACTTTTGGGCCGTAAAGACGCGAATCGGCCGGATCGGGTGAACCGGAAGAATTTGTCCCGCGAAGCACTGGGACATTTGGGACAAATAGACGCGAACCGGCCGGTTCGGCTGAAACAAGAAACTTTGGCACAAGGAAAAGTGGGACATCTGGGACAAAAGGACGCGGTGGATGCGGAAGAGCCGGCAGACCCGCGGACCAACCAGGAGGTGACACGTGTCACAAGGGAAAAGTCCAAAAGTCAAAAGGCGAGTTTTGAAGGGGCAGCCCGAGCCAATAGGAATTGGACACGTGTCCAATGGAGCAGGGAAGTGCGGAGCTCGGGAGAAGTTAGAGGATTTGGCCGAGTTCACCAAAAAGGGGGTAGAAGTGAAGTAAGACCCCGCGCCCTGTCCTCCAACAAGATCATGCCACGTGTCGTCCAAAGGGGTGGAAGCGCAAAAAAGTGGAAAAGGTCCCAAAATCATCAAAAAGGTCAAAATTCAAGAAAAACCCGCGGGTAAGCGAAGGAGAGAGAATCACGCGACCAATCAATGCATGCCACGTGTCATCCAGGTGGCAGGACGGGAAGAAATTTAAAAATCTGTTTTCACCTGTTTTGTGCCCTAGATCTTCAGATTTCCATATCTTTTGATCCAGAGCTCGGATTGGCACGTTCTTTATATCAACGGAAAGCTTGTGAAATTATCTACATGATTCTAGGGTTGATCTCAAGTTTTGGTGTAGTCTAGAGAGAGAAATCAAGAAGCGGCTCTGACGCGTGTTCATGGCCAGAAGTGACATTTCAACGACCAGATTTAATGCAGAATGGGTCGCATTCTCCTGTAAACCGATCAAAATGATAGGGTGTGGGCTTGTAAGGTCCCCCCATGCCATTTTAATGCACCTACAGTCAAGGAGGGATGGGCTCCCATGTTTTGTACATTTTCTGTCCCCTGGGCTCGACCCATGCATGTAAAAGCCAGATTTGGCTCATTTCTAAAGGGGGGAACATTTCTTTGGATAGCAGGCTTCTTCTTTCACCTGTAACAAGTGATTTTTGCAAGTATCAAACCTCTTCTAAAATTGTAACAGGTTTTCTGCCCTTTTGATGTTGTAATACAAGGATTTTGACAGTGTAAATGACAATACAGGCTCTGTGATCAGTTTTCAGTCCTTTGTTTGTGTTGCTTGTTTCATTTCAGACCTCTGATTACATCTTATCAGCTTGTGCATGATGTCTTATGTTGCATTTTTATGATCTGTGTTTATCTGCAGAACAAGAAGTGTTCACCACTCCTCCTTTGGTGTATCACCTGTTAGTTTAGTTTCATTTCTACACTTTCTATCTCTGTCTCCTTGGATTTTAGAGTAGGATTAGGTTTCAAACCTCTGTAGTTTTGCAAATATAGATCTAAATCAGAGGAGTTTGAGGAACCAGCCTCTAATCTGGAGATTCCTCTCTCAGTTTAACAAGTCCCCACACTTGGAGAGAGGTTTCCATGTTGTGCAATCACACTGGATGCTAGAGTGATCAACCTAGAAGCCTGATCTGCATCCAGGGGTGCTGTGAGTCTGCAACAACAGTTTTGGCACGCCCGGTGGGACCTAGAGGTCTCATTTTTATTGCAGCAAAGTTGATATGCATTTGCTGCAGTTTTCTTGCTTATAAGAGCTATTATTTGCATATCCGCGACTCCAAGGGAAGAATCAAGCTGGTTTCAGCGATGCAGTCTGAAAACTCATGAGAAGAATCACCACAAGGTCAAGAGTTGGAGAAGAAGAGGTGTTGTTTGAATACCTACAGTTATCTCCGAGAAGAAGGTAAAGATGAAGAATCGAGCTAGGAGTTTATTGTTTACATGAAGAGGATCAACCTCTCCCGAGCATCACCAAGCCGGATCATAAGGACAAGAATGAAGTATGACAATTGTTCTTTGATGGATCAAGGAGTAGACAAGGTGCGGGGAGGAGGAGCTATGCTCATTTCACCGCATGAGTATAAGGTATTACTCGGCCTTAGTTTCCGGTTTTCTGTTCAAACAACACGGCTGAGTATGAAGCCTTAATTCATGGACTGCACTGGCAATGAAGAAAGGCATCAGGAATTTACAAGTATTTGGTGATAGTGAGCTGGTCGTAAACCAAGTCAAAGGAAAAAATGCTGCCAAAAATGATCTGCTTAAGTGCTACAAAAATCGGGTATGGGATCTTATTGAAGATTTTGAAGCTTTTAGCATCAATTCCATCCCAAGAAAAAAGAATGAAGCCGCTGACAGACTTGCGCAATTGAAATTTGGTGTGTTTGATGTTGTAGAAAATATCAAAAGTGAGAAATCTCAGCCTCATATCAAAGTGGTTGTGAGACCAGTGTTCCGGATAACAACACAAGTTGGCAAGTTTTCGAGAATGATCAGCAAATTATTAATTTCCTACAAGAAGAAGCTGAGTTCTCCGCCAGAAATCAAAACAAGTGGAGCAAAGAATATGGTGATCGGGTAAGTACAGTGAGAACTAACAAATTACCAAAAGGCCTCATAACCTTGGAGTCAATCTTGACCCGATAATGATCGATTCCTAAGGAGAAAGCGAACATTCAAGTAAAGGGAGAAGATTCAGAGCCTATTTTAGTGGGAGAAAGCAAAACATTGCAGATTGGCAAAGTAAGTACCTCACAAGAGAAATCTGATTTTGTTCAGCTTTGTCAAGAATTCCCAGATGTTTTTGCTTGGACTTACAAAGATCTGAGAGGTTTCAACCCAGAGTTGGCACAACATACTATTGAGCTGGATCTGAAATCCAAGCCTGTCAGGAAAAAGCAAAGGCCAGTGAATCCCCATATTGAACCTCTAATGAGAAAAGAGTTAAGCAAGCTTATTGAGGCCAGTATCATCTTCCCCATCAAACACTCAAGCTGGGTCGCCAACTTAGTCCCAGTCAGAAAGAAAAATGGAGAGATCAGGCTGTGTGTCGACTTCAGAGATTTGAATAGAGCCTCTCTCAAGGATCATTATCCACTCCCTTCCATGGAGCAAATATTGCAGGTGGTGGCTAGTTCAGAAAGGTTTTCACTACTCGATGGCTACTCAGGTTATAATCAGATTATGGTGAAGGGAGAAGACCAATTCAAGACAGCTTTCACAACTAAATGGGGCACATATGCCTACAAGAAGATGCCATTTGGATCACAAATGCCGGAGCAACATTTCAAAGTGAGCTATGGATATGGCGTTCAAAGGCTTGATCAACAAGATAGTGTTGGTATACCTAGATGATATCACCGTCTTCTCAAAGAATGCAGCAGACCATCTCTTTCACCTCAGACAAGTGTTTCAGAGGTGTAGAAGGTTTGGAGTGTCATTGAATCCAAAGAAGTGTGTATTCTTGGCACATGAGGGCAAATTGTTGGGCCACATTGTCTCTAGGGAAGGGCTAACAATTGATCCTGAAAGGGTTGAAGCCATCCGAACGCTCCCATTGCCACACCACAAGAAATCTCTTCAAAGCTTCTTAGGAAGGATAAACTTTGTCCATAGATTTGTGCCTAATTTTTCCACTCTTGTGAAGCCTCTAACAATGATGTTGAAGAAGAGTCTGGCATTCAAATGGACAGCAGAAGGCAAAGAGAGTTTTGAAAGCATCAAGCATGTAATATCACAAGCTCCAACTCTTATCAACCCAGACTTTTCAAAGGACTTCATGTTGTATGCGTTTGGAGGATCAGACACAATCTCAGCTATCTTAACACAGCTGAATAGAGAAGGTTCAGAACAGCCCATAGCATTCTTCAGCCAAACCTTGGAAGATTACGAAATAAAGTATTCTTTCATCGAAAAGCATGTCCTTGCTGTCATCAGGAGCTTGAAGAAGTTCAGACATTTGGTCTCAAACAATAAGATTCAACTGCTTGTCTCACATGTTGGGGTTAAGGACTTCCTCCTCAACAAGGATTTGAATGAGAAAAGGGCAGGTTGGATCACCCGTGTCATGGAGTATGACATTGATATCAAGATCACCAAGCTGGTAAAAGGGAAAGGACTGTGTGAGCAGCTGGTTTTGGGGAAACAAAAGGAAGTATGCAACGAAGAAGAGGCTGTTTTGACAGTCCAGGACAGCCATGAGCCAAGTGGCAATCAAGAAGAAGATGATACTTCCCCCACTCCTTGCTGGACCCAAGATATTATGCACTTCCTAAGCACAGGCCTATGCCCTCCGGAGATGAACAAGACCCAAAGGAGACACTTCAGATTGCAGGCTGTCCCATATGCCATTGTTGATGGAGTTTTGTTCAAAAGGGATGTAAATGGAGTCTGCTTTGAGATGCATTAGCACAGTCGATTCAAAAGGTGTTGGAAGAGTTTCATGGTGGACCAGTGGTGGCCATTTTTCGCACCAAGAGTGACACTCTAAAAATCATGAAGGCTGGTTATTATTGGCCTAAAATCTTCGATGATTGCTATGCATGGGTCAAGAGGTGTAAGAATTGTGCATTCTTCATAGGAAAAGAGAGACTTGCTGCCCTTCCACTGCATCCGGTCTCGGTCGACCAGCCATTCATGCAATGTGGTTTGGACTTCATCGAGTCATTAATCCCAATTCAAGCCAAGGGCACAAATGGATTTTGACAGACCACGAGACTACTTCACCAAATGGATAGAAGCAATATCACTCAAAGAGGAAAATGAGTCTAGCATCTTAGACTTTTATGAGGGATAACAACCAGATTTGGTGTACTGCTTTCAATAATCTCTGATAATGCATTGGCATTCATTGGATCTAGGGTGACCGAGTGGGGTGTCCAAGAACGGTATTTACCTAAGCACTTCATCGAACTATTACCCTCGGGGTAATGGCCGTAGCCGAGTCTACAAAAAGAATTTGTTGAGGATCATTAGGAGGACTCTTGATGAGAATCATAGGTCTTGGCATACTAAGCTGAAATCAGCCTTATGGGCTGATAGGATCACACCCAAAAGATCCACAGGTAACTCTCCCTTCAAGCTTGTCTATGGAAGAGGGGCAATCTTGCCCATGTCACTTGAGTTGCCAACATTGGAACTCATGAAGCAGCTGGAGTTACTTGAATTTGAGCCCATGGAAGTGAGGTATGCAAAGTTGATGGAGCTGCAAGAGATCGAAATCGAGGCATCCCAAGCAATGGAAAAGGATCAAGCTTTGATCAAGAATACCTTTGATAGGAAGGCCAAAGATAGATCTTTTCAAGTTGGAGATTTAGTGTTGAAATGGGATGTGGACGAGCAAAACCGGAAGGCATTCAAAATTTGATGCCATTTGGAGTGGCCCATACATGGTCACAAAGTGTAAGAATAGCAATGCTTTCCAATTGGCCTCATTGGATGGTGAAGAAGCGTAGATTCCGATCAATGGAATCTATCTCAAGCGTTAGCTTCTAGAGGGAAGTTCACTACCTCTGTAAATATTAGATTAGATTTTCTTTCCTCCAAGTGCTTGTGCACATTGTTTTGCTGTAGGTTAGCTTTGTTTTCCCTAAGTGCTTTGGCACAGTTTGCTGTCCATGGAGATGTTTTGCAGTCCTTGCTTTCATCAGGTAACTTTCCATCTTCCTCCTTGCACTTTCTGAGTCAGTTAGGATCCTAAACAGAATATTCGATGACTCCATGCCCAATGGACTGCTTCAGGCAACTGGTCTTTTCATCTAGCAGGTCAGATGTCCCCGCTGAGTCGCCAAATTGTTATCCAATTTCACCCCCCAGGGTTGAATTGGTAACATACATCAGAATTCTCAAAGTCCCAGCAAATTGATTAATCCAGGGAAAAAATCATGTTTCTAGGGTCCCTTCAGAAAGTTTTCTAACTCTCCTGTCCAGGTTGAAAAGAGAAAATTCTGAGGAAATGCGGAAAAGTTGCAGAAAATAAGCTTAGGCCAGGAAAAAATGTGAAAATCGGCTAAGTCTCATCCCCAGGAAGAGAGGACATTTGGGACGCCTTGGGCGCGGATCGGCCGAAAAGCCTATTAGTGGCCCAAATAGCAAAGGGACACATGGGACGAAGGTACGCGAAGGGCCTTGAACCAGCCGGTTCGCCGGAGCAGGGAAATTGTAGGCCAGGACATTCGGGCCGTGA
Organism: Taxus wallichiana var. yunnanensis; assembly: GCA_018340775.1. Classification (NCBI taxonomy): domain Eukaryota; kingdom Viridiplantae; phylum Streptophyta; class Pinopsida; order Cupressales; family Taxaceae; genus Taxus; species Taxus wallichiana. Next base: position 919,468,332 of record CM031237.1, read on the forward strand.
GTACGCGAACCACCCGGATCGGCCGAAAAGGAGAAACTTTGCACCATACTTTCGGGACTTTTGGGCGTAAAGGCGAATCGGCCGGATCGAGTGAACCGAAAGAATTTGTCCCGCGAAGCACTGGGACATTTGGGACAAATAGACGTGAACCAGCCGGTTCGGCCTAAACAAAAACTTCGGCACAAGGAAAAGTGGGACATCCGGGACAAAAGGACGCGGTGGACGCGGAAGAGCCGGCAGACTGCGGACCAACCAGGAGGTGACACGTGTCACAAGGGAAAAGTCCAAAAGTCAAAAGGTGAGTTTTGAAGGGGTAGCCCGAGCCAATAGGAATTGGACACGTGTCCAATGGAGTAGGGAAGTGTGGAGCTCGGGAGAAGTTAGAGGATTTGGTGAGTTCACCAAAAAGGGGGTAGAAGTGAAGTAAGACCCCGCGCCCTGTCCTCCAACAAGATCATGCCACGTGTCGTCCAAAGGGGTGGAAGCGCAAAAAAGTGGAAAAGGTCCCAAAATCATCAAAAAGGTAAAAATTCAAGAAAAACCCGTGGGTAAGTGAAGGAGAGAGAATCACGCGACCAATCAATGCATGCCACGTGTCATCCAGGTGGCAGGGCGCGGGAAGAAATTTAAAAATCCGTTTTCACCTGTTTTGTGCCCTAGATCTTCAGATTTCCATATCTTTTGATCCAGAGCTCGGATTAGCACGTTCTTTATATCAACAAATCTTGTGAAATTCTCTACATGATTAAGGGTTGATCTTGAGTTTTGGTGTAGTCTAGAGAGAAAATCAAGAAACAGCTCGACACGTGTTCATGGCGAAGTGACATTTCAACGACTGTTTAATGCGAGAATGGGTCACATTCTCCGTAAATCGATCAAAATGACAGGTGTGGGATTGTAAGGTACCCCATGCCGTTTTAATGCACGTGCGATCGAGGAGGATGGGCTCCCATGTTTTGTACATTTTCTGTCCCCTGGGCTCGACCCATGCATGTAAAAGCCAGATTTGGCTCATTTCTAAAAGGGGGAACATTTCTTTGGATAGCGGGCTTCTTCTTTCACCTGTAACAAGTGATTTTTGCAAGTATCAAACCTCTTCTAAAATTGTAACAGGTTTTCTGCCCTTTTGATGTTGTAATACAAGGATTTTGACAGTGTAAATGACAATACAGGCTCTGTGATCAGTTTTCAGTCCTTTGTTTGTGTTGCTTGTTTCATTTCAGACCTCTGATTACATCTTATCAGCTTGTGCATGATGTCTTATGTTGCATTTTTATGATCTGTGTTTATCTGCAGAACAAGAAGTGTTCACCACTCCTCCTTTGGTGTATCACCTGTTAGTTTAGTTTCATTTCTGCACTTTCTATCTCTGTCTCCTTGGATTTTAGAGTAGGATTAGGTTTCAAACCTCTGTAGTTTTGCAAATATAGATCTAAATCAGAGGAGTTTGAGGAACCAGCCTCTAATCTGGAGATTCCTCTCTCAGTTTAACAAGTCCCCACACTTGGAGAGAGGTTTCCATGTTGTGCAATCACACTGGATGCTAGAGTGATCAACCTAGAAGCCTGATCTGCATCCAGGGGTGCTGTGAGTCTGCAACAACAATTTTCTTTGTGTGGTTTTAGCTAAACCCGAAAAAAAACATAGATGGGGTTTTGGGTTTTGATCTACAAAAATAAAAATAGAATGTAAGTTAAAATTCCTTCTCTGCATTAAAATAAATTGTACCCAAAAAGAAAAGAGTTGGGTTTTTCCTGTACTGGAAGAAGGAAAACGTTTTTGTGAATTTGTGTGTTTCAAATCAATTTGTGCTTGTGGGTTTTCATTTTTGTTAACAAAAATTTGATTGTGTTTTCTGTAAACAAATCGATTTGATACCCAAATCGATTTGGGTATACAAATCGATTTGCATAAATGAATCGATTTGGGTAACCAAATCGATATGGATATGTAACTGGTTGGGGTTTTGTATTTTTTTCCTTCTTGGTTGTTATATGCAGGTCTGATTTTTAATTTATTGAGATCTTTTGAATGAAAATTTGTGGATGTCAAAGCTCTTGCATGGGGCTGCATTTTCTAGAAATTTTTATTATGGACATCTAAATTGGTTCATGTATAAATGAGGATGTGTTTTTATGTGTGAATAACTACAAAACAAAAAAATGGCATTTAGACTGTAACTTTGAGCACAGCAATATGACTTGGATTCTTGCATGACCTTGTGAAAAAGAAATCGCTTATGCAGGTAAGGGCATAAAAGCCAGGACAAATTGACCGAGTTGTACCAAGGAGTAATTGGTGGCATGATTAGGTTTAATATAATGATATTTTATGAAAGAAATTATTAGCTATTCTTTTACTAGAAAGAGTATGTTTAAATGATGTAATTGTGGTGTTTTTACATTGTTTAGTTGGGTTATTCATATATATAAGAAAAATGTGTTTTGATTGTTTGGAAAGGAATATATCGTACGTTTTATAGAGCTGCTCATTAACTGGAAATAATATGATTTATTTCTCTTGTTAATGATGTTCTTTGACGTTTTATAGAGCTGCTCATTGACTGAAAATATTATGTTTTATTTTCTTTGTTAATGATGTTCTTGGATGATATGATGAGCTGCTCATTACCTAGAGAGAATATGTTTAATTGGTATTTGGAAAGGTTGATTTCAGACAATTTTGTTAAGTTACTCGTTGATTGGAGGGTAAGTAAAAAATAATATTTCAATGCACCATGCGAAAGCATGATTTTCTTGTGGTTATAATCTGAATTCGAGATGTTGAATGATTATGGTTTGATTACTTTTTTTTGTGATGGTAACTTATTAAAAATAAGAAAAAAATGTACTCTTCTTAATCATATTGTTCCTATGATTTATGTAAAATTTTAAATGTTGAAATAAGGATGTCTTGATCCTTGTGACTAGAGGGAAACATGATTGCTGAAATAGAAATTGGTTGTCCTATTGGTGTGCATTCATAATTGTATCTTTATGGAAAATATGTAGTAATACATTCTCAGCTTTGTATTACCATGCACTTGTTGATAAAACAACATTTATATCTTTCATATTTTATTAAATAATTGCATCAGAAAATGAAGGCAATATTCATGCCAGTTCATTTTGAACTGACATCATACCACTACTCCAGTCTTGCAGTCAATTAGCCATCACATTCGATATGCGGAAACTCGTGTCTTGAGAAGTTTTATCGTAGCATGAATCTAAATGAGTTACTTGGATTTCAATTTGTAGAAGGATGATATCCTAGAATTTTGACTGAATTTATTGGGATCTTGGACCCATTGTTAATATTCAAACCTCACTATGTGAGAGTTACAATATCAGTTATATATTTTTCCTTAACGGCATATGTAATTTATGTTTTTAATAAAGAGATGATTACTTTGTATGTAATAATATCTCAATATGAGTAAATGATAAATACTAGAATTAAGAAGTCTTACTTATCATAAATTGTTAAATATATTTATATGATATTTACCAATGTATGAAGCCAAAAATTGGACAATTATTATAACATTCAATTGTCTTTTAATTTCTAAAGTAAATAGCTATTTAGTGGCGTAGTTGATCGGAGGAATAATTAAATATATATTTAATTTGGCCTTTTGGTAAACTTGACATTAATTTGTTAAGATTGTAAAGCCTAATTGTTTTTAGAGGATGAAAGAGTATCATTATAAAAAGGTAATTTAAGGTTTAAAATCAAACATCAGGAAAAGAGAAACTAGATAGGAAGGTAATTAGATGAAAAGATCCATTAGGCATATTAAGGGATAAGTACATGCGAATGCTTGAAATAGTTACATTTCAACATAACGAATGTACTCATCTCATAATGATCCTAATTGGCCTTGGCATCTATCTCGATATAAACTCTTGCAAGATAAGTTTAATTGGAAATAAAGTAAATACAAACTATAAGATCTAGATAACAGTGAAAGGGATAGTTGTGAGGTGGTGGAAGACTTATAACTCATAAGACTAGTGTGTTGTCTTGAGTTTAGTGTAACCTACACGGCGGATAACTTTGGCCAAAGTAATGCATTGATGGTGTGCATTGTCTGATCACCTAGTCCTCCAATTAAAAAAATTGTTAGTAACTTGATCATGGGAAGTTGAACACTAAACATGAGGTAGGAAATGGTTGGATACCAGAATATGAAGTCGAAACTAGCTTCGTGGTAGACCCAAGGACTTTCACATGGTTCCCATGACCTGATAAAGGTTGAGCCAAAATGCTAGTAAGCATTGTCACTCGAAGTAGTGACGAAGGGAGATCGTGGAGATCTGGATACACCCTTCTCAGCCGCACATGACTTACATGGATGTTGTCAGATAGATCAAAAGAACAAATATGATTTAATGAATTTGATTAAATTAATATCTATGATTGTAGTTGTGTAATGTTTTTTACATTTAGAAAAAAATAATCCTCATTTTCTAGCTCTTGTAATTTTGAGCGTTACATTAGGACCCTCATTATGGTCTCATAAATTTATATTTATAGGGTTCTCTTGCTCTATTTCATAATTAACCCCGACATGGTAGACGGGGAAAAGATAAGGATGAAAAATGAATAGAAAGAGCCTAAAAAGAGGCTAGAAAGTAAAACAAGGATCGGGGTGCCCCAAGTGGGACCAGGGCACCCTGATTTAGGCTGAAATGACGGGAAAGTGCCGAAACAACTGGGAATGTATGTAAAAATGTGCGGGAATGAAGAAATAAAAAGTAAAATAAGATGGCCAAAAGGTGGGATTAATTAGTACTTTCTTCACTTAAGAACCTTCTAAATAGTAGTATGAGACTAGGCTAAATAATGTCTAAAGTGCATGATTTTGTGACTACATTTTCCCCCACTTTATGTTGGTGAGCGGAAAGCTTAGTAACATAAAGTAGATAGAGATGTGTACCTAATATCCATGTAGAGTGTAGTAGAAAATGTGTCAAAGGACTAGAAAAAAGTATGGAATGATAAAAATATGGAGGAGTGTGGAAACTATAAATGAAAAATGCACATAGAAAAAGTGACGAGAGTGAACCTAAGGCGAAAACGTGTGTGTAGTAGGTACTACGATGTGTAATGTACCTACATGGTTAGTAATGTGTGTGCCTATCATGAAATGTTGTTGTTGTTGTTTTTTAAATCATCGTCATCATTTTTGTTGCCCCTAATTTGACGACTCGATTGTTTCTTATACGACTAGACCTACAAGGAGAAAATGATCAAGTACTCAAATATGTATGTATGTAAAAATGATATGTAAAATACACATGTGTATATAAATGTATAAAATATGCAAATGTAAAATACGTGATGAAAAGTTTAAATGGAACATGTGCACCTGATCCATGTCGAGAGAAAGGGTGTAGAAGGATATCCTATACTATTGTGATTTTTTTGGGAAATCTCACACCACCTCGGCGAATAAGTGTAGAAAGGAAATGCTTTGTTTCCTCCAACCTTTGACAATTTTTGAAAGGTGTGTGAAGAGATCTTTATACTTGTTCTAGTTTTTTGGGTGATCTAATGCCACTAGCTGAATTAGTATAAAGAGGCACACCCATTGTAACCTCTAAGCCTCTAACTACTTCCCATAAATGCTAAGGACACCATGTCCTATAAAAGCTGCTATGTATGGGGTTCGAAGATGATCTCGAACCCACTTCTGTATGTAAACCCACAACACCAAGGGTGGAAATCGCACTATCTTGAACCAATGTAAGTATGATGTGTTAGTATGTAAACCCTCAAAGATGGCCCCCTCTTTAGAGGCACATGTGATGTCGCTGATAGGAGAATGCGACCCCAAAAGAGGACCTATCATACTCGAACTATGTAACTCTACTCTGAGGGAAAGGGGTGCTCTTGGTAGAAACCAAGGCATGCACAAACAAGGATGGCTAGCCAAAATAAGTGTTATTCCAAAAACACATGCATGTAATAAGACATGTGTAAAATATGTAGACAATGTAAGAACTACCAAGCACAATAGTGTAAACACATAAGAAACAAACAAGCCATACAAAGTGGGTCGTAAACATAGGACATCACTCATAATGTCGCAAGAACACACAAGGCCATCATGACCATAAACGACAAACAAGTATGCACACAAACATAGGGAAAATCCCACATACAATGACAAACAATGGAAGACAAGTAGAAATAAACAAACAAGGAGTCATGGAGACATATAATATTGCAAAACAAGTGCCGCACATGGACACTCATTAGCATGTTAGAGAAAAAACTAATATGTCAAAGTGTTTATGATTAAGTAATATAAGATGTTAAGTATAAAATGAAACAATATCACATGTATGAGACAAATGTGGATTCCCCCAACAACTAGTATATAAAGGTTAGAAGGCGAGCATCCATGTTGCATGTAAGAGTCTTGTATCTACGATCACACTAAACAAAGGCGTGAATGCACATGTGTGTATGATATAGATAATGACATATAAGAAATCAATCTAACATGTGTAGTAAAGTGATCATGCAAAATAACAAGTAACAAGAGTAAATGTCCCCAAGACAATGCAACATGTTGTGGATGGATGGAATGAAATGCAAGATGGAATGATAGGAGCAACGTGCCCCTCGAGTGTATGGAATTGTATGCAATGAGGTTCATTTTTTTCCCCTCGGCAGTCCAGAATGAACCGTAAATAAGAGTGCGACATTAGGAAATGATCAAGTAATGTTTTTTGTGTCTAGCTCTAGCACGCTGTAATGAATGTGTATGTGTAGTGGTGATGAGATGCGACATTTATAAAGGATGTGCGTGAACCCCGTGTGAAGCATATATCATGACTTGTTGAATGGTTAAGGATTTAACACTAAGCATATATCACTAGAAAATTGAAAAGATGAGTGATGATTTAGCCCTAAGCGTATATCACTATAAGATGAAGGGACGAGTGGTGATGTAACCTAAGGCATATACCACTACAAAATGATAAAATAGGTGATGATTTATCCTAAAGCGTATGTCACTAGGTTGGAAATGTCACATGTTGAGTGTAAGGTCCATTTGATTAGTAAATCCTCAGCAGTCAAGTATGGATCGAGGAACTAAAGTGTGTCTTAGGGTGGTGAGTGCAGCACGTAGATGAGAATGTAGCATGTATGACCATCTGATGAGTAGGATTTGTAAATGTGTGGTGTGGGAAATGCAATATAGGATGTGTAGGGTGTGTAGGATGTATATTACGTGATGTAATAGGTGTAGGATGCACAATACATGATGTGGAGAATGCAATAATAGGTGTAGATAGAAATGTAATATGTAATGATAAGATGTAAAGCTAGACTCATATATAATGTAACCTAGTGTAGTATGTAGAATATATGTAGAAATGTGCAGTGTATGATGTGACTAAGTGTGTAGATACCCTAATGGATGTAATGCGTAGATGATGACTAGTCTAATGTAGAATAAGTGTATAATGAAGAGTGTATGACACACAATGTATGATGAAATACAATGTGTAATGCCTAAAGTGTGGTGTGTGGGGTTCAGTGTAATGGTAATCCCTCAACAATCAAGTGTGAACCGAAGCACAAGAGTGTGTCATCGAGTAATGATGGTGCTATGACACGTGATATGATATGCCTATAGGAAAGGACGATAAATAATAATTATGAAAGGTGTGATGTGATACTATGTGACTAAGCTAAAACATAGGGGGTGTGTAATTTGCAAGGCCCCCCCGAGCATGTATGAGGGAAGGTAACTAAGAGACATTGTCAAAGAGATCATCATCCTCTGGATCAAAGTTAAATGGATATGCATTAGTAACTTGGTAAGCTATAGTATTAGGTTGATCATGTAATGAGCCATTGAGATGTAAATGATACATGCCCATAACATACTCCTCATCAATGAATGGAGGATGTGGGAAACCATGTGCATACCACTCGAGTGAAATTATGTGAGTAGCCAAGAAAAGAACTATTGCAGATGAAAATGCAACCGAAAGGCATAGGAAATGAAATGTCGGTATGACTAGGATCTAACGTGCCTCCAATATAAGTAAGCCAAGATTCCCCTAATGTGAGTGGAGAAGAATAAGGGGTACATGATAAATAGACTAGAAGATGAAAAACATGCAAACCATAAGCGTGGTGACAATGAAAAAGCCATAGTATAAATGAGGAGCATGAGTAGAAGGATGGAGGTCCTCAAAAGTGAAACCAAGATGAGCTAGACCATCATGGGAACATGTAGTGACATCGCATGTAGGATCAAATGGAATATGTTCCCAATATGAGTTATGAATGAAAAGTGTGCAAGTGAAGGGTGGGCATGGTAAAGTAGGAAATGTATGTGGAGGGGATGTGATAGATCGACGTCCATAGACTAGACATGCCCTTGATGAGGAATCATAGCAGTAGTAGTAGTAGGTGGCATAGAAGAAACAACATCTATCACAAAAATAGTACCATCAAGTGGTGGTAAATGTGGTGGTTCATCCATAGGTTGAGGATCATGTGTAGTATTAATACATGGAATAGGAAGACTAGTGTTTGGAGCGTGGTCACAATACTAAAATGGATCATAGTCGTGAAAAACAGTATACTCTATGCCCTCATGTAATAACTTAACACAATTATGGACAGTAGATGTGATAGCTCGCATGGCATGAAGCCATGGTCTACCAAGTAGACAGTTATAAGCAACTGGGAAATCAACAACGAAAAAGACCGTGTGGACAGTCTTAGGACCAACAGTGATGGGTAGTGTGATGTGACCAAAACATGGATGAGTGGAACCATCATAAGCACACAATGAAATACTAGAGGGATTAATGTCATGAGTAGTAAGACCTAAAACTTCGAGAAATGACATGGGACATAAATTAAGCTTAGATCCATTGTCAATTAAAGTGCGCTTAATAACGACATTATGAATGTGAGAGATAATATGCAAAGGTAGATCATTGTCAAAAGTAACACAATCATTATGAGGAGCAGATGGGAAAGTAATATGCTAAGAGAATGTGTCCACAAAAGTGTTATAGACTATGTCTAGATGAGTGTTGTTAGGAATACGAGTAGTGAGTAAAAGAGTAATAATTTTAGCTCATAATTCGGGGTGAAGAAGTAGAAAGTCATGAATGGAGATAGCCATGAGGAAGGAATCCTAAGGAGAATGAGGATTGGAAGAGTGTGTAGGTTGAGTTGGGTTCACCAAAATGATTAACTAAAATTAACTAAAATGGGGAAATGTAATAATAGTTAATCTAATCTAGGAGGACATAAACACTGTAAATAAATGCACTAAAGTAATATGAAGTGACTAAAATGATTAAAATTATTGAACTAGTAGAAATAAAACCCTAATATGCAAGAGGAAGGTAATAAATGAACTCAACTGATTAGGGGTGATTGTTGCATGATGTTGCATATCCGACAGGAAAATACATAAGCTAGAATGGCTACATAGAGGTCTCAAAAAGAGTGGATCTAGAAGACCTTAGCAAATTAGAGCACCTAGGAGGGTACTAGGGCACCCCAGGGCGCCCTAGTATGGTATAATAGGTGCCTTGGTCTCTGTAAAAGCTCGAGAACCTAGTTCTTTCTAGGTCAAAAGATGCTCTGTAACCTTTGCTTCATGTTATTGGATTCATTGAATTTTGCCAAATGTGCTTTGAATATAGAAAGATGAAGTTTAAGACCTACAAGAAACAAGAGAAGAATAAAAACCCTAAAAAATAAAAAATGAAAATGAATGGGTCGGATTGACCTCAACTGCCACAACAACGGGCTTACTAAACTAAGTGTTGCACTACATTTCAGACCCTAGATGTAGTTTTGGTGTGTGTGTGTGTGTGTGTGTGTGTGTGTGTGTGTGTGTGTGTGTGTGTGTGTGTGTGTGTGTGTGTGCATGTCGTGCCCTAGGTGCTCTTGTGCCATTTGCACATTGTGAAGTAGCGAGCAATAACTAAATGTAGAAAATGTAATAGTATGTGTGCATGGAATAGAATCCCTCCCCTATGAAGTGTGTGTTGATGCAAATCCCTAGCCTTGTTGCATGGAAGTATGTGGATGCAAGTGATGCAATAAATGGAACTCAAGATGGAACAATAGTAGTAAGTGATGCTAGGACCCTCATTATGGTCTCATAACTTTATATTTATAGGGTTCTCTTGATCTAATTTCGTAATTAACCCCAACATGGCCGACTAGGAAAAAGATAAGGATGAAAAATGACTAGAAAGAGCCCAAAAAGAGGTGGGAAAGTAAAACAAGGATCGGGGTGACTCAGGTGAGCCTAGGGAGCACTGGGCACCCCGGTTTAGGATAAAATGACAAGAAAGTGCTGAAACAACTGGGCATGTATGTAAAAATGTGCGGGAATGACAAAATAAAAAGTAAAACAAGATGGCCAAAAGGTGGGATTAATTAGTACTTTCTTCACTTAAGAACCTTCTAAATAGTAGTATGAGATAGAGCTAAATAATGTCTAAAGTGCATGATTTTGTGACTACAACGAGGTAGTAATTTGAAATTTGCTATAGATAGTAGTAGGAAAAAGTGAATTAGCATTTCATTTGATTGTTACATGAGTGTGAATGGGAGCTTTGAGTGTGCGAGGATGCCATAAGTGAAAGCACCACTATTGAGTTTATTCGAGATGGTGGGGATAGTTGTGGCATCACATACGACAACCTGGTTGGTAAGTGTGATTTTTTTCAAAAATTGTGTTCAAATTAGTTGTTTTTCATGGATTTTTTATTTTTTTTTGAGTTTTAAGACATTTCGACTGTCAAGAGCGGTGAAGGCGCTAACAACCTTTAGGATGCCAACACCTAGATATGGGCATTGATGACTTGCTCTTGGGTGCTCACGTCCTACTTACGGCGCCGACCCCTAAAGGCTGTTTTAAGCACAACAAGTTGTGAATGCAAAAATTGATGATTGTTTATGGTTTTGTTAGGTTTGTTCACATGTATATAGGTATTGATGACATGTTGGTTGTTGTTTTGTGTTGTACGAGAGAGATATTCATTTACGGGACTTCGTGGTGGTCTTCATTTGAGCACATTGTGAGGATTGGGTTTGTCAGATGATGAGTGGGATGTACTAGACCATGCCAATTTGTGGCACATAGCAAGGATGGATGATGTATCCTATAATATGCTTATGATTATTACATTATATGAGAGGTGGTGTGTGTAGACATAAAATCACACACTTTGGGTATCTATTTAGTCTTGATTGCATACTACTATTCATATGATTCCTAAGTAAGAAAAGTACTAATTAACCCATGTCTTTGGCCACCTTTCTTTGCTTTTTGTTGCCACTTTTGGTCTTACACCCTTACTTGCTTAGTCCCTTTTTATACCCCAACATTTATCATCCTGAGACACCAGCGCTAAGCCAAGAATCCAAAGCACTGTGCACCCTCATCCCCTCCGGGTGCCCTTAACCCCTTTACACTTAGTTCACATCTTTTGGGTCTTTTCTAGCTGTTTGAGCATCTTATCTTTTTGTTAGTCGAATTTTCGGGGTTAATTACGAAATTCAAGCAAAGGAATCATATAAATATAAAGTTATGTGATCATAATAAAGGATCAAACACTAAGCACTAGCTATCACTACATAATGTTGCATCCATCAATAATCTAAGAGCTCTATTGCATCCATCTAGCACCATCCAAGGGACATAAGGGATGGTTATTCTATATACACTTCATAGGAGGGAAGTTTATTCTATTCCATGCACAAATCTATTACATTTATGAACATCTAGCTTCTTTGCTTGCTATCAAGTACGACATGCATAAGAGCCACCTAGGGCACAATTCCACAAACACACATGTTGGGCCCCTAAAATATTGGCTAAGTACAAGAAGACGTGTGAGCGCGCAAGGCCTATTTGAAGAAGGGCACGTAAGGAGAAAGCGTGTAGGGACGGGGTTTTAGTAGAACCAATGGTGCACATGCGCAGCGCGAGTAAAGATCTTGGGACTTAGCCATATTTGGCATATCAAGCAGAACACGAGGAAAACATGACCCGACCGCATGTGAAGTGGATAAGGTGCTAGCCTGGAAACTTGGTGCCCACGGAAGGAATATACCTTGTGATAGAAGATTCCAGAAGGTCATCATGGAAAAGGATGGAGAGCTCACATCTGAAGAAGCATGCTCCCATGGAGGACCACTTGGACACATGGAAAGCGATCTACAACTTCAGAAAGGCATGATGCGGTGCTTGATAAGGCTATATATATGAGCACCTGGTAGAAGAAAAAGAGACACATGGAGAGACCGAGAATTGAAGAGAGGCGAAGCCATGCAAGAATATTGTGAGAACTCCATAGGTTGGGTTTAGAGGATCTGTAGGAGTATGTTGTATCAAGGGGATGGGTCTGAACATTTTTTCTTTGTACTATGAAGGGCCTAAGTCCAATTCCGATGCATGACATTGGTCTACACTATCATATGGATCTGTGATTGCCTCAGTTAATGTAATGTGGTTATCAACATGCTTAATATGAATATATGTGTGGTTCTAATTCTACTTACATCTGTATGGATCAGTTATATATATATATATATATATATATATATATATATATATTTCATATGAGTGGGTGTAAACCCCTGTGCATTTCTTTTCTGTTATGATTTAGATCTATGTTTCATAATACTTTTCTTATATGAACGAACACATTTGTCTAGACACCGTTCTAATATCTAAGATGAATGTATGGTAACTTTCCAATATATTCACTTAAGTTTCTATTGTAAATAATGCATTCTCACACAAATCACATAAAGGAGGGACTCGACACCCGCGCGTGCCTCGGGTGAGCGCTCGGTGCTCATTTGGGTGATAGGTCGGCACACATGGGATTTCCTTATTCTTTGAGAGGGAATAAAAATGACTACATCTTAGTTCCATTGCACGAGACCTCTTTTCAAAGTTGTTGTGAGAAATGACATGCATCTTTATCTTTGTGATGTGTAATGATAGAGCGCCTGACTCTAGAAAGTGTTGAAATGTGGTTCAAGAGCACAGAGGACAAGTTTTCTCAAAGATTCAACATTGGACCTGAGTTTAATGCATGTGGATGGGTAGAAGAGAACCTATACCATGAGCTATATGAGACATTCTTTTGTTGCTTCCTAATAGAGCTATATGAATGGCTCTCAGCATACACATCCAGATCAAATTGGTTTTATAGATCGCATGTGTGGACCCAAGATGACTATCAGAGGCTGCAGGATGTAGATCTGACTTGGACGCGTGCTATTGATCACTAGTGGAAGGGAGTGTTGGCTAGTTACATTTTAGAATACGCCATTTTGACGTATTATTTCCTAGAAGTTCTTTGAGTTTGAGTTTCTGAGGGAGCCTAGAGGGTCATTTTTGAGTGCTATTCCTCTGGCTATGAAGATCTTGGTCGTTACTTTGAGTTTAGAAGCATTCCCCATGGTCAGCTAAGCTACTCTGAGCGCTAGGTGAGGAAGCTAGGGTGGAGGAAGATGGCAAACATTACGACTGAAAAGGAAAGGGGGAGAGACAGACTCAAGTATAGTGAAGCTCGTGAAAGGGAGATGACTAGACAACACAAGGTTACAAGTGTGATGGATCTATGGAGGTAGACGTTGTGAGAGGGTGTTGAAGTTCACGCGGAGGACGTGGAGTCTGAGAAGTCTATGCTACCCCATCTTGGAAAGCATGAGAGAGAGGCCCCTTCAGATTCTGATGAGAGTTCGTTGCATGGAGAAAGGAGAGCCGTCGTACGCATCCCGAACTCATGTGACGACCAACCCCGACGATTGGTTTTCCAAATCAAAGGAGTATTGATAAGCCATTTGGTATCAGTGGGAGTGAATGATTAGTGCCCATGAGGTATAATTTTTCATTTGGGATGTCCATGTTTGCACACATAGCATCCAGTGTTTTGAGGAATTTTGGGGAAAAGTACATGTACGTAAGGTTTAGGCAATGCGTCTAGGAATGGCGCAGGATACACTTCTGGCAGTGGAGAAATCTCATAGACCATTGGCACATAGTTCAGTGGGACCATGGGGACACTAGGTGTGACCACTTCAGTCCATTTCCAGTTATAGGAGGATTTGGAGGTTGAATTGGTGGATCGGGGGCACAGGACCTGGTGGATCCAATAGATCTGGTGGAGGGAACATCAGAGAGAACCAAGGATCTGGATCAAGAGGACAGGGGCCTCAGCCACCTCCTCAAGTGTTCTTTGAAATGTCTTTACACTTTCTAGATTACCAGGGTATAGAGGATCTTTGCGGAACACATGCACAAGTGTGAATTGCTATGGCGCGTGAAGGGGATCACTACCCTGGAGTGGAAGGCAAGTCAGTTTGCAACAACGTTGTAAGGATGTGCACATAGTTGGTATAGGAAGTACAACCCCTATCAGATGGTGGTAGACTACACTACATTGAAAAATGCCTTCCTAGTAGAGTTCCATCTACCTGGAGTTTGAGCAGAAGAGAATCAATGCTTTGAAGGAGATCCAACAGGGAATGACAGAGAGTGTGTAGGAGTATGATGCATGGTTTAAGACTCTCCTATCAAAATTTTCATATGAAATTCACCCTTCACAACATGCTCAATGGTTTTTTGAGGGTTGATCACTCCATTTAGGAGGGAATTGTCCCATAAAACATTTACTGACCCGTGTGAGGCTCTAGAGGCTGCCAAACGCTTGTTGGCGGTTTGGAGCGTTGATCTTGTGTGAACCCTTTTATAGAGGCTCAAATCGCTACCATGGCCAAATAGTTAGAGAAGCTGTCTACAAAATCTACACATGAGACTCATAGTGGTCTTTGGTGTGTGGATTGTGAAGTAGAGGGGCATGCCAAGGATAGTTTCCCTCGGAAGTTAGTACGCACCATAGTGGTAGATTGTGAAATTTTTCATGGGGACCATGATGTGAGTAGATGCCCCTTGTTGCAGCACGCAATTCAGAAGAATGTGTCTTTCTACTAGTAAGATATGCACCTCTACGACCCATGATACTAAGGATTGTAGGTGTATTGACCGAGATCCATGAAACCATTGATCATCTTTGTGTGCCAAACTATCCTTGCACGTGGTTTCAAAGAAGACGATCTCCATTATGAAGGACACGTAGATGGAGGGGCATGTGGGAGAGGTTCTCGTGGAGGATTCCATGGTCACAATAACCGTGGAGGATGAAGAAGTGAGTTTCCATGAGGAACCTGCTATAACTGTGGATCTACATAACATTACACACGTGAGTTTCCAGATTTATTGCAGTGCTTGTGGTGCGGGAAAAAACATAAGTATGAGGAGTGCCTTGAGTTGTTTAAGCACAGGAGCCAACAGTACCGAAAGGACAAGGTGATGAGGGTCATAGTCCTCACCATTAATAATGTCAATCCAGTGGTGTGTCGGATGGTCAGTATGCATTAAGAGAAGAAGATTTTGGAAAGCAACTCCTTTAAACAATAACCAAACTTACATAAAATAAAAGCACACATGTGGAAATTTAAATGCACACTTGCGGAATGTAAACACACTTGCATAAATTGAAATTTCTGAATGGGAAATAAGACATTAAATGAAATACCTGTAGGTTTACAACAAACTGAATTTTCACAATATGAAGATAAAAATAATACAACATAATGAATTAAAGACAAATGAATAGACATAACCATAAATACAAAGATCCATCTTCCTTGGAATGAGTGGCCGATCATTCCTTGGAAGAGGATTTAAATCATACTTCTAAGATCTTAAAACTATAGAATATTTGAGAGGAAAGAATAGATCTTTATTTCTTGGGAGAAAAACATTACATATCTAAGTGTGGAAGGTTGCATTTATAATTCATGCATCCAACCAACTCCTTATTTTAGGAAATACAATATGATCTTATCTTTATTCCAATCCTAAAAACTAAGATCTCCATCTCCACAAAATATGGAGAGAGATATATTCTTGGAGTTAAAGTCTTATCTCATTGTTTTAGGAAGATTTGCTCCCAAATCTTCTCCTTGCTTTTTCGGTAACAAGAATCATAATGATTTTATTCCTCTACATTATTGGAAGGAGTATTTTCCTCAAAATATGATTTTGACTAAATACCTTTCTTAGATTTTCCATTTGACTTTGTTGTTTTTGATGTGGAACTTTTGATGCTTGTCTGATACACTTTTTCCTTGGATTGCAGTTCACTAAAAGTTAGATTTATCTTCATTGGTAAAAATTGTAGCAAATCTGAATGATGTTTTTGTTAAACACATTTCTATGAACAAAAATCTCTCTCAGATTTTCCATTTGACTTTTTTGTTTCTATTTATGGAACTTTTAGTGACTACACTCACTAAAAGTTAGATCTCTCTTTATTAGTAAAACTTGTAGCAAATATGAATGAGGTTTTTGTTAAACACATTGCTATGAAAAAAAATTTCTCTCATATTTTCCATTTGAAATTTCTGTTTCATTTATGGAACTTTAGCACTCGTCGATACACTTTTCCTCAAATTGTAGCTCACTAAAAGATAGATATCTTCTTATTGGTAATACACTGTAGCAAATTTGAATGAGGTTTTTGTTAATCACATTTCTATGAACAAAAAGCTCTTTCAGATTTTCCATTAGATTCTCTGATATTTCACAATTCCTCAAAAAATATCAAAATCTCTTAGTTCCGGAACTAACTTTGTGAGTTCTAGAACTAAGACCATGTGTTCTAGCACTAACTCGTGAGTTCCTGAACTAAGCACATGAGTTCTTTAACTAACTTAAAACAACTATAACTTTTGCATACAATCTCGATTGAGATGATTCTTTTTTGAACTTGCATAATTTTTTTAGAGGAATCTAAATATGAAATAAGTTTTGAGTTTAGATATATCATCCATGATCAATTTCACTTTTCTTAATACTAGCATTATCTTTCCTTTATGGCCTGCATACATAATACTTTGCATCTTTTCCCAATAATCAATAGGATTAGTAAAAAAAATAGATAACAAAATATTTCTAAAGAATGAAAAAGATGTATATCCTATATTCTATCTTAAGCAAACTAGAAGTTCCTAGATTACATTTAAATCCACTTTCAAAGGTAACTTCGAAGGACAAAATAATGGTAATTTATGGCCTCATCATAAGGGCACTGGGATGGTGAGTATAAAGAAGGCCGACCCATAGTGGATGCCTAAAGTGGCATGTAAGTCAGGGTTAGAACTTGTTCTGGTGACAACATGAGTAGAGGTTGCACGTGCCAAAGAAGTACCAAGGCAAAAGACTCTAGTCTCAAGAGAAGAAGTGGTGCATGGGAAGTATCCGGACCCTACCCACCAGAAGGAAGTGTATCAAGAGACAATGGATTTCATTCGGAGTTTACAGCGAGAAATTCAATGTCTAAAGGAGTAGTCTAGGTAGCAGGAGCAAAGAAGGAATGTTGAGGCTCCACATAAGGACTTGGATGAGGTCAAGGAAGTGTGCAAAATGTTAAGGCAAGAGAATATTATTCCCTTGCTAGGAGAATGGTTGTGGGAGAAGATGCCATGCACCGGAGTGGAGCGCGAAAGGAAAGTGTTGCATGTAAACCTCCCTCCCCATAGCCTTGACTATGACAAAGAAATCACACTAAACACAGTTATGGATCCTTGGATTCTAAGAAACATATTGATTGATAAGGGACCAAAATTCAATGTTCTTACATTAGATTCTTGACATAAAATGGGAAGGCTTGCATTACAACCATCTTCAAATGTGTTGTATATGGTAAAAAAACTAAGGCAATGCCCATTGGAGTATTAAAGGATGCAATGATCACCATTCAAGGGCCAAGTTTACTGGAGACTTTTAAGTCTTGGTGCTCACCAAGGCAGACAATTTTCCAAAGATTTCTTGAGCCCACGGCACTATAAGAACAACGTTGACCTGAGGTTCAACAAAGGATATATCAGTTTTGAGAACAAGGAAGAATGGGTCATCATCCCTTTGATGGATGGGAAGTTAGCACCTTACACTGAACCTTTGGGAGAAGAGGTCCTTGATAGAATTTATGTGCGCTCCATCAGAGACCCAAAGATAATTCACCCTACAAAAGGAGTTATCTAATTTGAGGATGCCCAGTCTCCGAGTGATCTTGCAAGCATGGCTTGAGACAATTGGGCACACATGACCTATGAGTTAATTGGGTGATAGTTGAGGGGGTCTATAACAAAAGTGACCAAGGCGTGCTCACTCAAGCACCTAGGAGGAAAGAAGTTACCAAGTTACTCTGGAGGGGCATACCCTGAAATTTTATTACAGGATATATAAGCTCAGTGGAAAAATGAGGATGAAAGAAGAGGGATGCTCAGTTATAACCTACTTGGGACTACAACGTGCTGGTGGGCTACACATCGGGAGAGCCTCCTGGAGTGGTATGAGGTAAGAATCATGTTCTCTGTAAGGTTTTCCAAGAAAGAACACGCCCATGGTCATTCAAGACTACCATGGTAAAGAGACCGCTTCATTTCATATCCAAGCATGTGAGAAGGCCTAGATAAGAGGTGCAGAAGCCTTACCACCATCATTATGGGTACATAAGCTATATTCCACACTATGCGGTTGTGCGTGTGCATTGTATATACATTTAGAAACATGCCATTAGACAAGAAATTGGCAGGAGCTGAAAACTAATCTCATCCAAGCTTTTGAATATCGGAGCACAAAGCCATCAGTGGATAAGGAATTGTAAGTGATCAAGCACCTTACGATGGGGGATAGTGCCATGGTAGAAGACATGCTACTATATTTGCTAGGTGAGCCCAGTTTAGAGGCATGTTTCGATGAGGACGAGTCAGAGGAGATGCAGTTTGAGCAAGCATGCATAGAAAAGGAAAAAGGAAAGATGGTTTATGTCATAGATGGAGAGGAAATGGAGAGTCTAGATGTTAACCACTCTGTAGGTATGCGTGATGTTATAGATAGTGCTTTGATGAAAGGACACACGCTTACCATGAGCCCTTAAAAATGAAGAAGGTTAACATTGGGTCAGAGGTAGAACCCAAGGAAGCAATCATTAGAGACTATTGGTCGAAAAATGATGTCTCAAAGATCATTGATCTGTTAGAAAAATTCTAGGATTTATTCTCTCACGGGTATCATGAACTCAAGGGTGTCCATGTTGGTGAGTGACATGCCTAGTCATCGTCCACATCACCTAGTGAGTCATCTCGCCTTACGAGAGTCATAGGTATTAGGAAGTCAAATGACAAGTGTCAGATTCTGTCATAGAATCTATCATTGTCATTTGCATCAGTGTGTCATAGGAGTTACATTCCTTATTTGGAATTGTAACTTCTCTTTTAGTGGTGTCATATCGTCGATCCACGTCATATGCATCAGTGGCATCATTGATATTCTTTCCTTGTTTAGGCATGGGGGTTACACAACACCCCTATTTGTACTTCCTTTTTTCGATCTATGAGGATGAGCAGACTTGTTTTCTTACTTGCATTTTCTTTCCATTGATTCGAATCTTGCTTATTGCGTTGGAGCTTGACGTTACCATTGGAGTGCAACTTCATTGTGGTGCATTGTTTTCAACATCGGTTCTCATTTTTCCCTCTTTCATGGTATCAGAGCTGGTTTCGTAAAACGTGCACTCTTCATTTATCAAGTTGTTTATTACTTCTGGTTTCTTCTTATTTTCCTCGTGCAAGTTTTTTCGATTATTATTTTGGAATTGTATTGCTCACCTTGTATTGAGGTTTCAGCAGTTGCAAGTTTGAGGGGTTGTTCTTGGTTTGTGGTTTCGGGTTTTCAAGGTTCACTTGTTTTCTCAGTCTTTGATTGATCGCTTCTCTAGGGTTGCATGCATGTTTTGTGGGCTTCATGATTACAGGTTTAGAGTTTGATCACTATTGCTCATGCTGGATCGTGCAAATGCTTTGGATTCTTGGATTTTCACATTGGCCTCGTGTTGTGCTCATGCCATAACCACCTGCCACTCATACCTTAGTTGAGAATACTCTTCTACCATTGTGCATTGTTCAACTCTTGCTCGTCGTATTGCCTACAACAACTTGGTTGTGCATGGTCTTGGCCCTCTCAATTTTTGCATTGAGTTTACGTTTGGAGCCTTGGTCGGCTTGCTTTGTGTAACAAAGAGTAAACAAATAGTACAAGCACACATGTTTTTTCACTGTTAAACCGAGCTTCCTTGCCTTGTGACTCGAGCTCTGCATGGGTTTGATATTTGTCTTTGCCTTGTATTCTCTACTTCTTCCGAGCTCCATTTACAATTGACTCTGTGCTGGGGCATGTGTTGATCGAAGTCCAGATTCTTTGCCTAGTTCTTGTGATCCAAACAACTGTTTCTCTACCTAGTTCTTGTGCTCCAAAAAATCGTTCTCTGCTTGGTTCTCGGGCTCCCATACAATCAAGTTTCTGTCTCTCGCCATCTTCTTTACCAGCTGAAGTATCTCTCCGTATTGATAATTATGCGAGCACTTGTCTCCTCTAAGTGGACCACCTGTCACTACCTCCAACCACCTCTGGCACCTCGGGACTATTTCGCTAACCTCTGACCGTGACAGCCTACTCCTCGGGATCTACCACTCCCTTTCGGTGGTTTTCCTTTCTCTCCATCTACTCGGTCAACATGGGTCCCCAACATTCCTCTTAATTAGTAAAAATAATCACCTTTTAAATACTTTAAGGTGTACAACATTTAATTAGCATTTGTAATTCCTTTTAGATTTTTTCGCTTGTTTAATTCAACCTTCCTTCCAAAGTTAATCGAAGAAGGAGGGTGAGGTCTCGGGTTGGAAAGAGGCTAACCCCCTCGCAATTAAAATAAAATCTATCTAAAATTTGATGCCATTTCTAATGAGCATACATACGACACCCTTTGCATGTAAATTATGGCCCTTTTTTAATCCGTTTGCACGCTTATTAGCATTTTTCCATTAGTTACAGGAATTAGTTTTTGCTAGAACTTTTAACACATTGCTAAGTTTTGAGAACTTCTTTAGTCAAAGTTGCATGTTTTTTCACACTCTAGTTGATGGGATTATCAGTTTTGTAAATGCACTATTTTATAAAGTGCCACATTCTAGGGGGTGTCTTTGTATTGCTTAATTCAGCTCATTTCGAGCCTTGTTTTATCCTTTTTATTGCTTGTGGACTTGTGAGCACGTCCACCACAATCTTACAACAAAGGGATTCTTTCGTGTAACGTGAGACATTGTTTCTCACAAATCCCTCTCTTCCCTTCTTGTTTTCTCTTGTTCTTGTGCTTGCTTGTGGTGTCGATCTGCTACACCTAACGAACCTTGATTGTTGTCTCCACTATTACGTGTTATTACATTGATTGCAAGGTGAGTGAAAGAATGGTTCTCGGCACATAGTCACATCTAATTGTAATCAACACACTGAACTATAAAGTGCCAAACTTGGGGGTGTGATATTGTTCTGGGGTGGTTGTTTCTTTTCTCTCTCCTTCCTTCTGCATCCTTTGGTTCTATCTCTTCATTATGGATATCTCTAAAGTACCAGTGCTCACACCTTTTAAATTATTTGAATAAAAATCTAAAATTATATTGGTTTTGCGAAGTAAAGGGTTATCTTTGTGTCGCCATGGGGTTATACCTAAGTGTCACCGTTATGATGAAACCTTAGGTCTTCTCTGTATGTCCATCTCTCCCAACTTGCTCTTCCAAATTGAAACTTCCTCGACACCTGATAAAGTGTGGAAAATGCATGATGATATGTTTGGGAAGCAAGATGACATGAGAGTGCATGAGTTGGAGAACAAACTACTAGGGTTAAATCCTAGTGACTTTGAAAACCTGCAGGCCTTCTTCTCAAAGTTTTCCACACTAGACTGCTTCTAAAGGAATGTAAAGTGGAAAAGAAAGACTCTTAATTGATCTTTTTGATTCTTTCTAAATTAGGTCTTGAATACTCTGTCTTCGTTTCAACTTTCCACACCATGAAATCCGCCTTGGGTAGTACTTGGACAATGCCCTCCTTTGACAGTTTTTCGTCCCAACTCATTCGAGAATAGGACAAACTCATTCAAATGGGGACTCTAAAATCTAAGTCACATGCCCTTGTGGTGAATAAGGACAATGAAAATGAAAAGAAGAAATAAAAAAGGACCAACCTAAGAAAGAAACCAAGACCAACCAACCCCTAGCTAAGCCCAACACTAACACTTCGACTTCTGAGCCTAAAGTGAAGAAGGAAAAGTTTAAATGCTCCTATTGTAAGAAATCTAGCCACGATGAGCATCATTGTTTTCAGAAACAAATTGATCACTTAACTCATTTACTTGAGAAAAATAAAATAAGTGTTCCTGAATCCATTAAACAAAATGCTCAGAAGGGCGAGTCTTCTAATGCAAAGGAGTCTATAAATGAAAAGAAGAAAGGTAAGGCCCTCGTAGCTAGATCAACTCCATCATCAACTTGGATTATTGATTCTGGTGCCTCACACCACATGGCTTCTTTAGAGGTTGAATTCTCTAGCATTGAACCATGTGGCATGTCCCAAATCACGTTGGGTGATGACACTCATGTGTCGGTTTTCGGTAGTGGATCAGTAGAGATAGAAGGTGGAATATTTAACCAAGTGTTGAGTGTTCCCAATCTATCTACCAATCTCATATTGGTTTACCAAATCACCCACCTTAGTGAAGGAATGCGAGTGGAATTTGGTCCTAACTCGGTGATTATTCATGAGCTTAACTCGATTTGCACCGTGTGGTTG
This sequence comes from Taxus wallichiana var. yunnanensis, assembly GCA_018340775.1. Classification (NCBI taxonomy): domain Eukaryota; kingdom Viridiplantae; phylum Streptophyta; class Pinopsida; order Cupressales; family Taxaceae; genus Taxus; species Taxus wallichiana. Next base: position 919,491,109 of record CM031237.1, read on the forward strand.
AGGGAAAGGTGGATCGCCGTTCACGCTTGTATACCTTTTCCAACTTCTCTTCGATTTGATGCCAATGCCTTGCTTACTCATGCAAATGAGGTTAGCAAGCTATGGCACGAGTGTTTTGGGCATCTTAATTATCGTTACCTTGAACAATTGAGCCAAAATGAAATGGTCAACGGGTTACCCTGAGTTAAGTTTTCTAAAGGTCTTTGTGAGGCTGCACCCTTGGAAAGCACCCTGAAAAAAACTTTGATAAGGGAAAATCCTGGAGAGCTACTCGTCCCTTGGATCTTGTTCATAGTGATGTTTCTGACCCCTTTCCATCTCCTTCTTTCACTAGAGCTCTATATATACTAACCTTCATTGATGACTTTTTGTGTTATACTTGGGTATATTTTCTTAAGCTTAAGTCTGAAGTCTTTGAGAATTTTCAAAACTTTAAGGCTCTTGCTGAGAAACAAGTGGAATGGTCTATCAAGGTTCTTTAAAAGGAGGTGAGTATGTGAGCAATAGGTTTGAGTATTTCTACACTTTTGAGGGGATTTCTTTGCAGCATACAATTGCTTACAACCCTTCCCAAAATGGAGTTGCAGAAAGAAAGAACCGAACTCTAAAGGAGATGGCTACTTGTATGGTTCACTCAAAGTCCCTTCCTTCGCAATATTGGGCTGAAGTAGTGAATTGTGCTTGTTACATTCAGAATCATGTTCCACACAAGGAAGTAAGAGGGATGACACCCTTTGAAGCTTGGTTTGGACATAAGCCTGATGTTGAGCACTTTCGAGTCTTTGGATCCAAGGCTATGGCTCGATTCCCAAGAAGAAACACAAGGCATTGGATCCACAATCCAAACCTTGTATATTTGTCGGTATCCTGATGGCGTGAAGGGATATCGATTGTTGAACCCTACTACCCATGAGCTCTATATTGAGAGGAGTGTGAAGTTTGATGAGTCATCCTTGACTTTTACTTTGACCGAGATTCTTTTGCCCACCGATTCGATTATGACTCATCAGATGATGATGTTGTTGAGCGGGTTCCTCCTCTCCCTGCTCCTCCTAATCCTCAAACTTTTAAGTCTTCTTGATTTTGACAATAGTGATGATGAGGACTATGTCCCTTCTCACTCGAGTGAAGAATCTTCCAACTCTGAGCTTGAACCTTTAGGACCTCTTTGGGCTAGGAAAACTTTACAGAGTCTTGGAGATTTAGTTGGAGATCCTTCAGATGAGAGATGTACATGCTTGAGTTTCGTTGGACCCCACTCCTTCTTTGCCTCTGATTTTGATCCACCATCTTTCCAGGAAGCTTCTAGGATTCTTGAGTGGGATTCTGCTATGGATGAGGAGTATTCCTCACTCATAAAGAATGACACTTGGGATCTTACCCCTCTTCCGAAAGGAAGAAAATTCATTTGGTGTAGGTGGATATATCGAACAAAGTATGGAGCCAATGGAGAAGTCAAGAAGTATAAAGTGTGACTTATAGTTAAGGGTTTCTCCTAAGTAGCTGGGGTTGATTACTCAAAAACCTTTGCTCCAGTTGCGAAGATGACTTCCATTTAACTGACCCTTGCCATCGCTGCCACTAACAGATGGGAAGTCCACCAGATGGACGTTAAGAGTGCCTTCCTTCATGGGGACCTAGAGGAAGAGATCTATATGGAACAACCTCTAGGTTATGTCCATGATCCATCCCTCGTTTGCAAGTTAAAGAAGTCTCTCTACAGCCTTAAACAAGCCCCTCGGGCTTGGTATGCCAAGATGGAATCCTTTTTACTTGCATCGGGTTCACTCGGTGTCACTCTGACCCAAATGTGTATATTCTATGGTAAGATGAATCCATGCTTATTCTTGTTCTCTATGTTGATGACTTGTTGATCATGGGTAGCTCTTCCTCTATCATTAATTCTGTGAAGATCTCCTTGGCCAACAAGTTCTCCATGTCTAACTTAGGATTGCTTCATTAATTTCTTGGGATCCAAATTTCACAATCTGACTTGAGAATTATGATCTCACAACCTAAGTACTCTCTTGATTTGCTTGCTCGGTTTCACATGTTTGATTACAAGTCCTCACCTACTCCTTTTCTTTCTGAGGTCAAGTTGGTGTCTGATTTCTCTTCCCCCTTGGTTGACGGTACCCTTTATCGGAAGTTGGTGGGGAGCTTTATCTACCTTACTCACACTCGGATATATCTTTCATATGCTATTGGGATCGTGTCCAGATTTATGTAGGAGCCTCATGAGCTACATTTAAAAGTAGCAAAGTGGATCCTTCACTATGTTTGTGGCACTCACATAGATGGTATTCATTACTTAGGAGGGACTGAGATTGACTTGGTTGGATTTACAGACTCAGATTGGGCCGATGATCTAGATCATCATAAGTCTACCTCAGGCTATAGTTTCACTCTTGGTTCAGGTCATATCAGTTGGTCCAACAAGAAGTAGAATGCCATTGCCATATCATCGATAGAAGCAAAATATAGAGGAGCACATTGAGATTCACATGCACTTCATACGGGAGCGATACATGAAAACATCATCGAGATATAATATGTTCGGATAGATGATCGGGTTTCAAATATATTCACCAAGCCCTTCATTGAGGAAAAGTTTCTTCACTTGCGGTCTCTTCTTGGGGTGAGGTATTCTATAAGCACCCATCTTCTTTGGGCTATATAGTCCTCCTTCTTCTCCTCTTCTTCTTTCCAGAAAGATGTTGTTTGTATATGGGCACCTTATCAGGCCTTTAGTTGCCGGGCCCCATTGACACATCTTTCTTAGTTGTCTAGGGAGTATTCTTTAATGTTCTGGCTTACCATGACCTCTTCCTCAACTTTGATGAAGGGGGGGGGTATTGGTGTGTGTGACATGCCTAGTCATCATCCACATCATGTGGTGAGTCATCTCACTTTGTGAGAATCATAGGTCTTAGGAAGTCAAATGACAAGTGTCGGATTTCAGGCATGTCATAGGAGTTAAATTCCTTATTTGGAATTGTAACTCCTCGTTTAGTGGCGTCATATGCATCAGTCACATCATATGCGTCGATGATATTCTTTCCTTGTTTAGGCATGGGGTTACACAACACCTTTATTTGTACTTCCTTTTTCGATCTATGAGGATGAGTAGACCCATTTTCTTACTTGCATTTTATTTCCATTGATTCGAATCTTGCTTATTGTGTTGGAGTTTGACATTACCATCGAGTGCAACTTCATTGTGGTGCATAGTTTTTGACATCGCTTCTCATTTTTTCCCTCTTTCAGTCCACCATTCCTTGGGGGAGATGAAGATAAAAATGAAGGAAGGTGTGCACCTAATCCGGAAGAGGCCATACCGGATGAATCCCAATTTACGTGTATGGGTCAAGGAGGAGATTGAAAAAATGATAGCATCAGGTATCATTGAAGCTATGGAAGAATCAGAATGGATAAGCCCAATGGTCATTAGCATAAAAAGGATGGAAGGATCATGATCTATGTTGACTACAAGGACTGAATGCGGTATGTGTCATTGATCCCTTCCCTACCCCATTTAATGAAGAAATCTTAGAGGGAGTGGTTAGGCACAAAGTCTACTCCTTCACGAGATGGGTTCTCAGGGTACCACCAGGTGTGGATTATAAAGGAAGACTAGAGAAAGACAACTTTTGCCATTGAATGGGGAAGTTTTTCCTATACGGTCATGCCTTTTGGATTAAAGAATGCGCCTACTTGTGTTCTTGTGCATTGTAGTGCAAGCCTTTCAGGACTTCATCCATAAATTTCTTCAAGTCTATTTGGATGATTGGACTGTGTATGGTCTAGTCAAGGACCATTGTGATAACTTAAGACTAATGTTTGAAAGGTGTCGATAGTTGAGGATATCCCTCAACATCAAGAAGTGTGTCTTTGCTACCCCATTTGGAACCTTATTGGGACATATCATATGCAAGGAGGGCTTACTAGTAGATCCCGCCAAGGTTGTAGCCATTGTGGGTTTAGGGGAGCCTACTAGCCAAAGTGTCATGCATGGATTCCTTGGGCATACAAGTTACTATAGGAAGTTCATCAAGGGATATGCCAAGATCGCCATGCCATTAGAAGAATTACTTAGACATAAGAGTGCCTTTCATTGGGAAGAGGCGTAACAGAGGGAATTCGACACTCTGAAGGATAGGCTTGTCACAACACCCATTCTCCATTTCCCTATTTGGGATAAACCTTTCCATGTTCATGTGGATGCCTCTGGTACAACTATTGGAGTAGTACTGACACAACCTAGTGAAGGGATTGTTGACCATCTCTTGTGCTTTGCAAGCAGAAGTTAACATCAACAAAAAAATTACAACACTACTGAGCACGAAGCACTATCCATGATCTACGCGCTACACAAGTTCAGGCAATATCTACTGGCAACACCATTTATATTTTACACAGACCATATGGCATTAAAATACTTGGTAAACAAGCCCATTCTAGCAAGGGTGCATATGTTGATGGGTCCTTCTATTAAGAGAATTTGAGGTCACAGTGGTTGTCAAGCTAGGAAAGAGTAATTCTAGGCCTGATCACTTGTCTAGAATTGATTCAGAGAGGACACGCAAAGCATTGAGGAGACCATGCTAGATGTATAACTGTTTAGGTTACGACGTGTGCCCTCAGACTTAGAGGATATTGCGGTGTTTCTCAAAATAGGTATGGCACCAAAAGGGATGAAAGCATTAGAGAGGAAGTAGTTAGCCATACACACCACACCCTACATGTTGGTTAGTGGTGATTTATACAAACTAGGATGTGATGAAGTGTTACGCTGGTGCATGCTAGAACATGAGCGCCTAGCTATTATGGAGGAGGCACATGGAGGAAGTGTAGGTGGACACTATGTAGGGGACGCCACTGTGTGCAAGATATTACAAGTTGGGTTATGGTGGGAAACCCTATATCAAGATTGCAAAGAGTATTGCAAGGCATGTGATCATTGTCAATGCCTTGGAAAACCAGGTGGAGGGATGAAATGCCTTTGCACCCTATTCCAAGTACAAAGCCATTTGAAAAGTGGGCCATAGATTTTGTAGGCCCCATTTCACCAGCCACGCGTAGGATGAGATCACGCTATGTAATCACTTGCATAGATTATTTGACAAGATGGGCAGAAGCAACACCTACTAAGGATTGTACAGTGGCTACAACAACCAGGTTTCTATGGGAAAATATTATTACATGGTATGGATGCCTATTGAGCTTAACTAGTGATAGAGGTACACATTTCCTAAATGAGACCATCTAGATTCTGCTAGCAGAGTTCATGGTGGCTCATCATAAGACTACCTCTTACCATCCACAAGCAAATGGAAATTCTGAAGCATTTAATAAAATACTGAGTCATACCCTGACCAAAATTTGTGACGTTGGTAGACGAGATTGGGATGAAAAATTATCAGCAGTTCTATGGGCATATAGGAAAACCTACAAGAGGTTGAATAAAGCCACACCATTCTAATTGGTGTTTGGTGTAGAGGTTGTCTTACCCGTTGAATTTATGTTACCTTCTCTACGTATAACACGCGCAGAGGATTGGCCGATGAACAAGTGCTAGAGGAAAGGATTGACAAATTGATGAAATTGGATGAGAGATGATCATTGGCCAGGGAGTCAAAAGGCTGAAAAGGATAAAAAAAAGCATGGCATGATCACCACATCAGAAACAAACAATTTGAGATTGGGAAGATGGTATTGTTATATGATTCTAAGTTTCTATGCCATCCCGAGAAAGTTGAAAGTCCATTGGTTGGGTCCCTATATCATCTCGAGACATCCTTAATTTAGGTGCATGCCAATTGAGAGCATTGGATGGAATGAGATTACTAGGCCATTTCAATGGGAGTAGGTTGAAGCCCTACTATAAATAAGTCTTCTTGGTGTTTATAATAAGGTAGTTTTTCCATTTAGTATAAGTTTCCCTTTATGCAATTTCCTTTTGTGTTTCCCTTTCTCGTCATTTTTTTTATTGTCGTTTGTTTTACACCTTGGGTGCTGGTAACCACATTACTTTTTGAAGGTTGTGCATGCATAGAGGACCGCACATCTGTTTTAGTGTGGGGTGGAGTGATGCAAAGTATAGGCTCGTAATACAAGTTGAATTGATAGTAGAAGTTGTGGTGAATTTCCCGATTGATGGATACAAAGCGCGCAAGGATGAAGGAAGCACATGGAAGAAGAGGTGGACAAAAAGGTTGGTGTCAGGATAAGACTTCAGAGAAACCACATACAAAGGAAGAAGTACAGAACAACATGAGGTAGGTGAGAGCAAAAATCAGGTGGACAGAAGAAGTACCTTTGGCGCTGTTAACACACACGTAAGAGTCTTTTGTCAGGATGGATTGTTTGCATGCCAGAAGGTTGTAGAATTTTTCCATGCAAGATTGGGTGCATAACGTCAACTTGGTGGAAAAAGCTGCATTTAGTACTAAGTACGGTGGTAGGTAAAATAGCATTTAATGCTGGAAAGAAGGAAAAGCTATAAATAAGAAGTCGCACTTCATTATTTACCTTGCATTTACAAAGAGAAGAGATCTCACAAACTAGGGCATCCAAAGGTGATCTATGCGAAGAAAAATTGAAGAAATCTGAGAGGACATGACTAGAGAAGATCCGTAAACCAGTAGGAAAGGAGTACACGGGTGTGGAGGAAGTTGTTGAGAAGCGCCATCTTGTGGAAGAATTGTTCTAGTTAGGGTTTGGCGGCTAGGGCACGATGTAGGAGGGTTTCTTCGCAAGGTTGTGCATTAGGGTTGGATAAAGTGGTAGAGCAGAGCAAGGAAAAGATGCTTGAAGTGATAACCTAACCAGAAGGATGACACCAAAGAAAGAAACCATCTCACCTAAAAAGTAGAAGGGAAAGGGCAAGGGAAGCAAATGGCTACCGTCGCAAGCACAAATGAAGAGTGGTATGCGGAGATGCAATACCCGGATGGGGTATTGTTAGGAAAAGAATGGGAATCTCATTTGCGGAAGATGAATGTAAGTGACTATAATCAGCACACCAAAGATGACGAAAAAGAAATGGCTGGATTTGGTTCACCCAAAAAAAGAGGACACCAAAGGGCATGCCCATATACAGTGACAAAGTAAAGGTTAAATTGGAGAAGGCAGGGTTACTACAACTTTACGAATTACCCTACTTCAGAAAACCTGAGCGCCTCTACTAGTGGCTAATGGCGCACATTCACGAAGACCATTTTTATTTCGTGGGGTGCAAGATGCGCATAACTCCCTAGTTAATTTCCAAGTTCACATGCCTTATCTGTGAGGGGGATAACATTGATGATGACCTAAGTGACAAGGAGGCCATCAAGGAAACAATTGCTGCATATGACTATAAGAAAGGATTGCGATACTTTGACATCACAGAGATCCTAGACCCTGTGATGAGGATGGCGCGTGCTTGGTAACCAAGCTTAATGACCAAGAGAGATGGACTCAAGTGAACAAGGCATGGCTGAATGTATGCCAAAAATATCTGAGGGGACCATCTACAACTTGTCCGCTTTCATTGCGGATGAAATCATTAGCAACACACAAGAAGGTGAAAAGATATTATTTGGCAATGTCCTCCTCACAATTGTTTTCTCAGAAATTGGAGTGCCCGATGGGCCGGAAATGTTTGTTTAGGAGTACCCAGAAGAGGATCCCTCGCCTGCGAAGTGGTTTGTGAAATACACTTGTGAGACCATGAAAACCACTCACAAAGTGCACTTAGAAAAGTTGTACAAGCGCATGAAGGACACATTTGGAGTAGAATGAAGGATTCCAAAGTAATTACTCATGCTCATGAAAGGAGAGGCAAAATTCATAGTATATCAACACTTCTACATTGACAGATTTAGGTTGATAGATGAAAACATGGGCCCCTAGTGCAAGCTCCCCTTCTCCTTCACCGCACAATACTTCCAAGCGGGGGTGAACAGGTTCAAAGAGGCCAAGAGACTAAGGTTTGACCTTAGTGAGGTGGATCAAGACCACAGAGAGTTGCGTAGAAAGTTAGTTTACCCCAAGAAGTGCACATATGTGGAGAGATATGTCTCCCACGAGATATAGATGATGAAACCAGTAACATTGCCAATCACTGGAAGGGCTGCAACAAGGATATACCTTCGCATCATGGCCAAAATTTGAAAAGGGCGCATACTTGGAAAATGATGTATCCATCCCTGAGGACCCCACAGAAGAAAGAAGCCCATGCCAAAGAAGAGGGAAAGAGAAGAGGTGTAGAAAGCACCAAGTGTTTAGGCTACACAAGCGGTAAGCGCATCGGAGACAAGTGCTAAGCCCAATACTTACACACGAGAAAGAAGTTCCCAAAGTGAAAGAAAAGACTCCAGAGGAAGAAGTGCTGGAGCACGAAGAACCCATCACCTAGGAGAGGTCACCAGAGGAGGAGGAGAAGGAAGCAAAATCTCCTACCGGAAGAAGTAGAAGGTGATAGAAGAAAATGATTCGGAGGATACAAGAGAGCTTGGAGGCCTATAAAGGTGAGAGAGATGATGATGATGAAGATGAACTAGGAGGTGAGGACCATCCTATCTATGAAGTACATGACTCGAGGAGGAAGGAGAGGAAGAAGAAAATGAGTACATATTTGTCAAGAGGAAGAATGACAAGGAAGAAGAGGATACTCAGGACAAGGGGGTAAGCGAGGAAGTTACAAAAGAACAAAGGACCCCAAGCCTCACTAAGGAACAAATAGATGAGGCCACAGAGAAAGAAGTAGAAAAGATCATTGAAGACCTAGTAGAACAAGAGATGGAACACAGCGTGTACCTAGTGATGAAGGAAGCAGAGGAGGAAAGCGTAGAAAAAGAATATGGCAGCATGGGAGGGGATCCTAGTTTGGCTGTGAGCTTTCCTAAGGCCACACACATGGGGAGAAAAAGTGCAGAGGCATCACAAGTTTAGAGGATGGGCTATATTTATGATCTCGAACAAGGTGTTGCATGCACACTTTTAAAGCACCATACCAACGGAGCAAATCTTGGCTATGGAATCATTTGATGAGGAAGGTGCATACCCTCGGACGAGGAAAATGCTTTCTTGGGAATTTGAGTCCCACATCGATGAACCAGAATTCAAAGTAAGCCAAGGGGAAATAATGAAGGTACTGATTCAAAGGTTGATAACCCCTTGGTAAATGCTCAATGACTATCAAACAAGAAAATATGCAACGCACTGAATAAAGTTTCGGTGGAAGTAGAGGCTAGAATCTTCGGAGGAATGACAGGGTGAAGTTCGTAGAAAAAGAAATGGAGAAGAAGGAAGAAGAGCTGGAGAAAAGAACCAAGGACTTAAAGTAGGAGGATCTAATCAAGTGCAACTAAGGCATGAGTTGAAAGAAGAGAAGGCAAGGGTGCATGAGGTCTACAAGAAAGAAGAGATGATCATATATGCCATTTTCTTGAAGCATCCAGATCTAACACCACCAGCGCAGAAGTATGGATCCACCCTGGAGTGTCTAGAGGACTTGAACCACATCCTCACAATGAAAAGACAATCACTAGCCTTGGAGTCTACAGAGGAGGTGTCGACACACAAAGAAAAGGAGGACAAGATGAAGGTTGTGGCAATTGTTGCCTAGTACAAGAAAATCCTCATGGATGTAATAGTTGTCACCCAAGTCGCTGAGGCCACTTATGACAAATGCATCGATAGAGATAGAGTGGTGAGCATTCTAGTTGCCACCCATGAAGCAAAGATCAAGGAGTTCCAGGAGAAGAACAAGGGGAATAGGGAAGAACATGAAAAAATTATAGCTGAGGTTGAGAAGAAATCAGAGGCTATTGAGACCTTACGGGCTCAATAAAAACCAACTGAAAATTTCTATCCCCAGATCACTCAAATGATGGACGCGCTCGAGGATTTGGGTAAACAGTTGGAGGGGATTGTGGAAATGATGAATACCCAAGGAGAAGGGATAAGCTTTGAAGAGGTGAGCACCCTAGTCGAAGACCTTTGTCAACAGCACAGAGTGAGGTTGATACCTAGAATAAGTTAGAGGTAGACTTGATGAAAGATTTCCCTCTCCTCTTATAGAAATAATCATAGTTTCCCCATTCTTTCATTCTTCCCCAAATTCTTCATTCCTTTATTATTTCTCTAAACTATTCAAGGACAATCATTCTTTATTCTTTGAGAAGGTGTTCCCGAGGGTGGAGAATCAGGTGTAGTGTGGGGTGATGTTGGGCCCCTAAAATATTGGCTAAGTACAATAATAAGTGCGTGAATGCACAAGGCCTATTTAAAGAAGGGCACGCAAGGAGAAATCACACTAGACAAGGTTTTAGTAGAACCCGGTGGCATGCGTGCAAGGCGAGCAAAGATTTTGGGACTCATTGTTGTAAATCAGCGACACCCACGATGCAAATCAAGGTTACGAATTGATGTTTTAGGCATCCAAAGCAGTGATTTCACAACATGGAAACCTCTCTCCAAGTGTGGGAATTGTGAAAATGAGAGAGAAATATCCAGATTAGAGGATGGTTCCTCAAACTCCTCACGATTTCGATCTATATTTTGCACAACTACAAAGGTTCAAATCCTAATCCTACTCTAAATTGCAAGGAGACAGGGGATAAAAATGCAAAAATGAAACTAAAATAAAGATGGTGATGCACCAAAAGGAGTGGTGAAACATTTTTGCCATGTAAATAGACACAAATTCATGAAATGCAACAAGGAAAACATACACAAGATGATAGATGTAATTAGAGGTCTTAAAATGAAGTAAAACAATACAAACAGAGGATTGAAAGCATTCAAAGAGTTTGCACTGTCAATTCCATGTAAAAATCTCTTGCATTCCACCATCAAAGAGGTATAAACCTGTTACAAACTGTGAAAAAGGTCTGATTCTTACAACTATCACTTGCTGGAGGTGAAAGAAGAAGTTTGCAATGCCAAAAAGTGTTCAACCACGAAGAAATGAGCCAAATCGCTTTTACAAATGGGGTCGGGCCGAGCCGGAGAGAAAACATAAAAACGTGGGAGCCCATTCCTCATTGATGGAAAATGCATTAAAACAACATGGAGGACCTTACAAACCCATACCCTATCATTTTTGACCATATTGGAGAAGAATGCGACCCATTCTGTATTAAATTTGGTTGTTGAAATGTCATTTCTGGCCATGGACACATACCAGAACCATTTTTGAATTTAATCTCTACAAACTGAACCAAAATTAGAAATTGACCATGTAATCATGTAGAGAATTTTAACACTTTCCAATGATATAAAGAACGTGAAAATTCAAGCTCTAGATCAAAAGATATGATTGTTTGAAGATTTAGGGCAAAAACGGCCCAAAAACGGATCGGCGGGAATTTTTTCAAATTTTACCTCTTTTTTGTCTTTGGAAATTTTTTCAAAAATTCCCCGCACTCTGCTGGTTAGATGCCACGTGGCAGCTTCCTATTGGCTGCGGGCCTCAAATGGGAAAATTTTCCACAAAAACTCCGTCGAGCCATAACTTGAAAAATATAAGGAGTTAGGAGGCAAACTTTACCTTTTTGGAAAGCTGAGAGAGAGCTCTATCTGATGGTGCCATTTCTAGAAAGCCTTGAGTGCCTTAAAATAAAAAAATGTGGACTGAGGCACAAGAGAGGCAAGAACACAAGGAGTTAGCCACAAAAAATGAGTTGGGGCACATTTTGGATAACAGGGACTTATCCATATTTGGCATATCATGCAGAACACGAGGAAAGCATGACCCGACTGCACATGCGAAGTGGATAAGGTGCCAACCTGACAACTTGGTGCCCACGGAAGGAATATACCTTGCGATAGAAGATTCCAGAAGGTCATCATGGCAAAGGATGGAGAGCTCGCATCTGAAGAAGCATGCTCCCATGGAGGACCACTTGGACACATGACAAGCAATCTACAACTTTAGAAAGGCATAGTGGTGCTTGATAAGGCTATATATATGAGTGCCCGGTAGAAGAAAAAGAGACACATGGAGAGACCGAGAATTGAAGAGAGGCGAAGCCATGTAGGAGTACTTGTGAGAACTCCATAGGTTGGGTTTAGAGGATCTGTAGGAGTATGTTGTATCAAGGGATGGGTCTAAACATTTTTTCTTTGTACTTATGAAGGGCCTAAGCCCGGTTCGATGCATGACATCATATGGATCTGTGATTTCCTCTGTTAATGTAATGTGGTTATCAACATGATTAATATGAATATATGTGTGGTTATAGTTCTACTTACATTTGTATGGATCGGTTATATATATATTTCATATGAGTGGGTGTAAACCCCTGTGCATTTATTTTCTGTTATGATTCGTATCTATGTTCGTAATACTTTTCTTATATGGATGAACACATTGGTCTAGATGCCATTCTAATCTCTAAGATGAATGTATGGTTCCTTTCCAATCTATTCACTTAAGTTTTTGTCGTAAATAATGCATTCTCACATAACTCACATAAAGGAGGGACTTGGCGCCCACGCATGCCTCGGTGAGAGTCCAAGGTGCCCATTGGGTGATAGGGTGATGCACATGGGATTTCCTTGTTCTTTAAGAGGGTAGAAAAATGACTACAACACGTAACTAAATTGGGTATAACATGTAGTGCAATACTACCATCGATCAACATTCTCGACAAAAAAGGAAAGTCTCGAACCCTCATTCTACATCTTTCTTTTTTTAGGATTTGATGTCTATTTAAGGGTTTTGCAGGTTTCATTAGAGGTTTCCATCAAATTTGGTGATCATTGTGCGACTTCATAGCAACCAAAGGCGAATAACAATGGATACCTTGTGACAAATTAGAGGAGGTTTTCTAAGCATTTTGGCAAACACATGCACCTAGAAACAAGCCTAGCGCACCCTGGTGCTCCTGTCCCTCTCCAGGTGCCCTGATCTAGGAAGATTGTCACTCACACAATGTTTTGGGGTTTTGTGTGACAATTATCCCTCTTTGTTCATCTAGTCAAAATTTCAACACAATTCAGATTTGGTTGTGAATCAACTAAGTCTTCTTATCCCTTCTTTGCAACTAGGGTTTCTTATTTACTATCTTAATTTTCTTGGGTATATTTTGTACTTAATTATTTATTCATTTACTGATGCAATAGAAATAATATTAGGCATATAAATTCACATTTAGCTTAATCATTTTGGTGAACCCGATCGATCAAACCATTTCTTCTGAATATGTCTTCACCTTATCAAGTCATGACTCAATTGTCTTATCCTTCTTTCACACCCACTAAGGTTTCAGGCATGGTTACTACCGCTGTTGATTTCATGCAAGTTCATACTCAACATCCTCCTCACTTTATTATGTCTCAAGTTGATCCTTATATCAATGTAGTAACTACTCACCGCACTTGTCCTCCTACGGCTCCACCCGTTTCTATTCCACCACCTATCACTTCTTCGAATCCTCCTACTGCTTCTAAGGGCTATGATATCATTGAACAACTTAAGAATACACCAGCCAAAATCTCCCTCTATGACTTATTGTGCAGTGCACATGATTATCGGAAAACATTAGAGGATACCCTTTGTTCTATTTATATTGAAAGTGATAATTCCTCATTAGCCTTCACACACCTCAATCAATCTCTCAAAATTTTCCACATGCTATATCATTAACTAATGAGGACATATTGCCATTTGTTAATTATAATCGATGTGTGCCTTTTATTATCACCACTATTATCAAAATTTCTTGAATTAAACATGTACTTATTGATAATGGATCAACCATCAACCTATGTGCTCATTCCCTTCTCAAACAATTGGGAATTAATGATAATCTAATTTATAATAATTCTACTCTTATTTGGGGATATGATTCAACTACTCACACATGCCTAGGAACTATTTCATTACATATTCAAGTCGGGCCTAAGAATGTCCTCACATAATTCTTCATTATAGATGCTTCATTTAAATTCAATCTATTACTAGGTAGACCTTAGATTCATGCAATGTAAGCAGTTCCATCCACTGTACACCAATGCGTCAAATTCTTACATGATGGATATGAACATACTATTACTGCAAATCCTGAACCATTCAAATTTTGTCACATATACCTCTCGTTACTGCTATGCCTATTCCTCCTTCACAACCTATTCCATATAGTAGTATTGATACATATGACATTGGTCAATCTAACACTTCATAGTATTCTTCTCGTTGCTCCAAGCATTTTGACTATTTCTACCGCATATCTTGGTTGCATTTACTCTTGTTTACTTATGCTTTTACATGCACACTTTATTACACATGCTAGATAGATATCTTGTATATCATTATCTTTATCATGCACACATGTGCGTTCAAGTGACACTTAGGGGCATCCACTTTCATACATTGCGTGTTTTTGTTTCATTTTTTTTATAACACATTAATTTATCAGATTATACATGCCTTGAAATACTTTTTATCTCTCTAACATGCTAACGAGTGCTTCATGTGCAACATTTGTTTTTAGGCCTATTTGATACCATGGTTGTCTGTTTACATTGCTTGTCATTTCTTGCCACTATTAGTATGCTTTACCCTTTGTCTTGTGTACACACTTTGTCTTCTTTAAGCTTCATCAACCTTGATTGTCTTGCGACATTGTGAGTGGTGTCCCATGTTTCCAACCCGATTTTCATGGTCTACGTTTTCTTCTTGTGTATTTACATTATATTCTTACGTCTTACCTTACATATTATATGTTTAGCATACATTTTTTTCTTCTACATGTGCGTTCTTCTTTACTTATACTAACGGATGCAACCTAGAATTCAGTAATACAAGCCCAATAAGACCCTAGACACACTGACACATCACTCAACCTAGACTGAGAGCTCACCCGAAGCACGCAAAGGTACCATGTCCCTCTTTAGGGTTGCTATTGCAGGATGTTAGCATGATGAAGACTTAACATATGTAGTTTCATTACTATTACATAATTTTACAGAGCATACTAGATCCATACCTAAGGGAGAACATAATTAAGTACTAAGCATGATGAAATCAAGAACATAATAGATTCATATACACACATAACTAACACTTAGATTCAACCAATATCCTCCATTATATTAAATGTAGTAAGTACATAGAAGCTTCATTATAATAATAGTAGTATACGCTCATGCGTGTAACAAATTTAGTAGCATAATCTCACTATATCTCCATGTATGCACATCTATCTACTACACAATTTACTACATACTTATAAGGGTGGGGACTTTCCCTTCACCGCTTATCTAATCCCAAAATAGGTCGCATGTTATTACTAGCCACGTGCCATTACAAAAATAGCCACACATGTAAGTGTGCTAACAATAGACTACTGGTAGTTAACTGACAGTAGTAGATCTATTTTTGGCTTGTGTCCATGCAAAGTGCTTTGTAGCCGATCCTCCAAAATAGCCAATGCATGACGCCCAAGTATCTAATCAGTTTGAGTGATCTGCACGCTATCTCTAAAAATAGATCCTTACCATGAAAATGGCTAAGTCCTCGAACCCAATTTTATTCCTCACGTGTGATCCTTTCGAATACTTCTAGAGCTTTGAATGCACTCTTCTCTCCCGCGTGAACCTTCGTATTTTCTTTACTAAGTGCTAGGGTCTAACTGATCAACATTACCCCACACTAGTTGTATTGCCGCCTGCATAATGGTTGTCTCTAAAAAAATCAAAGAATATGAATAGAAGAATAGAAAGAATTTGGATGAATGAAAGAATGTTTTTAACTTGTAGTTTCTTCTTCTACAACCTAAAAAATTAATTCAGGATATTCCTCCTTTATCTTGGCCTCCAAGGTCTGCCACTCAATGAGTGCTTCCTCTGATTTTTCTAGAATGTCCACAACAATGGAATCTAGTTCATCTTGCACAATCTCTCCTTTCTCATTCTGCAAGACCAACACAATGCTAGACATTGTAGTCATCCTTCCCTCTAGAAAATCCATCTTCTGCGTAATGAGTTTCCCAAGCTCCTCTAGCCGATCCTTGTGTGGTTCTTGGGATGCTTTGCCAGGGCCTCGCGATTCTGTTTAACCATTTCTAATCTTTCTACATGGCCCAATGTGTCATCCTTCATCACTTTTTGGACCTCATTTTTCTCCTCTAGGGTTTTTATTTTGATGAGCACCTCTGGAGCTGTACAAATGTTCAAGGCTTGGTTTACCTTCTTTAGTTCTTCCCATAGGCTTACAACAATCCTTCATATGATGTAATCTTCCGCATCACTGAAGCCTTTTCTCACTCTGCATCTTGTGTTGGATCCTTTGCGCTGACATGCACAAAGGTTCATCTTCAAGCACTAAGTCCACCAATGTACTTACATAATATATTATCAAGGAAGCGTCTTTAGTACCTTTGGCTATAAGTGTGGCCTAGCCTTCATGAAATTGTCACCAATTTCCTTTGCGATGTTGATAAATACAATGTTCTTATTTTGCGCTAAGTCTCTTTCCTACATTAGGTGCGCTATCTCCTCATCCTTAGTTTTGATCTCTTCCCTTAGTGCCCTAATTGTGGTAGCTTTGTCCATATTCTACCATGCCACCTCTATCGAGACTTTTACCAATGCATTGCTCACCTGTTCATCTGACATAACAGTAGGCTTTATTGTTATGTGTCTAGCCTGAGGTGTCTTTTTCAACCTCCTCGACATGCATGAATCCTCACACACATCAAAATCTGGTTCATCCATGTGCGTGTGCATCGACCATGATAATTGCTTCCTTGTGTGCATTGTTACCATATCTTCATCCATTAATTCCCAACCATATAACTCCTTTTGTGTCAGTGTTCTCTGGAAATGGGCGTGAAAATTTTTACCTGTGTCCTCAACGTAACCCATGGCTAGTGGAATGTGCTCCCCACTTGTTCTTCTTGACCTAGGATGCTTAGGAACTTGAGCTTCTAGATTTGGGACTTGTGTTTCTATGTCCTGAGTAGTCTCGGTTGTTGTCTCATATGTTCCTTTTTCTTCCTCTTCTCCATCCTTCATTTCTTCATCTTTTTGTTCTTCTATGTTCCCTGAGGTGTAGGAGAATTGGGCGCGCTTTCCTCGACTCTTTTGCTTCCTCATTCAACTTTAATTTCCTTCTCCTTTTCTCGGTTGTCTCCTTCTATAGAGAGAGTGGGGTGACTTGCACACCATTTGTAGAGTAGCACCTTGGGTCCTTGTTCTCCTGAACACTCTCTTAAATCGGTGCTCTCCTTAGATTGCATCCAAGTCCTCATCATCCCCCTCTTGTGGCTGAGGTGGTGTAGTTGCACACTCAACTTCATCCTTATTTGTAGGATGTCTTCTACCTTTATGTTCCAAACCACCACTATCCTCACACTCATCCTCCTCATCCTCTACTTCAATTGTCTCTATGGGCTTAGGCACTGGAATGTTCTCCATGGTATGCTTACCCTTTGGTGGCCTTGGGAGTGCGAACTCATCTTCCACATACTTGTTGTTTTCCAGCTTTGGCTTCAGTTGGAGGTACATAAGTGTTGCTCCAATGTCCCTAATAGCCAAACTTATTGGCTTTATGCTTAACACATATGAGATGAGCCTTTTAATATATGCATTACGTCTTAGATATACATACTTCTTCCTCAGTGTGTGGTAGTTGCAGTCTACCTTATTTGCATTGAATGTTAGGTGGTGCGCGTCTAAGAACCTGTGAACCAATGCCTGAAAATACCTTCTTGAAGGCATACAACAGTTTGTACCATGGGCTCCAAGCCCTGTCCTTCATCACAAATCACGCGATGCAAAAATGTTGGTATACGACAAATTAAACTACCTTACCCACCACCGATGGTAAATCCTTTGGTATGCACCACTCTTCTTTGAATGCCATGCGGAGCCTATCGTACCACTTCTCAGCCCTCTTCTTGACTTGTTCGGTCATCGATCCTTCACACAAGTACTTGCTGAATCATTTTGTAGGTGACTTGTTCTCCATAGGATACTCCTAGACCTTCTCCTTTGGTCCATCTGGCACCCCGATCTCCAGGAATACTAGAGACAATAGAACAACCCCAAAACTAATCTTTCCTCCTGAACGTGCTTCTTTGATGATAGTTTCTACAATGTAACCTGAAATGTTATAGATCACTCCTTTAGACATCCTTTTAGCAATGTGTAGCCACATGGTGTTCACTTGTGACCACCTCTCTTGGTCATTTAATTTTGTCACAAGGTGTGTGGCTACCTGCACAACTGGGTACTTTTTCAGCTTGTCTATGTCCATGCCACGTAGACCCTTTGTGTACCCCAGTTCCCTCCTAGTCTCCAGAATTCGGCCTTGTCTGTTAAGTCCTCCTTGAGGTCTTCACCTGTAGCCTTCAACCCTGTCACTGTGGAGATCAATGTGGCTGAAATCCTTACTCTGCATCCTGCAAAGTAGAAGAAGTCTTCATGTACTCTGCTCATGAGCCATTGGTACAAGGGCTCATATTTTCTGAAGTAGGGGAGCTCATATAACTGATATACTCCAATCTTCTTCAATAACTTCTCCCCAATGTCATCATAGACCAACATGTCCTCCACTCGTGTGCTTATTTATCTTCATGTTCAATAGTGCATCCAACTCCTTATTTTCTATGGTATGATGGTTGTACTCACTTATCTTGCTTCTTCGAATGTGGGAATCCCACTCTGGCCTACTATAACCCCTATGGATATTGCATCTCTGAAAAATTGCTCTCAAGGGTCATTTCTTCTTCCTCCATGACCACCTTCTTCTTTCCCTTAACTCTTGCTGCAACTGCCTTCTTTGGTGTCATTTCTACCCTGTAATCCTCTAAAAATACTCATCTTTTGACTTCTACAATGTGCAACTCAAACCCTAGCTCAAATCTCTATGCCCTAGTGGAAATCACGTGCCCTAGCTTGGTTGTAACATGTCTACTTTGCTCAAACCCTCCTGTGGGAATGCAAGCTTCTCCTTCACACAAACCTCCTTTCCACGTCTAGTTTCACACTCTTTGCACCTCAACACGATTTCTCGGCTCTTCGCACTTGGCTCTTGTCAAATTCTCTTAATCACAATGGTAAGAATGAACTCGCATCCCATCCTTATATAGATTTTCAAAATTTTGATGCATTTATTGCTCCTTCACCTACCCAATGTCCTCTCATTTATTGACCAATTTCATTTGTTCTGCGCGGTACATCTTCATGCCCCAGTTATAACCTTCTAGCGCGCCTTCCTACCCTTTGGTCACAAACTTCTCTTTAGTGTGCTTCCTTGCACCTGAGTACCTTATCACTGCACCTTTCACTGGTAGTTGTTATGGCATCCACTTACCTCACGTTATATTGTCCCTTCATCCATCTCCATCTTTGGTCACTTTTTAGAAGCAATCCTTTGACTTGAATAACACCCGTAGCAACTTATTCCTTTCATCGTTTAATTCCAACAGTCTTGTACCTAGATACCAACAATCCACCCCACACTAAAAGTATGTGCAGTCCTCTACACATAAAAATTCTTCAAATAGTAATTAGCTTCTGGCGCATAAACATGCTTATTCCACAACACACCAACTAAATTGACAAAGCATAGCAACAAATAAGGAACACAATAAGGGAATGCATAATTGAAAACCTAATCTAAATGGAAATACTACCTTATTACAAACACCAAGAAGACTTATTTATAGTAGGGCTTCAGCCTACTCCCATTGAAGTAACCAGGTAGCCGTGTTCCATCAAGTGCTTCTAACTAGCAAGCACCTATTTCAAGGATGTAAGTGATAACATACGGCCCCAACCAATGTACCTTAAGTTTACCTGGATGGCGCAAGAACTTAGAGTCATAGAGAAGCACTATTTGTCTAATCTCAAAATTATTGTCCCTTATATAATCCGTCATGCCAAGCTTTCTACTTGGCATTTTCTTGCTCGACTCCAACGTGCTATGGCTCATTGCTCATCCAACTTAATTATCTTTTTAATCCTTCTTCTAAATCTTTCTCATCAACTAGACCTCCAACGTGTGAAATATGCAAAGAAGGTAACATAAACTCCATAGGAAGAACTGATTATGTGCCAAACACTAATTGAAATGGTGTGGCTTTGTTCAACCATTTATATGTTGTCCAATATGCCCAAAGTATTGCAGATACTTTATCATCTCAATCCTTTCTTCCAACATCACATATTTTTGTCAATGTCTAGCTTAAAATTTTGTTGAAAGCCTTAGTAGTTCCATTTTCCTGAGGATGATAGGGTGTAGTCTTATGGTGTGCAATCATGAACTCATCCAATAAAATTATGATTGTCTCATTAAGAAAATGTGTGCCCCTATCACTGGTCAAACTTAAAGGACATCCATACCTTGTAATAATATTTTCCCATAGAAACCGGCTACTATAGCCACCGCATGCAGACTCCTTTATAGGTGCTACTTCGCCCACCTTGTCATATAGTTTGTGCAAGTTATGATGTAGTGCTATCCAGTTCTATGCATAATTGGTGAAATAGGACCCACAAAATCTATAGCCCATTTCTCAAATGGCTCGGCGCTAGTAATAGGTCTTAGAGGCATTTCATCTCATTGACCTAATTTTCCAAGATGTTGACAATGATCACATGCCTTACAAAATTCCTTACAATCCTTATACAAGGTCTCCCACCATAATCTAATGACTAGAATCTTGCACACAAAGTGGCATCACCAATATAATGGCCTCCTGTAATTCTACCATGAGATTCTTCCATAATATCTATACACTCATGTTCCAATACACAACAATACAATACCTCATCTCGGCCCAATTTGTACAAGTCACCACTGATTAACATATAAGGTGTGACACGTATAGCAAGCTATTTCTTCTCCAAGGATTTCATTCCTTTTGGTGTCATCCCTATTCATAGAAAGAAAACAATGTCCTCTAGTTCTGATGGCACTTGTTGTAACCTGTATAACTGTACATCTGACATGGTATCCTCAATTGCATGTGCTTCTTCTCCTAACTATATTCTTGATAGATGGTTTGGTCTAGAATTACTTTTCCCTAGTTTTACCACAACTATGAAATCAAATTCTTGAAATAAGAGCACCCATTGACATATGCGCCCTTATAGAACATGTTTTTTACCAAATACTTCAATGCCATGTGATCTGTATAAAAGACGAATGATGTAGCTAGTAGGTATTGGTAGAATTTATGCAAAGGCACATATCATTGACAAAGTTTTGCGCTTTGCGCTCTATAGTTGTGTAATTATATTATGTAGGAGTCAAATTTCTACTAGCAAAATAGATTGGATGATCTACAATACCTTCTCTAGGTTGAGCCAACACCACACCAATGGTCATGCCAGAGGCATCAACATGTACATGAAATGGTTGGTCCCATGAAGGAAAACACATAATAGGTGCGGTAGTAAGTTTCTCCTTCAATGTCTCGAATGTGCGCTACTACTGTTCTCCCTAGTAGAACATACCTTTCCCTTTCAATAACTCTTCTAATGGTGCAACAACTTTGGCATATCCTTTGATAAACTTTTTGTAATATCCTGTATGACCCAAAAATCCATGCACCTCACTTTGACTGGTAGGCTCCCTTAGGCCTATAATGACTGCAACCTTTTTGGATCAACCAACAAACCCTCCTTGCAGATTATGTGTCCTAAAAGTATCCCAAATGGTGTAGAAAATATGCACTTCTTGATGTTCAAAGAGATACTCAACTATCTACACCGTTTAAACATTAAGTGTAGATTGTCACAATGATCCTTAACTAATCCATACACCATCCAATCGTCTAAATATACCTGTAAGAAGTTGTGAATAAATTCCTTGAATGCTTGAACAACTATGCGCGAAAAATATAACATGCACATTTTTTAGACCAAAAGGCATTACAGTATAGGCAAAGCTACCCCATTCAGTAGTAAACATAGTCTTTTCCTGATCCTCCTAGGTAATCCAAACCTGATGATACCTAGAGAACCCATATGTAAACGAATAGATTTCATGCCTTGTAACTCCTAGTATTTCCTTAGTGAATGGCATAGGAAATGGATTAGTTACACATGCAACATTTAGCTCCCTGTAGTCCACACATATTCTAATCCGTCCATCCTTCTTGATACTGATCACCATTGGACTAACCCATTCTAACTCATCAAGGGGCTTGATAATCCTAGACTTCAACATTTTATCAATCTCTTCTTTGACCTTTTCACACAAATTGGGGTTCATCTTGTAGGGTCTCTTTCTTACTAGGTGTGCACCCTCTTTAAGTTTTATCTTCATCTCCCTAACGATTTATGCACGCCTTTAAGTTCATGGTACCCCCTAGGAAATAAATCCTGGTAATCCCTTAATAACTCTATGATTTTTGCCACTTCATAGGTTCATGATAGGTGTGCCTGGTTTTATCCGCACTTGCTGTCCAATACCTCACATCTCCTCGTTGAATGGTTTATATCCAGATTATCTACTTCTTCGTCATCCACTAAGTAGACTATTTTTCCTTTCTCTTTCTCAAGGAAAGCGTGTTGGAGTAATGTTGCATCAGCCTCTCGGTTCTTCATTAAGAAGCGCTCTTGAGTCTTCTTTATCTAATAACTCCCGGAGGAGTTCTTTAGCCTTAACACTATCCCCCATAGTTAAGCACTTAATAAATTTGAATGATTCCTCCACCAATTTCTCTATGGAGTTCTACAAATACATACCAAGCACATGTGCAGCTTTGTAAATTGGAATAAAACATGTGCACCCATAGCCAAGGTGGTAAAGGTTCCTACCCTTATGCCCATTGTCTCTCACACTTTTGAACATGGTACTTAAACAAAGTTGATTATTGTGATAAGTACTTATTTGAGTAGGTGCATTTCTCTTGAAGAACCTAGTAGTAAGAGTAATCCTAATTTCATTCCATTTGACAAGATTATCCTTATGGGCCACCCACTAGTGTGCAACTATCCCACGTAGTGTATATGCTAGCATATTTCTTCTTTCGAGTGGGTCTATCCATTATTTAATAAGGTATAGAGTTGTTACCTATCCTTCGACATAATGTGGTTTTGTGCCTCGAGGAAATATTCTCTTTACTTCACACCCTACCAACTCATAAGTACTGTGAGCCCAATTATCACAAGAAACACTTCTAGCATATCTAATAGACTATGCATCCTCCCACTGAATTAGTTCTTCTTTGGTTGGCTCAATTATCTCTACATCTTAGATGGTGCATACATAAATCCTATTAAGATCTTCTTCACTTAAGGGCTCAACATAGGGCACAAATTTTCCATCTGTTAAAGAGATAATAACTCTTTTCTCTTTGTTTTCAAAACTGATATAGCCCTTGTTGAACTGAAGATCAACATTATTTGCATAACACCAAGGATGCCCCAATAGAGCTGGGAAGCTATTTGACTCTACCAACACTAAAACTTCAAAGTCTCTAGTGAACTTGGCTCCTTATATGGTAATGGATGCATCATTCAAAACTCCGATGGGAGTGGCCTTAGTTTGATTAGCCATGACTAATACATTATAGGATGGTTACAATGGGGTCTTCCCATTTGTACCCATGCATCCAAGGTAAGAAAATTAACTTCTCGTATCTCAGTATCAATCAAGATATTACTCAATAGCCACCCATCCACAATAGCATTTAGAGTGATTTCCTTGTCATAATCTAGATTATGAGGGGGAAGTTTCGCATGTAAGATCTGCCGTCCAGTTTTAGTACTTACATGCGAGTGTTTCCTTTTAACCAAATCCCT
The DNA here is from genome assembly GCA_018340775.1 of Taxus wallichiana var. yunnanensis. Lineage (NCBI taxonomy): Eukaryota > Viridiplantae > Streptophyta > Pinopsida > Cupressales > Taxaceae > Taxus > Taxus wallichiana. The sequence goes on from CM031237.1 coordinate 919,514,863, forward strand.
AACAGTGGAATGATGTTTTCCTGGCACAACATTTTACACACTTCTCTTAAGTCACCTATATCAGTTTGGACCATCTCTGATGCTTTCTTTTGCTCTATCTTTTGTAATTTCTCTTTTAATTACTGTATCTCACCCTGAAGATTCCTTAGAACTTCCATGGTTTCCTGATAAACCTCCTTCTGATAGGCAAGATCTGGGTACCATGCATGAAGAACTTCTTCTTTAGTGATGGTAGGTTTTTGCTGCAATACTTCCTTGGCACGTATCACCTTAGCATAGGTCGTGATCTTTACTTCTGCAACACCTCGACTCTACTTCTAACCTAGACATCCATTGATTTTCAACAAAGGCACCGTATCATAACCATCCCTGCACCTTTGTTTTCTTGTTTATGTTACTTACTCAGATGCTCATATAAGTTTGAGCACTCCTCATAACTATGGTTCTTTCCGCAGAAAGAACATGTAATATTCTGAGGACAATTGTGCTCCGTAGTGGTCGGAGATCTGCATGTATAACATATTTCACAAGGGAACTCGCCTCTTCCAACACCATGACATCATCCTCTCGAATCCACCACGGTATCCTCGACCTCCGCCACGATCACCTTCAAAAACCCTTCATTCGATCATAGCGTGCATGATTGTGTTCCTAGTCCCGATGCTCATGTTTTTCCTTAGAGTTATCCTAAAATCTTGTCTCATCATACACCAAGATCTATAACATGATGGATCTATCCAATCAGCCGTAGTCTTCTATGTCATGAGTCGTGGACCTACAGATTTTATAGTAGCTTGAAATGTTCTTCCTTATCCCGTGTTTTAATAATGGGTAGCGGCTAACATCATGGTTTAAATGTCATATTTCACAATCCATCAGCAATGAGTGTATTGTTCTGCAAGGAAAACTATCCTTTGTGTGACCTTCTACTTTGCAATCTGTGCACTAAGTCGCTATGCATGTCTCATGTGCTAAATTTGCTGATAGTTTCTCCAAATATTTTGCCATAGCTGCTATTTGTGCTTCTAAAACTAGGCTCACCCCAATATCTATGCTTCTAACTGCCTCAACATGCAAGGCTACTTCAAGTGCTTCACGTGGATCAGTATATGTCTTATGTGATAATGCCCTCCTAAAAGGGGTAATCAAGCCCCCAATGAACCATTGTGCATGTCAAGGCTTGCGTGTATGTTATAAGAAAGCTTTGATAACAATGTTTTAAAATGTGCACCATACTGTCTAAGACTTTCAGTAGTGCCTTGCTTAATATCCTTAAGTGCACTTATACTCTTCTACTCAAACTCAGGGATATGAAACTCTTTAAGGAATGCATCCTTTAAAGCTATATAATCTACGCAAGTCTGATCAGGGTCAAACTTTCTGTACCAGCTGTGTGTGCACCCTTGTAACGTAGTAGAAAATTGGCTTGCCCTATGGTTAGAAGCCATGATGCCTTTTGCACACCACAATATTTCACACATATGCACATGTTCAAAAACATCTTCTATGCCCATATACTCTAGAAGAAAAAGAGACATTTCCATGTAAATATTCCTCGAGCTTTGTGCGAACCTTGCCCACTTAATCCAAAACCTCCTGTGTTTCCCCTACCTCTAGAACCTCCGTGATCCACTTGAACCGAGCTACCTATGCCTCATGATCCCGAACTTATAGTTGGGGTCGGACCAGAAGATGTACTTCCCCGTGTCTCGATAGTATAATTGAACTATACCTTGATAGTCTGCAAGGGCGTTATACACTTGTATGATACACACCCGACAAGGTACTACCATATAAAAATGAAGCCATTTATGATGCCATCTCTATGTCTCTTATAATACTCACTCCTACTCTCCCACTACTTGAACTAGCTTGTTGACTGCTTGTGGTACTAGATGCTGGAAAACAAAATACAAGGGCAAGGTTACCAGTGTGATTCGATGCATGTCCACAACCTAGGTAGTCTCTATTGGCATGCTTTTGTGTGAGGCCGAGGAAGGATCCCTATCATGCTTTCAAATATGGGGGAGTTCCTAATGCTTTGATCTCGCATCTTCTACGTGAGCTTTAAATCCTTCATGAGCCATCTCTCTCCTCAACGCCATACTTTCTGCAATATTATGATGCTTCTCTATCTCCCTCTCACGTGCCTCATTATACTTAAGCTGCCTTACCTCTCTTTTCCTTTCTACCACTAGGTATGCCATCTTTCACCAAACTTGCTCCTTCCCTCATACATGGCGAGGTTTAGTTAGTCATCGGTTTACTCTCCAAATTCAAAGTTACCATCGATCTTGATTGCTAGTGGAATGCCTTGCAGGTAAGCTCCCTTGGATATCGTAAGAACACGAATTCAGCTACCTATGGACACAAATAAGTGGAAATTGAGTACTCCAAGATATAACTGTCTAAAACACCATGGAACCATGTATCCACAGCTTGAGTCCAAATCAGATCAACATCATAAAGGGCCTGGAATTCTTCACGTGTCCAGAAAAGTGCGTGATACCTCCAATTCCTCTTAGATGCATAAATAATCAACCACTCGTATAATTCTACTGGAAAGATAGAGAAAAAGATCTCATATAAAATATCATATAGATTCTGTTCCACCCACACGTATGCATTAAACTCAGATCCAATGCTGAATCGCCATGCGTATTCTTCTTCCAAATCATGTATCCATTCTTCAACACTTGATAAGGTCAACCAATATGTCTTCATCGCGAACCATCCTAGAAAACAACTGAAAAAGAGGTCTCGGCAATGGAACCAATGATGTAACCTAGAATTTAGTAATACAAGCCCAATAAGACCCTAGACGCACTGACACATCACTTAGCCTAGACTGAGAGCTCACCAAGCACGCAAAGGTACCAGGTCCCTCTTTAGGGTTGTTTGCCATAGGATGTTAGTATGTCTTTGAATACTTAACACATGTAGTTCCATTACTATTACATCATTCTACAGAGCATACCAGATCCATACCTAAGGGAGAACATAATTAAGTACTAACCAAGATGAAATCAAGAACATACTAGATTCAGATACACACAAAACTAACACTTAGATTCAGCTAATATCCTCCATTATATTAAATGCAATAAGTACACAGAAGCTTCATTACAATAATAGTAGTATACACTCATGCGCATAACAAATTTAGCAACATAATCTCACTATATCTCCATGTATGCACACCTATCTACTACATAGTTTACTACATACTTATAAGGGTGGGGACTTTCCCTTCACCGCTTATCTAATCCCAAAATAGGTCGCATGCTATTACTAGCCACACGCTATTAAAAAAATAGCCACACATGCAAGTGTGCTAACAATAGACTACTAGTAGTTAACTAATAGTAGTAGATCTATTTCCAGCTTAGTGTCCATACAAAGTGCTTTGTAGATGATCCTCCAAAAATAGCCAATGTGTGACACATAAGTCTCCAATTGGTTTGAGTTCTTCACACGCTATCTCCAAAAATAGATCCTTGTCATGAAAACGGCTAAGTCCCGAACCTATTTTTGTTCTTCGCACATGATCCTTTCTGATACTTCGTGCCTTTGAATGCACTCTGTCTCCCATGTGAACCTTCTGTATTTTCTTTACTAAGTGCTAGGGTCTGACTGATCAACACTAACACTTGTTTTCTATCCACTTTGTTTGTGTGTTCCTTGGTTTATACCAAGCACATTCCCTCCCCCGTAAGGAAGAGTTTTAGCATAATGTTTGGTCCTCTTTTGGGATGTATACCCCTTCAATGACATTATATGCACCCCACACATGGGGCATAATTTGGGTGAATCAGTCACCCCATACAATAGTCTACAATCATTACACAACACAACATGGTACCAATACAACACAATTTTCAGTTTCAGGGCTCAAAATTAGACTTGGGTCCTTAGCACAACACATGCCCTTCCCCGGACACATATAACCAGTGTAGTTTCATAACATTTTAGTAGTTCAACATAGTCTACAAAACTCCACACAATGGCTTTTACAGGGCATATAATCCTTAACACTTTCACGTTGGATCAAATTGTTTGAATTTTGCACACCATCTACAGTGGTGTCCTACATTACGGGAAGTAGTTAAAGGTTGGAGGATAACATCAAATTTTCTCCCTACACTTCTTCCATATCATTGGTGTGAGATCACCCCAAAAAATCATGGTCGGTACAAATTGGCGTGAGATTGCTGAAAAAATCATTCATCTACAACATCTTTAGGATCCTTTCTACACTCTTTCCTCATCATGGATCAGGTGCACATGTTCCTTTTCACATTTTTCTTATTTTACATACTTTACTTACACACTTTTTACATATTATGATCATATACATACATATTTGACTACTTGTTCATCTTCTCTTTTACAGTCCTTTCGTATTAGAAGCAGAGTCAACATCATTCACAACATCAACAAAAACAACATCGACATCAACAACATGCACATTGTGACATCTACACATGCATTTCCACCCTAGGTTCATTTTCATCACCACTTTTTACATTTACATTTTCTCTTCTTTAGCATCCACACTTCACACTATTATAACTCTATGCTTTATCTTGTCCCTTGACACGCTCTTTTCTACATGAATCTACATGGTTATCATATATGCATCTCTATCTACTTTATGTTATCAAGCTTTCCTCTCACCAACATAAAGTGGGGGAAAATGTAGACACAAAATCATGCACTTTGGGTATCTATGTAGTCCCGATTGCATACAACTATTCATATGATTCCTAAGTAATAAAAGTACTAATTAACCCATGTATTTTTCCACCTTTCTTTACTTTCTATTTCCACTTTTGGTCTTACACCCTTACTTGCTTAGTCTAATTTTTTATACCCTAACATTTATCATCATGGACATTGGTGCCCAAATAGGACACCGGCGTCGCGTCCTCATCCCCTCTAGGCACCCCTAACCCCTTTATACTGTATTCACATCTTTTGGGTCCTTTCTAGTCATTTGAGCATCTTATATTTTTAGTAGTCACCTTTTTAGGGTTAATTACAAAATTCAAGAAAAGGAATAATATAAATATAAAGTTATGTGATCATAATAAAGGACCAAGCACTAAGCACTAGCTATCACCACCTAAGGTTGCATCCATCAAGCATATAAGAGCTCCATTGCATCCATCTAGCACCATCCAAGGGACACAAGGGATGGTTATTCTGCATACAATTCATAGGAGGGAAGTTCATTCTATTCCATGCACACATCTATTACATTTCTTTACATCTAGCTTACTTGCTCACTATCAAGTGCGACACACACAAGAGCCACCTAGGGCACAATTCCACACACACACATAACTACATTGGGTCTGAGATGTAGTGTAATACTCATTGTAATATCACCATTGTGATAGCTGAGGATAGTCCGAACCCTCATTCTACATCTTTCTTTTTTAGAATTTGATGTCTATTTGAGGGTTTTACAGGTTCATGTTTTATTACAAGTTTCCAAATGACTTCGTGATCATTGTGTGACTTCATATTGACCAAAAGGGGAACAACAACGAGATACCTTGAGACCATTCAAAGGAGGTTTTATGAGCATTTCAGCGCACACAGTGCCTAGAAACGGGCCTAAGGTGCCCATGGGCGCCCCTGTCCCTCTCTAGATGCCCCAATCTAGGAAGATCATTATCTTGCACACTTTTCTAGGGTTGTGTGCAACACTTATCCCTCTTTTTCATCTCGGTCAAAATTTTGGCACAATTCATATTTAGTTGCGAATGGGCTAAGTCTTCTTATCCCTTCTTTGCAACTAGGGTTTCTTATTTACTAGCTTAATTTACTTGGGTCTATTATGTACTTAATTGTTTATTCATTTATCGCTTTGTAAAAGCAATCGATTAGGCATATACATTCACATTTAGCTTAATCAGGGTTCGAGATACTTGCACATTTTGGTGTCATACCGAGAGATGACCATGACTTTGGAGGATTTATATTTCATATTGTGATTGCCTGTTATTGGTGAGAGGGTTCAGGTTATGGCTGTAGATGATGCAAAAAGATAGATGAGGGCTGCTAAGTGGTACTTTATAGGGATTCAAGTTCATACTGAGGTCCATATCAGTCTAGATGCTATACTTGAGGTCGTGGGTTCCACGATTGCGGAAGTTCATTATTGTTGTGATTGTTTCTTCAGTTGTAATAAAGGGTGGTGGTGTAGGCATCTTGTATAAGATGCATGATATTTACCGTCACATAGAGGAGGATGGGACCAGATATGCTTGGGAACAATGTTTATTATCCCATTATTTACAGTGACCTATACAGTTCACACAAGAGGAGCATAGGGGTGGACTAGGAGCCACCACTTTGGTACATGTGTGGGCTCATGAGTATATTATGATACTAAGGCTACTTGGTGGGCCTCACATGGAGTGGGCAAGTTTAGATATATTTGTTGCAAGGTGGGTTAGTGGGTGGAGTAGGAGGATGGATACTGATACATATAGATCGATGTTGGATCACATGGGGACAAAGGCCATTATCTATAGGACATATCAAGACTATGGAGGATGACCAGAGGATGTAATGGAGCTTCAATGTATATAATTTACTATGTGGCTAGAGGAAATATTTCTTGGGTTTGGTGGAGCTATTTTAGGGAGAGCATGTATCACGATAGTTTGGAATGGATCAGGATGTTCCCCCAGCCAGCCATATATATGGATGAAAGCCACGAGGGCACAAAGGAGGGCCGAGAGCTAGACCAGGGGACCACAGGAGCACAACTAGTGCTTCCTGGTTCGAGATGAGTCCAATGTGACCATAGGGACCATACAGGTGGATGACGTGGGGTGTATAGAGGCATATAGTGCATGGTGGAAAATGCATTGATGGGTGCTACTATATTCAGATTGTTGTCGATGCAAATGGGAGCATCGGCAAGAGGTGGAGTAGAGGGACAAACACCTTCCCTAATGGTGATTAATGATGTGGTGGTGGCAAGAGTAGAGTGTGAGTATATGTATATATATGGTTTTGATTGATACTTATGTATTTGATTGCATCATATCTTACGTGTGAGTTAATGTGATGTTTTGGATGGTTACAGGGGATGCTTACTAGTCATTTATTTTTGACACTTCGATGTGCACATTGATGTAGAATGTTCCCACCAATGTGCTCATTGAAGGTGGGATGCTTTAGAGCATGTGTATGCCATCAAGTGAGCATGATCACCTGTTTGAGCTAGTGGCAATAGTAGCAGCTACTTATAATGTGCTATTGAGTGAGCGAGATGAGGCATGAGAGGAGACACAATAAGCTAGGGAGGTTACGGGTGGAGGTCCCCTAGCATGGGATGCATTTGAGAGGTTTATGGAGCTATAAGGTTTTTTTGTGGAGTATTTGATTAAGTTGAATTTATTACGTAGGAAGGTAGAGAAGTATAGGGGTCATGACTAGCGACATAGATTAAGTGGTGAAACATCTAGTTCTAGAGCTCCCGTAGTTATAGATAGTGATAGTGATGATGAGATATGATGTATATGTATGTAGGGATTTCCCCCATGATTGTACTATGTAACCATGATATTTTGATGATATATAGAAATGGATGATTGTCATCATTGTATTGTGTTGATGTGTTATATTGATATATGATGTGTTGAGCATTGTTTGTATGTGTTGATTTGATTTGCATTGCATAGTTGTTAATGTTGACGAATGGATAATGATGTTTTTGGTCATAGATAGATAAGTGATGAGATAATGTATGTGATAATAGATAGTGTATGAAATATATATAGTGTGATTGCTCCATGTGATAGATAAATGATGAAAAAGTGTATTGTATGTATGAATAGAGATGTGATGAATGGTAAAGTATGTATAAAATGAATGAGATGATCATAAAAGTGTACTTAATCATGTGTTAGTATGATGAAGAGAGGGGGAAGAATAACGATGCCCCCCAATGTGTGAATGATGAGGTTCATTTATATAAGACCCTTAGTAGTCAAGAATGAACCATAAAGCAAGAGTGCATCATTAGGAAGTGGTTTGATAATGTACGCTAGATAGATCGATGAAGTGCGTAGCATAAAAGTGGAGCAAGGTTCTTATTGTAACATATCCCTCGACAATCATGTAAGAACCATGAGAACATGAGTGTGTCATTGGGGGTAAGGTGAGTGAAATCCCTACTAAAGACCAAAGAGGTGTGGAGCGATGAAAGCATATAGAATGGAAGTAACAAGAGTGTATGAACCAAACTAATGCCTAATGAAATGTTGCCAATGATGGGAGATGCAGCAGTAGGGAAGCATGGATGCCAATAACTTAGGTAGCCAATGTGTAGTAGGAGCACTTGCACAATGAATGAGATGGAGGGCGTGCATGAATAATGACCTGTGGCAAAGGACAAGTAGTGACCTTAGAAGCGGGTGCATGAGATAAGTGTACTAGAGTAACAACAAGCTTGCATGGAATTGGAGGCACATACCACTTGTGAGAGCGAGAGCCAAAGGCAATGAAACCCTTATCTTCTAATTGTTGTAATCTATCATGAAAGGCACAACATTGATTTTTGTGATAGCCATTGATGTGATGATAATTGCAATAAGGTTGATCATGTTGATGTTGCAAGTGATGGGGTGGATGATCCTGATTAGAAGGTAAGTGAAGCAAGTGCTTGTAAAGAAAAGCACGTAGCAAATCATGAGGCCTAGTGTCATGAGAAAAGTGTAATGGCTCATGTGGGAGAGATGTAGAAGTCTTAGGTGAAGAATAACATGGTGGAGGAAATGAAGGACATTGATGTGATGGAGAATATTGAACTTTCTTGTAGGATGGAGGAGATGGAGACCTTGGAGGAAGCTCAATATATGGAAAAGGATAAGAACTAGATGATCTAGTAGTAGAAGAATTAGGAAGAGGATCTATGACATGTGTATCAATGAGATCTTGTTCTAAATTAATGACTTTATTGCATAATAGTGTGGATGATTCACATGTATCATATTACAAGCTCTCCTTTAAAGCAGGAATCAAGCCACAATGAAAGATGAATTAGTTTTCTAGATCAATGGGCTAAAATACCAACTGATGCATACAAAAATTAAAACACAGAATGTAATCAATAATAGGTTATGTCTTGCCTTGATGTAAGCTAGGTAAGCGGTCATGTGTGACTCTAGGGCCATTATTAAGTATAAAGTGTCAAAGGAAGACCTCTTCCATCTCACAATAGGTACTAATAGATCCGAAAGGTAGATGCATGTACCATTGGAGAACATCATTAGTAAGATTATGACAAAATCTTTAAGCAATAATCTATCATTGGAGTAAGAAGCCATAACTAGATGATAATGCTTGAGATGTAAATATGGATTGCCAGTACCATCAAAGCATGAAAATGTTGGCATAATGAAATCCTTGGGAATGTTGAATTGTGAATATTTTTTGGAATAGGGTTTCCATGTAAGGAATTTTTATCAATAGAAGCATAATAGGATTTGCTTTCAAGAGTGAGAGATTGGACTTGAGATTATAATTGGCCAACAACATGCATGAGTGATAAGACATCATGTGAGTGAATGGCGTAAGATGTAATTGGTGTATTGAGTGGTCAAGCTTGCCATTATGAGTGATCATAGGGGTGTCTCAAGAATAAGTGGAGGATGTCGATGCTATAGGAACATTACATGTAAGTGTAAAAGAAGTAACATGCGGTGAAGAATATGGAATATCAATGGAAGCATTAGGAATAAAATCAAAAGAGTTATTAGGAGATGAAGAAATAGAAGGAGATGAATCAACATGCATATTAATAGACACAATCTCATAAGAAGATGAACGTGGAAAAGAGAATTCACATTCAACAATATGCGAGAAAGTAGAGTCGCTACTAGTATGCATATCGTCAATATCGAGATAAAGACTCGGATGCAAGGATTTCATCAAACATATAATCAATGTACAATGAAGTATGAGAAGAAATTGTATGAGATGCATCTTTAGAATCATTACAAAAATTTTCATAAATGAAAGGAGTATGAGATGTAACTATACAATTATCCTGACTAGTATTAGAAACAACATCATGTACATGTATATTTTCATCATGTTTTTTTATTTGTACTATCGCAATCACGTCCAAATAGATAATCAATAATAACCTCATCTAGAGTTTCAACAAAAATAAAAGGTGGAGGAGGCATATTGCTTACAAAATAGCAAGGAGTATAACCATAAAAACTTACTGGACCAGAAACAATTCTAATGGTAGAATAATATAAGCTAGTCAAAATATTGCATTCATGAGCCAACAACTGTATTTGAGTATCATCTACAATATTAGTATTGAGATAGAGAGTGCTAAGTTCAGCTATAGTTACTTCATCATAAATAGGGTTAACACTCACAACATAACTCGCCTAGGAGGAAAAAAATTGATTCTTAGTCATTAGGGTTTTAGTGGATCCTAGGGAAAGGATTTCTAAGCTACGGGTTCACCAAAATATTTTAGTAAAATTTAAGTTATTTTATTAAAATCTAAAAGAAATGATTGCTACAATGATAGCACACCGAAATACAAATGCTAGGTAATTTTATTTAATTTAATTATGAAAGCAAATGGAAGAGATAGGGCACTTAAACTGATTTCACTTATCCCTGAATCAGTATCTAGATTGGATGAATTAATGGAATAATAAATCAGAATTTCACAATCACACTTATAAAAATGTAGAGATACCAGAAATTTGTGGACACGGTGCCTGGTAGGAGCAGAGGCGGAGGTGCGTGCAGATACCCTAGACCTCCTGGGTGGCACACCGTGGTTTTGCAAAAATGGTTGGAATATGGTTTCAACAATGTCACTATGTTTCACACTTGTTTGCCTTTGATTACTTGTGTGTCACAATTTGATTTTTCAGAGTACCAGTAAATATGCAAAGACAAAACCTTCTAAAAACCCTAAAAAGACATCAAATCCTATATAAAATAAAGATGCAAAATGAGGGGTTGACTATCCTCGGCTTTCAAACTAGTGAACTTACAACCGAGTGTTGCACTACATCTCAGACCTAATGTAGTTCTATGTGTTTGTGTGTGCAATAGTGCTCCTAGATAGCCCTCGCGCCGATGACGCCAAGGTAGTAGGTGGTAGCTAGATAGAATGCAAATGTGTGGATGGAATGAACTTCCCTTCCTATGCAATCCCTTTGATATGTAGATAGATAACCCTTGATAAAAATTTCTTGCCATTATAATGGTATGTATGTTGTGTTTATATAGGGATCTCTTGCTTGAATTTTGACACTAATGACCCGACATGATGACTAGTACCTCAAGATATGAGTGGGAAAAATGAAAATACCGACCTCAAATGTCAAAAATAAGATAAAAAATAAAGAGGACATGGGTGCCCAGGATGGATAGGAGTGCTTAGGAGCTAGTGTCCAGAGATAACTAATGACAAGTGTGCGACTAAGAGAAAGGGATCCCGTGGCCTCGACCAAAGATTGGGTGTATGATGGACAACTGTGAAAGATAAAAACAATAGAAACAAATAACACAAGCATATGGACTAGGAAATGTGTCACCAATGAATACTTTTCTTACTTAAGATCCATATATAAAACAACATAATTGGTGATAGAGTAAATAGTAGTAAGTGTGTGATTTTGTGTCTACAATAATAGATAGAAGATATCTCCCATATGACCCCAATCTGTTTCACCAATAAGTTTTTATGCTTTCTAGGATAAAACAAATAGAAGGTAAATGGTTAAGGAGGAATACATGTGAGGTAAAGGTGGAAGGTAGAATGTGCATGTTGTTGACGTTATCCAAGTTAATCATAGAGAAATCCTTTTTGTCTGGGAAGGACTACTTGTAGATGCAAAGAAAGACCACAAAAGAGTATTAAATAGCATATGACAATGGATTTCCTAGCGTATGATAGATCCAGGAAGTGTGGTGCTTCCTAGAGAGGTTGTCAATCCACTAGTTTAATAACAATTCAATGTGAATAGAAAACTAAAATAAATAGGTCCTATTGCAATGTAATGATTTAGGTTTCTCATACACACAATACACTAGATTTTATGCTAGATATCAAAATAACACTAAATATAATTAGAAATGGGATTTTTTCAGGTTAGACAGGTTTGTCAAAGGTCTGGTAAGGGTTTGGGGCTGATTGGTTGAGGTATGGGTTGGTTTTGGGTGAGTGGGAAGCTTACTGGTCTAAGAATATAAAATGACATAGAGACCGATATCGGTCAGGTGACCGATGTCGGTTCAGGGATGAAACTGATGATGGTAGGGTAAACCGGAATCGGTAGGGGAAATAGGTAATGAACTATTAAAAATGGATTTTTAGGCTCCCTGTGATTACATAGAGAATGAGGGTAGTGTGGTTTGGGTTGTAATATGGCTGAGAAGACTCAAGAATACTAAGAAGGAGGTTTAGAAGGGTGAAAAGGCTTGGGGTGGTTGAATAGTGGGTTGGTGGGAAGAAGATAATGTACGGGTAACAAAATAAATAAAATATTGAAAGCAACAAGAGATCTACAATGGGATAAGCAAAAATGATTGAAATCACAACACTTACTTGGTATTTTGTAGATCTTGTGAGTTGAGATGGTTGATGGTTGATCGAAGAAGAGGTGCTTGAGTCTAGTGCCATAGAAGTATAACATGTGTGCTCCTATGAGTATTCTAATTCTCTAGAAGGAGAACCGACTACTTGTCTTACACTGTGGTTGTGTGTGTTTTTGTTGTCTGGATGTAGGAGGGCTTGAAGATTCACGCTTGAATGTAATAAGATCTAATAAATGAATGACCAACCTAGGTAAAGGGTTGTAAAATTCTATATAAAGGAATGGATGATGGTTTAGGTGACTGACATCGGCCGAGGATAAACCAGTGTTGGTTAGGTGAAATAGTCCAAGTTACCAAAAATAGCTTGATCTTTACTATTTTTGGCGTGATTTTGATTGTTGGGTCCACTTAGGAAGTAGAGTTCATGTGAGAGAAGGCAGGAAGATCTTAGAATAAGTCTAGTTAGGTTTAGGAAGAATTCTTAGTTAGTTAGGTCAAGTAGTGACTCAACACTGGGAGTGATGACTCAAGTGGAGAGAGATGACTTGGTCACTGTGAGTTAAATGCACCTAGAATGGGTCCATGATGAGGTGTCATGATGAGGTAGAGGTGTGAGGATGAAATTAACTTAATTAAAATAATTAATAATGTGAGGAAGAATATTAATATGGGGTAAAGGGGTCATGATTAGTTAAATGTGTTACGTTAATTAAGTGAAGGTGACCAAGGGGAGTCTGACCTAAATTTGGTGTCTAAATTTGCCCCTTTTTGTTGTGTAGCTTGTATTGCTAAGCGACACCGACAAAAATAGGAAGTTAGTGCTCTAGGTATGAGTGAGGGTTAGGTTGCCCCAAGTGTGGGTGGAGGTGATCCCCCTCAAACCAGGAACTGATGAGGTGTTAAATGGAGTCAGTGAGTGGTTTGATAAATGGGTAAGTGATGAAAATAAGGGTAGGTTGGTTGTAGGTAAGGGTGATTTCAGTCGGGTAATAGGTAGTGGTAGTCTAATGCACACACACATATAGAATGGGATAAGGTACCAAGTTGAAGAGCTTGCAAACTCTACGTTATCAAAGGTTGATAGGTTTATCCAAACAAGGTTGAAGTGGTTTAGGTATCCAAGGTATAGGATATGGTCCTAAAACACAACTAGGAAAGGTGCTGGAATGGGAAATAGGTTTGTTCCAGGGCACCAAAGGTTAGGTCAGGATAAACAACACGACATTAGGCAAGGTAAGGTCAAGTAGGCTGAACAACACAAGTAGTAGCATCACAAGGTATAACGAGTAAATGAATTCAAGTGTCACAATGAGTGAGGTTGGGTTGGGTGATTTAGGTAAGGCCATAGGTAAGGCCACGGTAGGGGAAAAACATGCCCCAACTGATTCTGAGGTTGGGTGATAGGTAATAAGGTCATGAGGGTGAGGTGTAAGGTCAAGGTCAACTTTGGGTTAGGCAGAAAAAGGTTTCGGGTAGGTAGAGTTGGTGTTATATGGTGCAATGAGGTAAAAAAGGCTAACCGACCGTAGTCATGGCCAACAGAGATGTCGGTCAAGAGAAACTGAACGCAGTGCACTACGACACATGACTAATGTCGGTTTAGGGAAACCAACATCAGTTAGTTCAGATTTGGGATAAAAAGGTAAAATCCATGAATTACGAATTCATTTGTGCTTTTCCATTTGTGAAAACGACAAACAAAGAGGAAATTTCATACCATTGATGAGAGTGACCATGGTTGGGCTAGATTCTTTACTTGATTTACAGAGAGGTGAGTGGTTGAAGAGGTGTAGAGGCGGGCCTATGAGATCTTTTAACATGATTCAATTGGTGGAGAGCTAGGGGTTTGATTTAGACATGGCGGCAACAGGAGGAGGTGTAGGAGGACCACTCGGCTCAGAGATCGAACATCCCAATGAGGTGACATCGACATGTAGAGGTAGGATTCAATCCTTTCTGGTTGTTTTTGATTGAATTTTTAGGAAAAAATGAAATAAAATGGGGGTGAATTAAAAAATTCAAAATGTAGTTAAAAATGGAAGAATTTGGGTATGGGGAGGGTGCAATGTAGATTAATTAGGTTGTAAAATGGAAATGGATGGGATTGGGTGGTTTTTGGGTAGGTTTTAGGCTTGTTTTTAAATTTTTAGAAAATTAGGGCGTGGGGTTTAGATTCGAGTCAAGCCAATGACCGAAATTGATTAGGTCATAGCCAATGCCGGTCTATCATGCCAACATCGGTGGGAAAATATTCGACAAACGTCGGTTCAGGGTGAGAGGTATCGGTCCATGTGATCGATGTTGGTCACTGTGAAAAGTGGCCTAGTCTGAATAGATTAAGTTGAGAAGGCCAAAATAGGGTAAAAAAATTAAATTAGAGGGTGGATAGGTAGTGAATGAGGGAAACAGAGAGGGATGAGGGAGAGAAGCAGGTGGGTGAGGGTAAATATAGGTAAACATAGGTGGGTAATAGATGAAGATTAGGTCACAGTGATGGAATGGGTATGGGAATTTGGTAAGCTAAATTAGAATAAATAATAGGCCAAGGAAGTAGTTAGGAAATAAATAGGTGGGGTAATTAGGTTGTAAAGAAATGGGAAAAGTAGTTTAGTCCTTGACATTTTTGAGTGGTATGGATGTAGGCACGACATTAGTTGACAATGCGGACCGTGTCCCACCGTTATTAGGGAAGATGCATCCTAACGTTACTAAGGAGGAATGGACACATATGTGAGATGTTGATTTGGTGGGAATTAGGTGCTACAGGTAGATCCAACAAGATCATAGTCTCATGGTCATGCTCATTGATAGATGAGATGCATCAACCAACACCTTTCATCTACCCACCAATGAGATGAGCATCACGCTGGAGGACGTATATGGGATTCTATGACTGCCTATTGTTGCTGAGCTAGTATATTCAGTATCAATAGATGGAGCCTTTGAGGTGATGATTGAGGTATTTGGGGAGATGGCGAGTGACCTGACAGAGCACAATGCTAGTCTTGTTTATGGGGCTTTGTATGTTGCACACCCACAGGAGACACAGTTAGTAGTGCTGATGATGGTGGTGGTGGGGTGCTATGCACTTCCTGATTCAGAGGGTGGTCAATTTCCTAGAGGGATGATGGGAGTATTGCAAGATATGATCGAGGATTGGGTCTTATTTGCATGGGAACCTACATATTTAGTGTAGCTATACAAGGAGTTATGGGCTTATTAAAGGATGTGATGTTACAACATCTGTTGTACATTCCTACTACATTACTGGGCATACGAGCATATTGTGGTAGTGTGGCCACGAGGACTACTAGTACTAGATTGGCACCATGGGGGACAAAGGGCAGGTTATAGGAGGTGGGTGGCCGTAGGTGGTCATCCTCAAGTAGAGGAGGTAGCTCATGACATAGTATACTATAGGTAGGAGCTGGAGGGCTTGTATGTGATGGACATAGTCTAACAGCCCTATGTTGGTTTTCCAACTTTTAGAGGGATATCTTAGGAGATACATTAGTTATAGTTATTGCAGTGGATATAGAGCAGATGTATCGGTGAGCACGATATGATCCCGAATCGACAGAGTCCAACGCCGCTTTAGATTATAGCAGGATGTATCGCCGCCCTTCCCATAATACTGCAGGGATGATGTGGAGAGACCTTTGTCTCCACCTTGACCCACATACCCCACAAGACAGGAGGAGGTACCAATGGATATGAGATTGGATGATGCAAGGACCACTATGGCATAATGAAAATGGTAGGCAATAGAGTTACATGCAACACCACTATGGCAGTGTCAACCAAACTTACCCACATCGATGGTTCGAAGGGATGCTCTACAGGGATAGGTGACTACGCTGGGAGTTTAGTTGACAGAGCATATAAGCATAGATGTAGTTACTTTGACAGCTAGGTGACTACATTACAGGGGTTAGATAACTACTACCCAATCATAGGAATAGGTACATGTATAGGATCCTCAGTAGGGGATGGTGCATAGGTAACAACTCTACATGCATAATTTATCGTTTACAGAGGGATAGTTGGTAGCTACGTAGGCACATGTGTGTCCTTACAGCCCATGTAGCTACACAGTACCATCACAGGCATTGGGCGTGGTCCCATAGTACATGCACCGACGCCAGGACATGGTCCTCTATTGGTAGGGTAGAGTTCACAGGTGGCAGTTAGGTGATGGCACCACCCCAGACCATATCTATGGTGAGGTTCAGGGATGCCTTGAACAAGGCACACTATTACCAAGACCATCTAGCCACTACAAGTATTGATGTTCCCTCATATGCCGAGCACAGGGCCCAACATGCAGCTAGTGAGAGGACTAGGTCTAGGACTCATAGCTCAAGTATCACAGGGTGTTGTTAGCCTCGGGAGACAGGGTTAGGGTGAGGTTACCATATCTCATAGACCGAACCTAGGCCGAGAGCCAGGAGGAGGAGATGGGTGAGAGTGGAGAGGAGGGTCTCAAGTGGGGTTGATTGATCATGACATTTGATACTTGTATGATGATTTTGATTTTGGTATATATACCAGCCCATGTGCCAAGATTTTGTGAGATTGTATATGAGATTTTTTTGAGACACTTTGATTATTTATCCCTAGTGTATATATGTATTGATACACAAACATTCCCATTTATATAGTTGATGATTATTATTGGATGGATGATGTACTCTTTTTAATTTCCATTTTTATTGTGTACCATGGGAACTAGGTGAGTTAGGCATGATTGAGTCGAGGTCTTGTAGGCATGATTTGGTCAGGTATAGGCATGGTGGAGTTAGGTATAGGCATGGTTTAGTCAGGTATATGCATGGTGGAGTCAGGTATAGGCATGGTTTGGTCAGGTATAGGCATGGTGGAGTCTAGGTAATTTCCAAGTTACTAATCTTATGGAAATAATGTATTGTATGTATGTTGTGGTTAAATTTCCAAGTAATTAATATCATGGAAATATGAAATGATTTAAGTAGAATATGGTCGTGGTGATAAAATGGTAGGTATGTATGTTTTTATGATATATTAATTTCCAAGTTTTTGTGTAAATGGAAACTAACTAGGGTAGAATGTGAACGTAAAGGGGGAAAATTGGTTAGGGGTAAAAGTGGCTGAGCTAACCTCCAAGGGCCCCATGCCCTCGGAGTGTTGCCTACATAGCCTTGATGAAAAGGGGCCTCAGGATGATGTAGTTCTCCCATAAGCTAGGGAAGAATATGATAAGGGAGATGAATGTGTTGGTAGGTTTTAGGCATGATTGAGTCGAGGTCATTCAGACATGGTTGATTTTAGGTCATTTATGCATGGTTGAGTGTAGATTGAATATGCGTGGGTGATGTTGGTGGGAGAAGAATTCCTAGAATGTATGTGTCAAATGTATGGTCTTGTGTAGCGAATCAATAAGTAATAAAAGAGGTGAAAGATAAGAGGAGACAAAAAAGCTGCCTAATTGGTAAAAAACATGATGTGTCTATCATACCAAAGATTGGCTTATGAACGTAAGGCCCCAAAGGCGTTACATGATTGACTGCTCGAAAAGGTGAATCAAGTCACATGATCATGGAATGTTGCATTTACGACATGTCCCTTGAGTGGGTAGTAGATTATAAAGGAAAGACAATGAGGTGAAATGGGTTGTTTTAAAGTAACCGTGGTGTGAGACAACATGCCTCTTCTGTAAGATACCCAAGACTCAAAATAGGCAAGTCCATGACGAAAAAGTTATCTTTTTATTTTTTTTTTTTTAATAGATTGATCGATGTGGGAAGTCTATGTGGGATGAATAGAATATCTCCTTGAGGTCTTTGTGAAGCTGATCGATGCGGGAAGATTTATAATATTTTAATTTTAATTTTTGTAAAAATAGTCTTCTTTTTGTGATAGACTATGTACAATAGGGATAGCTTTTTATAGATGTCCTTCGAGGGAGTAGTCTATTTATAGTAGCAAGATGGAAATATATATGTTCTTTTAGGAGGAATTCATCTATTGACAATAATTTTATCTCAAGGAGTTTGAATTTGAAAATCCTGTGTATTACTTTTGAATTGTTTTTTTAAATTTTTGTTTACTTTTAAGTCATGGACAATACTATAGAGAAGTATACACATCTTGTATGAAGACAAAACCATAGCATACAAAGGTTATCTATGAAAGAGAGGTTTTAAGTGACGAACGACCATGGGATTCCATCCTGAAAAGGATGAAAAGTATCCATTAGAATCATGCCATGAGTAGAGCCATGGTACTCATATTGAAGATAAGGCTGAAAGGTGACAAATAATCACATGATTCTTGTTTAGTCGTTGATCCTTAAAATAGGTAAGTGGAAGGTGAATGTTGCTCAAGGGATGAGTGTTTAATAGACAAAAGGTGATATAGGACTTGATTCAACAATAGAATGGTCGAAGATGTAAGGAATTGAAGGGCTCAAGTTTGGGGTTACCTTCAAGTGAAGATAAACGATAAGTACTTGATCCATAGGCATGAGTAATGATATATGGTCCAAACCAATTAGGAGCGAACTTGCCCCATTTACTTTTCTTCACTTTTGTTACATGTTGATTTTCCTTTAGGATGAGGTCACCAACCTTGAAGGTTTGTTCTTAGACATGTTTATCATAGGCACGTTTGATACATTTTTGGTAGATTTGAAGGTGATCTAGAGCATTTAGACAATGTTCATCTAATAACTCAACCTGTACCAAAAAGAACATGGCAAAAATCATCATTGTTGAGCATATCTTTGAGTGAGATATGAAGAGATGGAATTTGGAATTCAAGAGGAAAGAATGCCTTTATATCGTAGAGCAAAGAGAAATGTGTGGAAAAATTTGAGGTGCGAATACTAGTGCGATAAGCCCATAAGGCAAAAGGAATGTGCATGTGCCAATCCTTACCAGTATTATCAACCACTTTCATAAGAATTTTATTTAGGGTTTTTAGTTGATTCAACTTAGCCATTTGTTTGAGGATAATAAGGTGAAGAAAAACTGAGTTGAATGCCAAAGGCATCATAAAGTTTCCGTAGGGTTTTGTTTTTGAATTGTTTTCCATTATCAGTGATGAGGCGGTGAGGAACACCAAAGCGACAAATGATGTGATGGTTGATGAATTCACATATTTTCTTGGATTTTGTAGAAATAAGAGGTACGATTCCACCCATTTAGTGTAATATTTGGTAGCGGTAATAATCCATTGATGATGTTGGGAAGAATGAGGGTTGATCTCTTCAACAAGATCCAAACCCCATTGAGAGAAAGGCCAAAATTCTCATGCGATCTATAACACGGGACTAAGGGTGTGATGAAGATTAGCATGTTGTTGACACTTCACATAATGCTTGACATAGTTACAATAATCATGGTTTAGGGTTGGCCAGTAATAGCCAAGGCGAAGGATGCACTTAGTGATAGCTAAGCCACTGATATGACCCCCAAAAATCCCGTTGTGAACTTCCTTTATGGTGTATGGAATTTTATAACTTATAAGGCATCGTAAGAGGATACTATCAAATCCACATTTATAGAGAAGACCACCCATGATGACATAGTGAGAGACACTTTTGAGGAAGGCTCGTTTTCCATTGTGAGTAAGATCTAAAGGTATAGTTGGAAGGGAAAGGTAGTCAACAAAATTATTATACCTAAGGTCACGTGGGTCGTCAGGTTCAATGTTTCCTACAAGGTTAATGTCTCAGAATAGATAAGAAGGTGATTGCAACCATTGTACTGTGAAAAATATTTTTGATTCGGAGGGTAAAGCGAGGATTTGAGAAGAAACACATGCCATGGTGTCTACAAACTTATTAGTGGAACATGGGGTGGTTTAAGGTTCATAATGGTTAAAGGTAGTCAACAACATGTCAACATGATGTTTATTGAAATATCTCGTTACAAAATTGGTATATACCATTAACTTGGTTCACAACTAGTTGAGAGTTGCAAAAGATATTAATTGATTTAACATCTAAGGTTATGGTGGTTTGAAGGCCTAACACGAGTGCTTCATATTCAGTGATATTATTAGTACAATCGAAATCTAGTTTGAAAGATAACGACATAAGATCACCATCAAGAGTAATGAAGATAACTCGGTACCACCCACACACTTTGAAATTTGGAACCGTCAAAGAATAAGGTCATCGGGTAAATGATATCATCCAGGAGAGGGTAGCGATGGATTCATCGGGAAGTCAAAGTTAGAAGATTATTTTCGGAGAGAGGCGAGTCTATGAATCAGTCAACAATGGTTTTTACTTTGACAAATTTTTGATGGATGAATTCAAGATCTAGGTCTACTAGAAGCATGAGCCAACATGAAACACATTGATGTTGGTACGGCTTAGCATACATGTATTGGTGACAACGAAGGTTTTGTGGTTAAGTAGGAAATGACGAAGTTTAGTGGCGAAAAAAACTAAGGCTAGTAAAAGTTTTTAGCATGAGTACATCTATTTTTGTAGTCTAAAAGTGTACAAATTATATAATAAACCGCTTTCTCCCTATGTTGCTCATCACGATGAGCGAGCATGGTACCCAGGAATGATCAGTAGCAAAAATTTAAAGGTAAAATGGTTGGTCATCCTTAGGTGGGATGAACACTAGTGGTTAGAGGAGGTATTGTTTTAAGGCATCGAAGGCTTGGTGGCATTCATCATCCCATTTTAAGGAGACATCCTTTTTGAGAAGATGATGAAATGGATGGTAACAGTCGAGAAAGATGAGAAATAAAGTGACAAATAGATTGTAACTTGCCTTGAAAACTATGAAGTTGACGAAGGTTAGTAGGTGGAGGCATCTCAAGAATAACCTTGATTTTAGTGGGATCAACTTCAATACCACACAAAGAAATGATAAAACTAAGGAGCTTTCTTGAGAGAACAACGAAGACACACTTCTTAGGTTGAAGGAAAACATAATATTTGATGAGACGGTCAAAGACAACCTTAAGGATGACAAGATGTTCCTCTCGATGTTTAGATTTGGCAAGAAGATTATCAATGTAATCTTCCAATATGCTATGCATGATGTCATAAAAGATATAAGTCATATCCCATTGATATGTAGCACCAATATTTTTAAGGCCAAAGGGCATGAAACGATAGTAGAAGGTCCCCCAAGGAGTGATGAAGGTGATTTTGTGTTGATCTTTTGGGGCAAGTAATATTTGGTTATAACCTAAGAAACCATCCATGAGTGATAACATCTCATGGCTGATAGTGAGATCAACTAGTTGGTCAATACTAGGTAGAAGAAAATCATCTTTGGGAAAGCCAAGTTAAGGTCGTAGAAATCCATGCAAATGTGGAGTCCCCTTGTCACTTTTGTGACAAGAATGATATTAGAGATCTGTTGGGGATAATAAATGGGTAAGATGAAGGAAATCTAAAGAAGGCATTGGAGTTCTTCTTTGTCAAGAAGGGCAATGTGAGGATGCATTTTTCACAGCTTTTGTTTCATGGGTTTAGCACAAAGAATTGTTATGATATTGTGGACCACAATGTTTGGGTCAATACTGCACATATCAACTTAGGACCAAGTAAATGCATTGCTATGATCCTAGAGGAAAGAAGTGAAATCTTCTTGTTTAGCGACATATAAATATTGGCCTATTTTTAGAAAGTGTGGGTTGTCCTAAGTGTGAATGTTGATTTCAATTGTCGATTCATTCAACGTAGTTTACATCTCGAAGGTAACGACCGATGAATATAAGAATCTTCCACCCCAAGGTAGGTAATAATAGACTCATTGTCTTGACATTGAATGAATTTAATAGAAGGTGTATCGTCATCAATCATGTTAGGATGCATGAAGGGAAGAGAAGAGGAAGCCTTTCCATTATCTTTGATAAGTCGAGGTCCCAAGGAAATGGTGTTCACAAAAAAAAGTTAGAAGGAATGGATTCTCGGATCCATAGAATCTGTAGGTAAAGGTGGTGAATGAGGAGAATGCGTGGGGAATGTTTATAATCCTTAATGAGTTCGACCCGGGCCTTCTTAGAAGGTGGTTTAATAAATCCAATACCACTGTGGTCTTTATGCTTACGAGTGGTGCAAGGAATGACAATATGAAAACCTTGTTCATAGAAACCAAGGTAAAATCCTTCTAAGCACAATACTAGAGGAAGGTGTGGGTGAAGCGGTAGTTGGTGAGAAATTGAAGGTCAAAGGTAAATGGTTGAGTTTGGGAAGGTGGCTCGGGTGAGTAGGTAGAAGCATCAAGTCCCCCATACGTTAAGTTGGTGTGAAGGTGGGGAGGACCATAGGGGAAAACCTCATGTATGCGGTTATCATAATGACGATGTTGGTGAAGGTTACCACACTCTTGAGGAGTAAGGAATGTGTCAATGTTAAAAATGTGGTACTCCCCCATAGTGAGGCGTTGAAAAACACCTTCAAAGGAATTAGTAGTGGGTATGCGAGTAGTAGGAATGGATGAATCTGTTTCACCAGATTCTTAGCAAATTAATGAAACATATAAGGGTAGAAGGCCAAGGAGGAATACCTATTGTAATGTTGGTTGAAGGTCAAATGCACATGTAGATGACTTCTGGACCAGAACAAATGTGAGAGATCCCTTTTGGCTAGGAGGAATTACCTGTAGATATAAAAAAATACCACAAAATAGATTTAAACAAAAAAATGAGTGGATTGCCTAGCAAAATCTAGATCCGGGAAGCATAACACTTCCTAACATGATGTCAATCCACTTCTATATAACAATATTAATGCTAGTTAAATCATACATGAAGTAAAGATCCTATTAAAATTGAAATGATTTAGGTATCTCATACAAAACAATAAGAAAGGTCATGCAAAAGGTTGTTTAAGGTCAAAATGGGAGGGTTGATTGGGTTGGTGTTGAGTTTTAGGTCTAGTACAAACTCTGGGTAAGGTCTGGTAAGGATTAGAAATGGTTCTGGGCTATTGGGAAGTGGGTATTAGCTCATTGGTATGAGCTATATTATCGAATTATAATGTAACTAGTGTTGGTTGACTAACCGATGTCTTTGGTTAAGAAGAGTGACTGATGTTGGTAGGGGAAATTAGCAGAGAGTTCTTAGAATTAGTTTTCCAGACTCCTATGATTGCACAAAGGTTGGAAATGGTGAGGGTGGGGTCGTAAAATGGTTCTAAAGACTCAAAGATGATTAAGGAGAGGGTGAAAATGGGTGAAAAGTATGGGTATGATCAAGTGATGGGTTGATGGAAAGAAGGAAGTATATGGGTGTGGAGAGAAATAGACTACAAAGATGAATAAATAAATCTACACAAATAAACTAGAGATTCAATGTAGAGATGTTAAATGATTACTTGGAAAATATATTAGAGGACGCAAGTGTTGAAGAAGGTGATAATAGAGATCCGTAGAGAAGATCCATTGTATTCATGCTACGGAAGTTCAGACCTTTGTGCCTCTCTAGTTGTGAATCTGTGATTGTGAAGAGGATGATGAATGGTGATCGATGTTGGTAGTGCTCCTGTGTGTCTTCTTTTTCCTGATTGCTAAAGAAATTTGAGTGCTCCAAGTCTCTGAAAGAAATGATATCCTGAATCAAATGACCAACCTAGGCAAAGGATTTTGAAAATGTATTTAACCTAACTGACCATAGTTAGGTGACCAATGTCAGTTGAGATATAATTGGTGTCGGTCAAGGTAGAAATATCTAGGTTGGCCAAAAATAGTCAGATTCTTTCTATTTGTGGAGTGATCTCCAACCTTCTATCGAGTCTTGAGTGATAGATCATGGTAAGATAAGTAGGAGTCCTTTTAGGTTTGTTAATAAGAGTTAAGTCTAGGTTTAGACTAAGTCCTAGTTAGTTAGGATAGGTTTAGACTTGGTCTTAGGCCATTAATGATTGAGTAGGTCATTGGGTGAGGTGGTTAAGTGAGGATATTAATTAATTTAATTAGCATGTGCACTAGAGGATATGAATAGGTATGGTATGGTTAATTTAATTTTAGGTTTTAAGGTGAGTATGACCCAATTTTGGTGTCTACTGAATTAGTGGACAACTAGGAAGAAGAAGCATTAGATGTTTGAGAAGTAGATGGGTTGGTTGATGGGTCACTTGCGAAGCTATATAAACAAGTGCGAATAGAGGAGTTAATTGTGGAAGATGTGGTGGAAAAAGTGGTGGATGAGGCAACGACGGCGAAGAAGAAGTGGTAGCTGTTAGAAAATATATCTTAGTGCTCCATTTGTATGGGTGAATAATAATTACATGTGTAATTATTATTATGGTGAATTAGTGAAAGTATATTTACTATGTAAATGTAAAATGTGGTTAGTATGTGGTAAGTTAGTAAGCTAGAATAATAAAACAATTCTTTGTTGTTTTATTATTATATTAGTGAGAGGTTGAAACCATATGGGTGTATGGTTGTATATGAAGACAAAGGTTGTTGTGAGGATTGTTATTATACATCTCCTATATAATGGAGTGTATTGAAATAGTGAATTAAAAATATAATTTAGAGTTGTTAATTTCAATTATTGTTATGCAGTAGCTATTTCATGGATTCTTTGTATTAGATCCGAGTAGATTTTTACATTTGGTACCAGAGCAGGTTAAATCTGTCTCAAAGAAGATCTCGTAACTTTTGTTTCGCGATCTAGGTTTCTCCAAAATTTTACACATGGAATGATCTGTTATACAGGAAGGTACAATAAAAATTTCAGCAAAACCCAGTTCGTAGTTTGGGATAAACGTGTAATTTACTATACAACACATTGATCACTGCTGTTTTTGTTGAAGAAATCAGAGAATTAAAGGTAATTCAAATCTACATTCAATTTTTTTAGATATTTAGATTCAATAAAATGGATACACCATTAGATAAATTTAATGGGCTGAACTTCCATACATGGAGAGTAAAAATCTAGATGCAGTTAATGAATAAAAACCTATGGAGGATAGTAGATGGAAAAGAAAAAGCACCTACAGATGTAAGTGAAATTGTAGAATGGGAAACTAGAGATGAACAAATAATAGATGAAATTGACTATAACTATGAAGAATTTCTATTGTAAGTGAAGTTCTTGGAGGAAGGAGGCACAAGAGGTTGGAGATCATTCAACGACCTCTCGTCGGTCACACCAACGACGGGTGTATCGGTATGGTGATTATTTTTATACAATACATGTGATCCCGTTATTTATTTGTATTTACAGCGAGTGTTTGGTTGCAGTGTTCCTATTGTGGTTTTTAGAATAAAGGAAATTTCACATTGAGGGGGGAACATGATCTCAATGTTCCATTTCTAGTTTTCTACATTTATGGTATTTTCTATATATGAGCAAGATTTTAGCAGAATTTCCTATGTTATTCCCTGCAGTGAGATGTGATGAGGGATAATAATAGTACTTGGCATATCATGATGTGGTTGTAGGTAAACCACTTGAAAACCTTCATTTTTGGTTTGTGGTACACCAGTTGTAAAACCACCATTTTCGGTTGTTGGTAAACCCTATGCAAAACCATCACCCTTTTGGTTTGTGGTACACCACTTGTAAAACCACCATTTTTGGTTGTTGGTAAACCCTATGCAAAACCATCACCCTTTTGGTTTGTGGTAAACTAGTTGCAAAACCATCATTTTCGGTTTATGGTCAACCCTATGAAAAACCATCTATTAGGTTTATGATCATCCTATAAAATCATCAGATCATGAAAGTAAGTGCAAGTACAAAGGCAAGTTTTCCCCATGTTCACACTAAGGGGGAATGTTAGGAAATATATCTTAGTGCTCCATTTGTATGGGTGAATAATAATTACATGTGTAATTATTATTATGGTAAATTAGTGAAAGTACATTTACTATGTAAATGTAAAATGTGGTTAGTATGTGGTAAGTTAGTAAGTTAGAATAATAAAACAATTAGTGTTGTTTTATTATTATATTGGTGAGAGGTTGAAACCATATGGGTGTATAGTTGTATATGAAGACAAAGGTTGTTGTGAGGATTGTTATTATACATCTCCTATATAATGGAGTGTATTAAAATAGTGAATTAAAAATATAATATAGAGTTGTTAATTTCAATTATTGTTTGTGTAGCTATTTCATGGATTCTTTGTATTAGATCAGAGTAATTTCTACAAAGAGTGGTAGTGGATGCTTTAATTGGTATAAGGACATCATTGGGTCGATACAACATGTTAAATGTATTGAAAGGTGAAGGGTCAGCTAGAATGGTATGATTGTGGCCTTCATGTTCGAATTTTAAACATCGGTGTAAGGTTGAAGGAACACAACCCATGACGTATATCCAATGTCACCAAGAACATGTTGTCTTTGGAATCCCCCTCTAAGACATAGAATAATTTAGGAATGGTACATGGGCCTACATGAATGTGGAGAATGATGGTGCCGAGGGTGGAAGTCATGGCATCGTTAAATGAACACAACATAACTCAGGTTATTATGCATGCAATTGGTAGGGATGTGTATTTGGTTGTATGCATGGGAGGAAATGATGTTGATACTAGCACCACCATCGATCATAATGCATCAAACACGTATATTATCAATGTAGATAGAAATAAATAGGGTGGGGTCAGGATCATCCGATTGGAGAGGTATAATATCGTTGTAATAGAAACTTAGAGCGACTACTTGATGAGTGGTATCGGAGCGAGAGGAAGGGGACGAAGTGGTGAGAGTGGTGACGTGGTGAGGAAAGAAATAAATGCAATAAGCATCATGTTGTTAGGTAGAAACTCAATAGATTGTAGGACCTTAATGAGGTCCTGACGATGAGACTTAGAGGTTTGGACGAGATCGTACAAAGACATTTTGAGAGGAGACTAGTGCAATTTTTTAAGCATTGTACAATGGGAAATCCCATCGTATATGGTATGTGGGTCCATGGATGGTGATTTTGGGTGTAGGTACATATGGAATATTAGATAAAATAGTAGTGGATGGGTTGGTTGTTTTCTCCTTTCCTTTTTCCTTTTGGGCTCGAGTGGTAATTTGAACCATATTGATTTGCGGTAAAGGAGAAAGTGAGTCGTGATAGGTGTAGCAATAAGATGGGCAAAAATATGGTGAGGGCATATATTGGTTTTGTGAAAACAATGCAACACATTGGCATTTTGGTGGAGGTTTGGCTAGATCTCTTATGCGGACCATATTGATCTCAAATGTTGAAGGAGGATAAAAGGGTTGTGGAGGGGGAGATGAAGGTTCTGAATAGGTAAGGGATGAGGATGTGTGGTGATAGGTGCAAGTGTTATAGGCTTCTCAACTAAGAGATCATCATCGTCAAAGTTTTCTTTGAGAGGAAATAATTAGAGAAGAATAGTCTTAAGAGCCTTACAGTTTTCCACATCATGCCCTAGCACATGATGTTAAGCACAAATTTTGGTATCATCAAACCCTTCGGTTTAGGTTTGAGTGGGTTGTAAGGTATAAATGGTGGTAATGTGATGACAAATGTTTCCAAAAGGTTAGCTAAGATGTTGGCGTAAGACCTTACCAATGGATTATAATGTGAAGTAAGTATGGGTCTAGATGGAAGTGTGGGTGACTTTGGTGGGAGAGGCGTCACTGGAGGTGGAATCAGAGGTTGAGTAAGTTTGATCACTTGTTTGGTAGATAGTACAATTTTAGGTTTGGATTGCACCTTCTTGGGTAAAGATGTAGCAGATGAACTAGTTATTGAAGGTGGTGTAGGTTTAACTACCTCTTTGGAAGGTAGTGGGTTCTTAGGCTTTGGTTGCACCTTCTTGGATAAAGGTGAAGAAGAAGTGAATAATGTAGAAGGGAAGGAAACTAGTGGAAGGGGATGGGTTAGCCAAGGCGATAATGGAGGTGTGGTGAAGGTTGTAGTAAGAGTCAATGTAGAAGGTACTTGTTGAGGAGAAAGGAATAACATAGGTAATGATGAGGATCTTGGAAGTAGTGTAGGTATAAGTGGTTGAAAGGATGTAGGTGATGGAGAAGGCATAAGCTATGTAGGTAATTTAGGTGTAACAGAGGATTGTGATGAGGTGGGCTCTTGTGCTTTTGGTTTACTCTAGGTAGGAGGTTGTTTGGCCAAGGTTAATGGGTGGGGACCTAGGATAGATGAAAGTGGTGAAGGTGATAGAGGGTTAGTGGGTGAAGCCGGTGTATGCAGCCGAAGGGGTTAGGTATTCTTCTTAGGTGGAGGAATATTATTTTCAATGACTTGTAGCAACGTGGCTAGATCTAGTTTGACAGGAGGATGGACTAGACTTGATGTTGGCATGAATCCTAATGTGGTAATGGGTTTGGATGCGAGAGGAAGGTATAGGTGCAGGTAAGGTTTTAGGCATAGTAAAAATTTCATTTGTTGGTAAGGGTTTAGGTGTGGGAGAGGGTGATGAAGAAGGGGCCACTATAATTGGCATGTGCATGGAAAACACCTTTGGATAGATCGTGGAAGTGTCAACAAACAACATCTACATTTGAGTTGAGATAAACAGTCAAAGATGTCCCCAAAGCATGAAATTGTCAACATAATCCAAGTGGTTGGCCAAATGTGAGAACAACAATGATGTAAGAGGGGATGATTTTGATTTTTAGTAATCCCTGTAAATAATGTATGTGAGATATGGAAATGGTTGGCTTTAGACTCTATGGGTAAAAGAGATGAGAGAAAATCAACAAGATCCTTGAAAGCCAATGGAGAATTGTCACCAATAGGAAGGGACACTACTAATGGATCCCCTATGGGTAGGGGAGATGGCAAGTTGGGTGAGGTAAGTTCATCTTTTGGCAAAGAAGAAGGTAAGCATGACTCTCCTGTGGGTAGAAGAGTAAGTACTGCGGGTTGTTCGTTAGGTTGAGAGGTGAGTGGGGAAACTGCATCGACAGATATGGTGGACTCCTCCATGGGTGAAGGAGAAGATAAGGGAGACTCCTATGTGGGTAAAGGAGCAGATGAAATAGGTCCCTCCATGGATGAAGGATCTCATGCAAGAATATCCTTGATAGATGGAGTAGGAGGAAATTGAGTAGGAAGAGCTGGTATGATGTCGAAAACAACATGAACCTCATGAACATTACTTGTCATTGGTTGAGGTTTGCGGTTTGGTTAGATGACGGGGTGTGATTTGGGAACGACTTCTTGAAGATGTGAAGGTTCTGATTAGCTGGTGCATTAGGATTATCCAAGACAAGATCTCCATTATCTAACATTTCTTGGACAATATTTTTAAAATTTATATAATTACTATCACTATGACCTCTAACGTGATGATAGTTGCAGTAATCATTTTATTTGTACCACGCAGACACAAGATTATAGGGTTCAAAACCAGTATGTGGTTTAATAGGTGGAAAAGTGACTACTCTAGCTTTTATAATTTTTTCTAAAGCTAAAGAGTAGGGTTCTCCTATGGGAGTATATTTTTGTTGCTCCTGCTTGAACTAAAAATCCTGAACATGAGAAAGATTGGAAGAAGGATTTGATTGGTTGGATGGATGAGATGGGCCAACTTTCAAAACTACTGCGTTGGCAGATCCTTTTGCTTTAGAATAACCATTTTATGGTTTGGAAGAAGAAGAGGTATCATTTGGTTTAAACGTAGTGTTCTTGTTATGCAATTGTATCTTTTTCTATTCAATGGCACACATTTCAAGTTTCCGGGCCATGGTGAATGCCTCATCAAACATGCAAAAGGTTTAAACTTAGATAGTTGGTGAGATGTGTCTAACGAGAAGATCTAGTGAACAACTCTATTAACTCAGTTTAAGGTAGTTAGAATCGAGTTTGGTTGATCGAGCTCCGTCAACGAGTGACAAAATCATGATAGATTAGTCTTTCTATTGGCATGTCGCATGCACAAGTCGGTCATGACGACCTTCTTGAAAATGTTGATAGAAAAGTGGTATAGAAAATCTTGAGCTACCTGATTGAATGAAAATATGGAATTCTGTAATAGCACTATACCAATCTAAATCCGGTCCTATCAAGGACATTGGGAATGTTCGCAAGAGAAAGCGTCATCATGAGTGATCAGATAACACACATGTTTAAAAGACCGCAAGTGTTGTTGTGGGTCTTCTTTGCTATTAAATTGGTTGAATTTAGGCATTTCCCAATGGGGAGGGTATGGATGAATTGGAATGGATGGGTGAATGGGCTCATTACAAATCTCGTTGTATGTAAGAGAGTTAAGTGAGCTAGAGATAGCTGCTTCCAATGTCTGCATCTTGTACATAATCATTTTGATAAGATCATTGGTAGGTTGTGATGACTAGGCACCCCTATAGTATAATGGGGTGGATGAGGTGGATATGACATAGGTGACATCGCGGTATGTAGTGGTTCTGAGTATGAAAATTGTGAGTAAGGAATGTAGGCCGTACTAGATGTAGATGGCAAGTATCTTGAATAAGTGATAGATGAAATAGGGGGTTGTTAGTGATAAGTGTAGGTAGGTGGAGTGGACGTAAAGACTCTCGTAGCAATCGAGGAAGAGACTGCCGGGGATGGAGAGGATGATGTTTTGGAAGGGAGTGTGGGATTCCAAAAGTAATGGTGGCTAAGATGCAATATGTATAGGGGAGGTGGCGGGTGCGAGATAGACCTACACTAAAGGTGGTTTATAAAGGCATGGTTGAAATTGTAGGAGCGACAGATGTCAAAGGCACAACAGATGTCATGTTGGTGCATCGAGATATCAATTATGTAGGGTCAAGATAGGAAACCATAGGTGGTAAGGTGGAAGAGGGTAAAGCCAAGATAATAATAGCTGATGTAGAAATGGGAGAAATGGTAGTAGGAATGGAAACAAGCATTCCATATACAAGCTTCCCTGATGAATCACGGTAGATGAATGAGTGAGATAAGATCTTGTAGAGTGGTGGGCTTGTAATAAAGGAGTCTCTGAACTCCTCATCACCAAGTGGATATGGAAAGATCTTAATTGGGGTCCATAATTGATGAGATGGAAGGGGCGATGGGATAGGTAGGAGTGGCTGATGGATAATGTGAAACACGAGAGCATTAACTTGTCTATGAGTCAAAACCATGTGACTGATGATAAAAAAGTATTCTCGAGATTTCTTGATAATGTAGAAACAAAAAAGAAATGGAGAAAAATAGGTTTAAAATGTGTGATTTGATAATTGTTCTTATTAGAATATCGAACACGGATCGATGTCGGTTGGGGTAACCAATGCCAGTATGAGGGGGTAATCACCGCCGGTTAACTAGACCGATGTCGGTTACTGTGGAGAAATGAAAGATTTGTAAATATGGAAATAAATGATGAAGATGAAGTAGAACTAGACTTTGAAGGTGATATCAAGGACTCGAGATATAGTAAAGTGATAGAGGAAGTCATAGAAAGAAAAGAAATATAGATTGAATGCTACTTTGGTAGAAATGACCAAAACAACATAAAACCGATGGCAATCAGTGAACCGATGGCGATGAGATGATGAAACCGATGGCGGTCATTGGACCGACATCGGTTACTGTGAAATATGTGAAAAATGGAAAAATTGGATTTTTTTATTTAGGTCAAATGAAAATACCAATTCACAGACGAGTATGGAAATGATTAGTCCTAACACACTTAGAAACAATCGAATACACCAACTATGATTGTGGAGTATGTAGGGAGAGAAAAAATGAAGAAAATAAACTCACACCTCAAAACAAAAATCAAGCAAAAGCTAGAAAACACGAAATCCTATGATGTAGATTTTATGTTGTGGCTTATGCCATTTAGGACTGACTTGTGAATAGAATAGAGTTTTTGGTTACCGAAGGTGCCCTATGGAAACTAACAACTATGGCTGGTTTTAGGTAAGTTTTGGCATGGGGATCCTTATCTGATATGATGACTGACCAAAAACCCGCTGGAGCCCACTATTAATCTTCCGATCATGTGATTGTTGACATATTCTTCCAGGAAAGATGTTGTTTAAGAAATTTGTATTTTTTTAGTGATTTGGTAAAGAGTGTGCAAAATGTGAACTACGGTTTAATTTTTCAACCATCAGTTGGGCATGAATTCCAGCATATAGGTTTCCCACAATTTAGATGAGCTAGAATGCAACATACAACAATGAGATGCAAATATTTTAAAACCCAAATCCACAATGAAATTTTATGAGAGCAATAATGAACAGGTAAGAGTATGTATTTCACTAATGCAATACAGAATAAAAATAATTATTCTTTTTAATCCAAAATACAAATTTCACTGAGATCAATAGGAGAAGAAGAATGTTTCCCAAGGAGAATATTTTAATGTGAACTTTATTTTAAAAATAAATAAACACACAATGATTCCCTAAGAATGAATAATGCAAAGAACCCTGAATGGGTCCCACCGAGCGTGCCAAAATGTTTCACCAATAAGTTTTTACGCTTTCTAGGATGAAATAGATAGAAGGTAAATGGTTAAGGAGGAATACCTATGAGGTGAAGGTGGAAGGTAGAATGTGTGTGTTGTTGACATTATCCAAGCTGATCATAGAGAACTCCTTTTTATCTAGGAAGGACTACCTGTAGATGCAAAGCAAGACCACAAAAGAGTATTAAATAGCATATGACAGTGGACTGCCTAGTGTATGCTAGATCCAGGAAGCGTGGTGCTTCCTAGAGAGGTTGTTAATCCACGCTTAATAACAATTCAATGTGAATAGAAAACTAAAATAAATAGGTCCTATTGCAATGTAATGATTTAGGTTTCTCATACACACAATACACTAGATTTTATGCTAGATATCAAAATAACACTAAATCTAATTAGAATCGGGGTTTGTTCAGGTTAGGCAGTTTGTCAAGGGTTTGGGGCTGATTGATTGAGATTTGGGTTGGTTTTGGGTGAGTGGGAAGCTTGCTATTATGAGAATATAAAATGACACAGAGACCGATTTCGGTCAGGTGACCGATGTCGGTTCAGGGATGAACTATTAAAAATTAATTTTAGGTTCCCCTGTGATTGCACAGAGAGTGAGGGTAGTGTGGTTTGGGTTATAATATGGATGAGAAGACTTAGGAATACTAAGAAGGAGGTTTAGAAGGGTGAAAAGGATTGGGGTGGTTGAATAGTGGGTTGGTGGGAAGAAGATGATGTACAGTAACAAAATAAATAAAATATTGAAAGCAGCAAGATATCTACAATGGGATAAGCACAAATGATTGAAATCACAACACTTACTTGGTATTTTGTAGATCTTGTGAGTTGAGATGGTTTATGGTTGATCGGAGAAGAGGTGCTTGAGCCTAGTGCCATAAAGCATATAACTTGTGTTCTCTCGTGAGTATTCCAATGCTTTAGAAGGAGAACCGATTGCTTGTCTTGCACTGTGGTTGTGTGTGTTCATGATCTGGATGTAGGAGGGCTTGAAGATTCACACTTGAATGCAATAATATCCAATAAATGAATGACCAACCCGGTAAAGGGTTGTAAAATTATATATAAAGGAACCAATGATGGTTTAGGTGGTGACATCGATCGAGGATAAACCGGCGTCGATTAGGGTGAAATAGTCCAAGTTACTAAAAAAATAGCTTGATCTTTACTATTTTTGTCACGATTTTGATTGTTGGGTCCGCTTATGGAAGTAGAGTTCACGTGAGAGAAGGAAAGAAGATCTTATAAGAAGTCCATTTAGGTTTAGGAAGAATTCTTAGTTAGGTCGAGTAGTGACTTAGCACTCTGGGAGTGATGACTCAAGTCTTTAGAGTGATGACTTTGTCATTATGAGTTAAATGCCCCTAGAATGGGTCCAAGATGAGGTGTGATGATGAGGTAGAGGTGTGAGGATGAAATTAACTTAATTAAAATAATTAAATTAATTAGTAATGTGAGGATGACTATTAATACGGGGTAAAAGGGGTCATGATTAGTTAAATGTGTTACGTTAATTAAGTGAAGGTGACCAAGGGAGTGTGACCCAAATTTGGTGTCTACACCAACACCTCTTTATATAACATTTTTTTGCTTCTCCCAAGTGGGGTGCCACATATGGGCCTTTAACTTTCTTTAATAAAGGAATTTCTACTTAATCATCGAACCCACTTAAAATAGAAAAGTCACCTTCATTTAATAATATTGACATAAATACATTTTATAAAGTCACTTTTCGACACTTAAGTTATATTATTAATTTTTAGACTTTATTTGAAAAGGGGACATGACAGTCCACCCTTCCCAAATATTGTTTGTCCTCAAGCAATGCTAGAACACCGGGATCCCAAATCCATCTTGGGGATTTGCAATTCCCAACCCTTGAAGTTGTTGGCTTCTATTGCACCTCACTGATCTGATTAGGAAGCCTTGAAATGTGTGTTCCCTTCAGCTGAATCCTTCTACCCACATCATCCACAAATAAAATCCTCTGAAACTCTGCAAACTTGCAGTTGTTCATGACTACTAACAGTAGTCCTAGGCCTGAGAATCCCAAGTCTAGCAACATGTAACAACTACAAAACTGAAACTCCTCTTTGATTTGTAGACTAAGGGTGCACTCTTCCCAAAGCTTGAGGATATCCTCCATCTCTTCTAAGGCCAAATGTAGTGCCCACTTCCCTTTGAAATCTTTGATACTGTTTGATACTATGATTACATTATAGACATTATTATGTTTTGATTTAGTATGTTGTTAGACATTGATCATGGATTATTGTTGATCTTGATTTGATTATGATGCATGATGACTATTAGAGACACCTTATATGTGGATGATGATATATCACTTGACATGGATGTTTTATGGATGTTGTTCAGACATGTGATTTGGATATTATGAGTTGATCTAGAAAATGGATATTATTTGATGATGATATAGTTGTTGATTAAAAATGCAATTGATGTAGTTGTTACTTTGATGTTATTGTGATTCACTTACTTAGATGATTTTGTGATTTTAATTGTATCATATTGGATGTTCTGATATGGCCATGAGGCCAAAGGAGGTATTTGTATTTTTCAGGTTAAAAATATCACAACAAAACATCGAGGATCGAGACCAACCAAAATGGAATTCTAAGTGAATTCAACAAGGTCACCATGGCAACTTGTTTTATTGTGTTGAGTGTTGTTTTGATAAGGATTCCCAAGGGGGATTTCCTTTATATGTGACCATGGGTTATGTATTTTAATTAATGTGTTTCTTTTATTATTGTTGTATGTATTTTATTAGTAATGTGTTCCCTTCTTTTAATTAATTAAATTGTGATAGAATTAATGTGAGAATCATATGGTTAAAATTTAAATAAACTAAATTGGGATATGAGAAAGTAATTATAAGAGTTGTTGGCTGTTTGTATTAAATTTGTAAGGAATGTGTAAGTTGTGTAAGAGCTTGTATAAGTCATATTTTGAGTATGAAATACTCCACCTCCATGACAAATTCAAATTTGTCCTTGGGGTTGTTTTGGAGGCTTGTGAGATAAGTAAAACTTGTCCCATGCCTCTAAATTTAATTTACCAACCATATTTATGGTTGAAGAAGTGATTTGTGACTTTTATAATGAATTTTATTAAGTCATGTTGCATGTTTTTAATTGCACTTTCTTACATTTTATTTAATTTTGTTATCCCTTGAGGCGTGGGCTTTTTAGAGTGTGTAAGTAACTTGTCATTTTTCACCCACATCTTTATTGTGCTTGGGAGATTGGATTTTGTCTTTTGTGTTTGAATTTGAGGATGTGTGATGTGGCATCCTACATGGATCCACATCATCCTCTCTTCTTCCCTCTTCTATATAATTCAAACTCCTTGCTTGTTTTGGGGTTGTTGAACCTTTTTGCATTCTTCCTTGGGCGCATTTTTGCTTGTTTTGGAGCTCTTGTGGATTGTGGAGGAATTTGGAGATAACTTCATACTTGGCATTGCTATTTTGAACTGTGTTTTTGGCATTTGAGAGCTTGCTGTTGGAAACAAAAGCTACCATGGAAAGGTAGGTGTTTATTCCTTCCTTATTGCTGTTATTTTCTTGTTGAGTTGTGTGTATGGAGAATGTTTTATTTTAATTGTTGGCTGGTTGGGTAGATTGCCTTAGGAAGGTGTAGGAGAAGGCTATGGGGAATCCATGTGGGGGCATAAGGAATTCCATTGGCATCAAAATTTTTGGAGGGAGTTTGGGTTTGGGATCCACCATGGAAAAGAAATAGCTTGCATTTCTTACTTTGTGGGGGGCATAAGGAAATCTGTGGGGAGCATAAGGAGGGATTTGTGGGGGGTATAAGGATATGTGTGGTGAAATTATTTTGGTGGTTTGTTATTGGTGGATGCCCAATTCCCAATTAGGAGGCATAAGTAGCTTCCCCTATAGACCTTGCTCCTTTAGCTTGCATGATCAAGCCTGAGTTTTGATTGTATGTTTTCAATTGCGATTTGTAAACTTTGTTTTGTATTTATCTATGTTTTATATTGAAATGTGCATGTTTGAAATAATGTTGTGTGTTGTGGAAGCTAGTTGTTGCCATGGGTTGAAGTGCATATTTTATTTTATTTTGGTTGGGGCTCGGGGCCAATGATGAAGGAAGGATTCTCCTTTCATTGGATGTCTTGGTTGGGTGGAGAGCGTTGCCTTTCCCCCTCTTTTGTTGTGATCAACTTGGAGAAAGAGAAAATGTGCATGTTGTTGTCCTGGAGCAAAGGAAAAATATAGTTTGACAATCCCTTGTGAAAACACAGTCATTTGTAACCTTTCCCACTTGAAGTGGATGAAATTGTAATATGTATTTTGTGAAGAAAGGTGTATGTAATTTGATTATGAAGTTAAATATTTGAATTGTGAAAGACATGTATATTCTATTCTGTTTTTGGAAAGAAAGAATTAGAAATGTGTTATTTGCACCCAAAACATGGAAAGATGTAAAGATGTATTCCTTTTGGATTAATAAAGAATTGCAAGTTCATCTCTCTTTTGCATTATTGTGATGAAGTTGGAAATATCAAATTGTGATTGGAATCTCTGTTTTGAAAATTGAAAGAAGAAGAAATACGTATGAGGGAATTATATTGCATTGTTTTTTTTGAAATATATTAAAGTGGAAATCATATTTGCAATTTAGCTTTGAAATGGTTTTTTTATAAACAACTGAATGTATTGGATTAGTTTAGGAATGAAATGCCACACTTGAATGATTAAATTTATATACAGTTTTAAAAGAAATAGATCTCTCTTGTAAATATTCAAAACTGGCAAATGAATTTAATTAGAATGCACAGTTCAGACCTGCACTTAACAATCTACTTGGAAATGATATAAATTAGCATGCTAAGACATTAAGGAACTTGAATTGACAAAGAAAACTTAAGAAAACTATTTAGAACATTGCAAAATCGAGCCAATCCTTTCCTCAGCCGTTTTCTGTCAATTGTTGGACAAAATTCCAACTTGAGTAAATTGAGAAAATTAACTTCCCTAAAACACTTTAAACCCTCCCTAGAGAAATCCTCCATGTCTGTTTGGCATGTTGAGTGAAGGAGGAGATCCAATTTAATCAAATTTAGAAGTTGGAATTTACCAGTTTACTAATTATAAGCCTGCAGATCGTTTTGTAAAATTGAACCCTTAAAATTTATCAAAATGTAAAATTTATGTTTCTTGTGCAAAGAGGGCATCGAGATATTTCCAAAAAGTCCTTGTTTAATCAAAACTAATATTTCTAGCTCAAGTTATGGCACTTTGAAGTTTTTTTGCCTTGGCGGGAAAATTTGGGAAAATTTTCCCTGGTGGGCCCGTGGCCCAAAATTTCCTGTTGGAAAATCCTTAGAATTTTTTTGAAAATTTTGGCTCGAGAAAGTTTTCATCTTTTCCTCCACCGGCCCACAGCCAATCAGAGGGCACCACGTGTCCTCACGGGGCAGCGGTGGAGGCGCGACATTTTCTTTTCCCCTTAGACCTTTTTAAAAATTTGGAAATATTTTACATTTCGCCCTACCGGCCAGTGACCTATCACAAGTTGCCACGTGGCAGCTTTGGGTGCTTGCGGAGGGGGAATAACCCTCACAACCCCTTTCGCTTTTGAAATTTTTACTTGGAAATTTTTTTTGTGTTTCCTCCCGCGGCCCCGCACTCCCGCCCTCGCCGTGGGAGATCCTTTCGCGGCACGCGGACCCGTGCATCCAACTCTTCCCTTTTCTCCCTTTGGTGAAATTCGTCAAATAACTCCACCACCCACCTCTCCCTCTCCCTTCTCCCCATGGAAAATCATGGAGTTCCATGTGCCCCAGTGGACTGCGGGCGTGTGGGCGTTGTTTTGTTTTCTTTCCCTTTGGGCGAAATGCCCCAAACTCTCCTTCCACCCCACCCTTCCTTTCCTTGTTGTTGACGATGACTCAGAGGCCGCCATGTGTCCTTGGAGGACCCGCAGAGGATTAGGAGAAACTGGGAAATTTCTCCCATGCAAGGAAAAATCCCAAATTCCCCCACGACTGCCGACCGAAATTTTCCTTTCACCCTTGCTGACACGTGTCCCTTTGGGGAAAATTTTATCCCTAAAATCCGTTAGTCCATATCTTGAGTTCCTGGAGGAGTTAGGAGGACTTCTTTATATCATCGGAAAAGTGAGAAAGTTTCTTATCCAATGAAAATGATTTAGGGAAATTTTGAATATGTTAAGTATGAGTAAAATCAAGTTGAAACTCTGATCCTGTTAGGGAGTGGGCATGGGGTAAATTTCTCCTTGAACCTAGCTGAGACTTCTAACCCTAAAATTTGAACCATGTGAACTTGATATTTGTTAATGAAGGAAAAATATGATCTAGTAATTTTAGAATTATTCCGGAACCTAATAGGGTCAACAGTTGTCTTGCAACTTGGTTGTGGACACTTCAAAAAAAAATTATTCCATAATTTTCTAACTAACCCTAGGTTATTTCTTGAGTCCAAGTGGGTTGTTTTAATGAGCACCAAACCAAATGTTTCCCTATGATATTACCACCATGCTTACATTATGCTACTCTATTACAACTATAAATTGAAGAGTGGGGAGTTTCCCATTGAGCATCATGATAATTTCTTGGAATTTTGGCAACCCTTACAACTGCATTGCAGGCTGATGTCCCCATAAAATGGTGCAAATCAGATTGTACATAGGTTGGAATGAAGTTGCAACAGTCATAAATCATCTAAGACCATATCCACATCAGTAGTATAGAGCTGGGGCTAATCATTTTCATCAGATATAAAGACTGAAACCTATCAAAAACATCACAATGCAAGAGAACCCTCTTAAAGTATGCAATCATGTAGTTGTAGATGACCGAAAACACCACCCAAATTTAGAGACCCCGAAGATTAATAAAACAAATAGTAATATTGGAATTCCTTTTAAAAGCTAGCCCTATCAAAAATTTGGAGGTTGGAAATAACCCAACAAAGACTAAAAATCCTTAAATAATCACCACATCACTCATAAACTCTCAAAATCAATCAGTGCAACTCTATGACTAGAAACACTTGTACAATTACAAATAGTGAATTATAGTGGTTGGAGATGGTGATGAGAACAACATTAACATTTAGTCTCATTGTTGTCCCAAATGTTTCAACCTTTGGTGCAACATCATATTCTTCCATATGTGCTTATAAAGCTTATAGAAGCATCTCTTTCATCCCCTCATCTTTAGTTGCAACATCATACTCTTTAGTGTTTTCTTAGGTTGATAACAAGTTGATAACAAACTCAACTAATCTATCTCATCCATACCATGTGCAAAGAACCTTGCACTTTCCCTATCCATATGAGAACTATGCATACCTTGACTCATAAGAGTCTCTTCATCAATATCTATATGGGCTGGTCTTACATGTGCAACATGATTCACATCCTTCAATCTTCTTGGTAGAAACATGTCCACCATCTTCGTCTTCTTGCTTGTCTCTATGCTACTAGAGCAAAAATTTCCATGTCCACTTGTTCCAGTGCTCCTTGGATCCACCTTCATAAACAATTTTTGAATTTTGTCTTCTAGCATTTCACCCTCTACCCACTTTTCAAGACAGAGATTTGATGCATATACTTCTCTATCCATTGCTATCCCAATGAGAAGGTCTTTTTTCTCTTGCCAATCTCTTTCACTTGCTCTTGTGAGAGTCTTCTCTCCGCCTTTAGCTACTGCAATTGGACTTCCCTTACATGTCCTTTTGGGAACATCCTTTTCAACCACTTATTCACTTTCTCATGTCTCCAAGATGACTTGGAGGCAAGTATCTTATGCTATTATATCCTTATCAATCATCTCTTCAACTACTATTGTCATATTATCATCTTGTTTCACTTTCTTACATCGCTTCTCATACATATGAGCATGTTGGAATGAACCATGCTTACGCCTTTTCGTTTCTATATTCTTAATTCCTAGACCTACACATAAGAAAAAACATTAAAGAAAATAAGAGCTTTCAACAACACTCCTTAATCTGCTTCATCATGTCTTGTAGACATGTTAATCACTCTCTTCTATTGCTTGCATTTTCTTCATAATTTTTGCTCATATGATTGGCTCCCAAAGGTTCATTCATGTTGCCCCAAGAATGGATATATCCTTGCAATTTTTTTATATAAAAAAATGGTAGTGGCTAGAAGTAACCCAATACTGATTATAAATACTTCAATAAACTAAAAATCACTCCATTCTATGACTAAAACCATTTGTGTGGCAACAAACAAAATATTGGGCAAGTTGGAAATGTAGATAGTAATAGTATAAACATTTGAGACAATACTCTTCATAAACCACTAGTC
The DNA here is from genome assembly GCA_018340775.1 of Taxus wallichiana var. yunnanensis. Classification (NCBI taxonomy): domain Eukaryota; kingdom Viridiplantae; phylum Streptophyta; class Pinopsida; order Cupressales; family Taxaceae; genus Taxus; species Taxus wallichiana. The sequence continues at coordinate 919,556,182 of CM031237.1, forward strand.
AAATATCTTATCTCTCATAATACTATCACCTTTTTCATGATGAGTTATAAAGATTTGGACAATAAGATAACACACATCTTACCTAGTTCCAATCACTGAATTCATGAACTCAACATCTAATTTTATGGAAGGAATTTTTCCAAGAGTATGCTTATTGATTAGGAGCCTAAAATATATATGACATGACTGTTGTTATGAAAATGAAAGTGTGGGATTTACCTTGTGTCCACCCCTTATACTTCCCTAAGCATTGAAAAGTTGTGTCTCCATGGTGTAAGGAATGATGAAGCCCTTTTGTAGTGACTCATCCTTCATCATGTTGTTAGAATACACAACAAACTTTATATGACTCTTCATAATTCTTCTTTCATGCCAAGTGCAAGAGATGGAGAACTCAATAGTGACATTTACCTTGATCCTCAAAAGATCATTTGGATCCATACTTAAAAACAACATTGGACTTGAATTCAATAATCTATAAGCCTACAGTGCAAATTGTGATCTTGACCTCAACACCCTTCTTAGAATACCTCCTAGGTGTATGTTTATTAGATAAATAAAAAAACACTATGAGATAAGAATGTTGTTGTCCTATCTAGCATATCATGGATCTTGACTAAAGGGTAATCATCTCCAAACACCAAAACATATACAATCATAGCTTATACATAAAATTTGGAATCAACAACCTTATTCTAAATGTTTTGACCTAAATTTGGAGTTATTCCATTGTTGCTTGCTTTGAGAAATTTTTTGAATGTGAGGTGATATGTCTTTGGACCTTGCATTTGTCTCGTGAGTTGAAACCACTTTGAGTTTTCATAATCTCACTAGTGTTCACAACATATTTTTATGTTCCTCCAAGGTGAAGTTTGATCTTATTTTTATCTAGCAACATGTAATGATGACATTATCATCCATACTAATTATGAAATAACAACTCTACCTTTTATAGTTTGCAACATAACGGTTGGCTCCGCACTATTATGCTCAAAATATTTTGAATTTTAGCTAAAGGATCTATGTTATTTTCACTAACCCATTTTGTCATCCCTAGAACGATGGAAAAATTGGAATAGTTCATTATTGTCACTATCATCACTTGAATTGAGATTATAAGAGTGCTTGCCCTCTTGAAAAAAATATTGAAATGCCTTAGTATAAAACAACGAATATGGGGTATGATCCTCACAACTTGGGTTGTCATCACAAAGCTTACCCCCTTTTCTTGAGGTCAAATATTTTGGTTGTGTTGCATTAACGCCACTATTTTTTCAAGTGTCTTCCTATTATTTCCTAAACATCCACCTCATAGGGTAATGAATCAATATTTTTAGGAGTGATGGGTGCTTCTAGGGATTCCATGGGCTACTCCTCAATGTCCAGTAGCTCTGATTATTCTTCTTCCTTCCTCACCCTTCTTAGGTATTCACATAGCCTTCTTTTGTTTGGATTCCTCATTTCAAGTAACTTAAAGTAATCATCAAAGGGAATTCAAATTTAAGATGATTAATCATCCCTTGATACTAGTCAAGGATTTTGAGGTCCTCAAGTTTGTACCAATCCTTGCCCTCTTGAAATGGTGATGTCTTTATTTTCTTTCGCGGATCTTCCTCTTTCTTGAAGAGAACCTCCTTAAGCTTTGGATCCCTTGTACATTCGTGTGACCTAGGATTTGACCTTTTCATATTATTTCTTTATACATAATATTTTTACAACATGTTTAATAAGACTCCTGTAATGTATTCATCTTCTTGTCACTACCTTGTATGAAGAAGAAATTGTGAAACCCTAACTCTGCCGGTTGCAAGAGAAAATTGTTTTTCCTCTTTGCCTACTGAGGATGACAATATTTGTGTTTTGATACGACCGTAATGTCCATTACAAGACAAATCTAATAAATTTTATAATTTCCCATAAATCCTTATACAAAATATAACAAAAATCTAATTTTTAAGCAAACTGTAAGACAAAAATACATCAATACAAACTCTTCATTTATTTATCAATAATCACAATACAAAAATACCCGAAGCCCCAAAACATTTAGAAACCCTCTTGGTATATGTAGATGATGAAAAATAATTTTTCCAACCAAAGTTTTATTTTTAATATTTATTTTCACACCATAAAACAAGAAAAATACCCACATAAGATTACAAAAATTTTCTCACAAAAGATGCTCCAGGATGATAAGAGGAGACCAAAAGGAGACGTTACAAATGAAACTAACCAATCCCATCCATTGTTGATGCCTTAAATGATAATCTAAAATCTAAAGGGGTGTATATAGCCTAGTAATGGCTACAAATTGTGCCCTAGCTATCCCCGATTGAAGTGTGGTGGATAGTCTCTCCGGTGATTGAATTTCTTTGCTTGAAACACAAATATGAAGTAGGAAAAGTAGAAAACATGCCCTAGCTAAACTACAAACTAACAAAAATTGAAAATAGATGTGCCCTAGCTTTTATGATCCAAAATTATGCTTAAATATGACCCCTGAGTGAAGCCACCAAGAAGATGTTGAGGTTTTTGTCCTCAAATATGATCACAATGAAGGTTTCTGTCCTCAAGTGATAAATGCAATGGAGGTTTTTTGTCCTCAATGCAAAAACAAGAAAAATGCTCAACATTTCCCATAAGGAGAGAGAGAGAGATAATAGACAAAATATATCTCCCAAATGACCCCAACACTTCCTTTTATAACCTTTTTGTTGCTTCTCCCAAGTGAAGTGCCACATATGATACTTTAAATTTATTTAGTAAAGGGAATTTTTATTTAATCATTGAATTCACTTAAAATATATAAGTCAGTTTAATTTAATAATACTAGCATAAGTGACTTTTTAAAGTCACTTTTGGACACTTAAGTTATATTATTCATTTTAGACTTTTTTTGAAAAGGGGATATGACACTTTAGCTTGTGTTTTTTAGTCTTACAATTGCCATCAATATGTTTTATCATCCCAAGTCAAATGTGTCTCTTCACTACATTTTAAATTTGTTTATACTAATCTAAAAAGTCTCTCATTAATTAATATTGCAACCCTTCTTTTTCTTGTGTAAATAAAAATGAAATGATTTTTTTCATCGAATAATAAAAAATGAAATGAAAATGTTCTTTATCCGAGTTAGGCCAATTGTAAGCATGGGTTAAATTTGATGGCCACCTATGCATGTCAAACAATTTTAGGTGACGATTATTTTCAAATATTACCCTTCAAAAATATAAAATAGTGTTATTTTTATACTATTAATAAAATATTATAAAGATTATTGTATATATATTTAACCATTTTGATATATATTAGTATATTTTACATGTAAATCTATATAAAAATGATGGTCATACTTAAAATATGCAAGTTACATGAAATGGTTAATTCAAATATTTGCAAGTATTTTATGGCTAAAATCATAAAAACATCTAAATGATCAAATTGAACCCTTGATTGTAAGTGGAACAATCTAGATGGGTACGCTTGGCTTGTATTGATTCATTCTCATTCTCTGAAGCCAAAAATTGTGAGTATTGTATACATACTTCATGTGATTGCAATCTTTGATCTTTATCTTCCTTCTTTGTTGTAAGAAGTATACTTACCGCATAACAACATCACTATAGTTGACTATATCTCCATAAATTCCTATTTATCTTTGTTTTCTAATACATCACGGGTGTGTACAATGGTGCTCTAATGCCTAACTTTTATAAGTTTGATCTACAAACACAACAAAAGTAGGAGGTATATTTTGTAAAAGTTTGATCTATAAACATAACAAAAGTAGGAGGTACATTATACAAAAATTATATAAATGTATAGCTTTGTAAATTGTTGTTCATATATCACCTGGATTATTTTTTCGGTAAAGTCAAAGTAATGGGGTTTTACTCTTCAATTATGGAAAAATTCTTTGCTTTCATGATTTATGCATTGTGTTTTTAATATTGTAATTGAGAGAAAACATTGTAGTTTTAATTATTCACTTTGTGGTGGGTTCCTTCTTAATTATTATTATTTTTAGCCTCAAGGTGATAAAATGAATGTTTACATTCTTCTTTTTCACTCGATTAAATAGAATCAATTTTTTAAAATATAGATTATCTCGAATAATTTCTTCTAGTCAAAGAGATTTTTCAAAAGATGTTCTTAATTGCTTTTGCATTATACATTTAAAGCCTCTACAACAATATTAATAATTTTTCAAAAGATTTGTAATAATCATTGTGCCAAAAAAAAAACAAATTACTCGGACCATATATTAAACAGTCCACAATAGTCTGATTATCCATGTAGTTACAAATGTCATCCATACGTGGACAAATTTGTGTCATTTTGTCTTTAATTTTGTCATCCACCAAATATTCATATGAGTTGCATTGGAAGGTTATCTTACTTTTAAAAACTACCCTTCATTTGTTTTATATATTTGCATTCTCATTATTCAAATGTCCCAAGTATGGTTTGTTATCAGGTTTCGTGTTTTTTTCCTTGTAAATCTTGTAAGATATTAATTAATGGTTTGGCTTTATGTGTATATTGTTATTATACCTATAAATATTTGTTATTTCTAATTGTATATCATTACATTTAACTTGAGGGGATTTGGTTTCAATCCTAGGGAAAGATATTCTTACTTTCACAATATTAAATGGTAATCTTAAAGTTTTATTATTTAAATATCTTTCTAGGCATTTTATGAAAGTCAATATAAGGAAAAAAGTTTGAAATTGGAGCTGCGAAGTTAAAGGAAAATGTTTTGGCTACAAATGTTTATGCTCTAAATGTTGTTAAACGGTTTTCATTAACACCACAAAACATAGAATTTGGTTTATTTTTTTGGCTACAAATATAAGACAATAAAAGTGTCTTATTGTTAGATAATGCCCTATGAGACAATCTGATTTCCATTGTTGAGAGTTCTTATTTTTCATTTCAATGTCAACTTTGATAAATGACTTGACGTACTTGCATAGTGAACCTTTTCATTATTATGGAGTGTAAGAATATTTCAATTTGTCTACATATTAAATCCCCAAAAGTTAATAATATGACTATATGTACATTATCTTTAATCAAGCAAACACACTAAAATGCAAATATATTACTCATATTGTCTTATTTGTTTACTAGTTTTGTATTGATTGCTCAATTTTATTGTCATTTGTATTTTAGTTATCTAGGAGTATTCCCAGAGCTAAATTAAATATTGGGAGCACCTAAGAAATAATTGGAGTGGACACCCTATCACAATTTAAGGTAAGATTTTTTTCCCATCAAGTACATAAATAAAAGTTTCCTGCAGTCTTGTATTTTGAAATTTGCATCAGGGTCAAATAAATTATAAATTTAGAGAAATTTTTATACAAAAACAATAAACATAGCCTATAAAGTCATCACTAAAAGGTGAGAAATATTCCATGGTTGGATAAAATTAATCATGGGAGGTGCTCAAAATGCAAAAATACAATTTTAGATGAGATTCGCTTATAGGTCTAAATTGCCAATATCAAGTGAGTGATGTGACTCAAACCTTAACAGAGCACCATTGTTTCGCAAAGCAATAAAAATGTTTATATAGCTCGCATGGTTTTGCAAAGAGAGATATTTGGACCAAGCCTATCAATTTCTTCATATAAATAATACACATCCACCCCCCCCACAAAAAAAGGAATGTATAATTAAAGACCTTTTCCCTTGTATTGGCTACACTAATGACATTATAAAAAATACACGAACCTTTTCCTAGAAAAAAATTACACACCTACGAGAATCGGAGCTACACTGGAGAATGGGTAACAACACCAAAAACGCATGAGCTCATAAAATGCCCTCTTGCATAAATAATATAATACATTTTCTATGTGTATGGGTGCAGTTTTGTTATTGTATTATAATAAATAAAAATGCAAAGTTCTAACAATAAATTGAGAAAAAGACGAAAATATTTATATTTAGGCGCCGCTTTGATGTTGGCACCCTAGAAAACTATCTCAAGATGACCATTACAATCAAATTTTACAACCATTTATATCCCTAACCTTATAAAATTTAACAACAAAGAAGGGCACCATTTGTCTAATTTTAATTGCCTATATAAAGCATTATGAGTGAGAGGATCGATAAATTCTAAGAATGATTTTATCTTGATAATTTTTCCCCTACAAGAAAGAATAGGAAGCAATGAGGATTAGAGACATAAAGTAGAAAATGTATTATAAGAGAAGTGATCCTTTAGCTTGTGTGTTTTTTCTCTCTTGAAACTATCTTCAATATGTTTTACTATCCTAAGTCAAATGTGTCTCTTCACTACGTTTTAGATTTGTTTATACTAATATGGAAAAGGTTCTATGATCTATATGGATCCAAAAAGACACCACTTCATCGTAACAACCAGGAAAAATGAGAATAAGCGGGAGAAAATGGGTAGGTGACGAGAACTCTGTTTGATAGTGGTGGTTGTGTAACCGCCCCTCTGTGGTAGTGATGGTCTGTTACGATGTAAGACAAAAATAAATAAACCCATGAACAATCACATATTTTGAACTTCTGGTGTGTCTCTTCCTTGGATGCCTCCTATTCTCCGGTACACATGAGGACATATGGAACAAGCTATAAGTACATGTAGAGTGTGTAGAATTGATCAATCTTGAATGGGAGAAGTGAGCAAGAAACCATTCATACTGAAATTATTTTGTAAAAGCAAGGTGTATTTAGTAGAGCAAACAAGTAGAGAGGGTGGAAGTAACATTTTTGTCTTCTTTCAACTTCTTGTAATATGTAAATTCTTAATTGGCCAATATAATACTGGGAAGAAAGAGCAATTTCCCTTCCCGACTGGTTTTCCCTCAATCTGGGGTTTCAGGATAAAAATATGGTGTTGTGTGCTTAATTATTCATTTTTTTATTACTACAAGTAGTTCTAAGTCACTAGATTTCATTCACTAACTTTCAAAATTGTCATTTTCAAATAAATTGAAAGTAGGAAAACAATTGTGTGATTTTGTACATTTCCAAAGTAGAATTTTACAGATCATTTTGGTATCAAATCGATAATAATATCCAAAGGATTGTGGTATTCATTCTTGTGTAATTTGTATGACAATGAAAAGGTCTAAAGGTGAAGATTTAATACCTTACGATCCAAAGATAGCTACGAGAAGGTGGAATCAAAGGATTAGAGAACAAATTGAAGAAATGGACTTGGTTTATAGAATTATGATGCTTTAGAAAGCACTATGGATAGGGTGTTTAAACATCAAAGTATTGTGGTATTCATTCTTGTGTAATTTATATGACAATGAAAAGGTCTAAAGGTGAAGATTTAATACCTTACGATCCAAAGATAGCTACGAGAAGGTGGAATCAAAGGATTAGAGAACAAATGGAAGAAGAGGACTTGGTCTATAGAATTATGATGTTTGGAAAGCACTATGGATAGGGTGTTTAAACACCAAAGGGAACTCTTAGATCAACAAAGGATAACAACGGTTAAGCAAGACTCCATAGACTCAGTGGTTCAAGATTTGGCCGAGAAATTTGGCATAGGAAAGAGCCACGATGAGGAAGATATGGGAGAGCGGGAAGAGGAAACTCCAGTTGATAAGGGAAAGGTAAAACATGATCATGTTCCTTTTAAAGTTGAAACTAAAGTTGAGATTAAAAGCTTTGAAGGACAAGTAGATGCAGAATTACTAGATAAATGGTTAAAACAATTGGAGGTATATTTTAGTGTGCAAAATATCACTTTGAGGAACAAAGGATCACCTTTGGAAGTCTCAAGATGGAAGGACATGCTTTGGTTTAGTGGGAAACCCATCTAGCCACTTGTGAAATGAAGAAGCATCCTATTGTAAGTTCTTGGGAGGGTTTTAAATAATTGCTAAGGGATTTTTAATCCTAATAGACATAAGATTGACCAAATGATTAAATGGTAGTATTTTAGACAAACCAATGGTCAAAGTGTGCAGGATTATACTACGAATTTTTGAGGCAAGCCATGTTGCTCAATATGGACTTGGAGGATGAGGAAATTCTTACCAAGTATTTGGGATGACTTCACACTTACCTACAAAGAAATGGCATCTCCACAAAACCTAAGGATCTTAATGAAGAATGCGTGTAATTATGCTACATAGATGATGAGAAAAAGTAAGGAGAAGGTGAGTCAAGGACAAAGTAATCAAACAATCAGTCAAAGAAAGAACAAGAACAAACAAGTAACAAGGGTAAATGGAAAGGTAAAAATACCCCTACCACCTTGAATAATTGTAATGATCCTAAGAATTTTGTAAGAATTTTTGTAAGAATTGTGATATCAATGGTCATACGCTACATTTTGGAAGTTGCATCCAAAATTACATTCAAAGAATCCCAACCAAGGACTCGAAGAAGTCCATTGCACTTGTAAAGACAGGATGAGGAGGTAGAGATAGAGGATGATTTTGATGTAGATGAGTGGTGGGATGTACGACCACCAACATGGAAAACCGGGAAAAAGAGGAAGAAATGAGTAAGCTATTTCAAATTAAAATTTAGATTAATAATACTAAGGTAAATGCTTTGATAATGGTTCTCAATCTAATTTTATTTCTGATGCGGTTGTAAAGAATTTTGGTCTTAAAACTTATGAGCATCCACATCCTTATCCTTTGGGATGGGTGAATAAGGATGTAGAAATTCAGGTAACACAAATATATAAGTTCAAGTTTGGGATAAATTCTCAATATATAGATGTATTAGAAGCTAATGTAATTTCACTTGATGCATTTGATGTTGTTTTCGAGATTCCCTACTTATATATCAAGGATGCTATATTCATGAGAAGGGATAAACAATACAAATGGGTCAAGGATGGAGTAGTTACAACATACGGGCACACCAAGGTAAACCAAAACTTGTCACGGTAAGTGCTAACCAAGCAAAGAGACTAATTTAGGAAAATCATAATCAGCTTTGTTTACTTTTATTGAAAGATAAGCAAGATGGGGTGGAAATTTCAGATGTTTCTAACTAAGGGATGTGTTGGACAAGTTTATTCATTCCTAATCAAATGGATTAACTAGTAATGAAAGTAACTACCAAATCACAAATGCAAGAAGGTTTATGATACCTCTAACATGACGTGATGGATGAATGAGCACAAAGTGATGATGGCTCGTTGCTGCTTACAAGATGATAACCTACAAATAAGAATCACTAAATAGAAAATGGATTAGATAGGATATGTGGGGGTTGCCCGACAAAGCGAGATCTAAGAAGTGTTAACTTCCTTAGCGGATGTCAACCCCATTTGATAAAAGAAAGTGAAGTAAAGGATGAAATAGTAGATAACATGCAGAAACAAAAGTATTACTGAATCTAAAAAATGACTGAGATTGATCTAAAAGTTGATTTGATTGAAATAATCTGTAAATTAAATGTTACATGGTATGGGTTGACGGCGACTCAGACTGTGTAAAGGTAGGTCGATAGAGATCTGGGAAAGTAGATCCATAAAATAAGATAAATATATAGGCTTGCAGAATCTTGAGTGAAAAATGGAGAAGATATGAGGTCCTGTGGATGCTAGAAGATGACTTGCAAAATGTTCTCTGGGATAGAAAGGAAAAGAAAAGGATAGAGAATAAAGACTTGGATGGAATGTTTGACAAGCATGACCTCGGTCGATGGTGACCAGGTTGAGTCGACGATGACTATAGCAGAGTTGGGTGAAGATGAGATAAAATGGATGAAAAAGGAAACCTGTGAGCAAATAATATGGAAAAGAAGGTTGCTGAAGAAGCTCTAAGTGTTACTGAGGTTGATCTGAACTTGACAAATGTTAGACAAAAGTAAAAATAAGATAATGTGATAAATATAAAGCAAAAAAACACAACGATGATAATAATATCATGATGGATAATTGTGAGCGATGGAATCATGTTGAAACAATGTCTAAGATATCTGTAACTATTGCAGGAATGCTCAGGCAAGAGAGAAATTTCACAGGTCACAAGGAAGCTCAGAAATTCACATGCATCGATGATTATGGAAAGAAAAGACTTAGCTTTATAGGGTCGATGATGACTGGGCTGGGTCACCATCGACTATGGGGAAAGTTTCCTAATGGGGATTCTTTTGTGCTTTGATCGGGATTTGGGATTTCTTAAAGAGGGGAAGAGTGCTTTAAAGCATGTAGGTGGGCAAGGGATTTTTAGGGATGTTAAGGGATAAAGATAGGCAAGATAAAAAAGCTATAAAAGCAAGGGGATGTATGTGTTAGGATAAAATCATCCTAAATAGAAGGTTGGTTAGGGAATATAAGATATTAATTGATTAATTAATTAATTAATATGGATTAATTAATTAATAGGAATTAGATGGGCATTAAGGTGATAGGATAATTAAGTGGGAATTTTAAATTAAATAAAAGGGGGATGAATTAAATTAAGGGGGCCTAGGTAAAGACCAAGATGAAATACGTGTGTTCGGGTAGGTGAGGTATAGATACCGAATTTAGGTGTCTACATTTTGCCCCTTTTTGTTGAGTGGTTTGTGCTAGCAAGCCATGAGACAAAACAATGAATGATTAAGGGTAAAGGAGAATTAATGAAAGGTAGATAATGAGCTCCCCCTCAAATGGGGGATCGATGACACCAAGGGAAATAGATGACATGTTTGAAAAGGTAGATGATAAAGAGTGAGTGGGTGAAGAAAAATGGGTAAAATGATTACCAAGGAAAGATGCCCAAAAAAAAAAAGGGATCACAATAACAATAAAAAATATGGCGGTGACTCCAATATCACATCGGTAGAGGAAAATTGTGGTCTCAACAGAGACGGGATACAACATTGTATAGGCCACTACATGGGTTAAGATCACTGCAGGTATGGATGCAATCCGCGATGACCAATGGGTCATAGGAAAACATCAAAGTATGCACAACTAAATGTGAAAGGTATGTGAAATCCTTCATACACGAGGAATTGAGAAAATAGGTATGTGTCCTAAAGGGATGAAGATGAAAATTATGGTGTCCTAGCTCAGGACACAAAAAAATGGCCACGAAGGAAAAGAGAAAAATAGGTGATGAAATAATAAACCTCGAGGAGAGTAAGTATGCCCCCAAGGGTGGACTTGAGAACGTGGATGGAAATATTTGATTGTTGAGGCATATGATAAGTAGGAATGTTAGTAGATTGGAATGGTTGGATAGGAATTCTAGTGATAATATCAGATGAAGTAGGGATAGTGTTGATATGAGGTGATGGGGTGAAATAGGATCCACCAATTGAATGATTGATAGGATTGAGAGATCGTGGGAGATCTATAAAATAGGAAGTCATAAATGGGGCTAGAAGGAGGCCCAAGAGTTTCTAAAGGAGTAGGAGATGGCGGTGTAATCAGTCGAGGGGAAACAAAATGATGAGAGATAAGATAATTGGTTTCAAAAGGGGGATCGATTTGGATGACATGGTCTTCACAAGGTTAAGAGACCATGGGAACATAAGGTTGGGAGACCCAAGGTAAGGTCTCAAGTTCGAACTTTGTTGGAAAATATAGTCGAAGGAAGGAATATCATTAGATGAGTTGGATTGTTGTGTTGTTTTGTCTTGAGAAGGGGTATTAATAGGCATAAAATGGGAAAATATTTGTTTGAAAAACAAATCAAGAAACAAGTTTTTAATTATCATGATTAATTAGAAAATGTGAGAAAAAGAAAAGGTGGATAATGAGGGTACCTAAGAGATGGTCATCTAAGGCTGGTTTTGGGTAATTATGGCTATGGATTCCTCGATATACCCAAAGGTACATGAGGCCCAAGTCTCGTATAAGATTTATAGCACGGCGAACAACTGCGATGAATTTCTTATTGGGTGATCAAATCTGAATTAGGTCCACTTAGTATGGGATTGTTTTGATGTGTAAATTTGATGAGTGTGTTTGGATGTGTGTGAAGGAATGTGAAATGCAACTAATTAAACTCCTACTTACACTAGATTTGTAAGAAAGAATGCAAGAGGTTAGTTTTAAGTCAAATCCAAATGTGAAAGTTTGGCGAGGAAAAAAACACAAGAAAGGGATAGTGTGATGCGAAAAGGAGAAAATAAGACAAAAAGAAAAATACAGTGAACGCTTGAACTTTTTATCCGATCTTCAAAGCAAGCGAAGATAAATCTAAGCAATCTAGAAGCCCAACACGAGCAAGAAAAAGTAAAAGCCTCTACTTGCAATGTTAGTGGAAGATGAAAGAAATATAGAAAATAAAAAGAAATGCAAAAGACTCACCTAAAAGGATGGTCCCACCGGCGTGTCGGGATGTTGAAAAAGTTTTCTCTTTCTTGTTCGATTAGTGAAATATATACTAAAGAAAATAAAGTGGCTCCAAAATGCAAGGGGTTTAAGGTACCTTGATGTATGATGGATGTAAATGGACGGGCGCAAAGTAGATGACCTTGTTGCAAACTTGATGAACCTGCAAAACAAAGGTAAACTAGAAAGAAAATGGATTAGATAGTAGATGAGGGGGCTTCCCAAAGAATTTGGTTCCAAGAAGCATTAACTCCTTATGTAGATGTTAACCCCGTATTTTGATAAAAGATGATAAAAGAAATAATAAAAACAAGATAATATGCAAAATTTGAGGCACACAAAAACTAAAAATGCAGAAATTTAAGGCACATAAAAATCTGATCTATATTAATGTAAAACAAAGTAAACTGGCAATTTGGGTTGATGGTGACCCAGTTGTAAAAGGCAAGTTGATGACGACCTAAGTGGACAAATTTGGACAACAAGCTAGAAACGTAGATATGAAAGGATATGAATGTAAATAAGATGATCATAGAGACCTAAGAACAATGAAAGTAACATGCAAAGGAAGATCTGAAACACATAAATAGAAAGGATGCAAGAAAATAGATATTGGGATGGAAATAGGGCTCAGTCGACAATGACTTGGCTGAGTTGACAATGACTGGAGAAAAATAGAAAAATTTAGACTGATAGAGGGGTAGGATGATAGATTTGAGAGTTGGGTAAGATAACAAAACAAAGCAACATATACTTGATGAAGATCTGGGAACAAAATGGATGACACACCGGGTTGGGTTGATGATGACTTGGGCAAGGCGGAGCGACGATGACATGGGAAGTGTAACAAAAAGCCGAGAGGTAGATGAGTTGGGTGGAGAACCGAAAATAGATTGATTGGAAGAACAAGATGAAAGTGAAGTTTTGATGGCAGTGGACATGAAAAATGTTAGTTCCTAAAAGATAATAGAAATGATAGCATGTGATAGCATAAATCAACACAAAATCAAAGTAAACCTCCCAAAGTCTCCACAAGTGATGCAAGAAAAGCTCAAATGGACTCTAAGAAGGTCGAAACAACTGCAAGAATGCTCAAGCTTGAAGATAAGTTTGTACAATGTAAGAAAACTCTGATTATGCCTCTCTTTGGGAGGAGAGGTAAATGTTGCCTTATAGGGTCGACAACGACACAAGTGGGTCACCGCCAACTACGGGAACTGTCCCTTTGGGTGGTGGAAGAGTGATTTATTCGAGATATGGGGCTTTTATGGATTAGGATGAGTGTTTTAAAGCATGTAGGTGGGTTAGGGTTTCTTAGGGAAGTGATATGGGTAGGTAGGAGATAAAGATGGATTATATAAAAGATAGAAAAATCATAGGGATGTGGAACTAGGTAGTTAGGGATAATAAACAACCTAGGGAGGAGAAATGAAAGCTAATTAGAGGTAATTAGCTAATGAGATGAGGATTAGGAAATGATTAAATGAATATTAATTAAAATTTAAAGTTGATAAGTTAATAGATAGGAAAGATGAGAATATGAATATGAATTAAAATAAAGGGGGTCTAGATAAGACCATGGTGATAGAAGTGAACATGGACAAGAAGGGTAACAATACCAAATTTTGGTGTCTACACCAAGCTCTAAGCATATATTATTATCACCTAAGGTTGTATCAAAAGGCATCTAAGAGCATAAAAGCATCCATCTAGCATCCATTCAAGGGACAAGGGACTATATTTTCTACATACACTATATAGGAGGGAAGTTCATTTTTAATCCACATATCTATCTACATTTGTACATCTAGCTATTGCCCGCTATCATGTGCACTTGCACAAGGGAATCCTAGGAATGATTTCTAAACACACACACACACACACACACACACACACAAGAACTACATGGAGTCTGAGATGTAATGTAGGGCTCGATTGTAAATTCACTTAATCGGGAGACCATCGAGTGGGTTTGACTCTCCATATTGCATCTTCCTTTTTTGAATTTGATGTGGTATTATGGGTTTTACAGGTGAATATTTTTTTATAGGTTATAGGTGTACTCAGCGATAAAGGTGTGACATACATGCGACCAACAAAGACTATCAATGAAACTTATGTGACACCAAAAAAATCAGATTCTAACCACTGTGTAGTCATGGGCACCCAGTAGACTCGCACCCAGCACCCCCCCCGACCCGGCGCCCTCGTCGACCTCATCCGAAAGCTCCATATTTTTCAAAGTGCATAGTTGTGATGGTTTTCCCTTCATGTTCATCAATTTTCCTACTCTGTACTAGTCCCAGATCAAGCAAAAATCAGCTAAGTCCTTTCCTCTCTCTCTTGCACTTAGGTTTTTCATATTTATTAGCTTATTGCTTGTGTCAAATATGTACTTTATCTTTTATTTATCATTTGTGAATATGAAATTAGGGTTTAACATTATTACATTTTAGTTAAATTAGGAATTCATAAATGAAACTCATTTCATGCACATATACTGGGGGGAAATGCGGCTCCTTCCATTTTCACATTTTACATACCATTCCATCACACCATCATCATATTTGCATATCTTGGTTGCATTTACTCTTGTTTTCTTATACTACTTATATGTTGCACTTTGCTTACTATGCTAGCTGGATTCTTAGTATGTCAATATCTTTTTCTATATACACATGCACGTTCACTTGGTCTCTGGAAGTGAATGCATATCTCTTACATATCCTTACATGATGCATGATGCCCAAAACTAACTCCATTTCCAAATCCCACCAAGGCTCATGGGGAATCTAACTTTATCTACTCACACACAATACAAATTTTATCGTTTCATCATTTACTACTAGCACTTACTTTTTAATGATATTTACATCCTTTGACATACTATTTATCTTTCTAACATGCTTGGCGGGTAATTCATGTGTAACATTTTCCTTGTAGGATTATATGTAACCATGGTTATCTGATACATTTTGTTTACTATTTTTGGTTATTTTATGATATTCTTTGTGGGATATTTCATATTTCTTGTTTGATCATTGTATGCTTTTGGCCGCTTCGGCCCTAATTATCTTGTGACATTGTGAGCGATGTCCCATGTATGAAACCCACTTTTCAGTGGTCTATATTGTCTTCTTAGTTTCTTGTTACATTGTCTTCTATTGCATGCTAGCTTTTACTACTAACACTTATTACTATCCTATCTTGTTTACATGTGCCTTGGTTTCTACCATGCACATCCCCTACCCCCCCGTAGGTATTTACACTTAGACATGCATATCAACTCAGGGCCATCTTCTTTAAAAAAATTCTCCTACACGGTCATTGCATGCACCCCAAATGAGGGGGGAATCTATTGGGTGAACAAATCACCCCTACAACATCTCAAAGCTATAGTTCATATCATTATAGTATAGAAACAACACAGAATATAGTCATGGAATAGTCCGAACTAAACTTGAACTTCACACACAATATGAAAACTAGTGCCCATACCCAAAAAGTAGCACCCGATGCTTGTGTCCTCCCTAGGCGTTAATGTTTAGGGGATAGAAATCAAAAATTTCTCGAAGATAACACAATCTTCAACATAGTTCTCTAGTAAGCAAGAAATTTCCTCCAATCATAGAATGCATTCTATCTCCTATAATCGATTACAATACGGACCAACGCATAACAAACATAACTAATCGGACATACCATTTGTAGTGGATCTCATTTTGGAAGTCTGTCATGGAAGGAGAGAAAAAATGGACCTCTCTCCCCAATACTCTTCTCCCATGGGGTGAAATTGCCCAAAAAACTCACACTTGGTGTGAGATGGCCAAAAAAACTCACCCTTTATAGCATTTCGGGACATAATTCAATCCTTTACACTCTTATACATCAGGTGCACACTTTCCTTTATTACTACCTTTTCACACTTTTACATACCTATACATACTTTACTCAGATTTTTCATATACAAAACTCGACTACTTTCTCGCTCGTCTTTTACAGGTCCATCCTTACTATGCAATAAGAAGAATCCTACATCATCAAATACAAGCACAAAAACAAGTATAATCTATATATACGCTTCACCCCTAAGGTCCACTTCCCTTTTCCTAGTCTCCATGCTTCACTTTGTGATCACTTCACGCTTCACTTGTCCACTCGACATGCTTTTTTGCTACACTCTCTAGATAATCATACAAGACACATGTTCTATCTACTCTATGCTATCAAGTATTCACTCAACAACATAAAGTGGGGAAAATGTAGACACAAAATCTATGCACTTGGGTACATTTCTAGGTCCTAAAAGCATGCTAGCATTTACATGATTCCTAAGAAAGAAAACTAGTAATTGACAACTCCTTGAGCTTTTTTTTTTTATTTTGCACTTTTATTGGCTTTATACATCTTGCACTCTTGTCGACATTTAATTTTTATATTTCTATGGCCTTTGACACTAGAACCCAGTTAGGACACTAGTGCACGGCACTCTTGTCCTCCCGGGCGCTCCTATCCCTCTCGTACCTCTTTCTTATCATTTTGGACCCATTTCACTTCTTAATTACATTTTTCTACTTCGGGTTGTCCTTTCAATTTTCAATTATAAAATTCAAATAATGTAATCATATAAATACAAAGTTATGCTTTGAAAATAAGGGACCAAGCATTAAGCATTACATACTACCACTTAAGCTTGCATTCAAAGGAACAAGAGAATCAAAGGAATCCATCTAGCACTCATAAAAGGGACAAGGGTTGCATCACATCTACATACACAACATAGGAGGGAAGTATATTCTATTATATCCCACACATTCTATACATTTTCTACATTCTAGATCTAGCCAACTATCACTTTACAACTTGCATAAGAGCATCCTAGGATATCATTTATACACACACACACACACACACACAAGAACTACATGGAGTTTGAGATGTAGTGCAGTGATCGGTCATAAGTTCACTCTTAGGTTGACCGTTAGGGCCAGATCCAACTCCCTATTTTACATTTTCCTTTATAGGTTTGATGCAGTTTTTACGTATGTGTAGGTGAAATTATTTCTTTCGGAAGTTACTGGGTACATTCACGGATCGGACATAAAATACAAAGTGACAAACTAAGACCAACATCGAAACTTATCCTACACATAAAAGATCCGATCCAGAGCTCCTACATAGTCACTAGTGCCCAAAACAAACACTAGCACTTGGGCGTTCTTGTCGACATAATTCAAATTTTAGAATCTATAGTTTACGGTGAATATGTTGTTTATAATCTGTTCTAACTATTCACCTACCCAGATTACTTCCTATTTCCTCATAAATCAACTAAGCCCCATATCTCTCCTTGCTTAGGGTTTCATATTATTGCTTGTGCACTATTGTATTCTACTTCTTGCATATCATTAGTACGATAAAATTACTTTGAAATATATATTTAATTCCATTTACATTAAATAATTGGGAGTTTCAGGAGTATAAATAGCCCAAGAGTAAACCAAAGAGGGTTCATAACCATATGACGGTTAGAAGAAAGCATAATTGGTGAATTGCATGAGTCGGTGTTTAAATTTGGGAAGAGGAATAATAGGAGAATATCATAGAATAATAACTTGACAATACATGTGATGAAGAGTCACACCCTAACACTTCTTCTGTAGGAACACCTAGCAAATAGGATTGTAAAATGACACCTAGGAGGAAGGTGAAGGGAAAGGCCAAAATTGCCACATCCATTACTAATATGTTCTCTAAGTACATTGAATCTATAATATATGAAGACGATTTTAAATATATGGTAATAATGTGCAAAATCACATACTTTAACCACCATGCACAAGGATTAGAGGAAATACTTTCCCTATACTACGTGAAAAAAACAAATAAAAGGACCCCTAATTTAATATCATTTTTGATGATAGCATTAAGCGCGTGTTAGAAAATGTTGGGGTTTTATAGTTTTTTGAGTTTCCATATTTTTGTAATTTGGCGGAGCTCATCTAGTTCCTTCAGTCACATGTACACGAGGGGTAATTCTACTTCATCAGATAAATGATGAGGCTTATAACCTATTGCAACAGTAAAGTTGCTAGATTAGTTTCCACTTGGCTTATTATTGTGTGATGAAAGGATGTCAAAAATATAAGGGAATTATTGAAGTATAAGAGTGGAGGAAAACATTCCCCATCACAACAATTGCTAATTTAAAAATAAGGGTTGTAGTGCACCTATTTAGTTACAAGTTGGAGGGATCTCGAAAGATAGGTGGAAGTAAATAATAAATTTATGTATATAGTGCACAATATGTAAAAGGGGATGCACTACTAAATTTCCAAATATATTGTTGAGATCATGGATGTTGATGCCAAATTAGCGCATTCCATTGGGGGTAAGTTTACCTAGGGAAATAATTTATTTCTATTAATATTCAATGAGATTAGTGTGCTAGAAGGAGTTGGGGAGGTGATATGGAAATTCCCTATCGAAGAGAAGACATACTTGTGAGACTACATCATTTCCAAATATATTGTTGAGATTATGGATGCTGATGCTAAATTAACACATTCCATTAGGGGTAAGTTTTCCTAGGGAATGAATTTAATTATCTTAGTATTCAATGAGATCGATGTGCTATAAGGAAATGGGGAGATGATATTGAAATTCCCTATCAAATAAAAATCATCGATTGCGCATGATATAAATAACATCTCTACCCTACCATAGACACAAAAGAGTAAAAATTAGGATATATAACTAGTTAATGAGCTTAAAGGTAGTATTTGAAGATGAATGGTCCATACTAAGGCTCCTACCATACCTTGTGAAATTACATTTTCATTTTTCGGATGAGAAAAATTACTCCCTTACATGAATCACATCAATTAATAATAACATGGTGTCATGGGCCAATCTCCACTCTGGGTTTACTACTAAATAATTCATACAATCTATAGATAAGATTAAAAATATTGTAAAGATAAATCTTGATGTAAAACACATCAATTCAAACAATAATCTACTTCAAACAACTTACGTATATCTTGGGAAGAGTGCATACATAGAGAAGAAAGAGAATGATATCTACCAAATCACCCTACAACAAAAAATTATAATGAATAATCAAGCATTCCATCTTTATTATTATTCAACACAAAAAGTAAAGTTGGGGGTGGGGAGATACATGGATAAGAGAAGGATGAGGTATTACGTGTCCCCAAAAAGAAAGGTTCATTTAAGAACAAGGATATGAGACCCAAAATTTTGAAGGTGTTGCCTAGGGTACCTAAGCATGTCGGTGGAGGAGGAGGAGAAGAACAAAATTATGATGAAATCCCACCTACCATGTGGAGGACGAAAAAGGTGCATATCATAAGTGAACATGTTGAAACCTCTGCGTGCTTAAAAATAAAAATTGTTATAGAGTAAGAGGTGACCAGATCTGAACACATTTTAGAAGAAGAGAGACTAGATGACTCCCCACAAATGTGTGAATTGGTACGACCTACACAAGAGTAAGAAATATGAATAAGTGAAGAATTCGGTACATGTCGGATTAGGAAGGAAAATGTGTATAGGATATAAGATGTGTAGAAACTCAACCAAGAGAACCTTCCTCACAAAAATCTAAGATGTATGATGAAGTTAAAAATAGAGATGATCAAGGATACTATGTAATAGTATCTAATTAAAATATTAGACATCTGTATAAATGAGTTGGATAAAGAACTAAGGGATGCAAAGGAAAAGATTACAAAATAATAAAACCTGAATAAGGAACTGCTCTTCCAGGAAGCATACGATTGCGAACCTTAAAGACATAAAGTTTTGAGAGAATACCTAGAGATGAAGTTCCAAACTTCGAGACTACCAAAAGGATGGGGTTTCCAAACATGAGGTATTAGTGGGGATTATCTTAAAGCGAGAGGATAATGATTGAGGGGAGCACATGTATAAGATAAAAGTGGAACAAGATAAGGAAATGGCCCACTTTGTAAGGATAAATTGAAAGAGTGCACAAGCTTAATGGCTAAGTTAAGTGAGAAAGACATATATGCAAATAATGTGTTCAAGGGATTCACTAATTAGAACAAGACTATTGAAGCACACATATTCCTAGAGAATCCAAATTAGAGTTCTTTGGGTCTACAAGTATACATGATTGTAAAATATGGGTAATATAATAAAATGCAAGACATTAAAGATCTATAAGAAGATATAAGTATGCGAAGGATAAAATCAAGCAATAGATTGGAGAACTAAAGAATAAAATATCCAAGGAGGAAATAATGCTTGATAATGAGAATGTTGAGGTGGGGAAGAAATACAAATGACGCATACGCAAAGGAACATTATCCCTAAGAGATTAGTAATTCATTAAAATACTTGGGAACATGGCTAAAAAGGTTAGGCCCACTCATAATAATTGTGCTAAACAAATAAAAAGGGCCATAAGGATCAACTACAATATGAGGTGCTAGAAATTTTTGCATAGATTGATAAAGGGTTACTCGAGGGTGGGAAACCAAAATAGTGTGGGGTAATGTTAAGAAACAATTTTTTCTAAGTGATTAAGCTAAATGTGGAATATATGAGCCTAATATGAATGCTATTGTAGCTAAATATAAGTAATAATGAAGTACAAAAATAAACCCAAGAAAGACTAAGCAATAAAGTATGAAACCCTAATTGCAAATGGAGAAAGAGGTACTTAGCTGATTTGCAATAAAATCTAGAGTGTATCAGAACTTATTGAATAGATGAACAGAAAGGTAGAAGTGTCACATAGAGACCCGAAAAAATTATATTTGAAGGAGCATGCTGGATAGGGGCACCCAGAAAGGGTGAAGGAGTGCCCAAAGGCGCTACTGAGAATAGAAATAAGTGCATGTGTATGAAAAAATTCTTGGAAACTAATCTTTTCAGGGTCGTAAGTTGTTCGATGTTGTTCAATTTTGGTTACTATGAGGTCACAAAATGATTGCCAAGTTCACTGAAACCTGCAATGAAATATGAACCTATAAAACCCTCAAATAAACATCAAATCTTAAAAAGAAAGATGCAGAATAAGGGGTCAGACTATCCCCAACTGTCACAATGGTGAACTTACGACTGACCACTACACTACATCTCATACCCAATGTAGTTCTGTGTGTGTGTGTGTGGAATTGTGCCCTAGGTGGCTCTTGTGCGTGTCACACTTGATAGCGAGAAAATAACTAGATGTAAATAAATGTAGTAGATGTGTGCATGGAATAGAATGAAATCCCCTCCTATGAAGTGTATACAAAAAACCAACCCTTGTCCCTTGTGATGGATGTTATAATGGATGCTTTGATTCTCTTGAATAGCCTTTAGATGTAACCTTAGGTGGTGATAGCTAAGGCTTAATGCTTAGTTCCTTATTATGATCACATAAATTTATATTTATATGATCTACATGAAAGGTTTTATAAGAAGCACTAGTTAAGGAAGAGAAAGGAAAGAGTTAATTACCCGTATTGAACCTCCTTCATGTGAAGAAAGAATTATAATGCATGAATACAAGGAAATTACAATGCACTAGTGAAGTGGAGTCTCTAAGAAGATATGTCCACCATGTAAAGCCCAAGGACAAGGAATGACACCATTTGGCATGCACGTTGCCTACTTAACTATTAGTTAATGTCTATGTAAGCTCATCTCAAGGGCCAATGTATCTTCTTGTTAATCTAACAAAGGAAAAGACTATTAATAAATATACCCCTTGAGGGATTATTGTCAAGGTTTTTCGTGTTATGTTGTGGAGCTTGTTTTCATGTGTGGAAGTGTTGAAGATTGTACACTAGAATTTTTTGGACTCGAAAAATGTGCCGATATCTCGAGAAAACATGCTCTTCTCATATGGGCGGTATTTTTGACCCATAGGTTTATGGGTCGATTTTGGCTCATGGTTTTAGTACCCACGATATTGTAAAACCACTTAAGTAGTTGCATATTTATGTTCTTTTGTGCATATGGTAGGGTTGATGTTACATTATAGATGTGTGTGAGTTTAGGTGTGAATTCAAGAGAGTTTGTTGAGCATAACTCCAAACATATCTAGTATTGTTTTGAGAGAAAGAGGTAGCTTGTAATAAAATCCGAGCAAGCGATTCTTGGTGGACGTAGCCCAAATTGGGTGAACCACATTAAATATTGTCTCTATGTTGTGTTCTTTTATTTTTGTAATTTTATTTCAGATCTATAATATTTTTTGCATATTAGTTTCTACTATTGTGATTATGTGTGGGATTGTTCCGCATATTTTATCCCTTATTTCCTAACAATTCGGAGTATTCTAGATCTAGGGAGTTAAAGAGTTATTGATGTATGCATGTTTGAAGAGGTTATTCTTGATGATAATTGATTTTAATTGAGGACATTGGGACATTGAAAGGAATGATAAGAAGATTGTTTTAATCTGCAAAGATCTCATATGATAATAGTACATCACATTTATAAGCTAAAGGAATTCACCAGAATAACCTTACAAAAGGATTTACAAACAAAGACCTACAATATCATATATAGAAATCCATCATAATGCCATTGATTTCATGGTTTAGCTCAAGAACCGGGATGTATATATAGGAGGGAAGAACAACTACTACCTAGATCCGTGGTGAAAAAATCCCACTAACGTCGATTTGGAAGTTACGCTGACTCCACAAGACTAGCAAGCTAACTCCACATGACTAACAAGCTAACTCCACATAACTAGTACACCTAAGAAGCTAACTCAACATGTGTAGGGATAATGTAAGAGCGAGAATTATCCTAATAAACAAATAAAAGGATAAATAATAACCTACACACAAATTCAAGAATCTTATCATGTTTTTATTTGCTTAAAAGATTGGTGTAGTGGTGATTAGTTATGTTTTCGCAAACTAGTATTATTGAATGCATAAGATTAATGTGAACCAAAGCGGGTGAAATCCCTTAACACAGCTTCATGACATAGCCAAATGCCATGGGAACCGTTATACTCTTGCACCTCGGATGATTGCAATTTAAGGTTATACCTAGTGTGATATGTTGATGTGGGACATTGTGTCAACTCATGACACACAATGATAGGGAAGACCGGTGTACGAGGAACTAAGCTTATAGGGTAGAAACATGGGAGCAACAATAACACCATTTTATTAAACAACTTAATATAATAGACATTCCTCAAGGCTTTGTAACTATTATAGAGTACTCCATGCACTATAACGTGAAAATACAATACAATACATGCATGTATTCGATATACTACACAATGTAACTATTCAACCGCATTCCAAAACAAAAATAAAAATACATTCTTAAAGTAAGTTTGTCTAACCATAACCATATATAACTTAGATTGTAGCAACCATTTCCCAGTTATTTTTGATGGAACAAATCAATCTAAGAAATGCTTTCACACATTAGGGTATGCAAATCTTATCTATGAAGTTAAATTGAGATTCACACATGTAGAGCTCTTTTTGTAATAGGTCCGACATTTTCAGCTAACATGAAAATGGTTATAATACAATAAAAATAGTCGAAGGGATATGTATGAGCTCGTCTAATATTTCTTAAAGTTATCCATGTTAAATTGGAAAATCATCTTTATTGGGCACCACTATTTTTAAAAACATGAAATAAATTATCATCCTACAAATCCTAATTCTCTAATCTTCCAAATATTTTACAATTTTTCTATTTTTAAATGAATTCTAGATCTAACTTCCTATTTTCTATAATTCAATTTACATTATTGAACTGGGCCGAATTACACACTTTTAACTAACCACACCTACTTGTGCATGTACAACCATTTGCACATATCTGTACAAAGACAATATACGTTTCTCATTCGAAATGATTTGTAATATTCTACATAATCATCCCTCTTTGAAAACAATTTAATACGTAAGGGTGTTAACACGATTTGTTAGAAGAATATTAGCGTTAAACCATTTCATACGCAAGACTGCAAATGTTATGATATATATCTCAACACAGATCCTCACATCACATTGTCAACCCTAATAAATTTATGTTATGGACAGCCACAGAGGTCGATAATCCGATTTAAAAGAAACTGTTTTCGGAGTTATTTTGTATTTTGCTTCCAATAAAATATGGTACAGCTAAGGTGGCGCCGTTAACGTGTATCATTATAATTGTTTGAATCATAGTATATATTTTCTTATGAATAATCATCTTCTAAAAAATTCATGGAATCAAATTTCCCGATTCCCATTCCTTCCTCGTTTACACCGCCTACCAAAAATTCAGGTTGTGTATGTTGGAATCATGCTCCACAACGTTGTTTCAAATGTGCTTACGAATACTTGCATGTGCCCTTTTACCAAATCATTTTCTCACCATGTGCACTATGTGCATATGCTAATGTTTAGATTATTATTATTTGACTTTTTTATATTATTCTTTATTTAAGTTGAGGCCAACCTACCACTCCAACCAAAGAGGTAGTGAAGGAAATGGTTTTGAAGATTTGGGGTAGACTTGGGTTCAACAATTGAATTTTGAGTAAATTACTTTTCGATGTAGATCTTGCTTTGATGTTGGTCATTTCACTTTGAATCTTGTTCAAAAACATTTAGGGGTCTCTTTCTCACAAGAACCACAAGCCTTCTACTCGTGGAATGGGGTTGATTTTTACATCATCATGTTTGTGTCTCTTCCAAGGATCAAACCTTAGTGTATGATTCAGTTAAAGATTTGGAATTTCTCAAGAAAAGATCTAGTAATCCAAGAAAGGTGGATTTAAAGTCACTAAAAAGTCTTCTTTGGTGTAACCAACGGATAAAAATTCTTTTGTGGGTTTGTCTTCTAGGATTATTGGTTCTTCTCCTAAAACCGGTACCATATTTGCTATGGCTTCGTCTCCGATGGCTATTGGACAGTCTCTTGGCCTAATGGAACAATATTTTGACCCCTTCCTTCGGTGATAACTCTTCCTCCTTGGCTGAAACAAATGTGTGGACTTTGGTCACGGGGGTTCATTAGCTAGGCAATATCCTAGCATGTGCATTCATATTGAGGTAATTAAAATTAATAAAAACAAAGTCAATATACCGGTAGACATGAGGGGGTGAAAGGATTTAATTTATTAATATTTTGAATTAGGTATTATGGGTAGGTTAGAGAGGTGGGTCAAAGGAAAATGAGGTTTAATTTTAATATAAAACTAAAACATTTGAATTCTAGTTTTTAAAACTAAATACCTTAAAATTGCAAAAGGAGTGTGGTCATAAAGTTAAATTATAATATCTTTTTGAATAAGGAAATCTCAATTAAGATATTCTTAACAAATAAATAATAAGATGATAGAAAAATAGAATTGAGTATGATTTTCAACAAAAGTAATATTATTTCACCATCTTAATTATTTGAAGAACTATTGATAAATGATTAAAGATGAACAAATTTATAAGATAATTGGTAATAGGCCTTGAATGGTTTCAAACTATCTCAGAGAGAAAATGCATATTAAAAAAATAATAATTGAGCGAGAAACATGATATATGTTATGTTTAATATATTAGGGTAGAAATAAAAAGAGGTAAATAAAATTGTAATGGAAAAATGGGTAAGGTACATGGAAAAAATAGGGGTATTTTCATTCTAATAATATAACGGGAGGGGGTATTCTTAATTGAATAATTAGAGGTAAAAACTATAATTAAGTGTGTTTTTAATACCCTTTGAACAAATGTGTTACACCATACTTATGCTAAGTGACGCCCGTGAATTTGGTCAAATAAAGGAGCTTTTCTTGAAAAGATAAAAACTTCATGTGATACAGTGTAGATGGGGATGATCCGATGGAGAAGCTCCGAAAGTAAAGAAGAAAGTTATATGATTTTGTTTTGATCTCTACTACAAAATGTGTCAAATTATGATGCACAAATTTAGATTTAGAGTTTTTTTGGGGCTATGAAAGACTTGTTTCTGCCATTGAAGATTTATTTTTCTACGAAAGATATGTTCGTTGGGTCTTCTTAGGGTTTGAGAATTAATTAATGAAGCTAAGTTGTTTTGTTACCTTTGAAGTAACATTGGTATTGTAATGAATAACTTCCTGATAATTAATGAAAGGGTGAGGGACCCACTAACCCTCTTTTTACCAATAAAAACTAATCACATAAAGCAATAATAAAAACATAGAATTACACTAATATAATAACAATTAAACAAGTATTAAAAATGATTAATAAAAACAAAAATACATTATTACTATAACAATTAACTAATCTCATATCATAAAAACATAAGCACACTAACACCTTAAAACAATTAATTGACCGCATGCCAAAAAAATAATTATTTAACTTATTAAAACATCAATACTAGAACAATTACCTAACCTCATACCCATATATGTGTTCCAATTTTTTTACTATATTTATCAATTTTTTTGCTTTAAGAGGACTGTAATATCATGGCCTTATTAGACATATATATATATATATATATATATATATATATATATATATATATATATATATATATATATATATATATATATATACATTATTAGTACAATTTTTACGTAATGTTAGGGAGTATTACAAAATCAACTGATATATTAAAACATTGGTAATAACTTATAATAGTTTTGGTTAGTATTGTCACATGAGATTCTACCCTTCTTTGAGACTAAGCTCAATACCATAGTGAAACATTGAGTGACCTTCAAAGGGTGGGATAATGGCCCCTTTAAGGTTAATCTCTAGAGGGAAGGATGGGTCCTTTCTACTTCAATTTACTACAATTAATACAACAAACACTATATCTTGTTACAAACTAGTTCTAATCTAAGATCTTCACTAGGAACCATGGTTTATAAAGATTAAATACTCGAATCTAAACGAGGTGATGCACCGACCAAAACAAGGTACTAATCTAGCTTGAAAAGACACAGAGTTAACTCAACATATGAAGCCTCAAAGAATGCACACAACAACGTAGAATGAGATAATCAAAATAAGACTAAAACTAGGCAAGAGGACTTTGGGATATTCATATCAAACACTTACACATTTAAAGGAAAGAGATCACACTTGCAAAATTAACAAGAACTTAAATATTCATAATAAAACTACGTAAAACGTGTCTCAGTAAATTCATAAAATAGTTTTGGAGAGGTCTACAAGCATTAGTTTGAGCTCTCAAAGAGGAAGAACCATCTTGAAACTAGCAAAAAAATACCCTTAGCTCATACCCTTTCAATAAATTTGATAGAAGATAAAGAGTTATAAAGATGAGACCACAATACGCCTAATAATAACAAAAATCACCCACTTTCTTACCCACCAAAGGACCAATCAGAAGTCACTGCATACCAAGTATGGTTACTAGAACATTCGTGGATCACATGAAATCAAAATATCTGAGAATAGGGGACTTGAAGTATATAATTTAATGTTGGTTGTTGGGGTTGGTCAAATATTTATATCTGATCTAGGAACCACTTCGATCAAGAAATGGACTAAAAGAGACCAAAAATTTATCACTAAGTCCCCCTTGATCATTCTATTCAAATCCATTATAATGAGTATAATCCTTGAATTATCCAATAGCCGCCCCCTTTTGTAGTGATTCCACGTCTCTACACAATGTTCGACGAATTTGCAATGATTTGCGGATTTGTTTTCTGACCTCTATCTTTCTTCAACTTCTTCTAACATTCGGTGGCATTGGGCAAATCCTTCATAGTTTGTATCTTTATACTACTTCTCATGGATTTTTCCACTTTATTTTCCATGATTTTTCTACTTTTCTGCGATGTTCTTCATTTCTACCACTTTACTCATTTGATCAACGTCTTTTCTACTTTTTAACGGTGTTATGTATTTCTATTGATTTCTTATATGATCCATAGATTTTACCTTTTCCTTCGCTATGTAACCTTCACTTTTATGCAGTGTGCAGTCTCACCTTTTTTCACAGGAAGAATTTTCCCATTGACTTTTACTATGCCTCGTATATTTTCCTGCTTTTCCTTTTCCACGAATTTTACCATATCCGTGGCATTTTGCATTTTTTCCTCTTTACTCATGGTGAAGAACACCTGAGTTGGCCTAATGGTGAAGAACATGTACTCTTGAAATAGAAGTCACAAGTTCAAATCCTTCAGGGGGTAGGGTATGTACGCCTTGTTTGTAGCAAAGTTAGTTGCCTCCCGCATGTGAGTACAAGGTAGTCCCATATGCTATAAGCCGCTTGTAGACCCAAAAACAAGCCGCCCGGCATCGTGCACTGTAAAAACCATTATTATTATTATTATATCATATAATCCATGGCCTTCCTAATCTTTTGTTGTGTTCTGCATTTCCACCTCTTGTTTTTTAAGGCCAAAACGAGGCGAGAAAATGAATACGCCTTTTGATATGCCTATAAATGTTAAGAAGCAAAAACTAAGCCAAATTAGAGAACTTAAAGACAATTGTATAAACAAAGAATGGGTTCTTATTTGACAACATTGTGGCAACTTCAAGTGGAGATATACCTTCTAGATGTGTGAACCAATGGCCTTTGACACCTATTGGGTATAGAGTTAGTTTAATACTTAATAATGGAACCTTAAACTTGAAAACCCACATTGAATCGATGGGGATGTCAACTTGTATGATTATTTGGCCCATCTTCTCACCGCAGAAGTGGACAAGGTGAGTGAAAAATACGAACAAAAATGTATCCTCTAATGATAAAGACATAATTATCTATATTTTTGGTCTAAAATGATTATCCTTGACTTCAAGATCTAACTTATGCTCATATTTGAGCCAATTTCACATGTGGGAACCACACTTGTGCAAAATAACACTTATTCCAAGAAGAACACCACATAAGAATGAGGGATGGAATCTTAATCATTAATAAAAACAAGGACAAAAGAAGGGACCCTCCAACAAGAAAAAAAACAACAAAAATAGAAGAAAAACTAAAACCAATTATGCACATGGTGAATCCCGACTTTCTCAATAAGAAGATTTGATACAAATCCCATTGGTAGGATTTGGAGTTCCTCCCATTGAGTATTGATAGGTCAATAAATGTTCTTTATTACGGTTGTGATGATGTATGGCACACTTCATAGTCCATAAAATTTATAGTTCCTTCCTAGTTTAGCTTTGTCTACATCCCACTTTAACACAAGGCCCCCTTCTTTCAAGTTTTGCACTCTGTCCTTCCTATCAAACCATTTCTTGGTTAGCCTTTTGTGCTCTTTCAATTTGGTCATGGATGATCACCTTAACTATTCCAACTCATCCATCTCTTCCATCTTAATTTCTCTCACATCTTCACCTTCTAACTCTAATTGATGGGCTAGTTCTAATGAAGACAAATCAATAGATAATGGAAGTATAACCTCTCTACCATATACAAGAATAAAAAGTGAGTTACCTATTTCTCTCTAGGGTGTGATTCTGTTAGCCCAAAGAGAATTCTTGATCTTTATATGCCACTACCTCTAGTTCATCTCCATTTTCCTTTTCAGTATCTTGATTAAGTTTTGTTGGTTGAATCAATGAAGGCCATTCTTGACGAGCCTTTTGAAATCCATATTCCACGCCCCAATTTTGCTACTATTTCCATATTACCTTGTATAGA
Source organism: Taxus wallichiana var. yunnanensis (assembly GCA_018340775.1). Classification (NCBI taxonomy): domain Eukaryota; kingdom Viridiplantae; phylum Streptophyta; class Pinopsida; order Cupressales; family Taxaceae; genus Taxus; species Taxus wallichiana. The sequence goes on from CM031237.1 coordinate 919,586,120, forward strand.
AACTAATAGTAGTCTTATTATAAATGAAACTTTTGTTTGACTAAAAGTTGTGTTTTGAGAACGTGTCTTGGATATTTTCTATACTTCATATGATTTCTTTATTTTTGATATAAATTGATTTTTGGTCCTAACATATATAAATGTAAGGATGTAGAAGAAGTTATATGATGCAAGACTCACTCAATCAAGCGGAAGACTCACGAGTTAGCACATGATTTGCACATTTCATGGAATTGCCTATTCCGCATCGAATCCATCTTGGAACATAGTATTCTTAGGTGGCCACTTCTTTTTTCGATATGAAATTCAACTAGTTGGGACAATTTAATCAATGCATTAAATATTTAGCTGAAACTATTAGGAAATGTAGGGGATAAATAATATCACAGATTATAGATCCACCATATTAAATTACAAAATATTATAGTTTATGAATGTACAATAATTTATAATGAATTAACTCATAGATTTAGTTATTGGATGATGGGTCTTTCTAAAGATAAATTTCTTTAGAATCGTCATTTTTTTCATCGTCCTCAAGTATTTTGCATCAAATTATCAATTTTTTAAATTTTGTTTTTCATCTTCGATTTTGGAGCGGTGAGAAGACAAAAGGGCGAAATGAAACAGTCATTACATTCAAGATTTTATGATGTATGTTTTTACCATTGCTTATGGAGTTAAGGTATGGATGAAAGCAGACGATGTATTGTTATCTTTGAAATGTTGTTTCTACAATTTCTCTTGAGAGTTAGTGAAATGGGAAGAAGGAATTGTACAATCGATAGTTTAAGCTTTGTTTCATATGTTACCGATTCTAGAAATTTAAGGGAAACAACTAGTGGATTTGTTCTACTTCAAAAAAATTTGAAATACGATGATGCTCATCTTCCAACAACCTTTGTCGATTATGGAGTTTCTTTAAAAATATTAATTTTTCAAATATCAAACCTCACTACCAAATTTGCAAAAAGTGTTTAAATTACTACAATTTATTTCAAAATTAGGATTATTTCAATTGAAGAAGAGAGCAGGTGAATTTTAAAGAAATCATACTACATGACATTCAAATTATCGGTGCCTCTTAAATCAAAATTTTTGATGGCTTAGATCGCTAAGTGATTTAACAATAATTGAAATTATAAATGTTAAATTCTAATTTCATAGTTACAATGCAATGATATAGCAATAAGGTATAGATTTGACCTAAGCAATAAGCTAGAAATTATGAAACCCTAAGTACAAGAGAAGGGATGAGATACTTAGCTGATTTCACAATAATCTAGAAGTTGTGTCGAGTTGGAAAATTGATGGAATAGGAACACGATCATGTCACAAATGGACCCGGAAAATTGTGTGAGCGTTAAAAATGCTTGGGTGGGCACAGGGATGGGTTGGGGCACCTAGGCACCGAGACCTTTATAGGTTCTTGTGACTATGTAGAGGGTTGGAACTTGATTTTTTGGGGTTCTTTGCCCTTCACTATTTATCTCCCGTATGTCACACTAAGTCTGTAAGATTTTCCTATAACCTGCAAAGACAAAGACCACATGCCAAACCCCAAAACACATCAAATCCTAAAAAGAAAAAGATTCAAATGGGGAGTCTTACTCGACCAAAGCGGTCACCAAAATGAGTGAACTTACGATCTGGGTGTTGCACTACATTTCAGAATCCATGTAGTTCTCTATGTGTGTGTAGAAATCGTGCCTGGTAGATTTTGTGACACAATTAATAGTGAGCAATAACTAGATATAGAAAATGTAAGTAGATGGGTGCAAGGAAAAATAAACTTCCCATCCTATGAAGTGTATGCTGAAGAATGCAATCCCTTGTCCTTTGAATGGATGCTAGATGTATGCATTAATGCTCTTGTAATGCCTTTGGATGTAACCTTAGGTGATAGTAGTAGATGTTTAGTTCTTGTTCCTTTGTTATGGTCACATAGCTTTGTATTTATATGATTCCCTTGTTTGAATTTCGTAATTAACCACTAAAAGATTGAATCATAAGAAACAATATGCCTAATGACTAGAAAAGACCCGAAAGATGCGAGCAAGATGCAAAGAGATCGAAGGCTCCAAGAGGGGATGAGGGTACACAGGTGCGCCGACATCCTTCTTTGGGTATTGGTGTCCAGACTCAGAAAAGTTGAAGTATTGAAAGTCAGACTGGGTAGTAGGGTGTGTAAGACCAAGAAGGAAACTAGAATAAAGTAAAGAGGCCAAAGACAGTGGTCAATTAGTACTTTTATCGCTTAGGAATCATATGAATAGTGGTATGTGATTAGGACCTAGAAATGTACCCAAAGTGTGTGATTTAGTGTCTACATTTTCCCCCACTTTATGTTGTTGAGTGAATTATCGATAACATAAAGTAGATAAGAGATGTGTACCTAATAACCATGTAGATCAATGGTGAAAATCATGTCGAGGAGACAAGAAAAAGCGTGAAGTGAATAATATGAAGTGTGGAAGCTAGAGAAGAGGAAGATACCTAGAGGTGAAAAATGTATGTGTATATGTCACGTTTTACTTGTTGTTGATGTCGCTTGATGCTTGATTATGTGATCATTGCTTCCCATAAGAAGGGAAATGCAAAATATAAGAGCGAAAGAGTAGTCAAATATGTGTATATGAAATATTCAATCCAAACGTGTAAAAAGTGTGTAAAATTATGTAAAAATGTGAAAAGGAACATGTGCACCTGATCCATGATGAGTGAAAAGAGTAGAGATGATCTTGAAAATGTTTTAGAAGAATGTTTTTTTGGGTGATCTCACGCCAAGTGTGAGTTTTTTGGGCGATCTCACGCCAAGTGTAATTTTTTTGGGCCATCTCATGCCATGGAAAAAGAGTGTAGGGAGACAGATATAGTGTTATTCTCCATCCTTGAATGCTTCCTAACACTTTATAAACCATTGCAAATGGTGTGATCCTATCTTGTTCAAGTTTGATCCAACATGAAATAAAAAAGGAGATAACATGCATGCTAATTGTTGGAAGATCGTGCTGTTATGTGAAAATTGTTGAGTAAACTACTTTAAACTGTGTTAATATGAGAAAATCAATGTAACTACCCTGGTCATAGGGGCCCGGAAGGGTCAAGAGAGTCCAAGTGCTCATGTATGTGTTTGGGCACTTTGTATCTATGATGTGCTAAAGACCCAAGTCATATTCTGGGCCATTACTATGATCAAAGACTCTGCTGATTCTATATTAAATTGTGTTGTTATGTGATTGTGAATTATTGTATGGGGTGACTATTTCACCCAATGATGCCCCTCTTTTTGGGTACATGTGAGGTCATTAGGAGGATGCATCCCAAAGGAGGACCAAAATTTGATATGAAACTTCACATCTGCAGGGGGGATGGAATATGTTTGGTAGAAACAAAGGAACATGTAAACAAAGTGGCTTGAAACAAGTGTTAGTGCAAACAAGATAAATATGCATATAGAAGACAATATGTAAGCTAGAAAGAAAGAAGAGAATGTAGATGGTGAAAATAAATTTCAAACATGGGACATTTCTCACAATGTCACAAGAAAATCAGGGCCAAAGTGGCCAAAAACATACAATGTGCACACAAAACAAAGGGGATAGCCCACGAGATAATGGCATATAATGGAAAACAATGGAAAATAGTGACAAACAAAGAGTAATAGACAAAAATGGCGGTAAATAGTTCATGTAAATCAAATATTACACATGAAGCACCCATTATCATGTTAGAAAGATAAAAAGTATGTCAAAGCATGTATGATCCGATATAGAGTAGTGTGCTAGTAAGAATAGGAAGTAATATATAATGAAACAATAACACATGTTTGATGTGTATGAAAGGAGATTCCCAAGAACCACTATGGGACTGGTAATAGGTATAGTTATGAGCATCCATGTTGTATGTAACAATCTATGTAAAGGATTCATTCATAAATAGAAGCAAGTGAACACGTATGTGTGTATAGAAAAGATAATGACATAGGAAATATTCCTCTAACATAGTAAGAAAAGTGTAACATGCGAGTATAAGAAAGCAAGAACAATGTGCAACCAAGATATGTAGTATGTTGTGAATGTGAATGGAATGGAATGTAATGTGAGTGTGATATGATCAGCATTCCCTCTAGTGAATGTGAATATGTATGCACGAGATGAGGTTCATTTATAAAAGACCCCTCAACAGATTGAGAATGAACCATAAAATAAGAGTTTTCCATTGGTAAATGGTTTGAGGTGTGTGCTAAATAGATATGATTGATAAAGCGTAGAGCGTAGAGAGTGAGTGAGTGTGGTGAGGTTCATTTTAGATTTAGACCCTCAATAGTCGAGTATGAATTGTGGAACTAGAGTACGTCATAAGGTAGTGTGTTGTGATGAATGTGCACTAGAAATATGTGTCATGAATATGCTGAGTGTGAAATGTGTAGTGTGTATGATGTAAGGTTCATGAATGTAGTGAGCCCTCAACAATCAAGTGTGAACTATAGTACAAGAGTGTGTCATCGGGTAATGATGATACAAATGTATCAAGATGTGTAAGACGCGTGTGAAAGACTAGACATGAAGAAATGCAAGACACCTGACAATGCTATAAAAAAAGGGGAGGAAGAGTAATCATGATGCCCCCAAGTGTGTGATGATGAGAATGATCAAGTAATGTCATCTAAGATATCATCATTTTCATGGTCAAAGCGAAATGGAGATGCATCAGAGACATGGTAAGAAGTAGTATGTAGTTGATAAAGTAAAGAGCCATTGTGGCATAGATTGTACATGCCCATTGTGTATTCTTCATCGGTGAAAGGTGTTGGTGGACAACCATGTGCATACTAGTGAGTGAGATTTTGTGAGTAGCCGAGAAATGAGTCATTGAAAATAGAAACATAACCGAAGGGCATAGGAAATGTGATATCAATATGATCAGGATCTAGAGTGCCCCCAATGTAGTCAAGCCAAGATTGTCCAAGAGTAAGTGGAGCAGTGCGAGAAGTGCATGAAACAAAAAATGATAGATGGAAGACTCAGAGACCATAAACAATAGTAATGCAAATATATCCATGATATAAATGAGGATAAAAATATGGAGGGATGAGATCCTCCGGTGTTAAATTCTAATTTTAGAGTTACAATGCAATGATATAGTAATAACGTACAAATTTGACCTAAGCAATAAGCTATAAAATATTAAACCCTAAGTGCAAGAAAAGGGATGTGATAGTTGATTTTGCAATAATCTGAAGCTATGCCAAGCTAGAAAACAGACGGAAAAGGAATGTAGGCGTCTCAAATGGACCCGAAAATTGTGTGATCATCAAAAATTTTAGGACTCGGGCGCTAGACTAGGTTGGGGGTGCACGGGTGCTAGAGACCTTATGTAGGTGCTGTGACTACAAAGAGGGTCAAAACTTGATTTTTCTAGTGTCACTTATATTTCCTTTCCCTTCATTGTTTATTTCTGTATGCAACACTAAGTTTGCAAGATTCTCCTGTAACTTGCAAAGAGAAATAACACCTACAAAACCCTAAAACACATCAAATCCTACAAGAAAAATATGTAAATGGGGAGTCGAATGACCCCAGAAGTCACCCAAATGAGTGAACTTACAATCCAAGTGTTGCATTACATTTCAGACTCCATGTAGTTCTTTGTGTGTGTGTGTGTGTATAATAGTTCCCTAGGTGGCTCTTGTGCGAGACACGGTTGATAACGAGCAATAGCTAGATGTAGAAAATGTAAGTAGATATGTGCATGGAAAAATGAACTTCCCCTTCTATGAAGTGTATGCGAAGAATGCACTCCTTGTCCCTTGAATGGACGCTTTGATGCTCCTATAATTCTTTTTGGATGCAACCTTAGGTGATAATAGTAGATTCTTAGTGCTTGGTCCTTTATTATGGTCACATAGTTTTGTATTTATATAATTCCCTTGTTTGAATTTCATAATTAACCACTAAAATGTTGACCCATAAGAAAAAAAGATTCCCAACAACTAGAAAATACCCAAAATATGCGAGCAAGATATAAAGAGGTTGAAGGCACCCGGAGGATGGGGGCACCGAGAACTAGCATCCTGGTTGGGCACTTTGGTGTCTAGACTTAGAAAAACTGAAGTATCGAAAGTCAATACTAGGCAGTAGGGTGTGCAAGACCAAGAAGGAAACCATAAATAAAGCAAAGAGGCCAAAGACAGTGGTCAATTAGTAATTTTCTCACTTAGGAATCATATGAATAGTGGTATATGACTAGGACCTAGAAATGTACCCAAAGTTTATGATTTAGTGTCTACATTTTCCCCCACTTTATATTGTTGAGTGAATACTCGATAACATAAAGTTAAGAAGAGATGCGTACCTAATAACCATGTAGATCAATGACGAAAGCATGCTAAGGAGACAAGAAAAAGTATGAAGTGATAAAAATGAAGCATGGATAAACTACATGGTGGCAATGGTATTCGGTGGGAAATTTTTGGTTTTGATTCTCAATGTCAAAGGTTTGTAGGAGTGAAGAATATTTCCAGTCTATACTTATTTTCATCCCGTTTAGGGTTTCTTTTCTTCGTTCTTCACGATTGCTCTATTTTTTTAATTTTCTTTTCCAATCATTTTTACTTTCCATTTTACGTTTTTGATAGACATCATGTGTGAGACATTTCCTCTTTACATCACAAACACTAGCATTTGAATTTTCCTACATCATAAGAGATTATGGAAACAAGTTTTGAACTATACGTTTTCATGCTCATTTTACACATATAGGGATTTCAAAGGAATATCTTAGTTGTTTTAAAGTTGTGTTTTCTGCATCTTCATATAAACATGAAGGAATTTATGAAATTTAATGAATGATTTAGGGAATTTATGGATATGTGTTATAAAATTACTCACGTGTAGTAGGGTCTTTAAATAATTCATAGTCTTAACCAACAATGTATTCATTTATTTAAATCTCTGCAAATTTGTTAATAATATCACCATAGCTTTTGGAAAAGTTTATTTTCTTAGATTTTCATGGTGAGCATTCTGAATAATGCCATTTAATTATTTGACAAGTAAATTGTCCCTAAATTCTATTCTATTAAATACAAGTTCAAGAACCATGAACTAACAATTTACATCAAAGATTTTGAAGCCAATAAAAAGAAGGCATCGGATCGGAAACTGTTTCGTTTGTAATAATTTGCAAGAAATATTTAAAAGTTAGTACATATAATAATAATTATTTTAAACCCATAGTAGTTAGTCACAAAATTCCATTATTAGGAAGTTTGAATAACGTATGCAAAATACGAGCTTTCTAGAATGTCAATAAGAGCACAATAATCATTTACACCTTTTACTTTACTATTGATAAGAAATGTTGAATCTTCCCTCAAATCACTCTTACGTAAGGGTTCCATGGGAGGTATTTTCATTTTAAAATCAGCACAAATAGCATATGTGCATTTAGTTTTGATAAACAATGTCAAATTTGGATTTTTAGAAGTTGTGAAAAAAATTCCAACAATGTTTTTCTGGATGTTGAAGTAACCAATCAACCTTTATGTTAGTAATATGGCCACTTCCATTGTGACACCACCCTTATTGGTATGAAGATCTATGATATATATTGGGGTTTGAGGCATATATGATTTCATATTGTAATGCATGTATATAGAGATAATTGTCCATAATATTTTTAGCCGATAGGCCTTTATGAAGTCAATTTTCTTTGTAACTCCCATCTTCATTTTTCATTATCATCCTAAAACATTTTTTTTTATCTTATTTCAAATTCAAAATCAATCACATCCAACCAAATATTTTAATGGTTTTGATCTTCATAAAATTTAGTCTCTCTTCTTCAAATGATTACATTTTGATCTTTTAATTTTATTTCTTTGTTTTGCATTGTTTTCCATCTCTAGCAGCAATAATGACAAAAAACGAAAAAAAAATAGTAATTTGACAACGAGCCTTTAGAAATGAATTATCTTGGTAACTGAAATTTGCCTTTGTCATGGTAGTTTTCTCATATTTTTACCTTAATTTTTTTAACTTGAATTATATTTTAACATAAAATGCGATGCTTCATTTCATGAATCAAAATCTTTTCTTGAAACTATCGGTTGGAGCATCTCCTCTAACACATCATGCCACCAAATTTCCATTCAATTTTCTAATTGTTATTCTATTAAGAAAAAAATTGACCCATCGAGAGCAAGGGCTCAAATGATGTATGATTAATAAAGGAAGAATTTTCACATGAGGTATTGAAACCATAACTAAACGATTCACTACTTATGAAGCATAGGAAATGCTTTTAGATCAACACATGATAACTTCATGGTGGTGAGTTCAGATGATATCAATGGCCAAAGGATTCTTTAGGGATGGATCAAAGAGTTTGAATTTGTTTCCGACGGCATCACTAAACGATGGGCATCTCTTAAACTAAATATAATCCAAGGTATCATTTTTCAATGAGTTGAATATATTTTATTTGAAATTAAAAAGTAATTTCTTTACTATAATTGCATGTAATATTTGTTGGATTTTGTGTGTGTGTGAATTTTTTTACTATAGATGACTCGAGTATTATGTTGCATTATTAAATTAATTTGATGCTTTTGTTGTACTAAATTGAATAATTTTTATTGAAGAGAGTTCATGTATACATTAGGGGGAAAGCGAGGTTTGATAACATCCTCCTAAGGCACAAATCTTGGCATTTTCAAACCAAATCCTTCCTCTCGTATCACTTGTACATTCCCATTTGGAATAAACAAGTCAAAGATTTGTAACAACATCATAAGGGTAATTTGGACCTATGCATTTTTAGGGAAGCATTATGGCATCCTTTTACGCCTTCCCAAAACGAAATCATCTCCATTTCATTCCCTCACCTTTATATGTTGTTTAAATATATATATCAATTTCAAAGAAATTATTTGGCATGAATTCTAGAGGCTAATTCCACACTATTGGGTCTCTCTGAATCGCCCATGCATTAACCATGCAATGACAGGTGGACCATAATATAGTAGAGTATTTTACGAAGGGGAAAACAAACATCATGTCTCACAACTACCTGTGATTGGCAGTGGAGGAGGAGGATCATTTATTTTTTATCAATATTAATACCAAGGTGTTGTCAATTACTCTCGGAGGTGACAATATGGAAAATGAATGAGGTTTACCACGGATATTCATCAAATACATATAAAACATTATTTATGTACCTACAAATTATAGGTTCACTCTTGATATCTCAAAAACATTATTGTAAATATTAAAAGAAGAGCACCGAGAGTGGATGATAAAACAAATAAAAGTAGACATTAAATTCGATAATTTAGGGGGAAATCACTATTAATAGTTTTTAAAATTGTTCTTTTGATAGAAGCTTAGTTTGTAAAATATAGTTAATCTTAGATATTGTTTATTATTACTAGGTTTTTAATCTATTTTTGATAGATTTTTGGTTTGTGAAGTATATTCATCCATAATAGTACCTTCATCATTCAAATGTTTATCTTACAAGTCTCATTCTCATGAGAAATATTACAAGTTAAACTAAACAACATCATATAAATTCAGTCATGGGGTGTGTGTGTGTGTGTGTGTGTGTGTGTGTGAGAGAGAGAGAGAGAGAGAGAGAGAGAGAGAGAGAGAGAGAGAGAGAGAGAGAGAGAGTTTTATTTATTGATTTTGTTAGTAATTTATTTTTTGAATGCTAAATTATTACCTTAGGCACTACTTTATATAGAATGTTGGCATCCATATTTTGAAGTAAACACATAATATTACAAAGTTGAGTGAGTGTACATATAAATAAGTTATCACCTTTAATTAAGAAGCTACATAAAAGGTGAATCTACACCGCCAAAATCATCTAAGTCATGATCCTAGCCTCAACCATTTGACTCTCCATACTGAGGAATCGAGGGACTTTACACTCAGTAAGAATTGATCCCTAGTGGACTATATGTGATAAAAACCATTTTATCATTGGACCAAAGGACTCTTATTATTATTTCTGTTTTCTAAGCAATAGGTATGTGCCTATCGGTCTTCCAAAAGCACCCACGGATGTTTTTTTCTAGTAGATAGAAGAATACATATTGCGGTTAATAAAATTGAAACGAAATGAACACAAAACAACACAACAAAAGATTTAAGTGGGAAAACCTTTCGGTAAAAAAACCCACTAAAAATAACTTATCTTTATTGAGAATATGTATTTCACCCAACACTCCCACTATTTTCTTGAATCCACATCAATTACACCTTCAAATAGGAATTATAAACTATCATGTATATTCGTTCATGTGTAGAGATTAAACTTAACATCATGTATCATCAATTTTCTTGCATATACAACTCACATTATTTACATTCATATGTCACACCTATTGTATGTTGTGTGTCACCAATCTCAAAGAGAGAACCTTGATTTATATTAAGGAGGGTGGCCCATTTGGGTCACTCTTATAAATTCAATTTAAACACTTCACGATTGATTATGTGGATTTGTCATGCTTAATTTTTAATCATAAGTTATATGCCATGATCGTTAGTTTTTGTGCGTTTCTATTAAGCCAATTTACCGCTTAATATTACAACCCCAACACTCTCCCTTAATGTTAAGTAGGGAAACATGTAAAATTTTAATTTTATGTAAAAGGACTTACAATCCATAAATCATCACATGAAGATTTAGGCTAGCATGCAAATATATAAATCTTGTTCCAAATAACACATGCCAAGTCACCTTTTTGTACAAAAGGAATTAAAATCTCATGCAATAAAACATTTGGTATGCGGATTTTGTAACTCGTGGTACACTACTTGATGTTATATGGGTTTTACAACTCCTCGGTACACTACTTTGCAGCATCCCATGGAATTAAACAAGCCACAAACTAATACAGGTGATCCATGAGTTTTAGAAAATCTGTAGTACATTGCTTTAGTGTTTTCTAGACTTCAAAAATCTGTGACACAAAGTAAGTGTTATGTGGAGTTTATAAAAACTGAAGTACACGGGAACACAATAATTCTCAAGATATAGTGACTACATATGAAGTCTTACATAAAATTATAGAATATTTTATAAAAAAAGAATCTATCATATTTAATGATTCAATGGGTATTACAATTGAAATCACATAAAATGATAATTTACTTAAACAAAATAAAAATAGTATAGGGAGTTTGCAATTGGAACAATCAGGACGTTAAGAGGTGGCATTCAAAAAACATGCAAAAAAATGTTCATTCCTCCTTATTTCCCCCTCAAGTTTAGAGGTGAAGCTCAATGTCATTCACATGATCATTTGAACTAAATTTTGAAAATCTCAACATAGAAAAAAATTACAATTTTGTAGCACACAATGGCTTTGTAAAAATGTTTGCAACCTGATCTTCAGTAGAACAAAACTTGAGGTCTATGTCACCATTCAAGAACTTTCTCCTAAATGAAGTGCATATGAATCTCAATATGCTTGGTTATTTGATGTTGAACTATATTGTTTACAATAGCAATGTAACTTTGGATGTCACATAGAAGAAAATTAGTTCCTTTTATGCTCATAAGAAGTTCATCCAATAGTCTTTTCAAGTACATAGATTCCTTTTTTCTTCCATAACACTTTTATACTTTGTTTCAATAGAAGAGATAGATATTGTTGGATGATTCTTGCTACTCTAAGTGATTACACATGTACCCAACTTGAAAACATATCCAGTATATTTTTTATCTACAATATCATCAACATGTTCGAATCACAATAACTATTAGTGTAGGTTATTGTTTATCAGTTTATTAGGATAATTCTTGCACTTGTGTTAGCTCTACACTTGTTGTGTTAGTTTTATTAGGTGTATTAGTTGTGTTAAGTTAGCTTACCAATTGTGTTGAGTTAGCTTACTAGTTGTGTGGAGTCAAATCTATTGCCAGTATCAGTTGGTGAGGGTTATTCACCACTAATCTAGATGGTAGTTACACTTTCCTCCTCCTATATGTACATCACTTGCATCATTCTATTATGAAGATTTAAGTTGATTTTCTATGCACTTTCATGGTTGTGGTAATGTTTATTCTGCTAGAGTGATCCTGGGATGAGAAGCATTGACTTCTCTGACATGGTATCAAAGCATGCTTTAGCACCATTGCTTAATTTTTGTGAAATATTTTTTAGGGTTTTATTGGATTGTGAGTCTTTCTTTCCTCACTTTGAACTCTCCACCATTTGATATATATCCCTTTGTTTTCCTTGGTTATACCTATATAGATTAGATAGATTACAAGCTCTTAACCTCCCGGCTTGGCCCTTTTTCGACTGTTGGGTGGTGTCTTGATTTTATTTTTGAGTGGAAACTCAATGGTTTTTGTTTCACTATGCAACTTGTGTGGTGATTTGGCCCGAATCGGTGTGGACGGGAATTTTCTTAGCGGTTTGATCATGATTTTATTTTCCCTCATTTGTTATGAGTGCATAAATTGACTTACTATATCATTCATATGGCTATTTATTTGCATCTAAATGTGTTAATTAATGTATGTGGGATGTTCTAGATAGTTATATCCTTAGTAAGATTTATGCATTTCTCTTGTTCTTGTCTCATGTGAACTAATGACCGTAGGAATTCCCATTAAATGCTTTTGTGAGTAATGTGATGATGTGTGTAGGTTGATAAAGTGCATTCTTTGCCAATTTTGAGGAAGTAATAGTCAAGAAGACCGAGTCTCTCACCACCATGCCATTCTAGAGGATTTTCTCATAGCAACCTACAAACAAGGACCCTATTTTTAGCTATATTACAGGATTTCATTGAGATTTAATGAGGTTTTTATGTAGTTAAATCCATTTGCCTATCATTATGGCACGATCTGTAACTAATTGTGTCTATAAAGACACCTTCTTGAAACTATTTCATAGTTAGTAGTTGGTAGTTTTCAATACAGTTCTATATACCAGTTAGTAGTTATTTTATAGTCTTATGATGAAACATGTTTTGAACTTATTCAAATCAATATAATCTATATGTTGTTTTGAGTATCCATTGGTGTTGAAGTACCTCAATCCCAAAGGAGAGAAAGGTCCCACTCACCCAAGGAGATTGGAGGATTGATATTTTGTGCATGATCATTATTCCTGATAAGTTTAAGTTCCAGTACTTTGATTTGAATGGTTATTTGAATGTAGTTATATATTTCCATGCTTTATTATCTTTCCTTATTGTCATTTCAATTTGTGTAATTATTTAAATTTGTGTGTGGATTTCAATTTAGTTAAGAATTTCCTTTGAAAGCATTTTTATTACAACAATGTTGTTTCAATAGATTAAACATATTTCCTAAATTCTGTCTTTCATTTCAGTAGGTTAAAGTTGTATTTACTTTTCATATTTTAGAAGAGAAACAAGAGAGAAATACCAATTAAAACCCCTAAAAAGATAACCACCACAACAATTGTGTTGCATACAACTTCATTGCATACAGCCTAAGACATAACCTTGGTTTGAGAACGACACCGACAATTGAATCTATTGGTTAAATGATTGGAAATTACAACGACCCATGATTTTCGGCACTATTTTCGGGTAAACCATAAGCATAAACCCACCATTCTATTCATCTTATCTACTATGGGTGTTAGTTAAGTTAAGCTATGCAACCAGTAAGATTCCTAAGCCTTTTTTTTTTACGTGAGAAATATTGATGCACATGCCTTGAAATGCTCAAGGGAGATTTATACCTCGTAATATTCAAATAATATATCCAAACAAAGCACAAGTAGGGAACACTGAGAGTGACATTGAATCTAATATAACACCTAGGAGTGATCTGAATAGTCCACGCCATCTTATTTAGAACCTAAGCAAATTTCTAAGATGGGAGACAATGGAAATGATGAGGATCGACCTTTGGGTAGGACCTTTACTTATCCCATTGTCCTAGATGAGGATGAGGATGCACCTATGAAAAAATTTCTCCATCCATCCTCCCTATATTTCAAGGAATGTCCACAGAAGATCCAGACCAATTCTTGTTTGAATTCAAAGTCCTTTTCTAAACATATGACTATAAAATAGACAACCAGAAACTCAAACGTTTTCCTTCCACCCTCAAAGACTCTGCCATGAGGTGGTTTATGGGATTGCCCTCTAATTCCATTCATACATGGGAACAAATGGAGACTTCCTTTTTGGACAAATATCAGGACTATTGTATGGGAAGAGATAGGAGGGAAGAGTTCTTTCAGATAAAGCAAAAAGAAGATGAAAATCTAGAAGATTATCTGGACAAATTTCTCTTTGTCCATAGAAGGAGTGGTTATGAGTTGAATGCAAAAATCACTAAGACAATTTTCCTTAAAGGACTTGATGAGGAAACTAAAGACTCCCTCCATCTCATGGGAGGAGGTGATGTACAAAAAATCACCATGGCATAGATTGTTGAGTTATGTAGGAGTTAATCTAGAACAAGAGGAGGTATAAGATGAAGGAAAACATCAAAAAATTCCCTAGGTACCTCAAAACTTCTAGAGGAAATGGATAACATGAAAATAAACATCTTGTCACAGTTAAATTCAACCATAGATGGGCTGAAAGCTAAGAAAAATGTTGTAAAAGAACCTTTAGACATATATTGTCCTAGATGCAAGAAAAGGCATCCTTTGAAAGAATGTCCTTTGTATATCACAGACATGTGTCTGATATGCGATGTCCTTGATCATGATACCAACCATTGTACTCTCCTACCTCAGCTCAAAGAGAGATTAAATTCCATAACTCAAGAAAATGTAGAGGTAAAATTTATGCAAAGATCAAATAACCAGTCTTCTTATGCCCCTAGACCTGCTTAGAACCCTGGATGATACCATGGCCCAATCAGGCTCCACCACTAACTTAGGGACAACCTAATTGGACACCACCAAATTGGATGGCTTACCCACAACCACCACCATGGGTGCCTCCATACAATCAGCAAGGTTGGGCACCACTAACTAATACACCACCATGGAAAAATCAACAATGGGCACCTCAGTAGAATTCTAATCAGCCAAGGAGGTTTGCACAACAACAACAAGCTTTAATGCCTCCACCACAACAAAATTATCAGCAAGGAAAGCAACACAAACTCAACTCCCAACCCATCCTATGTCTTAAACCCCAAAAATCAACAAACAACTTCAATTAATGAAGCAGGATAGGGTGAGACAATGTAGTTGAATGCCATTAATAATGTACAACTGAGGTTTGGAAGAACAATGAATAATCCTCCCATAGTTATCACAAAAATACTTGAGGAAAATGAGAGGATACCAGAGGAAAGTGAGAGGATACCTAAGGAAAATGAGGAAACTAGACATGTTCCACAAACACATGCCACTAGGAACAATTAGGAGAAAGATAAGAATATGCATGTTGATCCTTTTCTAGAAAGATTAAAAGAAGTACAGAATGAGGAAGAAACAACACTGGTTTAGGAGTTGAAAAAGATGAACATTGAGGTCCCACTTCGAGAGCAATAAGGAAATTCTCGAATTAAACTAGACCATTAGAAACCATTGAATAAAGACACCAGGAAGGAAGAGGAAATACCCAAAACCGTCAAAGTAGAAGGAAATATGGCTGACCTTGTAGCTGAAAAACTTATCTCACTAAAATATGGGGATCCTAAGAGTCTAGTCATTACTATTTGTGTGAATGGCCAATCAATATCTAACATTTTGGTGGATCTTGGCACTTCCTTCAATGTCATAACAATAAATATGTTCAAGTTTTTGTCTTTGATATGATTACATCCATCCAATACTATCCTCCAATTGATAGACCAATCTATTACTTGTACCAAATGGAGTGATTGAGGATGTTTTGGTCACAGTTGAATCTTAGGAGTATCCTGTAGATTTCATGGTCTTACAACCTAAATCTCAAAATTTAGGATACCCAGTCATCTTAGGAAGACCCTAGTTAGCTATTGTTGTTGCATACATTGATTGTAGGTCAGGAAAAATGACTATTTAAAATGGGAAAAAAGAAAAGAATATTTCCCTTTATCCTCCTGCCCAGCCATATGTGGATGTTTGTGAACATGTATGGGTAGATTTTTCAGATACTAATAACATGATTTCTTCTTATTTGGCCACCATTGCAGTGAAAAATCATATGGAAGAAATTGTGGATCCATACTCAATGTCTGAAGGAGATGATGTTGTGGTTATAGAAACTAGAAATGTGGGTACGGAAATCCAAACTATGGCTACGGAAATGACTGTTTTGAACTCAATGGATAACATCACCCTAGTAAGTGACATTTCTATTGAAAATTGTGAAGAGACTTATGATTACCATGAAGAACATGCAACCACTGATTTTCATTGTCCTTTAGCCAAGGTTATATCCCTTGAAAACATGACTATTCTTCACATGCTACAACCTCATGCTTGTCCCTTGAACTCTTTGATTTCGATACAAAACTTACTATTTTGAGAGACACTAAACAAGTAACTTTTGAGGTAGGAAAAGAACTTACCATTGGAAAAAAATTTAGAGAAAAACCAAGAGGCTACGAGTCATTGATATCTTGAGGAATCATTTGAAATATTTTTCTTGGGATTATAATGACATGAAAGGGATTCATCCAAGCATCTGAACTCACCATATTTACACTGAGAATGTTAAACTAGTCAAATCCACAACAAAGAATTAATCCAACATTTGGAGACATTGTCAAGAACAGAATAGAAAAACTGTTGAGGGTAGGATTCATCTATCCAATAACTGATAATCAATGGGTATCACCGCTAGTTATAGTTCCCAAGAAAAATGGTAAGTGGAGAGTCTATTGATTATAAGGAACTTAATAAAGCCACAAAGAAAGAGTACTTTCCCATTCCCTTTATTGATTAGGGTTTGGACAATCTGCGAAAATAAACAATTCTCTTTCTTGGATGGTTTCAACAGATACAACCAAATCAGTATAGCACCTACTAATCAAGATAAGACCACCTTCACTTGTCTCTAGGGTACATTTGCATATAGATTTCTACCATTTGGACTTTGTAATGCACCTATAACCTTTTAGAGAGTAGTTTTAGATATTTTTAGACCTCACCAATGATTGTATTGAAGTTTATATGGATGATTTTACTATACATGGGTCTACTTTTGAAGAATATTTGAGCAATCTTGAAAAATTGTTAACTAAATGTGAGCAACACCAACTTTCCTTGAGTCATGAAAAATGTTTGATAATGGTTGATCAAGGAATTGTCTTGGGTCATCATATTTCTGCTAAGGGCATCCAAGTTGATCCTAAGAAGATAGAAGTCATTACTAAATTGCCTACACTAACAAATCAGACTGATATCAAGAGTTTCCTTGGACATGCAGGATACTACAGAAGATTCATAAAATATTTTAGTAAGATTGTTGCACCCATGTTCTCTTTGCTGGAAAAATATTATGTTTTGAATGGTCTCCTCAATGTCAACAAGATTTTGAAGTTATAAAGGAGAAATTGACCACTGCCCCGATTCTGAGAGGACCTAATTGGGGAAAACCTTTTCATATTCACATTGATGCTTCTAACAAAAAAAGGGGATATGTTCTTAGACAAAAGGGTGAGGAAGATCAAATGCATGCCATCTATTTTATTAGAAAAATTTGACCCCACAGAGAAGAACTACACCACTACGGAAAAGAAATTTCTAGCCGTGTTTACTCTTTGATTAAATTCAGACACTACATTAGTGGATATAAAATCTTTGTGTATAGTGATCATTCAACCATATGATATTTGATGAATAAACCATTAGGGGCATAATTATTAGGTGGTTACTTATTTTGTAAGAATTTAACTTGACTATTATTGATAAGCATGGAAAGGCCAATATTGTTGCTGACTTCCTTTCGAGATTGAATGTTTTAGGAGAAGAGGAGGCAATTTAATATCACTTTTCGACAAGCACTCGTTCTGATGTCAACAAAACCTCCATGGTTTTCCGATCTTGCCAACTACTTCACTACAAGAGAAGTTTCCAGCTTACTTTACTAATAAAGAATGTAGAAGATTAATAAAAACAATGCTACATAAATTTTTGTAATGGAATATTATTTAAATGTTGTCCTGACATGGTTCTTCATAGGTGTGTTCGAGAAGATGAGGTGTATGACATAATGCAGGATTGTCATGATGAGCCTGGAGGAGGACATTACTCAGTGAAGAGGAAAATTCACAAGGTCCTTGGAGTTGGGTACTATTGGCCCTCTCTCCACAAATATGTCAAGAAGTATGTATGGAAATGTGATGCATGTCAGAGAATGGGGAAGCCTAAGTTGTCCACTAAAATGCCCCTCAATCCTTGGTTGGTCTTAGGACCATTTGAGAAGTGTGGAATTGATTTCATTGGGCCTTTTGATCCCCCATCCTACGGAAAAGAGTACCTGTTGGTGTGCACCAATTATGTTAAAAAATGGGCTCGAGGTTCAAGCATTGGCATCTTCCAATGAGGATATTGTATCGACTTCTTGTACAATAATATCATTCTCAACTCTTAGAGCCATTGTATCGATCAAGGTCCTTAATTCATGTCTAACATGATTGAGGCCTTCCTAAAGATATATCAAATAAAAAATAGGTAATCATCACCATACCACCCCCAATCCAACGTGCGGTCGAAGTCACAAATATAGAGTGGAGAACATCTTAACTAAATTTGTTAATGTAGACAGGGAAAAATTGGGTGCCAAGGCTACAGAAGCGGTTTGGGCATACACACCTTACGGAAAACCACCACTGGTTTTCCCCATATGAATTGGTATACAAAAAGAAGCCATTGCTACCAGCTGAATTTGAGTTATAAACTTGGAGAACAACACAAAAGATTGGAATTGAGTTGGATGAAGCCCAACCCGAGAGATTGATGCAACTTAATGAACTTGATGAGATGCGTGTTGAAAATTTTTGCACTTGTGCAAAAATGGGCAACTTGAAACTTTGTCATTATGATGAAAAGTCTTGGGTGAAGTATACCTAAGCTAAGGAAGTTTTTATGTTATTTGTTACTGTTGAATTAGTTACAAGATTAAATGAAATCTGCAGTTATGTGTGTTGTCACAAAACAGAATAGATCACATAGTCTGCAATTTCATGCCATCTTTAGCAAAAGAACACAAAGCCCCAAAGGACAACTGTGTTGTCTTGATGAAGACGACAAATTACAAAGTAGGTGAAGTGTTGAGTTTTGAAGTAGCAAACATAAATACAGATATCAGAAAATCAGGGTTCATTACTGAATGTTACAAGTTCTCATCAATGTTCTTTCCTTCATGATTAAGACATTCAATTATGTTACTTGAGTTGTTTAGTTCATTATACAATCCATATAGAGAAGCTAGAATGCAGAAAGAAATATACAACTCATTTACGAAATTCAATGTTTTATTCATAAGGAATTTTCAAATGTTTCCCACACAAGCCGTGGGATGTAACTGGAAAGTAAAGTACAACTACTAAAATAAAAGGTACACATGCATGAAAGAGAAAGTAAAGGAGTATGAGTGAACCCATCATTGCCTTGGGGTTTCTTTCTTTGATTGAAAACATCTCCGTTTCCAACTTCTTCTTCATCTCCGTTGTAGAAGCCATTATACCTGAAAAGAATAAACTATCAGTTATGATCTCAGGGATCAAGTCCTATTCCTACACTGTCCTACTTCGTGCATATGAATCTCTAATAACAGGAGATGTAGTTTACTTGAATAACAAATTGCATACATGCTTTATTCACTCAGAAGGAATGAAGAAGAGAAAATAAGAAAACATGGACATAAGAGAGGCCAAAAAGCCTAATTATTTTCTAACTATTTTCCTAAGTGTGCAGGTACAGGGTGTAGCCAAGGAAAAATAGACAAGTCATAAGTGCATGAAATAAAAGGAAGAATGTAACTCAAAGTTCCAATGTAATCTGCTCTGAAATGGAAGAAGTTATAGTGTAGAAGAGAAACTGGAAATAGAAGAACACTTTTCGATTGCGAGATAAAGGAGAAGAATCGGGTTTTGTGAAGTTAACTAGAAAAGACAGTTACGAGTGAAAGGAATGGAAACAAGATTCGGTGAAAATTTTGGGCTTCGCCATGTAAAAGACATTTACAACTTTCCATCATGTTGCTTTTAAATATTACATGATTTAAAGAGTTATTTAAATCGAACAAGTGATACAGAGAGCGAAGACACATGCTATGATCAAGATAACACAACTATGATGTCTCATTCTATTTACCTATCTAGCTTCAAATATGAAGTGTCATAATTATATATTCTAAAATCAGAAGATACAAACTACTACAACATAATAAAGGAATGAAGTTATGATTCTGGAAAAATTATGCCACGACTTTGCCATGAAAAATCAACATTTCAAATTTTCCAGCATACATATAAAGCTGTAATGAAGCTCAAGCATAGTATTGAAGCACAAAAGAAATGGAAGTACATTATTTTGACAAAACTTAAACTATTCGACATGCAAAAATTTATGAAGCAGAGTTTCCAAAAATAATATTTCTAATAAAGAGTTATAGAAAATAGTGAGGAGTCAAAGTCAAGCTCATAATTTTACAATATGGAGCCACCCTATAATCTGTTTTCAGGAATAAGAGTTACATTATTTTCAGATAGTCAAGAACATTGATATAGTCAAGCAGTCAATAGATAAAGTTTTCAGAAACATTCAAATCTCACCAAGTTCAAAGATGGTGTTTTCATAATAAGTAGTGCAATAAGTCAAGGCAACCATCAAAGCAAGACCACTATTCTAGTTCTGAAGGACAAGGAAAAGAAATGATGGAATTATTTTGGAAATGAGATTTTGGTATCTCAATAGAGCTCTAGAATAGAGGGATTACAAAATATAAAATCAGAAGATCCATTTTTACTCATCTTAGAGCACTAGCTTTTAGTTGAAGCATGGAAATAAGCTATAGGTTACAAGAATGTTTTCCAAATAGAATCCATTTTGAAAAGTAAGAATCAAGTACAACTGTATCATTTGAATCCCTTAAGTAAAGATAACAAGAAGTATACATGATGCTACAGTAAAGTCAATGAGCTCATTTAAATGCAAGATTCATAGTTAACTAGACCAGAAAAAACCACAAAAGGTCAAAAGGATCTCAACTTCACCATGGCTCAACTCAACAAAGATGAAATACATAACATAATAGTCTGGGTTTGCATCAAAATAGAATAAGATACCGGAAGCTCAAATGTAGAGAAAACCCCAAGGTATTAAACATCAAAGAAAAGGAGTTCTACACAAGGATGAAACACCGAATAAGTGCAATGTCTAATCAAATTAGGGAATGCAGAGATTAAAACAATGTGAAGTGGATTTCAAATTTTCAAAGAAGACATTATAATCCTCCAAACAGATTGTAGAATAAAAAAATGAAGAAATCCGAATACCCACATTGATAAACCTTCATATCTAGTGAGGTTCGAGAAAAATAGGAATACCCTTTTAGTATTCGAACACAAAATCAAACGGAAAAGTTTTGAATCAAAATTCATACACATATGAGTTAAAGAAATATTCAATTATTTCAGAAACTATCTTTCCCATTAAACTCAGTTTCCAGTTGCAGATCTGAGGAAGTAAATACAGATTCTGAATTTAATCAAAAGCCCATTAAATGGGTATCAAGAATCAGAATAAGAAATAAGAACTTACCGCTTTAAATTGGAGTTGAGAAAACCCTCGAAGGATGAAGGATCAGAGCCCAAAAAGAAGAACCCAGAATGGGTTTCAACTCAGAATCCCCAAAGGAATGAAGAGATCACATAGAAAATGCAAGGGAAAAAAATGATTATCATTATTTTGAATTCAAAATGGCAATGAAAAAAGCAATGAAACTTAGGAGGTCGATACTTACCATCCTCTCATCAAACAATGATGATAATAACATGGTGTCAAGCTCAAGTTCACAACAATGGCGACACACACTCACAACCACCTTGCTCAGAAAGCTCTAACAGAGCAAATACAACTCAGAGCCTAGAAGTCCAACCAGGGTTTGAAATACAAATCCAGAGATCGAGAGAAAAGAACAGTGTCTACAAAGAAACCTCACAAAGCTCCGTAGAAGATAGAGAACTATTTTTAGAAAAGATGAGCTTGAATCTTTCTCAGAAAAAATTAACCGAGATCGGTTGAAATCAATAATGGCGGACAAGAGACCACACAAAGATCTTAGTAACAAAGAAACCTCACAGAGCTCACAAAGAAAAATGGTCGACACTTCGAAGGAAAAGCTTGTAAATGAACTAGATAAATCTCGAATAACCAGAAAATGTTGGCCATGAAAACCTGCAGATAGCTCCAGAGAAACAAGAGCAACAGAGAATCATTTATTCAGAGGGCCGAGCTCAAAAGATTTAAACAATGGCGTCTGAATTTTTTTTTCCAGGGCTTTGCCCGCATCACCAAAAACCAAATGAAGTGATCTTTCTGGGTCGAGTTCCCTTTACCACCCGAACCCAAGAAGTGGGTTAACTCTAACTCGACCACGGTAAAGGATCAACGATCACAAAACATCAAGGACACAAGATCAACGTCCTCAGATCAATCACAATAATCAATGCAAACCACCTGGGTAAGATGCCACCGACAACATTCAATGCGGGCCAAAACCCTAACTACAGGTCGAAATCGACGGTTTGTGATTAGACATGACACAAAATCCACGGCCTGAAATCATTGCAACAATCAAAGCAAACTCAACCGAGTTGATGCCACCGAAAAAGCATATGAAAGGGGTGAGTCATCGTGCAAAGGGGGCTTGCCCCATGATTAAAACAAAAATCATTGCTTTCTAACCTTTCTAAGGTCTTAAACTATATGTTCCAATAATAAAAAAGTGGGCTGACCAAATCATACCATTTATGATCACCAAAAAGGTGAAATACCAACTATACACTTTCAAATGTGAAGGCCGAAAGATATGCATGCACGTATTAATCAAAAAAGGGGAGGCAGAACTATAGTATGACATGTGTAATGTAAAATGGTCACCCTTTTATACTTGCTAAGTCCACAAAGGTGGCCAAACCTGGTAATGTGAAGGTGGTCCCCACTTCAAGGAGCTAGAGTTGATTTGTAGAGTGTCACTCGTGTGATCATTTTTAAAGGAGATGTCAATATCATAACATGTGCACATAGCAAGTGGTCCCCACAGGATGTTTATACTTTGCAAAATATTACAAATATTGTAATTATTTTGTTCTTGAATAGGGAGTTATTTTTGCATGCTTCATAAGAGGTCAAAACAGAGAAGAAGACGAAGTTGCATGCCCATGAAGAGAGATTTGCCTAGCCAAGTAGAGCCAGTCATTTTTCTACCAAAATTGAGAAATTTTGAATAATACGGTATGAGTATCGGCAACTAAATTTTTTTCATAAGATTTATATAAAGTATGTTGGGAAAAATTATCTCGAATATGTATATTAATAGTTTCCTTTAAATATTTGGAGAGGTCGATCTCCCCACACACGTGTTTTTGTGGGTGGGCCCATGGCATAGAAATTATGTTGTTCAAAGCATATGAACCTAGCAAATGGTATGATGAATTGATCAATAAGTTCGCAAATAAGGGGAGAGAGAGAGAGAGAGAGAGAGAGAGAGAGAGAGAGAGAGAGAGAGAGAGAGAGAGAGAGAGAGAGAGAGAG
Source organism: Taxus wallichiana var. yunnanensis (assembly GCA_018340775.1). NCBI lineage: Eukaryota > Viridiplantae > Streptophyta > Pinopsida > Cupressales > Taxaceae > Taxus > Taxus wallichiana. The sequence goes on from CM031237.1 coordinate 919,609,845, forward strand.
AGAGAGAGAGAGAGAGAGAGAGAGAGAGAGCTCTTGATACTTATATATCTTGGTTCCAATGATAGAAGACAAATAGGATAATATATAAAAACCATGTCCATGGTTAAAAATAGTATTTCTATATTCAACAAAGAGAAAAGAGAAAAAAAAGAAATTTAGTCATATTCTACGCACGCTGAAGTTGAACAACATAAAATTGCCAATGGTTATGGACCCATCTTTCAAGCATTCATTTGGAGGGGACTTGACAAGGAAAATACCCTAATAAAGAAAGAGATTCAAATTAGTTGAAATATTTGTCAACTTCAAGTAAATGAAGCGCATTGGGCAAAGACTCCTCTTGGCTAAGATTGCTACATCGTGATAAACCTTCAAGATATTTTTTCTCATTTGTTTTTAATACATGGTCATCCAGAACTCCGCCGATGCTATTTGTACCATTTAATACATGTGTTATGCAAGTTCCCATTAATTAATTTTTTTTTTTTTTTAAATTGTCACCCTAAAGATGAAGTCATGATTGATTTAATAAAATAAATATATGCAATGAACACTATTTTATGCTTGGATTAGATGATCAATCGTACAAAACATAAAATACTATAACACAATGCTCATAACAAGCAAACCACTTTCATTTTAATAAATTAAATTCACTTAGAAAGATTAAATAAAAATCACTGATTCCAAAACATTTTCCCATTTTAATTTTTTTTTAATAAATAATGTTGACAAAATTAATTTTATTTAATTAATTCCTAATAAATGCCTCCTCGTGAGTTGGGTCAATGTATATAGTAACTAGTTTCTAAATAAACAAAAAAATATTAATATCACCCTATTTGATATTTGAAAAGTTATAATTAAAATATTTCAAATTATTAATATTATCTCATTAAATATTTAAAATTACAATATAATAATTTAATATTTTCAATGTAGCACATATAATATTACGTATTGTGTTCTTCGATGATAACATGTATTAAAAACAAATCTATATCTACAATCATTTCTCCTTAAAATTTGGATCTAAAAACCTCTTAGTCCTGTACACTGTCGCATTGGGACAATTTGCGGAAGGATGGGTGGGAGCGTGAATCAGAGGAGAAATGAAAAGATGAAGCAGTGGATGCACTATTCCCTTATCCTCGCGCTCTCCGTTTACGTGGCGCTCGACCTTTCAATCCACCACGGAACCGGAAGCGGGATTCATTGCAATGGGGGATGCATTGCAATTGGAAGGGAAGTCAAATTGGGCAATGAGAGTACTGACCTGTGTGCCACCAGAGACGGGCACTACTCAGGGCAGGCGGAGGAGGAGAGGGCATGGAAGCAAATGAAGTGGATCGGGGAGGCGGCGTCGTGCAGGGTTAAGGGCCATTTCATAGAGAAGCTGGATCATGTCAATGATTTCAGGCGAGGTTACGCCCTCAAATTCACCGATAACGTGGAGGACAAAACCCATCTGTTGCCGTGGCTTTTGGCGTCTAGAACAGGGGAGCTTGGGCTGAGGAGGCGACGCGTATACCTCGACTTGGGAGCCAACAGCTTCTCCTCCAGCGTCGACTGGTTCCTCCGAATGTACCCCTGCGACTTCACGGAAGTACACGCCTTCGAGATAAACCCTTCGCTTTGGCGTGCCCCTACCCAGGTGTTCCACGAGGATGCCAATCTTCTGCCGGGTCAGAGATCGAATCCCATCCGCGTCAATTCGACTCCCTCCATTCCTGAGTGGATGATGGAGCGCGTGAAGATACATTATCAGCTTGTGTCCGATCACGACGATCCATCCACGAAGGCGATAAATATAAGTCGGTTCATTAAGGAAGAGCTGAGGCTGACGCCTGCAGACACCGTGGTGGTGAAGATGGACATTGAAGGCGCGGAATGGGGCATTCTGAGGAAGTGGATGGATGACCCTGAAATGCCTCTCATTGTGGACGAATTGTTTGTAGAAGTGCATTACGCAAACCCTAGCATGAGTATGTATGGGTGGAATGTGTTCACTCCCCATACCAGGGATGACGCTTGGAGGATCATGGCTGATCTTAGGTGGCATGGCTTCTACGCCCATTTCTGGCCCTGAACTCACTTCTTCCACAAACTATCATCTCCATTCTGTGCATCCCTTTTTTAATTCTCCTTGTGTGTCGGTAGCTCCTATAGAGCCACGATAGGTACATCTTCTTAAATCAGCGTCAAAATATATGTTTTTAGAAATTATTAGTCCACTTTATTTATTTACAAGAAGGATGAAGCATATTTCTTTGTTCATTCAGACTATGATTGGGTCTTTGATTTCAAAGTAACGATGTAAAATTTGTTGACGACAAGTCTTTTGGGTACTTGTAGAACAGTTTTAAACTAATATTTTTAATTAAAATGCAATGTAACACTTGTTGCTCTATATCAATTATGAACACGTTTGTAAATTATTAGGCTAATTAAAATGTAATAGAACACTTGTTGTTTTATATCAATTATATAAAATAACTTGAACACTATATAAAATAACTTGAACACATTTGTAAATTTTTAGGCTATAAACATTTACACAAGCTATTTATAAAACTTTTGTGAAGTAATCTCAGTTCTTCCATCTGCTTCCATTATTACACTCCGAAAATTCATAATCATGCCACTCGTTACATTATTGTGGCTTAGCACCACCTCACCTTTGCGCACACATCAACTACCTCATACACCGCACTCCATTTTGCTTCTCCTCTACCTCCACATTCCACCACCAACTAACTTTGATGGGATAAAATTCAAGTTATGCATATCTGATATACCAAATGAAAAATTATTGAAATCTTAGGAAAAAGGAGTACATCTTTTATGCGCCCATTCTACAATTAGAATATGTCAATACCAAAGACATCTACTCAAGAACAGTTTTCCAACAATAATATGTAAAGTATCATAGTTTGAGAGATGTGCGAAACTCACCTTGATATGTCGATGGTGAGAAGTACTTGAATCAAATATCCAAATGTGTTAAGATCCAATGCCCATGTTGATAGTGATTTCCCTTTTCATGTGGAGGGACAAGAAGAAGAGCCATGAATCTAATTACATTGTTTCACTACCACTTCCGAGTGCATTTTTCTTTGAACATCTAGACTCAAGTTGATTTCTCTTACAAAAACAATTCACAAGGCTCAATGGTTCTCTGAGGTGAGACTAATTTGACATAGTGAATTTAGAAGACTCTAAGGCGGATTCTATTATATTATTAAAGGGATTAGTCTAGAGTTTTTCCCTTAGAAGAACTAGAAAGTAATGTGTGACCATAACTTAGAAGGACATCTAGAGAGATCAAATGGTTTTCTCACTAGTAAGTTACTCATAAAAGAGATCAAATGTGGAAATGTTAAACTAAACACCTAGTACATCCATAATGGAATAATAGGTGGATGCAAAGACATGAAATGGACCCTTTAGTTTTTAAAAAAAAGAAATAACCTCTTTATCATACTTTATATTTTTCATATGATTTTGATTGTGAGTGAACAAACTTGAACTATGTAAAACTTCAAACTATGGGAAAGGCATTAGGCATAATAGAATACAATTATGGATCTAGTTGAAGTTTCTTGAAATTTAAGAACTTTACCAAATATATTTTCAATGTTTTTCCATACTTCTTTTGGAGTTTTGAGAAATTTGATGTGAAATATAAAAGTATTAGACACCCAAAGCATCAACTCATTTTTAGGAATATGCATTTCTCTTTTATCTAAAACCAAAAATAGAACTAAATCTTGAAAGCCTCTCTACATTAATCCCTCTAATTACAATATTTGTTTCATTTTAGTTGTCCACGTATGGTTTATAGCTATTGATGTTCAAAGATTCAATGGTTTTAGACTCAACCATGTCCTAGGAAGAACATAAAGGAAAGTAACAAGGCATATGACATAAAAACTTAAATTATGTTATGTAACCCCTTATAAACTAGTACTAAAAAAAAGTGAACCCCTAAACAAAAATAAAGAACACTTTGTGAGAGAAGTACCTATACAATAAGAGTGTGTCAAAATATTATTTACTACATGGCATGATTTAACAACAATAAAATTACTGTTATGGAAAAAGACATCTATATGCTCCTTAAACTAAAATCGCAAACCCAATGGTGCAAGGGAAACACAAATAGGTAATAGTCGATGTGGAAGGTACTTGCACATGATTGTCGAGAGAGAAAAATAAAATGATGAGATATAAGAAACGAGGAAGGTGTTGAATATGTATATGTGATGGTGGATTCTTGATGCAATTTGTTTACACCGTAACTCAATCTATTTTATATGGAAGGTAAAAATAATAAAGACAATGTAAGGGTTTATAATAGGGATTATCCTAATCTAATTAATTCATAATTAACCATTCATATTTAGAATAAAGCATTAATACTTGTAATAGTTGATAAAATGAGAAATAAGAGACCAAATGTGAAAGAGGAGAAAGAGACTTAGCTATATATATCATAATAGAAAGGATCTAGATATACATCCAGGAGGAAAAGATAAATAAAGACTCAATACTCTTCGGTGTAAGTTCTAAAATTAGAAATTGAGTAAGTACTATAAAATTATCATATGGTCATGAATTGGGTGTTACACTCTTGGACCCTTTGGTAATTAGGGCTTAAAAATACTTATGTGCTTCACTTTCCTTGGAATGAGCTTCACTATATGTTTCTCTTTCTCATAGAAACATGAGATGACCTCTAATCACTTGCAACAAAGTATATACCTAGACACTTGCATAACTCTTCATGAAAGCATTAACAAATCAAAAATATAAAATATGTGTGTGATGAGGCTAAAATACCATTGGCGATTAATGTGAGTGGTCGAACCAATCTAGGTACTACACTACATACCCTCGTGTAGGATTGACCCTTGTGTAGTTCTTATGGGTACTTATGCAAGTGTTAATGCAATATACCCAACCCCTTAGGCATGTTGTTATGTCTCTTGAGACCAATATAGCTGGATAATTATATAGTAAAACATGTACCCAACACAATAGTATTTTAATGTGGTGTGTCTTTGATCCGTATTGACGCACAACCCAATGGAAGCCACACTAATAATGGTGCTTAATGTGCGATAATAATAAAATTCAAAATGAAAGAGTTACTTAACACAAATAATTGTTATTTCAATTATAAATTGATACAAATTGGAAAACCCCATGACAGAGATGTATGCCCAGAGATCTATCTCTTTATTCAAAACAAGATACTTTATAGCTATACAAGGAGAATATGAAAAGAACTTGCTAAAATTAGAATATGAAGGGTTCCAGATGGGAACCAATAGGTCATCCTACATGGATACCATTCATATCCACCTTAGGGATGGATTTGAAAATATAGAAGTGGAAAATATGAAATTTATCCAATCATTACTATTATTTTATTAGCACCCCTTGCCAAGGTCATATCTCCTAGCCCGTTGACCGCTTTTTGTGAATCGAAAGAAGCGTTGGAATGATAACGAAACAAGATTAGCATGGGAAGCTTTGATGATGATTATACTATGTTTCATCATTGATATCGATGAAGCTCCAAAAATTCTCCGAGTCCCTCAAAATTGTAAAATAGTAAAAACACCGCTTAAAAACTTCTAAATCTAGATCTCTAGGACTTTCCAATTTTTTTTTTGGAAATATTGTTCCTGGATCATCCTCACCTATGCAACCCAACACTTTTTCCCTTACAATACTTAAAGTGAATGTGTTCTTGCTAATACATGGTTCTATGAATCTTGCATGCTTGCTAATACATGGTTATATGAATTTTGCATGTTTGCTAATGCAAGAAAGTCGGACTCTTTGACCTATTTGAGTTATTCAAACATGTATTAGGGAATTATCTAGTTGATGTGTAGCTTGAGAGGAGGAAATGATGGAGAGAAAATAGAGATTAGATATCTCTTATTCATTCAATGAATATCAGAAGCACGATACATATTATATAGGCGAGAAGCTTAACAATATTCCCCATAATAGTAGGAGGGGGTTACAACCTATGTGAGAAGAATGTGATATTATCTAATCTACACAATCTAATTATATAGAAGATATGCTACGTAACCTTATGCCAACATTCCCCCTCTTATTACATTATTCTTGCAAATATAACCCCTAAAAAGTTCAAATTTCACTTTTCCAAGGGATTTGGTGAGAATATCAGCTACTTGTGCTTCTGTAGGATAGTATTGGAGCTGAATGTGATGGTTCAAGACGTGCTCTTGAATGAAATGACAATCAATCTCAATATGCTTTGTTCATTCATGAAAAACTGGATTTTACACGAGCTTCAACACACTCTGATTATCACAATAGAGAATAGGTGACTGTTTTTCAGAATTCTTAGGTCATCCAAAATGTGACGTAACCATATCGCTTTGCACACAGCTCCTCGTGCGGTGTGATATTCTGCCTCTGTGGATGAGATAGAAACAACATTCTCTTCTTGCTTATCCACGAGATAGGTCCAGATCCGAGATGAAATATGTATCATGTGGTTGACTTTATGTCATCAATAGATCCGGCGTGGTCCGAGTCAACGTATCCCTGTAAGAAGAATTGATCATTCTTCTTATATTACAAACCATAATAAATTGTACCTCGACATACCTCAAAACATGCTTTCTTTGCAGTCCAGTGACATTTCTTCACTCCTGCATGAACCTGGAAAGATAGTTGACAACATAGCATAAGTCTAGTCTGGTATATGTCAAGTAGATGAGTCCTCTAAAAATTGCATGTAGAGAGTAGCATCTACTTGAGGTGAATCCTAGAATTGTGAAAGTTGTAAGCCTTTTTCCATGGGAGTGGATATAGGTTTACAATTGGACATATTGTACTTTTCCAGGAGTGTCTTGGCATATTTTATTTGGGAGACAAAAATGTGATGCTCCTTTTGCCATATCTCCAAGCCAAGACAATAATGTAAAGCGCCCCAAATCTGTCATGTCGAAGGTTGTTTTGAGATTATTCTTTACAATATCAACCTGATCTTCTGAACTGCCAGTGATCACAAGATCATCTACATACAGAACAAGAATGAAAATTTCTTTACCTACCTTCTTTATATACAAATTGGAATCTGAGGGGCTATGAGTGAACCCATGTTGCATAAGGTGATCATCGATCTTGATATACCATGCCCTTGGATCTTGTTTCAGTCCATACAATGATTTGATGAGATGACATACCTTCTTACGATGCTCTTCATAAAAAAATCCTTTAGGTTGGGTCATGTACACTTCTTCTTTTAGATCATAACTTAGTAAAGCACTCTTAACGTCCATCTGCTGAAGTCTCCATCCTTTCTGTGCTGCTAGTGTGCAAACAACTTTGATGGTCTTGATCTTCACAGTGGGTTCAAAGGTTTATTCATAGTCAATTACCTCTTTCCGAGCATACCCTTTTACTATAAGGCGTGCTTTATGTTTGTTGATGGACCAATCTTCCTTATATTTTGTCTTGAAAACCCATTTGTAGCCTATGGGTTTCTTTCCTGTAGGAAGATTAAAAAATTCCTACGTCTGATTTTTCTTGAGTGAGTCAACTATATCCATGGATTTCTTCCACTGAGGTTGATTGAGTGCTTCACAAACATTATCAGGCTTGGAGCTATTAATTAGTGAACTCATGAGTGCAAAATTTACCTCATTTCTTGTTTGACTTCTCATTTTGACTCGGATGATGTATCTGGGAGTTATTGCAAATGTGAGTCCTTGATGGTGCTTTGTACCCACTTTAGACAAGAAATTGGTTGCTTTTGAGAAGAAATGTGTCGTTTCCGTGTGGATTGATCTGGAGTCACATTCTCCAGTTCTCCAAGGTCAACAAATATCTCTCCTGGCAGCACATCTTTTCTCTAAGTAGTCTCCTCTGGCTGAGCATCTAATTCAAAGACTAGTCGGTGAGAGGTGGTTTGTAATGGTTCTTTTTTGTAAAAACATATTCAAAGGATGACTCGTCACAAACCACGTCTCAATTCTCATATATTTTATTCATTTCAAGATCCATGAGACAGTATGCCTTTGAGGTAGTGCTATAGCCAAGTAGGATGCATGGGAGCGTCTTTGGCTCAACCTTCTTTCTCTTCTTGAGATGGGACATGCATATATGTTGTGTAACCAAATACTCGTAAATGAGAAATTGACATCTCTACCACTCCATACCTCTTTTGGAATTTTACTTTTTAGAATCTTTGTCAGGTTCCCTAAGAAGATATAAAGTTTTCTGTAATGCTTTAGCCTAATAATGTTCCTCTAGCTTTTCTAGTTGTTAGCATGCAGTGAGCCATCTCCATCACTGTGTGATTGTGACACTCAACAATGTCATTTTGCTGGGGTGTGTAGGGAGTAGTGAGGTTCTGCTTAATGCCTTGTTGGTTTAAGAAGGCCAAAAACTTCTTTGATGTGAATTCCCCCTTGATCTGAGTGAAGTAGAAGAAGTGGTTGTCCAGGTCTCTTTCACAACACGATGATAGAAATTCTGAAATGTTGAAGAGCCTCACTTTTATTCTTTAGGAAAAACACCCACATCTTGTGAGAGTGGTCATCCAAGAATAGTTGGAAGTACTTGTATCCTAAAAATGAAGCAGGTAGTGGGCCGTTCAGATCGGTATGAACTACCTCCAGATGCTTCTTGGCATGGAAGGTGCTCACCTAAAACGGATCTCTGTGTTGTTTTCTTGCAAGATAGCCAGGGAAAATAGGAAAGGAACTAGACAATTTGGGTAGTCCATGGACCATTGATTTTGAACTCATCTCGTAATGAACTAACCGACAAGTGACCATATCTAAAATGCCAGAGGGTCAGTAGATTCTATTGTTAAGGTAGATAAAGCTACTGCAGAAGATGAAACAATATCTAAAGCAAATAAATTATCTTTTAGAAATGCTCTAGAAATAATCGTACCTTGTCTTGAGATCAAACATGATTTGATGCCATTTTGACAAGAAATTCTACCTTTAGGTGATGATTCAAGAGCTGAGTCACTGACAAGAGGTTGCTAGTCAAGCCAAGAAACATATAGTACCTTTGTAAGTGTACATTTTTGTGGTCCCAGAGGAATGGTGACTTTTCCTATTCCTTTTGCAATGTACTCTTTGTCATCTGCTATCCAAACCCAATCTCTAGTGGGTTGTTCGTTCAATGAATCAAACAGTTTCTTGTCACTGACATATGCTTACTTGCACTAGAGTCTATCAACCATACTTTTTGTGGGCTGAGAAGTCTGAGAGACTAGTACAAGGTTCTTACCACAATTGGCTCCTTTTGATGTCTCCTCATTAGATTCATCATCTTGTTGGGATGCGAGATGTCCCTTCTAATTTCTTTGGCGAGGATGTCATTTGGATTTTTGAAAATCTTCGCGCCCGGATGTGCTTGTTTGACTCAAAGACCCCTGTTTCAAGCCATTGTACCAGCAGTGATTAGTTTCGTGAGTGTTGGTTCTGTAAATGTGACACCACCTCTTTGAATTTTGATCTTTTTGTTGTTGATTTGGTTGCGCTTGAGTTGGCTTCTCTGGGGGACCCTTCTAATTCTTCTGGCCATGGTATGGATTTGAGAACATGGATTTATCCTGAGTCTCCTCTTGGGCTGAATTGATGGCTTCTTCTTGTTACAGCAAGTGCACGAGCTCTTTGAATGCCACTATTTGTTTAATTACATTCAGTGTTGTAACGAACACCTAGAATTGAGAATAGAGTGTTGTCAAGGTGATCGGCATGAGAATTTTTCGTCCCCACCGTTTCATCGAGTGCTAATAACTCCGATCTTAGCTTAGCCATGCAATGTAAGAACTCCTCAAATTTCTCATCTGACCCCATAGAGAGGGTGTTCAATTTTGATTGAAGATGGATGATGTTAGTCTGATTTTTGGCTTCATAAATAGTTGTCAACTTTTCCCAGGCCTCCTTTGGTTCCTCCGCATTCCAAACATGCGGTTGTACATCGTCAGTGATACTGAGCATTATCAACATCAAGGCTTTGGAACTAGCCATCTCATACTTCAATAATTCATTAGTGGCTATGGGGACTGCACAGATCCGGTTACGATGCCCCATAATCCTTCAAATTGAAGGATCGTTCGCATATTTGTTTTCCAGGCTGCAAAATTTGGCCCTTTAAGTAACTGAGCATCCGAGAGTAGAATTTTTGGTGCAGACATTGGAATAAAATAAAATAATTTTTTTATTTAATTATTGATTTCCAAGAGATATTACAACTTTGACTCACTGATGAGAAGTAATAGCTCACAAATGCTCTTGATACTCGTGTGCTAGAGAGACGATGACACTTTTTGGGGCATTCTTCTTCATCTTCACAATTGGCATCGTACCCAGATTCTAATTCCTCCCGAAATCACTTTGTTTGGTAGATGACATCGAAAAGGAAATAATCCAAGAGTCCTTTGTGAACCAGTTCATCGAAGACAAGGTTTTGTTAGCTTAATTAATACATCCATCCTACACGCCACACATACGGTTACTCTTAATCGTCCCTGTGTAACTGTTCCTATAGGCTTTATATTCTTCCTGTCCACAGTTTTTCAATTCACGCATTGAATAAATAAGTCTTCTCTGCCATCATTGGTATCAGAGCCCGTTTTCTCTCTTCAGTGTGTGTGGAAGATCATTGGTATTTGTTTTTGTCCTAGCAGAGCTATTTGGCATTTAGCATTTCCAGTGCATAGTTGTAATGAAATTACTTGTATAATTCAGATTAAGAGCAATAATAGAACACCAAATAACACAATATTTTAGAATAATGATCTCAATATGCAATTAGAATAGCTTTGCCACTTCAAGGGGGCAACCTCCAAACCATATAATAAGACTCAAATGCTCAAATGATAATGAAATACTACCTATAATCCCCTATATATAATATTCATATGATATGGCCATCACCAAGGCTGACCTATTAAGCATGAGAAAGTATAAATGATATGGTAAGCCACAAGTCGGCTACTCATATCCTAATACAAGCAATAGGTTAAGGGCATAGCATGCCCTTCCCCTTCAAACCAATGTTGTCCTCAACGTTGAATAATCTTGGATGTTGCTGCAAAAAACCTTCATCCTCCCAGGTGGCATCTTCTATGCTCAGATTCTTCTACTTGATCAGATATTCCTTAATGTCTCTAGTTCTTAGCCTCTTAGTACGTGTTTACATAATCTTCTTTGGCTCCAAAATGATTCTTTCTTCCTCGTCAAGTTCTGTAACTTTTTCAAGGCTTCAAATTTATGTCCAATAACCTTCTTCAGGCATGAAACATGGAATACTGGGTGTATGTGTGAAGATGGAGGCAACTCTAGCTTATAAGCAACACTACCAATTTTCTGTAGAACCTGATAAGGGCCATAATATTTAGGAGCAAGTTTGTTTTCCTTTTTATGTTGCTTTAGGGACATCTGTTTGTAAGGATGGAGACGTACAAAACCCAGTCACCAATTTCAAAATGTCTTTCACTACGGTGTTGATCTGCTTGTTGTTTCATCCTATTTTGTGCTAATGCTAAATTCTCCTTCAAACTAGCCAAAACCTGTTGTTGATGTTGAATGTGTTCCTCAACATCTCTGACCTTAGTTTGCACCCTCAAGGAGGAAGTGATAGAAGGTGGATGGTAACCATATAATGCTAAAAATGGGGTCATTTGAGAAGAGGTATGAAAAGATGTGTTATACCACCATTCTGCCAGTGGTAGCCATTTAATCCACCTTTCTTGCTTATTTGATACAAAACAACGTAAATACCCCTCTAAGCATTTGTTGACCACTTTTGTTTTCCCATCAGTTTGAGGATGATAAGATGAATTGTGAGCTAGCTGAGTACCCAAACATGAAAATAATTCCGTCCCAAAATTACTTTTGAAAATAGGATCACGATCACTTACAATTATCTTTCGGGTTCCATGTAGCCTTTGAATCTGTCTCCAAAAAATAGATGCGAATGTACTGGCTGCAAATGGATGTGATAGGGCACAAAAATGGGCATATTTTGTGAGTCTATCCACAATCACGAAAATAACATTCTTACCCTCTGAACAAGGCAATTTGGTGATGAAATCCATGGAGACCTCCTCCCATCTCTGGATAGGAATTGGTAAGGGTTGCAACAAACCTGGTGTCTTAATTATTTCCCCTTTGTTCTATTGGCACACTAAACACTCTGATAAAAATTTTGTGCATCCCCTTGAGTCCTTCCGAAAATAATTCTCTTTTTATTCTATGATATGTCTTCAAAACCCAAAGTGTCCTCCAACAGGTGATGCATGTAGCTTTGCAAGAATCTTATGCTTCAACTCAGAATCTTTACTCAAGTATAACCTATCCTTGTACCATAGGGCATTACATTTCCACTCAAACTTGTTAGATGTCATAGATCCTTGCTTGATATTCTATATTAGAGATTGTTTATCCTTATCTTGATTCCATTCCAATCTTGCTTCATCCACCCAATCGACCATCAACATGGACATTCCACGAGTAAGGCATCTGCAGATGTATCCCTTCTGGACAACGCATCAACTACTACATTTTCTTTACCCTTTTTGTATAGGATTTCAAAATCATAACCTAACATTTTTGTTACCTACTTTTGTTTTTCCTCAGATGATAACCTTTGCTCCAAAAAGTATTTGAGACTATCGTGATCAGTTTTTACCTTGAAGTGTCTACCCATGAGATAGGGCCTCCATTGCTTGATTGCATGAAGAATAGCCATCATTTCTTTCTCATAGATATGTTTGAGCAGATATTTTCCTTTGAATTGGTGACTCTCAAATGCAATTGGTCTTCCTTCTTGCATTAGAACTGCTCCCAATCCTGATCCTGAAGTGTCACATTCAACAATGAAGGTTTTTGAGAAGTTGGGAGTAGCCAAAATTGGGGTGTTGCACATGGCTTCCTTCAGCTGCTCAAAGGATTTAGTGGCTACATCTTGTCCAATGGAAGGCATCCTTCTTTAGCAATGCAGTGAGTGGGGTTGCTATTCTACCATATCCCCGCACAAATCTTCTGTAGTACCCTGTTAGTCCTAGGAACCCATGAAGATTTTTGAGATTTTTGGGCCTTGGCCATTCCACCATAGCTTTGATCTTATGAGGATCAACTTTGACGCCTTCATGGGATACAATATGACCCAAGTACTCAATCTCTTATACACCAAAATAACATTTGGATGGCTTTGCATATAGAGTATGTTTCTCCAAAACTTCCAACACATTATTTACATGTTGTAAGTGTTCATCCCATGTCTTCTTGTAAATCAATATGTCATCAAAGAAATATAATACAAATTTCCTTTAAAATGGCCTAAAAATAGTGTTCATCAAGCTTTGAAAGGTTAAGGGCACATTTGTAAGACCAAAAGGCATTACCAAAAACTCATAATGGCCCTTATGAGTCCTGAAAGCTGTTTTATTAACATCTTCCTCTTGTATCCTAATTTGATGGTACCCCGAACGAAGATCTAATTTTGTGAAATAAACAACACCATGTAATTCATCAAGTAAATCATCAATTATTGGAATAAGAAACTTATCTTTGATGGTGTACTTGTTGAGTTCTCGATGTCTGACACATCCTCCATGTTTCATCCTTCGTACGTACCATGACCAGTGGTGAAGAATATGTACTCTAGCTATGCTTGATGATACCTGCCTTCAACATTTCCTCCACCATTTTCTCGATCTCACTTTTCTGGGAATATGGGTATCTGTATGGTATGATGTTAGGTGTTTGGCTCCATAGAATCAACTGAATGGCATGATCATGATCCCTAACTAGTGGTAGTCCCTTTGGAATTGCATAAAAAACAGATGAGTGAGCATCCACAATCTTCTGAAGATCGGGTGGCATTGAAGACTCTATACTTTGTACTTCTATGGAAAATATCTTTGCTATAAAGCCATCCACTCCTTTTCTGAGAAATTTCTGCATCTGATGAGAGCTAATAATCTGTGGAGACTTAGCTACCATCCCATTTAATTGTATTTTCCTTCCATCTGAATGAAATCACATGAAAAATTCTTGGAAATTCATCTCTATAGTACCTAAGGTTGTGAGCCATTGGACCCCCAAAACAATATCTACGCCTCCCATAGAAATAGAAAAAATAGGTGAGTCTAACATGTAGTATCCCATGGAAAGCTTGATACTATGGAAATTTCTGTGTAGTTGACTGTCCCACCATTCGCAATCATAACTTGCATTTCTAGAGCTAGGTAAATAAAACAATTGAGGCGGGCAGCTAACTTACTATTTATGAAGTTATGAGTACTCCCCGAGTCAATCAACACCGTCACCTTCTGTTTTTTTGAGATAGCCAATAACCTTGAGTGTTTGAGGAGTACTAATACTTGACAATGCATGGCAAGAAATTGTAGGTTGGTGATCCTCTACTTCATCTTCTATTGGTTCCTCAGCCTCTCCTATAATTTCAGCTTCCTCATCATCCTCATTACCTCCATCAATATAGAACAACTTCTTCTCAGCACATTTATGTCCCAGTCCATATTTGCTATCACAGTTAAAACATAATCCTTTTGCTCTCTTTTCTTCCATTTGTTGAGGAGTCAGTCTAATTGGCCTAGCAAATGAAGGGGAAGAGATACTATGGTCTCTGGTGTTAATGAAAGGTGGCCTCCTACTACAAAGAAATTTTTCCTCTGCACGACGTGCCATGATAATAGAATCAGAAAGCTTGATTGGATTAAACATACATACCTCATGCTCGATGTGGTCCTTAAGACCCCCAAGAAACAGGTCATTCAGATTCTCTTCTGGAATATTCTCCACCCTTAAGGATAGGTTTTGGAATTGATGCACATAATCTTTGGCTGATCCTATTTGCCGTAACTTTGCTAATTGACTAAAGTAGTTCTCTGAAACACTGGAACTATAGTGCAATTGCAACTCCTCGGTAAAAACCATCCAAGTGACACCTAGACCATTCTTCTACCTCTGAGCACATAACCAACGATACCAAAAATTTGGTCAGTTCAAGATATATGGATGCCAATGTCACCTTTTATCCTGATGGTGTTTGATGTAACTCAAAGAAGTTCTCCATTTGATTTATCCAATTCAGGGGATCCTTACCATCAAATTTGCACATATCCACTTTCGGCATCATGTTCCGTGGTTGCAGATAAGTTTGATTCTGATGGGACTAGAAAAGTGATCCCATATGGTTAGTTTGTCCATGATTTTTAACTGAAGGTCCTCCTTGGTTGATATGGGCCGATTTGGGCCATACTTGTTACCCTTTACATGTTGCATGATATCATCTAACCGATTATTGATTTGGGCTATGTCTCCTTTAGAGGCCATCTCAGATTGTACAATTCACAACTCATACTCAAGTTGGCAAACCTTATGATCAACTGTGGTAAACCCTAGTGCTGAGGAATCTGTATTTACCCCTTCTGACTCCATCTCTTCAATCACTACCCCATCTTTATCTGGGGTTTTACCTAGAGTAACTTGGATTCTTTTTGCTCTTGTGGAAGGCCCCACCATGATATCAAACCTTAGGGATTAGGGTTTTGATACAATTGCGGCGAAATAAGAAAAAACACGAGAAGATACTAATACTATTTTTTTGAGAGATTTCCAAAAATGTAAAGAACTTGACAATTTCCCACAATTTGCACCCTAGGGAGCGATTTTATGAAAAACCCTAAATTTGTAATAAATTTTGCAAAATAAATAAATAAAAGTCTGAAATTTTCAGGGAACCTTACTTGAATGCTTCACAACCGTAGTAAAACTATCTCCCACTAATTCTCTTTGATTAGCAATATGTGGCGGAAACAAAAAATTAGGGTTTTTGCCCTAATTTCGGCCCAGATCGCAGCTCTGATACCACTTGTAATGAAATTACTTATATAATTCAAATTAAGAGCAACAATAGAACACCAAATAACACAATATTTCAGAATAATGATCTCAATATGCAATTATAATAGCTTCGCCACTTCGAGGGGGCAACCTCCAAACCATATAATAAGACTCAAATGCTCAAATGATAATGAAATACTACCTATAATCCCCTATATATACTATTCATATGCTATGGCCATCACCAAGGCTGACCTATTAAGCATGAGAAAGTATAAATGATATGGTAAGCCACAAGTCGGCTACTCATATCCTAATACAAGCAATAGGTTAAGGGCTTAGCAATAGCAAAGAAAGTGACATTTCTTGATCAGAGCTTTAAGCAACTTGTGGCCTGACATGTGATAATATTAAACTGATCGTTAGACCGATCTCCATCCACTTGTGAGTCAAAGATTCTATTTTCTCGGTGTGCAGAGTTTAAAACCTATATGGAAACTAGCGTTGGAAATTGGTGTGCAAACCAGTGTTGGCAAAAGACCAACCACCAGCACCCAGGAGCCAAGGAGGAGCCGTGAGCAAGGACTTCCTGTGCAACCTGCAGATAAGAGAACTGAAGTATTTTATTTTACTTTCTATTTTTGGATGAGTGCGTGAAAGAGCACTGCTGCGTAGGAAATAGATCATTGAATTAGATGGGTTGTTAGATCAACATGTTGAAGAGCTATTCTTTTCAAAAAGATACGTGAAATTTGCGTGGAGATTAACTAAAGAAACAGCTGTGCACGTGGAACATTTCTCATTGAAGACACAATCGATTTATATTCTGGATTTGGTTGATGTTTCTTGTTATTTTCCAAGAGCGTGGGAGCAAGAAAGTTTACATTTGGCGCTAGAGGATGTGTTGAAATCTAGTGAAATCAGCACATGGAAGACAACCTGCAAAGAGGAAAAAGAATTACCTCACCACGTACATGTCGCACATCTCCGATGCCGAGAGTGTTACGAGAAACCCTTCTCTTTGGGTCACCTCTGAGAACCTAAGAGGACACCATCGGCATCTATTTTGCCTTGCTCAATGAATTGCTGAATACCGGCAATGTCTTATTTGACGAATTGGTGCATCAAGGATTGTTCGACTATTTCTGGTTCGACGTATGTTTTCAAGCATGCCATGAATCCATGAAGAATTGGAGCGCGGCTATGATGCAGATGATGAATGTGGAGTAAAACACCCACAGAAGCGTCTGCGTCTCACTGCATGAGCTTATAGAGCCCATCTTTGTGATAGGTTCCTTCAGTAAGCATTGTAACTACTTTTGAACAATCAATAAATAAAATACAATTTTGAGTTTTTGAAAATGTCTGCACCTTGCATTTTTTTGTCGGATGCCTAGTTTCTCAAAGGGAAAAATTTCGCCGCATGGAAAACCAAGATGCGAACAATTCTTGAATTTGAAGATATTTGGGGGATCGTTTTTGGCACAGACGCCCCTCCCACAAATGCTGACATGTTGGCTAAACATGAAAAGGATGATGCAAAAGCATTAATGCTTATCACTTTGAGCCTTTCTGATGGGGTTCAACCTTACATTCAGGAAGCAACCACTTCCTCTACGACATGGGCCACATTGTGTACCCTCTATGAAGCCAAGAATCTGATGACGAAGTTACATCTTCAGAAAAAGCTTCACACGATGAGTATGCATGATTGCAAATCAATTGAAGCCTTCTTGTGGTGTGTGGCTGAGTTACACACAGAACTTTCTGCTCTCGGTGAATCGGTGGATGATAAGTTGTTAGTCCCACTCACCTTGCAAGATCTTCCTTCCTGGTTTCGAACACTGATCACCACATTAACCATCACTCAACAAGAGGTGAGTTTTGCCACACTGGTGAATTATCTCTAGCAGGAAGAAGCCATTCAAAATGTTCAAGAATCCTTCAAAGACAAGGCTCTCATCACGAGGCAAAAGCATAAGCCTTAGAAAGGGAAGTCAGCCCCTAGAATCAGAAGTAGCATCCATAGCAGCAACCTTCTCAGCAGCCACCACAACGGCCACCCCGTAGTAAAGCGTAAAAAATAAGGCGGATCGATGGTGCCACATTTTCTCCATGGATATGCACACGACTGCGAAATATTATTACAATGGTCGCAAGTATGGAAACTCTAGCGAAGAGAGCACTTCCAAAGAAAGGATATTCCAAGAAATCTCAATGGCATGCTCATAATTAGAGGTAGAAGGGTCATATTGTTGCTCAGCAGGATGCCACCTCTGATGAAGAGGTTCCAGACATAACTCATCTGGACATTGTCCTAGTCTCACAGACTTCATAGCCATCAGAAAGTGTCTGGTTGATTGATTCAGCGCCAACAAACACATGAATAGCAATAAGAAGTTATTCCATACCCTGAGTGACCAGCCCACTGGAGATCGGATCACCATCACAGATAATCAGGAGTATATTGCGGTGGGGATTGGTGATGTCATCATTCCTCTTGGGAAACAAAGATGTACACTCACGAAGGTGCTATATATTCTATGTTTGACCTCAAATCTCTTGTCTGTGAGTCAACTTCTTAATCATCAAATGCAGGTTGAATTCTTTGTTGAGAAAGGGGTCAAGTCCTACATCATTTCCCAGGGAGACTCAGTAATTTCTCGAGCATTTATGAAGGGCCATCTATTTGCACTGGATGCGGTCACTTCATCTAACATTGCTCTCTCTACTTCAACGGCGGAGTCCACTGCACTATGGCACTTTCGATATGGTCATCTTTTTCTTTGGGGCTCTGCATCAGCTCAGTGCCAAGGAAATTATAAGAGGGCTTCCTCCACTCTCCCATTCCTTACCTATTTTCTCAGGATGTCTTGCAGGCAAACAACACAGAGGTCCATTCAAATAGAGCTCTTATCATTCTACGGAGCATCTTTAGGTTGTACATATCGATATGTGTGGACCCCTGCTAGCTAGCTTCCAAGGTTTTGAATACTTCTAGCTCATCATTGATGATTACTCACAGAAAATGTGGGTATATTTTCTCCGAAGAAGAGAGAGGCCTTTGCCAATTTCCAAACCTTTTACCAACAAGCCATCAGCGATCAGAGAAGCCTTTTCTTCTCCTCCACTTAGATTGAGGGGGGAATTTATATCAAAGAAGTTCTTAGCATACATGAAGCAACATGGCATTCAACAACATCTAATCGCACCCTACACTCCCCAACGAATGGGATTTCGAGGAACATAACAGACTGTCATGGAGACGGCCCGTTGTATGCTCTCCACCACCAAGTTGGAGGATCAGTTTTGGGTAGAAGCAGTCCAGACAACAGTGTATCTACTCAACTGGGAACCCATGAATATCTTGTAGAACAAGACACTGGAAGAGGTATGGACTGGTTGTAAACCTTCTATCCATCATTTGAGAGTTTTTGGTTGTACTGCATATATGCATGTTCCAGATGAGAAAAGGAAGAAGATCGATCCAAAGACACTACCATGTCTTTTCTTAGGGTATAGTACTACCTCAAAGGCATATCATCTCATGGATCATGAGAAAATAAAATCTACAAGAGTCAAGATGTGGTGTGTGATGAGTCATCCTTTGACTCCCTGCCACACAATGGAGATCCAATACCGACCTTGTCACATAGATTTCTCACACATCTAGATGATGGGCAAGATGATTCTTCTCAGAGAGAAGAAGAGCTGAGTGGAGACTTGTTCGTTGATCTAGGCACACTGGAAAACACATCTTCACATCAACAGCAGTAGCACCAACGTCTGAAATGGGTCCAGAATACTATTGGGGATGCACACCTGAACTCACTTCTGATACTTCTATGGAGTCAGAACACAAAGTCAAGCCAGACATGAGGTAAATTTTGCACTCATGAGTTCAGTTGTTGATAGCACCGAACCTGACATTATTCATGAGGCATTAGACCAACCACAGTGGAAATAGGCTATGGATGCTAAATATGATTCCCTACTTTAGAATCAGATGTGGGAACTTGTCGATCTGCCTCTAGGTAAGAAATCCATTGGCTGTAAATGGATTTTCAAAACAAAATATAAGGCAAATGGTTCAATCGACAAACACAAAGCACAAATTGTTGCAAAGGGTTATGCTTAGCAAGAAGGAATTGACTATGATGAGACCTTTGCACCCACTATGAAGATCAAAACCATCAGAGTTGTCTATGCTGCAAAGACAATTATTCACTCTTCTTTCTTAAAAATAGAACAATAAACTTCAGTTTGACTGTAATGTAAGTAAGGCTAATAATGCCTATTTGTATTTGCATGCTCTATTTTTTCCTTTATCTATTATTAAATAAAGGATAAAAATACAATGTATGGGTGAGTTTAAGCCTTAGGCTATTTTAGGAAGAGGGTGAATTTTATTTTTGCTATATATTGTGTGCCTTTGCAAAGCACGGGAGAAATTCTGGAGGAATTTTTGGATATACAAGCATCTTGAAAATTTTTCCAGTTTTTCCCTTTGAGTGTGAAGTATTTTCTACCTTTCCAAGTTATTTTACAGTTCTTGTGTATGTTTCTATTAGTCTTGTGAATGCAAATTCCCTGATCAATCACCTTACCCTGCTGCAAATTCAATCTTTTACTCGCTTAATTTTAATGTGCATGTTAACTTATCGTATTGTTTTGATTCTCCTCGGACAAACAAGTGTTTTTACCTTTAGATATTCTATAGAAAACTATTGGCTCGTGCATAAAAATTCTTCCCATATCACTTGTGCATATACTCGATTAAAGCCCTCATACAAATTTGGTGTATACCTTAAGTTTTTTTAATTATTTTTCAGCTTATCGTTTACTCTCTAACTCCCAAAAATCAGTTTAGGATACACTAACAAGGAACCGACCTTGATACTGGAGACTCACCTCAAAATAGGTATACCCACAGACCTGAGGTGTTTCCATTGTATCTACGAAAGAGAGAGATCAATTGTGCAAGCTTAGAAAACTTGTAGCCATCTCTCTACAAGATGCACTTTCGAGAGATAACACTTTTGGCACGCCGTGGGACTATGAATTCAACTTGTTTCAGACTCCACAGAACTGATTTCAGACTAGTATTGCAACATGTTCCATGTCTAAAGTGACTACAAGATCATCGGTAAGAGGAATTCCTCCTGAGTTTGTTTCTTTACCTTTAAATTCTACTAGAAGGAGAAGGGTTGGTAATACTTTACCTTATAATAGACCTGGTTTTGATAACCCTCCTAATATTCCTTCACCACGTATCAATTTCTCAATTAATATCCCAGTTTTTCAAATGGCTATTCAACCACCAAGGAATTTTGTGACCTTTACTAATGATAGTCCATTAGTAATCTCAGTTTACCATGACATTCCTAATGCTGCCATGAAAAGTTTACCATCATTCACAGTGAAAATCAGGTTACACCAGCTGAACATATCAAAGATGTTGCATCCCTATGTGTAGTCCATAACATCACTCATGAAGACGTAGCTTTAAGACTTTTAGCTACATCTTTTAAAGGGCAAGCCTTGCAATGGTATAGAAACTTAGAAATTGGAATCATAAGAACTTGGGATGACTTAGGTGAAAAATTGCTAAAATAGTTCCAGGATAATTCAGATCATTTATCTCTTATTGAATAGTTGTCTACCATTAAAAGAGCTCCCAATGAATTTATGTCTAGTTTCACTATCTGTTTTTCCAGAACTTGGGAAAGAATTCCAGCAAGTGTCAAGCCTCAAGTGATCATGCTTTTCTTTATTATCTTAGAGCATTAAACAGTGATATCTCAACTATGATTCAGCCAATGGGTGGAGAAACACTCCCAAAAACCTATGATATTGCTATCCAAGATGAAAATAGTCTTATTCAAGCTGGAAAATTGGCACCAAGACCTTCAATGCCATTTTCGGTAGATTTAGCACCTATTCCTTAGCCTATTACAATCATATAACCTATTGTTGTAGCTCCATCAGATGATGTATTTAAAGCTTTTTAAACTATGAGAAATAAATCGACTTCGATTGAGAACAAGATTACATTACCTAGCAGACCCTATCGGGTTCCTTATCAAAAAATCAACGAAATTAGAAAAACAGGAGCCCTATCAACGAGAATCAAAATTATAGGCAGCCTTACCAAAGAAAGGTAGTTTGACCCAAAGGCTCCTAGTTTATCTAAAGCTTTAATCATTAATATGGCTATAGAAGAGTGGTGTCAATCTTGCAATCAACCTCATTCGGTTGCAACTTGCCCAAATAATTTTCTAAATCTAAATCTTGTTGCACAAACTCGATCTCAAACATTGTTCATGCCTTAAATGGAGGGTGGGCAGCAAGGAACTCATGTTCAAAAAGTGCTCGAACAAAATTTAGTTAGTTTTAATGAGGAAGATTTCATTGCGACATTACTAGGGCTCAAGGGAAGGTTGCTTTGAAAGTAAAAACAACAAAATAGGCCTATCTTGTCTACTGTCACTAATAAGACATATACAGCTCCAAAGTCAACTAACAACCCTACTGTTCCTAAAAAAACAAGTGTTCTAGTTGATAGAGGCCATCAAAAATAGCTACACTGATCCAAGAAGATTGTTTATATCTCATATATCCAAGATAGCAAGCGAGAATTAGTTTTCGCTAAGGCCTACGCTAAGACAGCTTAAATATATCTCTAAAACAGTTCCTTCTTTTAACATTGTTGATGTAATGAAAAGCATGATGTTAACATCTCAATGTGGGATGCTCTAAGTATTCCTGGACAACAAGATTTACTCTCTCGTGAACTAGCTAAGTCAGTAGCTTTATTCAAATACAACAAAAGGAAGTTCAAAAGGCGACATGGTCCTTCGAATGTTTGAACAAGACCGCATTAAAGAGGTTAAGTGGATGGTTTAGAAAGTTTTGAATGCTCATGATATCAAGAAGCCACCACCATTTTATTTATCACCGATTATTGGAGAACATATAGCTCGAATTACATGGTGGACAATGGTGCAAGTAGCATAGTTATGCCAAAAGCGATTACAGAAAAATTAGGTTTGCAGTATGAGCCTACAGAAAGGAGTGTCTTACAACTTGATGGAACTGCAACTAATATGGTTGGTATAATCAAAAATTTAGAAGTGATGTTACATGCTTTCCCAAATGTTTCTATTCTGCAAGATCTTACTGTTGTGGACTTGCCTCCATACTTTTCTTTATGCTTATCTAGAGATTTCACAACAAAAATAGGAGGTTATCTCTCTTCAGATTGGTCCTTATTTTTCACTACTCGTTATGGTACTAAAGTTACTATCAATTTAGAGCCATTAGCCATATTTCACATTGAGCCTCACTCTTCAAATGTAGTGGCTAATTATTCAACCCTAGATCAGTCTAATTTTGATGAGGTAGCTCATGTTTCAGCGTTAGATGGTGTTTCTAACATGTTTATGGATGAAAATACAGTGGAAGAACATGCTCATGATCCTTTTAAGGAATTTGAAGAACACATGTTTGGTGTATATTGTATGCATGAAGAAAATACACCACTTCCCTTGCTGTCCAAAATAGAAGATTCAGCAGAAGGGATTTGGAAGCTTCATTTTGATGGAGCTAAGAACAAGAAGGGATAGGGAGCAGGTCGATGCTCACTTCCCCAATGAATGAAAGGTATTTCTCAACTTTGAGTCTCCAATTTTCATGTACTTGTAATGTACCTGAATACGAAGCTTTAATTCATGGCTTACTTTGGGCCAGAAAGAAATGTATCAACATGCTATAGATTTTTGGTGACTCTGAGTTGGTTATTAATCAAGTAAAAATTTCAATGTTTTTAAGAATCCATTAATGAAGTCTTACAGACACAAAGTTTCAAACTTAATGGAAGATTTCAATGCTATTAACATTCAGTCTATTCCTAGAGCTGAAAACAAGCATGTAGATAGACTTGCAGTAGTTGGGGCTAGTTTTGAAGTGCTGGAACAAATTGAAAATAGAAAAATCTAGCCTCATATAAAGTTAATTGTCAGGCCCTTAGTACCTGATAATGAATCAAATTGGCAAGTTTTTGAAAGTGATGATCAAATCTGCAGGTTTTTGCAACAAGAAGTTGAGTTTTTGTAGTTAATCAAGATAAATTACAACACTTATATAGTGACTAGATTATTCAGTTAAAGAAAAATAAACTACCTCTCGGTTTTTCACATTAGAAGACATCTTCAACACTGACGATTAGTTAAGAAAGGTCAAGACTAAGATGTCAACCCACTCTGATAATTACGAAGAGATCTTAGTTGATGAAGGGAAAAAGTTATTTCTTGGAAAGGTATGTTCCTTAACTAAAAAGTAGTCATTTATTAATCTTTACAAAGAGTTTAAAGATGTTTTTTCTTGGAATTACCAATATTTGAAAGGATTTGATCCCAGTTTAGCACAACATACAATCAAGTTACAGCTAAATTCTAAACCTGTTAGATAGAAACATAGGCCTGTAAATCCTAAAATAGAGCCTTTAATGATGAAAGAGTTATCTAAGTTGATTGAATTGGGTATTATCTTTCCGGTTAAGCATTCAAGTTGGGTAGCCAATCTTGTTCCTATTAGGAAGAAGAACGGTGAAATCAGACTATGTGTAGATTTCAGAGATCTTAATAAGGCTTCATTAAAATATCATTACCCACTCCTGAATATGGATCATATTTTGAGAACAGTCTCAGGTTCAGATAGAATATCTCTTCTAGATGGTTAGAGTGGATATAATCAAATTTTAGTTCGAGAAGAAGATAGATACAAAACAGCTTTTACCACCAAGTGGGGTACTTATGCTTACAAAAGGATGCCTTTTGGTCTTTCAAATGTCGGTGCAACATTTCAACGTGAAATGGACATGGATTTCTGGAGCTTGTTAAATAAATGCATTCTTGTTTATTTAGATGATGTTACTGTATTTTCAAAATATTCTGAAGAACATCTAATGCACTTAAGGTAAACTTTTCAGTTGTGCAGAGCAATTTGAATATCTTTGAATCCACTAAAGTCTATCTTTTCAGTACATCAAGGCAAGTTACTTGGCCATATTGTTTCTAAGAAGGGTTTAGAAATTGATCCTTTCAGGATCGAAGCCATATCACAACTATCATTGCCTCATCATAAGAAGACATTACATATTTTTCTGGAAAAATCAACTTTGTTAGAAGATTTGTTCCATATTTTGTAGCATTGGTTAAACCACTCACAACTATGCTAAAGAAAGAGAAAACTTTCTCTTGGACCAGTGAAGGAAGAGAAGGTTTTGAAGCAATAAAAGTAGCTATCTCTCAGGCTCCTACTCTTGCAAATCCAAATTTTGATAAAGATTTTATAATGTATGCACTTGCGGAGAGTGAAACAATCTCACTATATTAACCTGTGTCAATGATGAAAATATCGAACAACCTATTACTTTCTTTGGACAAAGCTTGCATGATTACGAAACAAGGTACACATTTCTTGAAAAATAGGTACTTTCAATAGTCAGAGGACTAAATAATTTCAAGTATATGCTTTTGAACAATAAAATCCATGTTCTTGTTTCTCATCCAAGTGTGAAAGCATTCTTACTAAATAAAGAGTTGAATGAGAAAAGAGCAAACTAGATAATGAAGGTCATGGAATATGATGTTGATATTCGGGTTGCTAAGACGGTTCGAGGAAAAGGTTTGTGTGAACATCTAATTGCTGATATGGAAAAAAACAAGTTATAGAACCAGATGATTCAAAACAACATGCTGAAATTACATATCAACAATTAGAAATTATGGTTCAACCAGAAAATCAACAACTTGAGTCAGTTCAAGAGATCTAGGAATCAAGATGGATGACTGATTTGGTTAATTATCTACAACATGGCACCTATCTAGAAGGTATGGAAAATAATAAACAAAGGTATTTTAGATTACAAGTTGTACCTTATATCTTCATTGATAATGTGTTGTTCAAAAGAGATATAAATGGAATCTTGCTGCGATGTGTTGATTATGATAAAGTTCAGAAAATATTGTCAGAATTCCATGAAGGACCCATAGGAGGTCACTTCTCAGCACGTACCACAACCTTAAAAATTATGAAAGCTAGTTACTATTGGCCTAACATATTCAAGGACTGTTTTGAATGGATAAGAAAGTGTAAAAATGTGCTTTCTTTGTTGGAAAAGAACGTCTAGCTTCGCTTCCCTTGCAACCTATCTCAGTTGATCAACCTTTTATACAGTGGGGTCTTGATTTTATTGGCATGATAAATCCACCTTCATCACAAGGAAATAAGTAGATCTTAAGTACTACAGATTATTTTACATGATGGACTAAAGCAATAGCCTTGAAGGATGTTAATCAAGCTTCGATACTATCCTTTTATGAAGGAATAGTCTACAGATTTTGTGTTCCAACAACTATCATATCAGATAATGCTCTAGCATTTCTCGATGCAAAGATAATAGATTAGGTTTATCAACCATGGAATATATCTACGTTCTTCATCTAATTATTACCCACAAGGTAATGGCTTAGCTGAAAGTAATAACAAAAATATGTTAAGGATCATCGAAGAAAACTCAAAGATAATTAAAGAGCTTGGCCTCGATGTTGAATTCAACACTTTGGGCTGATAGAGTGACTCCTAAAAGATCAGTTGGAAATTCACTATACAAACTTGTGTACAGAAAGGAAGAAAAAATGTCTATTTCAGTTGAGTTACCTACATTAGATTTGCTACATCAAATGGATTTGTTTGAGAATGAACAATTGCATGTTCATTATGCAGAGTTAATGGAATTATAAGAGCTAAGAGATCAAGCTCATTTGAATATGGAAAAGAATTAGAAAAAAATGAAGAAGACTTTTGATAAGAAATCTAAGTTCAGAATCTTCAATGAAGGAGATATTGTGTTAAAATGGGATGTTGATCGTGCAAAGCCAGGAAGACACTCAAAGTTTGATACACTCTGGAGTGGCCCTTACATGATTTTAGCTTGCAAAGAACACAATGCTTTTCAGATTTTGAAGCTGAATGGAGAGGAACTTCCCATTCCTGTGAATGGTATGTTTCTCAAACATTGTTATTAAATATCTTACAATGATTGTTAGAGTAGGATTTCCCTTAAATAAGTTTAGTTCTGCACATTGCATTTTTTTCATTTCAATAAGTGCATTCATGCACGTGATCTAGTTTACTAGATCCTTTCCCAGCTTTAGTTTGTTTTGGAAGGGTTGGACCTTTCGGAAAAGGAAAATTTTTGTTACATGTTTAGACTCCATGCCCAATGGACAAGAGCAAGGCACTAGTCTTTAAGCTAGCAGGCAACTTTCCCCACAGGATCGCTAGAAATGTTGACAATTTTTGCACTTGTGCAAAAATGGGCAACTCAAAACTTCGTCGTTATGATGAAAAGTCTTGGGTGAAGTATACCTAAGCTAAGGAAGTTTTTATGTTATTTGTTACTGTTGAATTAGTTACAAGATTAAATGAAATCTGTAGTTATGTGTGCTATCACAAAATAGAATAGATCACATAGTCTACAATTTCATGCCATCTTCAACGCAAAAGAACAAAAGCCTAGAAGGACAACTGTGTTGTCTTGATGAAGACGACAAATTACAAAGTAGGTGAAGTGCTAAGTTTTGAAGCAAAGAAACATGAATACAAATATCAAAAAATCAGGGTTCATTATTGAATGTTACAAGTTCTCATCAATGTTCTTTCCTTCATGATTAAGACATTCAATTATGTTACTAAGTTGTTTAGTTCATTATATAATCCATACAAAGAAGCTAGAATGCAGAAAGAAATATACAACTCATTTACAAAATTCGAGTTTTTATTCATAAGGAATTTTCAAATGTTTCCCACACAAGTTGTGGGATGTAATTGAAAATTAAAGTACAACTACTAAAATAAAAGGTACACATGCATGAAAGAGAAGGTAAAGGAGTATGAGTGAACCCATCATTGCCTTGGGGTTTCTTTCTTTGATTGAAAACATCTCCATTTCCAACTTCTTCTTCATCTCCGTTGTAGAAGCCATTGTACCTGAAAAGAAGAAAAGAATAAACTATCAACTATGAGCTCAGGGATCAAGTCATATTCCTACACTATCCTACTTCATGCATATGAATCTCTAATAATAGGAGATGTAGTTTACTTGAATAACAAACTGCATACATGCTTTATTCACTCAAAAGGAATGAAGAAGAGAAAAGAAGAAAACATGGACATAAGAGAGGCCAAAAGCCTAATTATTTTCTAACTATTTTCCTAAGTGTGTAGGTACAGGTTGCAGCCAAGGAAAAATAGAAAAGTCATAAGTGCATGTAATAAAAGGAAGAATGTAACTCAAAGTTTCAATAATTGTTCTAAAATGGAAGAAGTTATAGTGTAGAAGAGAAACTGGAAAATAGAAGAACACTTTTTAGTGTTGGTTGGATATTTTGTCAATCCAAAATATGAGGTTCAACCACAATATATGGGATTAAATCCCTCCTCAAAGACAGGTGAGGCTGCCTGCTTATTACTAATCTAAAACACAACAAAAACAATATATACAGTATTCACACTAATCTAACCATTGGGGTTGGGATAGAATCCCGAAATCCATATCCACACGTTGGGAAGACGTTGTTTTTCTAAATGGACTGGGTAGGAAATTATTACAATGAAAGAAGCACAATGGAAAGGAAATGAGAGCAACGTATTTTCTTTCGAGTAAACACAGAGCACGAAATAATCATACGAGCTTTAGATCATAAATATAATGTCTGAAATGATTAGAAACACCAAGATGCTAAACAAAGAATAGCTTAAGATTATGAATGTAAGAACAATGTCTTAAGAAAGATATATCTCACAACACAAAGTTTGCAAAATAATATCAACTCCTATTCTTCAAAATGATTAAAAGAAAACACAAAGTTTTTCTTCTTCCCAATAGCTCCCAATATTTCAAAAATCTCGACCCTTTAGAGTGTACACACATCCCTAATTTATAATGGAAAAGAGTAGAGAGAAAATAGGATAAATCCTAGAAAATAGTCTTTTAACGAGAGTCCTATTTTGCTTGACTCTCACGCAGGAGACCAAGTCAAAATTTGCTTCCTATGTGACGAAACAGAAATGAAAAAGACATGTCAATTTCAAGATTGAAATGACATGAAACATCAAGACTTAGTCTGAATCGTCGTCTTTTTCTTCCTCATCTTTCCCTTCCTCCAACTGAGCCTGTTTATTCTGAAATTCTTGGAACTTACGGATTATACCTTGCATCTCATTTTCATCAGGCGCAGTGGAATGATCACTCAAGACTTCACACGTTTTGTGAGTGTCACTGGCACTACCAGGAAGCTTTTTCAATCTTTTGTTGAGCTTTCTCAAGGCCTCCAAAGAATGTTCAATCTTTACAAACCTGTCGATGATTTCAATACCAAATCCGTGAGTTGGTTCATGCTGAATAGATTCTTGGATTTGTTTGAAAAGATCATCGGTTGATAGGATGCTTGAGTTTCCAACTGACACTTTTACACAAATTTTTAACAGTTCTTCTTCCAGGTCACTTTTGCCATCAATCAACTGATCTCTTGATTCTCTCAATTTACCATAGGCTTCATTGAGAATCTTCACCCTGAACCTGATGGCTTTGGTCAGCTGGAAATGCTTATCCGCATGTGGGATGATGCCTTCTTCTACCAAGAGGTGTGATGGCATTTGCTTTAATGCCTGGAGAGCTTCAAAATCAAATCAAGATGTCCAATTTCTTGGGAGAAATCATCGTCCATCTTCTCTCCATCACTCTGAATGTTCCCCAAAGATTGATAGACTTCCACGACGTCTTGAATCACTTCCTTCCCCTGTTGGAGCAGTCTTTGGATCCATTCATCGACCACCCTTCCTTTTTTATTAATCTTCTCAATCGTAGGCACTGATGAGAAATCGAATCCGACAGGGACAGAGGAAGATGGTATGGATTCAAGGGGTTTTGAGAGCTTAAGCAAAACCTCAGTCAACTACTCCACCTTTCCTTTAAGCTCATCTCTGCTGTCTTTTGTTTCTTTCAACTTCTGGCACAACACGTTTGTGGCATCCCGTGCATCCTGTTGTGCTCCTTCCGTTGTCACCTCTCCTAGAGCCACCCTGGTTATCTGATAGTCAGAGGCTGTTATGTCCTCTTTGGTTTTGTCAGTTGTAGGAGTGGCGATCTCTGCAAACTTATGCCCTGAAGCGTCCACCAAAACCCTTGAAACTATTTTGGGTTTCTTGGCTGATTTAGTAGTAGAGGCCTTGAGTGAGCTAAAATCAAAGGCTGGTATGGGTACAATCACCTTCCTCTTCCTCGGAGTTTTCTCGAGTAGCCATTGAGGCATGTCAGAGGGAGTTGCCACTATTGTAGAAGTTGGTATCATACTTTCAGGAGGAGAGGGATCTAATGGCGAAGTGGGGATAGTTACCAGTGTGGCAGCAGATTCAATAAAAAGAGGCACAGGAGGGGGCGTGTTGGTGATTACTTTGGTACCAAGAGAGGGGTGAGAGTCCAGAGAAAATGCTGGCCATGATTGAAGAATTCGATGGGGAATGAGGAGGTAGAAGTGGTTGTGAGGGAGGAAGCGCAGATCCAGACTCCAAGGCCTGGGATGCAAGAGATAAGGTCTCTTCAGTTGGGCAGTCAACAAATGGTGAAACCAGAGGCTGGCTTCCTTCTCCTTCCAAAGAAATTTCTCCTATTTCTGGTGGCGTTGGTGATTCTGGCACATTCACCGTTTCAACTGGAGAAATAATCGAAGAGATTTCTCGTTCTCTTCTCTTCTTGACAAACTTGACCTTTATAGGCCCCTTAGAAGATCTTTTGTCTTTTCCCTTTTTGGAGGGCCCCGCCTCTGAAGCAACCAACTTTGAAAAATTATCATCTTTAAAACTCATTCCCCAAGAGGCGAGCCATGCTTTGGTGCGTGCAAGAATCAGAGCTGACCTATCTGTAATGGAGGCTTTTTCACTGATTGACCAATCAATAGGTGGGAAAACATATTGATCTTCATTCAGTCCATCATAGAAAGGTCCAGAACACTTTCATTATCACTAGTACCTTCTGGTAAGTTAGCAAGCTCAAGTGTTTGAATCTCAGCAAGTGTCAATCTGCTATGATCTTTTCTTCGACAATGAACCTCATCACGTAGATCAATCTAGATGTCCTCTATGCTTGGTCTGTGCAGGTGCAGAGTTCCATATGCCCTGAGGACTCCTCGAATATCAAACTAGTCTCGGGGCTTCATGTGCTTCTTCAATTTATCTTGAAGCTCATGGACAATGTTCTTAGCTTTCACCACTATTGGACAAGTATACCTTCCAATAGAAATTGGGAAAGATACGGCGGCCTTGTGTTTACTCTGTTGGAACTTGTGAAAATCCAACAATTGCCTGACCAACTCCATCAAGATTAGTTTGTCCCCTGGATATCTGGGCAAACAGAAAGGATCCCCAGGTACATGACTACTCAAGATATGTGAACTTCTTAAATTGCAAGAAGACACAACCCCATTTTGAAACTTCAGCCCATGCTTCATCAGATACTCTTGTTTTCCTCAGTTCGGGACTTAACCTGCAGATGTTCTCGTAAAAGAAGGCATCGTTTACCCTTCTGAATTGGTCTTGAGACCCTTTTCTTGTCAGCTGAGGGAAATACTGATAAACATGTTCCACTGTCTTGTTTCCCTTGGTGTCCAACCCGGGATAATTCCTCATACCGGCCACTGCATAGGTGACATATGAGGACATGTAAAATTTTCCTGTAGACAGGATTGTTGTCATTTGAGAATCTATCTCGTTACTGATAAGAGTACCCCAATCAATTCCCTGTTGATTCTTCTTAATAGTGATCATGAACTGGTACATCCATCCTTGGAAAACATTTGATTCGGGAAACCAAAAACCTGACTCAACAGAGTAATGATATCGTTGATTTCCTGAATGAAATCACTTCTGGGAACAAGTCTTGGGAACCTGGAAATAGCCGGTTTGGCTTTGATTAGGAACTTCTTATTCACATGCTTGATGCAATCCTCCTGATCATTGTCCCAAGCTTTTGGGCTGACTTGAGATCCATATCTCCATATTCTTCAAAATTAGGCAGCTTAAGAAGGTCATCAAAGTAACCTCCGTCCAATTTGATCACAACTTCTCCCGCCTGGTTTTTCACAGAATGAGAAGCAGAGTCATAATTTGAAGCACAGGCCAAGATGAACTCGGGGCACTGAGCGGACATAGGGAAGCCTGCTGCAAGAGGTAGGCCACTGCCGACTATCGATTTCATCCATGGAGTTTGAGAAGGGCTCTTGACCCTATTCCAAAAATCCTCCATATCCACGTTTCCGAGCTCTGTATCTCGGATGTCGAAATTACAGTCAATATAGGATGGAGACTCCACCTTCCTGAATTTGTATTTCATCCTCCCTGACTTTTTAGTCTTTTCTTGTGATGGACCAGGGTCCGACATGAGGGATTTTGAAGGAGGAGAGTGTCGGAGATCAGGAGATGTTGAACACTGCAAAAACCCCGACCCACTGGAGATGCCGAAAGGTGGAAAAACCCGACACACTGAGGAGGATGTCGGGAGTTTAGAAAACCCGACACACTGGGAGGATGCCGAGGCTTGAAATAACCCGACACGCTGGGAGGATGTCGGAGACTTGAAATAACCCGACACGCTGGGAGGATGCCGGAGACTTGGAAAACCCGACACTTTAAATTTTCCGATATACTGCGGGTTTTGAACACTGCAAAGCACCCTGCGAAACCCGAGAAGAGGGAATAGGGTAATTGTTGAGTTGAAACATGCGGGTTTCCTTCACCATTTATATCCCAAACATATTTTTAATTATAACAACATTCTGAGGGATAAAACAAAGTGCTAATTCCAAAGGGGGAAAACCCTAAAACATAAACCTGATTTTAGAAAACAACCCCCAAAATGGAAAAGATAAAAACCCCAAAACAACCCTGATAAGAAACTTGGAAGAATTCCTTACACAATTAATCCACAAAAACCACAAACAAAGAATGAAGAAAACTACCTTCAACCAGGACAAAGAATGATAAAAATGAGCAATGCAATCGGGCACAGAGGCGAGTTTCGGGTTTCAGGGTCGAAGATGCATGCACGAAAATCCATGAGGTAAAAAAGTACGTCTGGTAAAAATGACGTGGAAATCTGAATATATATAAGAAAATTCACATTTAATACACTTCAGTTGACACGTGCCAACTACCCGACAACTCGGCATTAATGCCATGTCAGCATGCTTGGGATATCCGAAACCCGACACAAAGGTTTTTAGAGTAATTCAGGTTTCGGGTTGCGGGAAACAATCGACATGAAGCATGATGTTTGATAGCCTCGGAAACCCGAAACAAAGGAGTAAACCGGGTTTCGGGGATCGGAAGACATGCGACATGAAGCATGTTTTGACGAAGGCATGTTCCGATGCTTGGAAGATCCGCAAACCCGACTCGCCTTACTTGATGCGGGTTTTGGGTTTCGGGGAACACACGACATGAAGCATCCAAGACACATGTTGTCTTGCTTGTGAAACCCGAAAACCCGATTATCTCTCTGAAAGGTAATTTTTAGGAAACCACTCAAAAGTTCTTAGGGTTATCTGATTTTTTGCCTAAACTCAAAAATGAGATAACAAATAACAAACTGCATACATGCTTTATTCACTCAGAAGGAATGAAGAAGAGAAAAGAAGAAAACATGGACATAAGAGAGGCCAAAAGCCTAATTATTTTCTAACTATTTTCCTAAGTGTGCAGGTACAGGTTGTAGCCAAGGAAAAATAGACAAGTCATAAGTGCATGCAATAAAAGGAAGAATGTAACTCAAAGTTTCAATAATTGTTCTGAAATGGAAGAAGTTATAGTGTAGAAGAGAAACTAAATAGAAGAACACTTTTTAGTTGCAGCTAAAGGAGAAGAATCAAGTTTTTGAAAGCTGAAGTTAACTAGAAAAGAAAGGTTACAGTTGAAAGGAATGAAGACAAGATTCTGGGAAAATTTTGACAGGGCTTCGCCATGTAAAATGGACATTTACAACTTTCCATCATGCTGCTTTTAACTACTACATGCTTTAAAGAGTTATTTGAATCGAACAAGTGATACAAGAGAAGTAGTAAAGCATGCTATGATCAAGATAACACAACTATGATGTCTCATTTTATTTACCAATCCAGCTTCAAACATGAAGTGTCATAATTCTATATTCTGAAATCAGAAGATACAAACTACTACAACATAAAAAAGGAATGAAGTTATGATTTTGGAAAAATTTTGCCAGGGCTTCGCCATGAAAAATCAACATTTCAAATTTTCCAGCATACATAGAAAGTCAGTAATAAAGCTCAAGCACAGTATTGAAGTAGAAAAGAAATGGAACTACATTATTTTGACAAAACTTAAACTGTTCAACATGTAGAAATTTATGAAGCAGAGTTTCCAGAAATAATATGTCCAATAAAGAGTTATAGAAAATAGTGAGGAATCAAAGTCAAGCTCATAATTTTACAATATGGAGCCACCCTATAACACTATTTTTCAGGGAATAAGAGTTACATTATTTTTAGACAGTCAAGAACATTGATGCAGTCAAGCAGTCAATGGTTAAAGTTTTCAGAAAACATTCAAAGCTCACCAAGTTCAAAGATGATGTTTTCATAATAAGTAGTGCAATAAGTCAAGGCAACCATCAAAGCAAGACCACTGTTCTAGTTCTGAAAGAAAAGGAAAAGAAATGATGGAATTATTTTGGAAATGAGATTTTGGTATCTCAACAGAGCTCTAGAATAGAGGGATTACAAAATATAAAATCAGAAGATCCATTTTTACTCATCTCAGAGCACTAGTTTTCCTGTTTAAGCATGGAAATAAGCTACAGGTTACAAGAATGTTTTCCAAACAGAATCCATTTTGACAAGTAAGAATCAAGTACAGCTGTATCATTTGAATCCCTTAAGTAAAGATAACAGGAAGTATACATGATGCTACAGTAAAGTCAATGAGCTCATTTAAATGCAAGATTCACAGTTAACTGGACCAGAAAAACCACAAAAGGTCAAAAGGATCTCAACTTCACCATGGCTCAACTCAGCAAAGCTGAAATATAGAACATAATAGTCTGGGTTTGCATCAGAATAGAATAAGATACCAGAAGCTCAAATGTAGAGAAAACCCCAAGGTATTAAACATCAAAGAAAAGGAGTTCTACACAAGGATGAAACACCGAATAAGTGCAATGTCTAATCGAATTAGGGAATGCAGAGATTAAAAAAATGTGAAGTGGATTTCAAATTTTCAAAGAAGACATTATAATCCTCCAAATAGATTGCAGAATAAAAAAATGAAGAAATCAATACCCACATTGATAAACCTTCAGATCTAGTGAGGTTCGAGAAAAATACGAATACCCTTTTAATATTCGAACACAAAATCAAACGGAAAAGTTTTGAATCAAAATTCATACACATATGAGTTGAAGAAATATTCAATTATTTCAGAAATTATCTTTCCCATTAAACTCAGTTTCCAGTTGTAGATCTGAGGAAGTAAATACATATTCTGAATTTAATCGAAAAGCCCATTAAATGGGTATCAAGAATCAGAATAGGAAATAAGAACTTACAACTTAAATTGGAGTTGAGAAAATGCTCGAAGGATGAAGGATCAGAGCCCAAAAGAAGAACCCAGAATGAGTTTCAACTCAGAATCCCCAAAGGAATGAGGATATCACATAGAAAATGCAAGGGAAAAAATGATTATCATTATTTTAAATTCAAAATGGCAACGAAAAAACAACAATGAAACTCAGGAGGTCAATACTTACCATCCTCTCATCAAATAGTGATGATAATAACACGGTTTCAAGCTCGAAGTTCACAAACAATGGCGGCACACACTCATAACCACCTTGCTCAAAGCTCTAACAAAGAAAATACAACTCAGAGCCTAGAATTCCAACTAGGGTTTCGAAATACAAATCCGCAGAGATCGAGAGAAAAGAACAATGTATACCAAGAAACCTCACAAAGCTTCGTAGAAGACAGAGAACTATTTTCAGAAAAGATGAGCTCGAATATTTCTCAGAAAGAATTAACCGAGATCGGTTGAAATCAATAATGGCGGAAAAGAGACCACACAGAGATCTCGGTAAAAGAGAAACCTGGTAGAGCTCACGAAGAAACAATGGCTGAAACTTCAAAGGAAAAGCTCGTAAATGAACCAAATAAATCTCGAATAACTTAAAAAATGTCACCTATGAAAACTGTAGAGAATTGGAGAGAAACAAGAGAAATAGAGAATCATTTATGTAGAGGGGCTGAGCTCGAAAGATTTAAACAATGGCGTCTGAAAACATTTTGCCAGGGATTTGCCCACATCACCAAAAAAAACCAAACGAAGTGATCTTTCCGGGTCGAGTTCCCTTTACTGCCCGAATCCAAGAAGTGGCTTAACTCTAACTCAACCACGATCAAGGATTAATGATTGGGAAACATCAAGGACACAAGATCAATGTCCTCAGATCAATCAGAATAATCAATGCAAACCAATTGGGTAAGATGCCATTGACAACATTCAATGAGGGCGAAAACCTAATTATAGGTCGAAATCGACATGCGATCGGACATGACACAAAATCCTTGGCTTGAAATCATTGCAAACAATCAAAGTAAACTCAACCAGAGTTGATGCCACCGAAAAAGCATATGAAAGGGGTGAGTCATCATGCAAAGGGGGCCAGCCCCATGATTAAAACAAA
The DNA here is from genome assembly GCA_018340775.1 of Taxus wallichiana var. yunnanensis. Lineage (NCBI taxonomy): Eukaryota > Viridiplantae > Streptophyta > Pinopsida > Cupressales > Taxaceae > Taxus > Taxus wallichiana. The sequence continues at coordinate 919,646,550 of CM031237.1, forward strand.
AATCATTACTTTATGACCTGTCTAAGGTCTTAAACTATATGTTCCAGTAATCAAAAAGTGGGCCGACTAAATCATACCATTTATGATCACCAAAAATGTGAAATACCAACTATAAAGTTTCAAATGCGAAGGTTGAAAGATATGCATGCACGTATTAATCAAAAAGGGGGGTAGAACTATAGTATGACATGTGTAATGTAAAATGTTCACCCTTTTTATACTTGTTAAATCCACAAAGGTGGCCAAACCTGGTAATGTGAGGGTGGTCCCCACTTCAAGGAGCTAGAGTTGATTTGCAGAGTGTCACTCATGTGATCATTTTTAAAGGAGATGTCAATATCAGAACATGTGCAAATAGCAGGTGGTCCCCATAGGATGTTTATACTTTGCAAAATATTACAAATATTGTAATTATTTTGTTCTTGAATAGGGAGTTATTTTTTCATGCTTCACAAGAGTTCAGAACAAAGAAGAAGATGAAGTTACATGCCCATGAAGAGAGACTTGCCTAGAAATCAATCTTATTTTTAGCAATTATTCACTCTTCTTTCTTAAAAAATAGACCGAACAACTTCAAATGATCAGTAATGTAAAAGGCTAATAATGCCTATTTTTATTTGCATGCTCTATTTTTCCTTTATCTATTATTAAATAAAGGATAAAAATAGCATTCATGTGCTGCGAGTACAAGCCTTAGGCTATTTTAAGAAGAGGGTGAATTTTATATTTGCTATATATTGTGTGCCTTTTCAAAGCATATGGAGAACTTCTAGAGGAATTTTTGGATATATGAGTACTGAAGAAAATTTTACCAATTTTTCCTTTGAGTGTGAAGTATTTTCTCCTTTCCAAGTTATTTTTCAGTCTTGTGTATGTTTCTATTAGTCTTGTGAATGAAAATTCCTTGATCAATCACCTTACCTGCGCTACAAATTCAATATTTTCTGCTTAATTTTAATGTGCATGTTAACTTATTAGTATTGTTGTGATTCTCCCTCAGTACAAACAAGTGTTTTCCCTTTAGATATTATGTAGAAAACTATTAGCTCATGCATAAAAATTCTTCCCATATCAGGTTGTGCATACACTCACCAAAGCCCTCATACAAATTTGGTGTATACCTTAAGTTTTTTTCAATTATCTTTTACTCTCAAACTCCCAGAAATCAATTTAGGATACACCAACAAGGAACTGACCTTGATATCACGAGACTCACCTCAAAATAGGTATACCCATAGACCCGAGGTGTTTCCATTGTATCTACGAAAGAGAGAGATCAATTGTGCAAGCTTACAAAACTGTAGCCATCTCTCTACAGGTGCACTTTTGAGAGATAACAATGCGGATGGAGGAACAACAAAAACTGAAACTATTCAACACCAGAGAAGATCCCGACATGATGCTCATATAAAAATAGGAAGTTCAATGAAGGAGAATGGGTCTTACTGTTTGACTCAAAGTATCAGCAATTCAAAGGAAAGTTGAGGAAAAGATGGTTGGGACCTTATCAAATTGAAAAAGTTTATGATAATGGATCTGTGAGACTGTTACCAATTGATGGTGATAAGAGAACCTTGCTAGTGAATGGCCATAGACTGAGGATGTATCAACAACCCCAGGATAAGGAGACTTTCACTGAAAACATACTACTGTGTGAAGAAATTGATTCAGTGGAAGACTGTAGCTCTTCCCGCCATGAATAGTTTGTTTTGAATTCAAATAAAGGAAGAAGATCATATTTTGATCCTCTTCCCCTTAGATCATAGTTTTTCTTGTTTTATTTCATGCTTTCAATAAAGGTTAGGGATGTAAATTATTAAAATGTGCATTAATCACAATTATTATTTGAATGCAGGACGTGGAGCACCAATGATGAGTTGTGAGATGAGCTAGAAAGGTGAAGTGTATTCATTCCTTGCTACGGATATTAAATTTTTATAATCCCCTATTACATTTATTTAATATGAAAAATCAATGTTCCATTCCCAATGCATTTATTACGGATGTAAAATCAAATCTCATGATGTGAAGTGGGAGATAATGAGTAATAGTGGGCAAATAAACAACATGTGTCACATTTTTATGAGTAGAAAAAGTGCAAAATTATTCATGATGATCATATGTGATCCGTGTGAAGAATTGATCCCTTCCATCCCATTTAAGTATTATCACACTTTTTTGCCGACTCAATGCTATTAGGAGCTCAAAATATATTTCAAACTTCCACTAGCGCTATTGTATGCAATTGATCTGTTTCCTTCACATAAACCTTCTCCATTTTTCTGTAATTCCATCCAGACTTGTCTAAGCTATGGGGTAGAAGAAGAAATCAGAACTAGAGTCTGCAGAGCCTCTCCTGTGAAATGTTGTCATCTCCTAGGTATTCCATGACTCAGGTTGGTTAGAATTCATTTAAAAATTTGAGGGTTTTGATGAAGATTTAGTTGATGAATTCTTGATAAATTTTGAGGCAACATGCTCTTAGATAGGGGCAAGAGAATTGAGATAAATAGCCACATTATTGCTACCATATCTGGCCTCCCAGATTTTGGGCTCAAAGTTGTAACCAATGCCCCACTTAAGGATTTAATACCACTATTTCATGATGAAGGGGAAGCTCTTCTAGAAATAATCCTCACTTCCTATGGTACTCAAAAAGGTATTAAGCGGGAGAGTTTTCCGGGTCACTGGAAGGAAATTGCCACATGGGTTAACAAATATTTTATCTATGATGGCCAACCATCGGTGCTTGGGGTGACACATTGAAAATTATTACTCATTTGAAGAAGGGTCATACAAACCCTGAGCTAAAGGTCAATCTTCCATAATATCTTGTAGATGTTGTCATAAAAGTGGGCAGAAATACAAGAATGGAGGTGGAAAAGATGCCTTAAAGCACCCATGCCTCATTCAGTTAATATGTGCATGTCAGGATTTTTTTAACCCTATGAGGAAGTTAGAAAAGATGAGTGCAGGGGATAGTTCGAAACAAAAGAAAATAATAAAGGAACCGCCTCCCAGTGTTCGACCTAAGCTTGAATCAACTCCTCAGCCTTCAAATTAAGCTATGGAATAATCTACAAGTAAGTACAACTAGAAAACTTTGCCTCAGACTTCTAAGGAAAAGGTTACCCTGTTAGCCCCTACTAATATGTCATTAAGACCAAGGAGGTCTTGTACCTCAAGCAGATTTGAAGTTTCTTGGCCTGTATTGTTTAATGAGAGTTCAAACCTCATTTTAGAAGAGATTGATGAGGTCAGTGCTTTGTATGCTCCTAGTGAAAAATTGAAGGATGATGAATTTGTGACAACCATCCCTAAAGAATAGTGCCCTAACACTGATATGCCAAACATTTCTAAAGCTCTGAAATCGTGTCAGTAGCTCCAAAATACAGCCGTAGCATCAAAAAACCATAATGGAGCTCCGAAACTGTTGGAACGAAGGTTGGTCACTTGAAATCACATGAAGATGCAGTCTTGAAACAATATCAGGATGAAATTTCTTCTCTGAAGAAGAAATTAAAAGGTATGGAAGATACTTAGTTTTCTATGCAAAATGAATTTGTTCAAAGAAACTATGGAAAAACTTAGAGAAATAACTATCTTGAAAATAAAAGTTAATAGTTTGAAAAGGTAAAAGAATTTTGGATTACAAGCATGGAATGATTTGTCTTCTTGTTTTGACCAACTATCTCTTCAGAATAAGGAATTGGTCTAAGAAAATAAGAAAATTAAGGGAGAAGTTAAGTTAAGATCAAATGCTAAAAATAAATTGGAATCAATTGTGGAGTCTATTTTTCCTCTAGCTTGTAGGAAACCCTATTCTATTTACAATTTATTTCTTTAAGAACAGATTCTATGCATGGCAATTACAAAGGATGTGTTATAGAGAGCCCCATGAGGCTCTAGATGGAAAATTATTTATAGAAATTTATCAAAAGAGTACTCCAAAATTTAGAATTTACTATGTGAATTCTACCTTCATAACATGTTGGTTACCAATGTCCATGATTTCTTTATTAATTTTTCTGTGGGGGAATTTCAATTAAAATATTTTCAATCATTAATTAGGAACCAAATTGTATGGGGTGAGAAAACATACCTTTTTAATCAATCATGTCTTATCTATTGGTTTCTATATCAGGCCTACCTACCACAATGATGTCTCAATGAAAAAGGATTTGTGTCTCTGTATTATTAAGTGGCATTGGAAAGAATACTTCAGATATTTTAGCCAAATGTGTTCAAGATTTTGAGATTTATTATCAACAGAATTTTGGTGAAGCTTTGAAAGATTGTGAAAAATATGGGACACTTTGAGCTTACCATTGAAAATAAGGGAAGTGATCTCTCCACAAAACCTCAGTTGGAGTATGAGGAGGGGTGATGCACTTTTCATTAGGTAGTTGGTAGAGAAAGGTAAAAAGAATACAGTAATGAATGGGTTGGCATGCAAGTGAGACCTCCCCTTATTCTTAGTCCCATGACTACTTGGCAGAATAACGTTGCCCAATCTCACGAAAATTTCCAAGCATGGGTGGATGTTATCTTGGAAACTCAGGGGTGTAAAGGGACAAGGAAGCAATATGTAGACCAATTCGAGGAGTTTGATATGGCACAACAGCTTGGACAAAGAGTAGGACAAAGATGATTTTGCATGAGGACATGCAAAAGGTAAAGTGTAGGGGAGATGATGAGTGCATAAATTGACTTATTATATCATTCATATGGCTATTGATTTGATCCTAAATGTGTTAATTAATGTATGGGGGATGTTCTAGATAGTTATATCCTTAGTAAGATTGATGCATTTCTCTTGTTCTTATCTCATGTGAACTAATGACCGTAGGAATTCCCACTAACTGATTTTGTGAGTAATGTGATGATGTGTGCAGGTTGATAAAGTGCATTCTTTGCCAATTTTGAGGAAGTAATAGTCAAGAAGACCGAGTCTCTTGCCACCATGCCATTCTAGAGGATTTTCTCATAGCAGCCTACAAACAAGGACCCTATTTTTAGCTATATTACAGGATGTCATTGAGCTTTAATGAGGTTGTTATGTAGTTAAATCCATTACCTATCATTGTGGCATGATCTATAACTAATTGTGTCTATAAAGACACCTTCTTGAAATGGTTACATAGTTAGTAGTTGGTAGATTTCAATACCGTTCTCTATACCAATTGGTAGTTATTTTACATTCTTATGATGGAACGTGTTCTAAACTTATTCAAGTCAATATAATCTATATGATTTTTAAGTATACATTGGTGTTGAAGTACCTCAATCTCGAAGGAGAGAAAGGTCCCACTCACTTGAGGATATTAGAGGATTGATATTTTGTGCATGATCGTTATTCTTGATAAGTTTAAGTTTCAGTACTTTGATTTGAATGGTTATTTGAATGTAGTCCTATATTTCCTTGCTTTAGTATATTTCCTTACTATCATTTCAATTCCTATGTGCATTTAAATTCAGTTAATTATTTCCTTTGAAAGCATTTTTACTACAACAACGATTTTTAGTAGATTAGACATATTTCTGAATTCTATCTTTCATTTTAGTAGCTTAAAGTTGTATTTACTTTCGTAGTTTAGAAGAGAAACAAGAGAACAATACCAACCGAAAACCCCAAAAGAGAACCACGAAAACAATCAGTGTTGCATACAACCTAGGACACAACCCTAGTTTGAGAACAACACTGATAATTGAATATGTTGGTTAAATGATTGGAAATTACAATGACCCATCAATTCGGCCCTAGTATGACTTGCATCTACCCGATAAAATCCTCTATTCTAGGTTTTGGTAGCCATATTTAAATATTATGTTTTTTTACTCTTGCTCGATCGGTGGTCTCGAGATCTTATCTTTGTGTTATGGAATGAGTTTTCATGCCCGATTAGTTCACGAGCTTAAGTCGTATGTATCAAGATCTTATCGGCCCTTTTCCCTCCGGCTTGTGCTTAGTTGTGGGTTTATATATTTCAGGGTTTTTTTCTAGATTAGTGGTTTTCCTGGTTGAAATTAGTGATCTCACCTCTCTGCATGAACATGGCTTGTTGAGCTACTCAGGGATCTAGATATTGATCTTTGGACTTGCCCTCATATTCACCAACCAAGGAAAAATAGTGTTGAGTTAAATATATGGTGAGTCAATGGAGATATAGGAAAAGAACAAGGATAAGAACCAAGTTATTATAAAAAGAGATAGAAGTGTTAAAATTAGTGGTGGATCTCCTAGGCTTGATGATGGATTTACTTGGTTTGCTCTAATATTTGATTCATCATTCAAAGTGACTTGAGATCTTGGCTTAGAAGTTTTCTCAATAGTATTTGATTCTTCATAGTAGAGTCTACATGCCTTTTGGAGCTCGGTTGTGATTAAACCTGCCTCGGTCATTGTTCGATGGTGATTTTACCTTTTCTCGGTGGTGGATTTACCTTGCTCGATGATGGCTCTTCCTACTTGGATTTAGTTTTCTCTACACAACAATAACTTGGTGGTTCAATTGATTATTGATAAAAATCTAATTTGGGGCTTACCCTTTTTTAATTTTTACTTATTATTAAGTTAAATATAAAAACATATTTCAAATAAATGGTTTTGTGTAAAAGGGAAGTTTATTCGTAAGATCTCCTAGTGGTAAGTGTAATCTCTCGGGTTCAATTCACTCTTTTCCAACTCGGATCTTGTACAACTCTACTCACCTAATTCCCAACTCGTTGAGTTGTCTTCAATGAGCTCTCCTCCACCTCACCAAGCTAGGGACCAAACTCTTATTTTGAAGGTATTTTCTAATTCTAATATTTTTAATATATTTTCTCAAGGAAACTAAAATTTGATTTTTTTGTAAACGTCATTTTTGTAAGGGGCACATTATTTTGGAGTGAATTTTTTTTTCTAAAAGTGGGAAACTATGGTAATAAAATTGCATAATTATAAGAAGTTTTGGGGGTTCATTTTGTGGATGAAAATTTAATTTATGGGCACATTCAATAGTTGTTTAAAAGGGTAAATTGTGTTTGGTTTCAGGCCACCCCCGACACCACCTTGTATCGTGACTAGGAGCACGTAAGGGGCACTACCCCTTAACCCCGTTGGGAGCTCTTGCCCCTGACCCCCCTTTATGCTGGTCCACCGCACAATATATACCTGGTGCTCTTTTGTTATTAAGTTTCAAAGAATAAAGGGTGAGGCCCGGTTTGATAGGTGGTCAAACCCCCTCACAAGAAAACATTTTTCTTCTTTCTTGCTCACATAATATTGATCTAGAGCTAGGATATAAGAAAAAGAAATGAGTCTACTTTTTTTTTTAATGCATTTTTGGTATAGGTTGAAGTCCTATATTTTTGAGTGTGTTTTTACATTTATCATGGATTCGTGCTTTGACATATTTGCTTTACAGTCTGAGAATGAGATGTTGTTCACTAAAGTTTATTCCATTCAGGAGGACCTAGTAAAATTTGTGGAAGAAAATAGATCGCTCAAGAAGCAAATTTTCTTCTACAAGCCCTCATTCACGGAAAATATGACCTCATACACTCTTTGCATAAAAACTTGCTAGCCTGCAACATCAACCTCATATTGTGGATAGTCATATCCCTTCTCCTAGTCCACTTGCAACTATTTCTCCTACACCCATTGACCTTGATCTATCGCCTTTAGTCTACTCCGCTCCGGATGCTTCTAAAGTTATTAGGTTTGTTACCACAAACTCTTCCACATATGTTCCTATTATAGTAACACATTCTATGTATCCTACTTCTTATCACATGCATGGATCTTTTTAGAAGCATACCACTACATTCAGTTATCACATGCTTCAGTCTATGGGTTTTACCGTGAAGGTATTACAAATATTTGCAGGGTATTTCTTCCCCTATTCCGCCTATTAAGTGGAATTATCACCACGACAACGATTTTTGAGAAGGTACTTCATTGAGATCACACATTGACAAAACTCCTATTTTTGTTTTCTCTACTCTTTCCAAGGATCGTGAGCTACACATGATTTTTGCACCTTCACTTGAGCTTGAGAAACTTGGTATTTCAGCTATCGGACATGATTGAATTGACACATATTATAATGTTCATTTTTACTACCCCATTTTACATTTCACACCGAATCATATGTAAGCATTTTCTTCATCCATCTGTGTTGATTTGCGGTGGATTTATAATCACTCATGACAGCAACATAGGCATTCATTGAGATGACTCTTAGGCATGGATCCTCAACCATTCAGCCTCTTGCTCCACTTTCTATACCATTTTCATTGTAATTTTCCTTCTTTTTATAATTTTTATTTAGCTTTGTGTAGTATATCTCTCTCTTTTTTCTTGAGATATTTTGTATCTCGTAATTTTGAAATTTTTTGGCATGTTGATAGTCTCTCTTGTGGGGAGCTATTCTAGTGAATCTCATTGTTAGTTTTTCGGTGTTCGAGTAGTTTTTTTGACAATTGATACAAATTTGTAGCATCACTCCACCCATTCAGTAGTATCGAGAGGGTGTGGTGTTGATCCTACTTCTTTTGGTCTTGTGTCCTTGTCTTGTTACCATGGTTGTTCTTGGATCATGACACTACTTTTTCTTTGGATCTTGAGTCCTTTCCCTGTTTCCTTGGTTATTTTTCTTGGATCATGGCACACTTATTTTAATCAGTTGATCGAATTATGTTTGGTGTCTTTTCACACTTTAGATATCACGCCATTGACAATTTCCTTATATGGAGCTATTCTAGTGAATCCCAATGTCAGTTGTTTTTGAGTTTTGTGATCGAGAAGTGGATTAAGAACACAGTACACACCAAAATTCTTCAACATTATACGAGTTTTTGAGATGATATTTTTGGGATGCCTTGCAGTGGGTTTTTCCTCTCTCCACTTTGTTATTATTGATTTTGGGCAACTTACGGTGTCCCTTTTCCTAGTTATTGTAAGTTGGTACCTCATCAAGCCTTACTATCGAGACCCACCTACTTTTTACCCACCTAAGCTACGTTTACGGGGGGTATTAGTGTAGTTTATTATTAATACTTTTATGTGTTTATTAAGATAATTATTACACTTGTGCTAGCTTTACACTTGTTGTGTTATATTGATTAGGTGTACTATTTGTTTTGAGTTATCTTACCAGTTGTGTTGAGTTAACTTACTAGTTGTGTGGAGTCAACTCTACTTCTAGTATTAGTTAGTGAGTGTTATTCACCACTGATCTAGGTAGTAGTTGCACTTTCCTCCTCCTATATGTACATCACTTACATCATTCTATTATAAAGCTTTGAGTTGATTTTCTGTGCACTTTCATGGTTGTGGTAATGTTTATTCTATTGGAGTGATCCTGGGATGAGAAGCATTGGCTTCTCCAATAATAACCAAATAATTTTTATCGTCACAAGAATAATACTACAAACCATAATTTATTGTACCTTTTATATACCTTATAATCTTTTTTGTCATTTTCTAATGGTCCTCATAAGCATCCTACATGAATCTAGAAATAATTCCAACTACATATGATATATCAGGCCTAATGATAGTTATATAAATTAAACTACCAACAAGTTGTCTATATAAAATAGGATTAAATTTATCACAAGCAAGTTTTGCATATAATTTAACTCCAAATTTCATAGGAATAGAGACATGCTTATAATCAATCATGTTAAATATTTTAAGAAGGTTAGAAGCATATTGTTCTTAAGATGCAACAATAGATTTGTGATTTTGACAAATAACCATGCCTAAGAAATGATTTAACAGTCCTAAATCAATCATTTCAAAACATTTTATCAGCTTCTCTTTGATTCTAAGAATTAGATTCTTATCACTACCAGTAATTAAGAGATCATCAACATATAATACAATAGAAATAATATGATTTTTTTAAATTTTACAAACAAATCATTGTCAGCAAAATAATTTTTGAAACCAAGATCTTGAAAGAAACTATTTATCTTAGCATATTAAGCTCTGGGAGATGTTTAAGACCATAAAAATATTTTTAAGATTACACATATGTAATTCCTATCAAGTTATTCAAACCATCTAGCTTGATGCATACAAATTTCTTCTTTCAAATCACCATTTAAAAATAATTATCACATACATTTAGTGAATCTCCCATCTATGGTGAGCAACTAGAGCTAGAAGAATTATAACAATGCTCATTTTCATAAAAAGAGAAAAGTTTTAAACATAATCTAAACCAACTTTCTCAGTAAACCCTCTACCAACTAATCTTGCCTTGAATTTTTCAATATTACCAATAGATTTATACTTAATTTTATACAACCATCTAGATCCTACAATGCTTCTTTTATGAGGAAGAGGGACTAATTCCCAAGTTATATTTTTATTAGAGCATTGTATTCATATTTCATAGCATTAATCCACCTTTCATCTAGAATGAATTCTTCAAAATATTGAGGTTCAACCTCATATAAAGTTGACAAGGCATGATAAGAATGTTGACTATGGGTCATATTTCTCAGATTATTAGGCTGAGAATTAGAAATCAGATTTTGAGCCCATTTAGGAATTCTAGACTGAGACACAAATTGAGAAGACTCCCCCTCAATATCTACATCCATCATATCAAAAGAAGGATGATCAACCTCTTGGAAATTAGTTTCCATATTTTGAAGAAGGATTATCAAATTGAAGAGTTTCAGACTCAAGAAACACGAGAGGAGGGAAGAGAGGAAGATTCACAAAATGGTTTCTCTAGAACATGAACATTCATATTCTCTATAATCACATGTTTTAATCAATCATAAAATCTTAATATTTTGTGTTAATGTCATATCCAAAAAAGTGCAATAGTATGAGGTAGGATCAAGTTTTTATCTTTTGATTTTAGGAATGAGAAGGGAATCAAAATTACCAAATATCTTTAAGTGACGGATATCAGTTTATATTTGGCCCAGACTTCATGGGGTGTAGTATTATGTAAATATTTAGTAGGAAATATATTTAGGATATGAAAAAGTGTTCATGGCTTCATCCTAAAGGAACTTAGGCACTTTGGATGCATGAAGCATGGTCCTATCCATTTCTATGATTTTTCTATTCTTCCTTTCAGCTATGCCATTTTGCTAAGGGGAATAGGGACTTACCTCTCTTTGAATTCCACAAGAAACACAAAATGAATAAAACTTCTTATTGACATATTCACCTCCATTATCAGTTCTGATTCTCTTTATTTTTTGATTAGCCATGTTTTCAACTAAGGCTTTAAATTCTTGAAACTTAGACATAACTTTAGATTTTTATTAATGTAATAATACCAAGTCATTCTAGAAAATTCATCAATGAAAATAATAACATACAAGGCTCCACCAAGAGAAGGAACTTCCAAAGGACCTCTTACATCACTATGGATTAACTCAAGCAAGTTAGAGGAATTAGAATCATGATGTCTATGAAATGGTTCAACATGTTTCTTACCATGCAAGTAACTTTCACAAGATCCATGGTATGATTTCAAATTAGGGAGTCCTATAACAAGGTTAAGGTGGGATATTTCAAACAAAATTTTAAATTTCACATGCCCAATCCTTTCATGTCATAATTGAACAACATTACAAGAAGAAGAAGAAAGACAAGATTCAACAACAAATCCTTCAAATATATACAATTCATTCTTTTGAAAACCAACAACAATAATCTTACCAAGCTCATTCTTTACATACCATTTATCTTTTAATAACACAACTTTGCAGTTTTATCTAGTTAGTTGAGAACAAGATAAAGGTTTTTCTTTAAGTTAGGAACAAATAAAACATTACTAATGGTTCCATTTGCTAACTTAACATTACCACAACATTCAAACCTAATGACATAATTATCACCTAGATATATATTCTCATGACATTATATAATATTAGAAAGAATTTCATGAATATATGTCATATTCCTAGATGCACGAATATCTATAATCCATGCATTTTCATTAGATGATAAAAAAGTAGTATAATGAGAAATAGTTTTCTCGCTTTATTAGCTTGATTTTTAGATTGGTTATTATTTCTATTCTTCTTCTTTTTATTGTTGAATTTCTTACTTTTAGCATTATTATGAACCTTATTAACTTTAGAACAGTTTCCTTATGACCAAATTTACCACATTTAGTACACGTTCCATCAAACTTGACCTTAATGTTTTTATTATTCTTAGGATAGAACCTATATTTATAGTTTTATTGGTAATTAATATTACTTTTATTATTATTTTTAAATGATTTATGATTTTGGAAGAACCATACCTAAGAGGCATTCTATTTTGAGTCAAAGATCTCCATTTCTCTTTCTTATTGAATCAGTAGAAAAGACAAGCTATCTAAATCAGGTAAATAAAATTCATTTTGATACTTATAATTCAAAATAGAAATGTAATTTCTGAATTTTTCATGTATGTTAATTTGAATAATAAAATATAAAAATTTATCTTGAAATAATTCACAATTACAGCCATCTAACTGAGCCTTAATGTTCTTAATCTTAGTTAGATAATTGACTATCTTTTCATCTCCTTTCATTGGAGTTGTAAACAGTTCCATGATTAGTTTTATTATCTTAGAAAGGTGACTACCTTCATGCATAGTTTGCAATTGATTCCATGCATCATCTAGAGACTCCATGAGTTATATATGCAACAAAAATCATCTTTGATACTTTTCAATAATATGGACATGGTCTCTTGATATTTTGGGAGAAGATACTCAAGTTTTTAGGTGTAGTTTATCTCCTAGTGGGTCTCTTGTCAAGACCACTGACTGAGATCCCAAAGCTTTCTTTCCATAATTATGGATTTAAGCTTAAATCTTCAAATTCTATAGTTAGTATCATTTAACAACTAAGATTTATCCATGACGAAATTAGATGAACTAGCCATATTAAAAAAATGTAGCAAATTTGGACCAATTAGTATTAAATGCAAGTTTTAATAGTTACAGATATTCACGGTTAGAATAAAATGAAATTCTACATATTTGAAATAAAGGGAAATATCACACGCCAAAAATGAGGTATGAGAACCAAGAAGGGATGCTACAAAACAAAAATAATAAGATGCGAGAGGTTGTAAGGTAATAGATAAAAAGATATATCTTTTTCAAATTTTAAAAGTCACAAAACAAAGAAACAATGTTTCACAAGTTTTTAAACTTTAGTGTTCTATAGAAAAATAAGGTAAAAATTGTGGAATAAATGAATTCCCATGGGACAAGAGAAACAAGCTTGATTACCGCGGACTTGAGGAAATTAAGTTTTTGATGAAAATCCTTATAAAAGATATGAAGTGACTAAGGAGAATCCCGGAAGCCTGAAAATTATGCCACGAGGAAATGCAAAGCAACACATAAGAATTTATAGATTATCCAAGTTTAGAATTAATGGAACAAAGAACAAATGTTTTGCAGGTTTTTGAATTTTTAGTGTTCCGCAGAAAAATAAGGTAAAAAAATTGAACAAGGGAAATTCTGCAGAACAAAGGACTACACAACAAGTAAAAATGTTGTGAAAATGCTAAGAGAAAGCGTGAAACACACAAATAATACACACAAAATTCAAATAAGATGCGAGGCTAAAGAAAATCTACGTAACACTTAAATAATCCATAGGATACTTAGATAAGCCACAAATCTAAGGAAGATTCTAAGGAAGGTTGTGAATGATTAAACAACCAAATCTAATCATCTTGAAGGCTTGATATATACAAGAAGTCAATAATAACCTAGGTTTTGATCATCCATACTAATTTACACTTACAAAACTTCTAAATTTAATTTATTTACAATGAATTGGAGTTTTGTACATATAGATCTTGAAAAAAACACAAAAAAAAAAAAAAAGGGTTTTGCGGATTTTGAAAATTTCCAAGATTCTTCGCACCTATAGATAAAATACAACAAGATCTATCCTACATATGCATAAACACATGCTTTGATACCATGTTAAGAAATACCGAGGATAAATAATATCACAGATTATAGATCCACCATATTAAATTTCCAAAGATTATAGTTTATGAATATATAATAATTTATAATGAATTAACTCATAGATTTAGTTATATATAGCATAATACAGATTGCAGTCAATAATAGTGAAAGTAAATAAAAAAACACAACACAAAACACAAGATTTAAGTGGGAAAACCTTTTGGTAAAAACCCACTTTGAAAAATCACTTATCTTTATTGAGAATATATATTTCACCCAACACTCCCACTATTTCCTTGAATCCATAGCAATTACACCTTCAAAGAGGAATTATAAACTATCATATACATTCACTCATGTGTAGAGATTAAACTTCACATCATTTGCATCATGTATCATCAATCTTCTTGCATATACAACTCACATTATTTACATTCATATGTCACACCTCCTAAGTGTTGTGTGTCACCAATCTCAAAGATATCACCTTGATTTATATCAAAGTGGGTGGCCTGTTTTGGTCACTCTTATAATTTAAATTTAAACACTGCCAACATACTATGTGGATCCACCATGCTTATGTTTTAATCATAAGTTGTATGCCATGACCATTAGTCTTTGGCGGGTTTCTATTAAGTCAAGTTTTCTTGCTTGATATTACAAACCCAAAGAACAACAACCAATATTAATTTTTTGGAATCCTCCACTTCACAAGGAACATGATTACTTTGTATTAAGCTAACTCTTGAAGATCACTAGACCTATTCAAGTAATCTTTTGTTTTATAGAAATCCTCCATCAAGAAGATAAGTTTGGATGGGAATATACAAGAACACCTTTACATTTTTCATGACAACTACCGGTTCCATGATTGTTACATTATAAATCTGCATAGTTAATTATTGTATGTATTTCAAATTTCCATAGCATAATAAATTCTATTTAAAAGGGGAAATATTTTTCGAATAGAAAAATGACTCACGCCTAATCTATGTAAGGAAGAATAATTATAAAATAAGGGGTTTGACTATTAAGAAATATAGTAAGAATATTGTAAACTAAACTATCGATAAATAAATAGGACACTTCTAGAATAAACCATGTTTTCTTTAGTAAACATTAACAACTGGATCTCGAGGGAACGAATAAAGTCCACTCCTCTTCAATATGAAGGAATTTTTATTTATTTCTTGTTTAGTTATTCTAATTTTTTTACTTCTAGTATTAATGTGCTTTATTTATCCAAACTATTTTTCATTCCTATATGTTTCTATTTTTGGGTCATATAATTAGAAGTATTGTCCTTTCTTATTACCGGTTTTAATAATTTTAAAATAGATCATTTAATCACATAAGTAGTTTTATTTCTAGTTTGATTAATTTTATATGCTCAATACGTTCTAAATCGTCTCTTCATTGTAAACAACCTTGGACAACACCCTAGGATTAATAGAGTTTAAATTGTTAAAGTGTGAGTATCAATGAATCTTGTCATTTTTTGGTGTCATTCTTTGAGGAATCAAAGGTGTTATTGAAGAATAATGTACTAGCTTCGATGCTTATTGAGAATCTAGTAAGTTTTTATTTAGATTTTTTAATTCCTTACTCCCTTTTAGATATAAAGGTCTTTTAAAGACAACATGTATCCTTTTTGTCTTTGTTAGAGTATATGGAACAAAATGATCAAATAACACTTAGAGTTAGGGAATTTTTATTTAGCATGTTGAAAGTATATGTTTAGACCTAGAGACCATAGAGGTAGATTTATAAGAATAAACCCAAATAACCCCCTCAAAATTTACTAGTGGAATAGGTTGAGCAACAAGAGAAGATATGGGACACAATAGAAAATCCCAATGGAGGAAACCAAGGTGGTCCACCACCGGGTAGGACATTCACTTATCCCATAGAATTGGATCCCAATGATCAAGGCCCTATGAAAAATATATCACCATCAATCCTACCTACGTTTAGGGGTTTAGTCTCAAAAGATCCTGATCAATTTTTATTTGAATTTAAATTACTATGTCATACCTACGATTATACCTCTGACACTCGAAACTAAAGTTGTTTCCCTCAACCTTGAAATATACAACAATGAGATGGTTCATGGGACTAGCCCCCAACTCTATCCATACTTGGGAAGATATGGAAACAATTTTCATAGAAAATACTAAGATTACTATAAGGTTAGAGACCGTAGGGAGGAAATTTTTAGGATCCAGTAAAAGGAGGATGAAAGTATAAATGATTATCTTGATAGTTTCCTCTTCCTTCATAAGAGGTGTGGCATGGACCTAAACATTACTATTTATAATTGATGTTTCTCAAAGTATTGGATGATGAAACTCAAGAGTATTTTAATTTTATGGGGAAGGGAGATATGGACAAGTTCGATTTTGTAGAAATTATTGACCTATGTAGGAATTATTCTAGAACTCTACCAAACCTACTTTAAAAGTAGAGGTAATATTTTCAATGGAGATATATCCAAGTTAAGGGAAGAAATTGCAAACTTGAGAAAAAATCTCTTGATACAACTAAATACAATAATAGACAAGGAAAATCCAAGAATACCGAGCCATTGATCATATACGTCCTAGATGTAGATAAGGATATGGACTTAAAGATTTCCCACTAGAAAAAACCAAAGGTTTTTCATTTTTGATTGAAACATACAACTAATCAATGTGGATTATTTCCCTTTCTTAAAAACCATCTAAAGAAAAATGCACAAAATGAACAATAAGTTATCTACGTGGCACAAAGGTAAGGAGGCAATTTTGTCCCAAATCAAAACCAACAATATGCTCCAAGGACGCAATGGGTTCCTAATCAATGGAACACTCCATGGCCCCATCCTCAACCTTGGAATTAACAAGTTCCACAATAATGGAGTCCACAACCATGGAATATGCAATCAATATTTTATTAGAAACTATGGACTTGCAGCCAACAATTCCTACCACAATTTCAATAGTTTAACCCTCAATATCAACAATAGTGAAATGCCCATCGGGTATTGGCCAAAAAAATTACAACTAGAGGAGAACACATGGGAAACACAAATCCATGTTAACTAGACTAACTACATCCACTCAAACTAAAAACCTTTCCAAAATCATATCCCAATACATATTGTTGTTAAGCCAAATAAAATCAAACAAGGAAATCAAGCATATACTTGTTGTCTAAAATAACTCCCCCACGCTATTTTGAGAAATTTATCAAATAATTTGGACTTAGAAAAAAATTTCTCAGACAAGTCATGAAACACTAAAACTTATTCTTCTATGGAATCTAAAGAACTTAGTGTTTCAAAGGTTCTCATATCTCGTAGAACAAAGGAATTTGAGCTCAACATTTAGGTAGATTCTGATGAAGTCCTAGTCTTCCATGACAAATGAAAGTTAGTGTTGCATGGAATTAGGAAAATTATAGCTCCGTGGTGTTTTTCAATTCTACAAAAGAAAACATGAGTTATGCTCAAGAGAAGCCGCAATACATGTAGGAAATTCCACCAAGAACCACATGGTAAGGGTAAAAGTTTTGGAGGAAACTAAGGTTGGAATCCACAAAACTAACTATTTAGTGTTTTATGGGTTTCCCAAATATAATGTTTCGCAGACTTCAAAAGCCAAGGAAAAAAGGAACATGGTCATGGGTTGTAAAAATCACAGAATGTTGTAAAAGTAGTGGAAGAAAGGAACATGGTCATGGGTTATAAAATCCACGAGAATATTGCAAAAATGTGAAACAAAGGAGGATCATCTTGGGATCGGTGGAACAAAGGATTTTTTGCAGGTGGTAGGGTGTAGTTTTTATGATAATTTTTTTGTGAAGATACATTTTGCCTCATATTTGATTCATTAGGAGTGTCTTAGAGAGGCATTTTAAAATAAGGAAACTTTATAAGGAATAATCAAGTATTTTAGGAGATTGAAGTTGAGGATTTCAAGGAAATTTCATGTCACATTCAAAAGTCAAAAGATGCCATTTTTAGTCATAAGAAACTTGTTTAATCCTCCCTCACCTCATGATCATTCTAAATACTTCCAAAAAAGCATATTATTACCATGCACAACTTAAATGATTAGGAATGGTGATCTGTACAAAAAAATTGGAAATTTGGAAACATAACCTTAACCATTTTCTAGATTTCATGGGTATCCATTTATCTATAGGATGATGCTCATCCACATAAAATATCAAGTGTTTACTTACAAGAAAATGTAAAACCAAAGACATGACACATCGTGAGGTGTGGAGGTTACCTATTAGTGGTAGTTTGAAGGTTTTAGAAAGGTTTAGCAAGTTGAGCATCTCCTCCAACATCTTTCGATCCCCTCTCCTCTCCTTCCTTCTATAAAATGTAATGTGTTCCTTGATAGAAACAATCCTCTCTTTCTTGGTAATGTTATTATGTCAAAATTTTGATAGAACCAAGGAGTTGTAGACCCATGGCATGAAAATGCATCTTACCCTCTAATTTATTGTAGTAGTTTGTGCATATTTATAATAATAACATGATTTCAATTTTGGCTTAAATATACCCCTTGTGTCACATTATTGTCTTCTTTCCTTATGTTATTTCATTTGTGATGTGTATCAACTATGTTTTGCAGAGTTTTATGTCATTTGTGTCAACTATATAGGGTTGTGAGTTGATTTAGTTGCAGATTTGGAAAGTGGAAAACATATAACCCTATAACATTACATTAGATATTCTTTCTTCTCTAAGACTTCAAGAGAGATCGATCACCCTCTTTTGGTACTATCACCACCCCATTTTAGCTTAGGTTTTATTTTATTTATCTATCTCATAACTTGGTTCCTTGGATGTGTTAGTTTTAGACTAGCTTAGAGGTAGTGTTAGCTTTAGGTTGGTTAGGAAGAGGAATTCAACATTCTTTGGAGGTTTGTATCAACTCACAAGGTCCCAAACTTGGAGACAATCCCATGCTCACCAAAATTATTGATCTTAAATGATCAAATCTAGGGTGTTACTTTTGTGTGATAATATTTTTTGGCATGAGCGGTGGGACAAAGATTGAAGCACTTTACAACTTCATATCATCAAGTTTGACGTGTTCTTGGTGATATCCATCATTTGGAGGAATTTTTCAAACACACCTAAGCGACTCCACTGATCTAGTTAACCCATTTATCTCATCCACATATTTACTCCTTTCTTCTATTCTTCTCTCATTCATGAAGTTATGCAATCATGACCTCATTCCTCATTAGAACCTCAATTTTAGGAGAAATATTATTACTTCCACCTCAATTTTTTTGAAACCCTCCTCCATTTCTATTTTATGATCCAAATGATAATGAATATACATATTAACCAACTCCCATTGATCCATATGGTTATTCACTTAATCATAATGTTTCTCAAGAACATGAGTATGCTTTGCTTATGTGGGTAGTTTCATAGCTAAAGATCATTTGTTGGTTAATATATAACATATTGAAGAAAACATGGTACATATAAGGACATGTCAATTAAATGTGGTTAAAATTAGTTTTAGGGTTCCTTTTCCATGGGTCGTTACTATGCCAACTTGGTACAACCCTCAACATAAGTTAGATCTTATATATGAGTTATTTCCTTAGATATCAAAGTGTATTGTGTTATTAGAAGCTCACAAATTTATTTTTAGGGAACCCTATCAATGGGATAATTCCTCGGTACCATCATATACCCCTCCCAATTCTTCTTTCCAACCTACACAATCTTAGCCTAAGTACCATGTCCTTGGTTTTCTCAAAGTCCCACCTACTGAGATCACCCTCTTCCACAAGAAAATATTATACCTCCTCCATCATTTGAACCTATGATAACTTAGCCAAGAACTCAATCTTTCCCTCACTTTAAAAACTAGAACCACATGTGTCCCGATCCTCATGAAGAACCAATTTTAAATTGTGAAGCACTTTGAAAATTAATCAACAAATTGGTTGCCCAACTACAAGCTTTCCTAATTGCCCATTCCTTCACAAACAAGATATTGAATTTGTTATGTTGTGGAGCATGTTTTCATGTGTGGAAGTGTTGAAGATTGTACACTAAAAGTATTATACACTATTCAAAATTTTCACAGTGGTCCGGCCTCAAATTGATTTTGGCCTCGAAAACGTGTCTGATATCTCAGGAAATGTGTTCTTCTCATATGGGTGGGATTTTTGACCCTTATGTTTATGGGATAGTTTTGGCCCATAGTTTTGGTTCCCACTGTATTGTAAAATTTCTTAAGTAGTTACCTATTTATGTGGTTTTTTGCATATGGTAGGGTTGATGTAACATTGCATATGTGTGTGAGTTCAAGTGTGAATTATGTAGAGTTTGTTGAGCATAACTCCAAATAGATTTGGGTATTGTATTGAGAGAAGAGGTGGCTGTAATAAAATATGAGTAAGTGATTCTTGGTGGACGTACCCCAAATTGGGTGAACCATGTTAAATATTGTCTCTTTGTGTTGTGTTATTTTTTATTCTACACTTTTATTTCAGATCTGTAATATTTTCTACATATTAGTTTCTACTATTGTGATTCTATGTGGGATTTTCCACGTATCTTATCCCTTATTTCCTAAAAATTGGTATCAGATCTTGGTTTGGTTTGTTGAAGTGTTGAATCGTAATGAAATTTTTAGCTTGAGTGGGAGCTATGACAAATGATTGAAGATCAAGGGTTGATAAATTCAACGGGAATAATTTTAGTCTTTGGAAGATGCAGATGGAAGATTACCTTAATTATAAGGATCTTTATATTCAGATATCTAAGAAAGGGAAAAAACCCTCAAGCATGATGGATGTGGAGTGGCATTTTCTAGATAGGAAGGTGCTTGGAACAATCCTGTTATGCCTTGCATCTTTGGTATTATTTAATGTTTCAAAGGAAAATGCTAGAAAATAACTTATGGATGCATTAGGGAAGTTGTACGAAAAACCCTCTGCCTCTAACAAAATATTTTTAACGAAAAATTTGTTTAATATGAAGATGTCGAGAATATTTCAATAGTAGATCATTTGAATGATTTCAATATGGTTGTGAATGTGCTAGCTTTTTTACAATAGAATTTGATGAAGGAGTTAGGAATTTATTAATTTTATGCTCTTTACCCGAGATTTGGAATAGCACTGGTAATAAAAATAAGCAAATCAGTTCCAACTAACTTGAAGTTGAATTTTGAGGATGTTGTAGGGGTGATTCTAAGTGAGGAAATGTGAAGAAAAATCTACGAGGAATATTCTACTTCAGGAATGCTTTGATAGTGGAAACTAGAGGAGCCGAAGAATAGAACAAGCCATGGAAAATTGAAAGATTGGGCAACCTAGAAATCCAAAAGTGGTATGATGGTGCTATGGAAAGTATGGGCATGGAAAGAAGGACTATTGAGAGATTCGGGATAAGAAGAAACAACGGAAGAAAACAAGGAGACAAATGTGGCAATGGGTAGTGTATGTCGGGATGATTTGATTCTTTCTTTGCATAATATTGTTGAATCTTGGGTTTAGATTCAAGGGATTCTTTCCATGTTACTCCACATAGGTATTATTTTCTTGATTATGTTGAAGGGGATTTTGGCATGTTTTTCTTGGTGATGATGAGCCTTGAAACAAAGTTACAAAATGTTTTTTCCAGTTAAGATGTAAAATGGGAATACATGGCTATTGAAGGATGTCGAGACATGTGCCTACATTAAGACAAAATTTGATATCGTGGGGCATCCAGGAAGTGATGGTTGTCTATGATATTCACAAATGACTCTTAGAAGGTTACCAAGTGTACTCTTGTGGTGGTAAAAGGTAAGAAGGTTGGAACCTTGTATTTAACCACCGATAATAGTAATGCTTGTAATCTTGTGGCTTCAGATGCATATACAACATTATGACACTATAGGCTCAGTCATATGAGACATAAGGGAATGGAGATCATAAAGAAGAATTTACCTAGATATATAAAAATAGGTTTAGAGTTATGTGAGAAACGTGTATATGGGAAATAAAAGTGAGTAAGGTTTCTCAAGGTTGGACCTACGAAGAAAGAGAGTAAGTTATAGATGGTTGTTTCAACTTATTCTTAGATGTTTCTTAGAAAATGACAAAACAGATAGGGTAACGAGCGTAGGAGGAATACCTGTTGAAATGCTGGTTGATAGGTTGTTGCACACACGTATGACTTCTGAATCCACAGCTGATCATGAGAGCTTCCTTTTTTCTTGGAGGAACTACCTGAAATGGAACACAAGACCACCAAATAAAAGTTAAACAATATATGCAGTGGACTACCTAGCGTGTGCTAGATCTAGGAAGTGTGATACTTCCTAGACGACTATCAATCCACTATTTAAAACAACTTAATGCTGGTAATAAAGTAAATCCTACTATAGTAAAAATGATTTAGGTATCTCATTCATCTATAATAAGCAAATTCATTCACAACAGGCTAGGCTATGATTGAATCTGAAGGTCAAGGTCACTATCAGGATATTGTTATTGGTTAGGGTTAGATTCTAGGTAGTTTAGGGTATTTGGTAGAGGTCTTAGGCTTTAATCTGGGTTTTTGGTAAAAGACATAGAGACCGACGTTGGTTGAGGTTAACCGGTGATGGTTATGGGTGACCAACGTTGGTATGGTTGGGGTATATGAAACTCAATAAAACTTGGCTAGGTGATAGATCTAGGGTTAGATGAAGGTGGAAGGGAAATGGCGAGATTCGTATGGATCCTGGATATGCACAAGAATGATGAAAGTCTAGATATGGATAGTTCAATGGTGTGGGAAAAAGGATGGTCAAGTTTGCATGGAGGTAAAATGGTGGGGAATAGAAATGAAAATAGAAACTAATAATAAATGTAAAAGGATCTACCCAAATGACAAGGAACCAATGCAGTTAACAAACTTACCATTTATACGAGCTTGATACACAGTTTGGTAATGGTGGGTGATAAAATGGACTTAGTGTAGTGTTGGGCACTTCCCGATGCTCCCGTGAAGTCGTGTGGTCATGTGTGATTGCTTCAAGTGTTGGCTATGGGTGTTCGACACTTGTACGGATGCTTGGTTTTACTTGCATACAACTATGATTTTGTCACTTGTTCTCGAAGATGTCCATCTCTCTCTCTCTCGTAAATGTGCCAACCTCCAAAAATAATGTGCAAACCCCAAAATAAGGTTGCTTTGGGAGTTAAATGGTAACCGACGATGGTTCCGGCTTAACCGGTGGTGGTTAAGGGTAACCGACGTTGGTTAGGGTGGGATTTCCTAGGTTTACTAAATTGGCGAGATCCCCTTAATTTTCTCGGGATCTCATTTAATTTTCTCCATGGACTTAGATGGAAGCTTCCTTCTAACATGTGGAATGTGGTTAGAGGGAATGTAGGCATTGATTTTTAGGGTTTGGGTAGGTTTTAATTAGTTACGGCAACTTACTAAGAATAAGTCTTAGGATGAGGTGGCTAGATGAGGTGGATATGTGGGTATTATCCCAATTAGGATATTTAAATAATAAATATGGTGAGGATAATGAATTAATTTAATTTAAATAATTAAATTAATATTATAGTGGGGTGAAGGGGGCCATGGCTAGGTGAATATGTTCAAGGTGTTTATTTGACGAGGGACCAAAGGGGAGTGTGACCTAATTTTAGTGTCTACATTTTCCCCCTTTTAGTTGCGTAGCTTGCATTGGTAAGCGTACGACATGACAAAAATAAGATGTGGTTGCCCCATGTGTGGTGAAGGCAATCCCCTCAAACTAGGAACTGACGACGAGGCAAAAGACGAAGCGGTGAGTGGTTTGATAAAAGGTGAATGTGATGAAGAGGAAGGTGGGTAACGAAGGAAAAGGAAAAAGGTCTACTCGGGTAATCTAGGTAATGGGTCAGGGTCAAAGGTAGTAACAGTCAAACACACGCACACGTATAAACTACAACATATACTAGGTTGAAGAGCAGAAAAATCTACATTGTCTAAGGTCGATAAGTTTGTCCAAACAAGGTTGAAGTGATTCCAGTATCAAGGTATAGGATATGGTCGAAACATGATGCAGTCGGTGTAGGAATGTTTAGGTGTGTTCCAGTACACCAAAGGTAGGGTCGGGATAAATGATCACAACAAGAGGCAAGGTAAGGTCATCAACAATCAACACAGTAATAGTGCACGCAAGGTATAGCAAACACATGAGGTCAAAGGTCACTAGCGATGGTCCAGGTCCAAGAATCTAGGTCATGACATGGGTAGGGCCGAGGTATGGGTAAAATAACAAGTTCCCAAATGAGGATGAGGGTAGGTAGAAAATGATGAGGTCAGGAGGGTGAGATGAATGGTTAAGGTGAACATTGGGTGGGGAAAAGAGAGTGATAGGTAGGGTAATAGGGTGAAATTGGGGACAATGTGGAGGAGAGGGTGACCGATGCTGGTCGAGGGTAACCGATGCCAATATAGGGTAACCGACCATGGTAAAGTAGGGCACGTGACCGATGTTGGTGAAGGTAAAACTGGCATCGGTTAAGTCAGGTTTATTATAAAATGAAAAATCTGCATGTTTTACAAATCATTTGTCTTCTTGCGAATTGGGAAAATGACACTAGAGAGAGAAAAAGGTGGAATAGTGTTTGGGCCAGAAAGAGAGTTAAGTTGATGAGATGAATGGTGGGTGATTGCTATTTGAGAGGGGGTCTACATGATTAGATTGTTTATCATATACCGAGTACGGGGCATAGTAGGCCTCTGAAGAGGACTAGATCATGCACCCATAGCGTGGAGAGCACAGGGGGCCAACAAGCCTCGAGACATGGTCAAGGTGAGGCACCAGTTCCCGGAGAGGCCGATTACGGTTTAGGTGCACTAGCAGGGACCCAACAACCACCTATGATGGGTGGGGAGATGTTAGCAGGTCACTAGAAAGGGGCCAGGGAGCCGGGAGGGGACAAATTGGTGATATAGATATGGAGGATGTCCTTGAGAGTATACCTAATATATGGCTCCTGATTTTGACATAGTTGTGATTTGTGATATATACCGGCTTGGGTGCCAAGAGATTGTTATATTTTTGATCACATACTAGCTGCGTCTTTGAAGAGATTTTGTATTGTTTTATTGTTTTATTGTATATGAT
This sequence comes from Taxus wallichiana var. yunnanensis, assembly GCA_018340775.1. Taxonomy (NCBI): domain Eukaryota; kingdom Viridiplantae; phylum Streptophyta; class Pinopsida; order Cupressales; family Taxaceae; genus Taxus; species Taxus wallichiana. The sequence continues at coordinate 919,671,628 of CM031237.1, forward strand.
ACCGGCTGCATGCCGATGACATTTTGTATTGAGTATCGACCTAGTGTGTTGATGATTTTGAGAGATGTACATGATTGGATTATCCATATATATTGTATAGAGACACACATATTTGTTTATATGATGAGATGGATGAGATTCTGATGATTTGTTGGTGTTTTATGAGAATTTTAATTTTTTGTCGTGATATGGACGAGAAACTAGGTGAGTGAGGCATGATGGAGTTAGGTTGGTTAGGCATGGATCAAGTTAGGTTAGCTAGGCATGGATCGATTCAGGTTGGTTTAGGCATGGATCGAGTCAGGTCTTAGGCATGGATCGAGTCAGTTTGTAGGCATGGTTGAGTTAGGTCTTAGGCATGGATCGAGTCAGGTTGTAGGCATGGTTTAGTTAGGTCTTATGCATGGATCGAGTTAGGTCATGGTCTGGCATGAGTTAGGTCTTAGGCATGGATCGAGTCGGTCGAAGGATGGGCATGGTTTGAGTTAGGTTTGTGGTCTAGGTATAGCTGAATTTAAATCAGTTGAAGTTGTGATTCATTAATTTGTGCAATGAATGATGATATGGGTCATGTGTAAGATGCTTTATAATACCTATATGATTATGGTAGAGAAATGGTAATCATAATAAATGCATTGTGTGATGGTGATAAAAATGTTAAGCAACTTGTTGTTTATTTGGTTTAATTTCCAATTTGTGACATAAAAAGGAAACTAAGTGGGGTAAAATGTTGTTTAGGAAAATAAAAGATGGATTGGTTAAGGTAGAGAGTTTTCCAAGCTAAGCTCCAAGGGCCCCATGCCCTCGGAGTGCTGCCTACATAGTCCCAACGAAAAGGGAGCTCAGGCCGATGTAGTTCTCCCATAAGCTAGGGAAGAATATGAGGAGGTATGAAAATGAGTATGTAATGATGAGTTGGTAGGTTTGAGTATGCATGATTTGATTTTAGTGTGGTAGAAGAAGAAGATTACCCCAAAGGTAAGCGTCGAGGATCAAGTCTTGTATAAGGTAATAAATACGTAATAAAGAAGGTTAAAAGATAAGAGGGGGTGAAAAGCTCACTGATTGATTAGGATCATACCGAGTAGGTCATACCTTGGAGGAGGTGATGAACGTAAGACCCTAAAGACATTGCATGATTGATTGTTCTAAGGGTGAAAATTAGTCACATGATCACCAAATGTCATGGTTTCCAAGAGGTCCCTTAAGGCGGTAGGAAAATGGGAGTGCGAAATGGTGAGAGGGGTGAAAGGTGGTTAATTTTGATATGGTATGAGGTAGCATGCTCTTTGGGCAAGAGATCCAAGATCACAATGGGCCAGTCCATGACTAAAAGGTTTTTTGTTTTAACTGATATTTGAGATAGACTGATTGATGCGGGAAGTCTATATGGGATGAGGAAATTAACTCCTTGAGGTCTTCATGAAGCTGATTGATGCGGGAAGCTTTAGATTTTATCGCTCTTTTTTTTTTTGAAAGAGCTTTACATAGCTGTCCTTCGAGGGAGTAGTCTATTTATAGTAGCAATTATAGAGAGGAATATGTCCTTTTGAGGGAGTCATATTTTTATTAGAATTTTGACTCAAGGAGTTGGATCCCATGTGAGGATTTTGAAGTCATGGACAAGACCAAGGTGAAGAACAAGATTCTTGTTCAGAAAGCAGGGTGAAATGACCATGGGATCTCATCTAAAGGTAGATGAAAAGTATCCATGAGAATCATGCTATGTGCAGTGCCATGGTACACATATTTAAGAGAAGATAAAAGTGACAGTACTCACATGATTCTTGTTTAATCGTTGGTGAGGTGTAAGAAGTGGATAACGCTCAAGGGACGAGCATGGAAAGAGGAAAAAAGTGATGTAGGACTAAAAGTCAACAATAGAATGGTCGAAGATGCAAGGCATTAAGGGGCTCAAGTTTGGGTTTACCATCGAGTGAAGATAAACGATAAGCACCTAATCCATAAGTATGGGTCATGATGTATGGTCCAAGCCAATTAGGAGAAAATTTTCCCCATTTACTTTTTTCTACTTTGGTTACATGTTGATTTTCTTTCAGACAAGGTCACCAACTTGGAAGGTTCGTTCATGGACACATTTGTCGTAGGCACATTTGATACATTTTTGGTAAAATTGAAGGTGGTCAAGAGCATTAAGATGACGTTCGTATAATAACTCAAGTTGTGCTAAACGGTCCTAAAAAAATTCATCATCATTGAGCATGTCATGGAGAGAAATGCGGAGTGAGGGAATCTGAAATTTGAGAGGTAGAACAACCTATGTACTGTAGACTAGAGAAAATGGTGTGGCAGCAGTGGAAGTACAGATATTAGTGTGGTATGCCCACAGGGCAAAAGGAATGTGCATATGCCAGTCCCTACTAGTATCATTAACCACTTTCATGAGAATTTTATTTAAGGTTTTATTAGTGGATTCGGATTGGTTGTTGGTTTGTGGGTAATAAGGTGATGAGAAACTTAGCTGAATGCCAAAGGCGTCACAAAGTTTTCGCAATGTTTTGTTTTTGAATTGTTTTCCATTATCAATGATGAGGTGATGAGGAAAACCTAAAGGAAAAATGATGTGATGATTGATGAAATCACATATTTTCTCACCTTTTGTGGAGATGAGAGGTATGGCTTCAACCCATTTGGTGTAATATTCGATAGTGGTGATGATCCATTGATGTTGTTGGGAAGAATGGGGTTGATCTCTCCAAAAGATCCAAACTCCATTGAGAAAGGGCTAAAGGTCACGGGTGACCCGTAAGTAAATGCATGATTGGGTGTATGATGAAGGTTGGCATGTTGTTGACATTTTACAAAATGCTTAAGGTAATCACAACAATCATGGTTAAGGGTTTGCACAAGAATAGCCTAGGTGAAGAATACACTTAGCAATAAGCAAGGCCACTGAAGTGACCTCCACATATGCCATCATGAACTTCTTTAATGGTATAAGGAATTTCAGAACTCATGAGGCATCGCAAGAGAATACCATCAAATTTGTGCTTATAGAGGAGGCCCCCATGATGACATAATGAGATACCTTTTTAAGGAAGGCACATTGTCCATTAGGGGTGAGATCAGGAGGTAAGATGGAGAGAGAGAGAGAGAGAGATATATAGTCGAGTATTGTTTATACCAAAGGTCGCTTGGGTCCGGGGCGATGGGTCTGATGGAGTAAATGTTGTGAGGTAAATAAGAGGGTGATTGGAGTCGTTGTATGGTGACAAATATTTTAGAATCGGTAGGTGAAGCCAATCAAACTATGGTATTTGTAAATTTGTTGGTTGAACGAGGGATGGTTTGAAGGGTGTAATGGTCAAAGGTGGTCAAAAGTATGTCTACATGATGTTTATACTTTTGAAGTATCTCATTACGAAATTGGTATATACCATTTACTTGGTTTATGACCAATTGAGAATCACCAAATATGTTGATTGATTTGACATCTAGGGAATAGGCGGCTTAGAGACCTAATACGAGCTTCGTATTCGGCAATATTGTTTGTACAATCAAAATTGAGTTTGAAAGAAAAAGGCATGGGTTCACCATCAAGTAGAATGAGGATAACACCAGCCCCACCCCCACGCTGAAACTTGGAACCATCGAAGAAGAGTGTCATTTGGTAAGCGGGTTCGTCTAAGGAAAGGGTAGTAATTGACTCATCTGGAAAGTCAAAATTAGAGGGTTCATCCTCGAAAATAGGTGTGTCGGCTAATTGGTCGGCATGATAGCTTGGCCCTTGATGGACTTTTGATGAATGAATTCAAGGTCGAGGTCAGCTAAAAGCATAAGCCATCGTGTGGCACGCTGATTTTGATAAGGTTTGGCATACATGAAGTGTAAGGGGTCGGTGTTGGTCACAACATAGGTTTTTGGTTGAGTAGGTAATGGTGGAGTTTTCTGGCAATGAAAACTAAGGCTAAGTAAATTTTTTCGGATGGGTGTATTGGGTTTTGTAGTCCAAAAGAGTATGGCTTATGTAATAAACCACTTTCTCCATGTGTTGTTCATCACGATGAGCGAGCATGGCCCCTAAGGAGTGATCGGTAGTAGAGATTTATAGGTAGAAGGGTTTATCATCTTTAGGGGGATAAGTATGGGTGGTTGGGGAGGTATTGTTTTAAGGCCTCAAAAGTTTTGTGGTAGTCATCATCCCATTTAAAGGAGACATCCTTCTTGAGCAGATGATGAAATGGTTGACACCGATCAGATAATTGTGAAATGAAATGGCAAATAGACTGCAACTTACCTTACAGGCTACAGAGTTGTCTAAGGTTAGTGGGTGGAGGCATTTCTAGAATAGCCTTGACTTTAGTAGGGTTAACTTCTATACCATGTAGGGAAATAATAAATCCTAGGAGATTTCATAAGAGGACCGCGAAGATGCACTTCTTAGGCTAAAGGTGAATGCAATATTTAATGAGGTGCTCAAAAATGGTTTTGAGGATGGCAAGATGCTCGAGTGGCATTTAGATTTGGCCAGGAGATCGTCCATATAATCTTCCAATATACGATGCATGATTTCATGGAAGATATAAGTCATATCCCACTGATATGTGGCACTATCTTTTTTAAGGCCAAATGACATGAATCGATAGTAGAAGGTCCCCCAAGGGGTGATGAATGTAGTTTTGTGTTGATCCTTTGGGGCAAGAATGATTTGGTTATAACCTGAGAAGCCATCCATGAGTGATAACATCTCGTGACTAGTGGTAAGATCAACCAACTGGTTAATACCAGGTAGAGGGAAGTATTTTGGGCAAGCTAGGTTGAGGTCATGGAAATTTGTGCAAATGTAGAGTCCCCCTGTGACCTTAGTGACAGGGACAATGTTATAAATCAAATGAGGATAATCAATGGGTAAGATGAAGGAAACGTAAAGAAGGCACTGAAGTTCTTCTTTGACAAGAAGGGCAATGCGAGGGTAAATTTTCCTTAGTTTTTGTTTGATGGGTTTGGCATCGGGAATGATTAAGATATTGTGGACCACTATGGTGGGGTCAATACCAAGCATGTCTGCATAAGACCAAGCAAACACATGGCTATGATTTTTGAGAAAAGAAGTGATGGTTTCCTGTTCAAAGAACATCTAAAGATGACCGATCTTTAGGATGGGCAGATCGTCCCCGAGTATGAATTTTGATCTCGATAGTCAATTCATTCAACATGGTTTGTGTCTCAGAGGGTAAAAAATGATGAATATATGAGTCTTCTGCACCAAGGTAAGTGAGTATAGACTCATCATCTTGACATTAAATGACGTTAATTGAAGGTGTATGGTCATCGATCATTTCAGGGTACATGAAGGGAAGAAAGGAAGGAGCCTCGCCCTCGTGTTGATAAGTCAGAGGCCCCAAGGAAATGGTGTTTATGGAAAAAAGTTAGGAGGAGTAGATTATGGATCCATCGACTTCGTCGGTGAAGGAGGTGATGAAGGTGGAGCGGGTGAAGAAGGTGGAGAAGGGCTAATGTCCTCAATGAGTTCAATGTGGGCTGCTTGGTAGGTGGTTCAGCAAAGCCGATACCACTACGGTCATTATGTTTACTGGGTAGTACATGGAATAACAATATGGTGGCCTTGCTCGTAAAATCCAAAACCAAAACCCTTCCATGCACATCAGTGTAGGAAGGTGTGGGTGAAACGGTGATTGGTGAGAGACTAAAAGTCAACGAGAAAATGGGTGGGTTTGTGATGGTGGTTCGGGTGTGTAAGTGGTAGTATCAAGTCCCCCATAGGTGAGACTAGTACGAAGGTGAGGAGGACCATAAAGAAGAACTCTCCTATGCGGTGATCATAGCAAGGATGTTGGTGAATAATTCCATACTCTTGTGGAGTAAGGAATGTGTTAACACTATATAGGCGATACTCCCCCAGAGTGAGGCATTGAAAAATGCCTTCCAAGGGATCGGTGGTTGGTATGTGGGTAGCTGGAATAGATGATGTGTCGAGGTCAATGCGGAGGTGGAGTTAACGGATTGGGAGGCTGATGGGTTGGTGTGGAGGTTGTGGCGGCGGTAGGAATGGAGGAGGTATGTGTGGTTGAGGTAGTGATCTTGGTAAGCGGAGGTGTAGGTGAAGTGGTAGTGGTCATGGAGGTAGACGCCTTAATGGGTATAAGCATGTCATTGGGTCGATAAAGCATGTTGCATGTTTTAAAAGGTGATGGGTCAGCGGAATGGTATAGGTGTGTCCTTCATGTTCAAACTTTACACAAAGTGATGCAAAGTGGAAAGAACACAACCCATGGCATGAATCCTCAAGAGTAAAGCATCATCGTGGGTGATTAGGTAGCACCCATGTTTGAAAGACCACAAATGCTATTGTGGGTTTTCCTTGCTATTGAAACTATTGAATTTAGGCATTTCCCAATGCATGGGTATGGACGGATAGGAATGGATGGGTGGATAGGATCATTACAAATCTTGTCACGGTGAGAGTGTTTCGGGAGCCGAAACCGATGCCTCTAATGCATACATCTTGTCCATCATTAATTTGATTAGGTCGTTGGTAGGTTGCGATGGTTAGGTACTTCCTATAGTGTAAGAGAGTTGGTGTTGGGCATATGATGGGGGTGGCATTCTAGTATATGGCGCATTAACTGCATAGGTGGATTGAGAAGAAGGTAGTGAAATAGGGGTGCACGTACAGGATGAATGAAAGATGAAACATGAGGTGCTGATGGTACATATACGGAGGTGGAACGGTCGTGGTGACCCTAGTGGCAATGGGGGCTAGTGAGTGCAGAATAAAAAGGATGACATTTTGAAAAGGGGTAGGGGTCACCAACACCAGGGGTGGTTGTTTAGCGACGGGTATATGCGAGACAATAGGGGCATGAGGTTGTGTTACGGGTGGTTGGCGAAGTTATAGTGGATGTGGCAAGTGCAACGGATGTAACAAACGCAGCAGGTCATAGTGGGTATAGGGTCTAATTGTGAAATGATTGGGGGTAAGGTAGATGTAGGAAACGCGGGGTTAACAGGGGCTGGAGAAGAAGTAGGAGCGAGTGTTAGGGGGATAGATATGGGCATGACGTATATCAACCCCGGCCGAGGGATCTTGAATGGACAAGTGGGAAAGGTAAAAATGCAAGGTGACAGGATTTTGGTCAAGGAGTCGTGTGAACTCCTCATCTCCGGTAGCGATAGAGATAGGTTGGATAGATTCCATGGCGGGTGATAAAATGAAAGGTGGTGAAGGGTTAGGTGGGAGTGGTTGACAACTAGCGTGGAATATGAGGGTGCTTGCTTTTCGATGCATCAATACCATGTGAACAGGTACTAACGTGGTAAGACTGCTTTCTGTAAGTGACACAGAAATACAACATAGGTAGGATAAATAGACGGTGGTAGGTGAATTGGGGCTAAATGATAGCTGGAAAATGACACAATCTAACCAATGCCGGTTAGGGAAAAGCTGACACCGGTCATATAGGTAACATTGCGGTCACTGTGGAAAGTGGATAGTTGGTAAAAAACAAGGTATAAGGCCAAATTTACTAGGTATGTAAAATGCTGATGAGATTTACCAGTAAAGTGAATATGATGAGAGTTACAGGGACTCTAAATAGTCAAAGAAGGTGAATATGTGTCCTTTTGGGTAGGTTAACCAAAATGACAGTGAACCGATGCCGGTTGGGTATAACCGATGATGGTCGTTGGACCGACACCGATTCTTCGTGAAATTGAAACAAGGATGAAGAAAATATGGTTGTGGGTTAAAATTTGATGTGGAATCGGTCCGAGAATTCGAGAATGATGAGAATATGGTCCGGACACACTCGGATGAAGCCGAAAACACCGAATATGATGAGGAGCGTGCAAAAAAAAGGAAAAATGAAGAACATGACCTCTCACCTCAAAATGCAATCCAGAAGAAACACTAAGAAAAATATGATCCTAAGAGTGCTTTTTCTATTATGTTTGTTTAGCTTATGGTATTTAAGGACCGACTCATGAACTGTAGAATAGAGTTTTTGGTGAGGATGGCTTCCTACGAAGAAGGAGATCTACAGGAGAGGTTTCGGGTATGTTATGGTGGGGGTGGGCCTTGCTCAAGTATGACTCAACAAGGCATTGAGTGGGTGCCCACTATGTCGTGATTGTGTGATCACCTACAACTTCTTCCAGGAAAGATGTTGTTTAAGAATGTGTATATTTTCAATTTTTGTGGTGTTTGGATAAGACTCAAAGAATGAGAAAGAGAAAGAAAGTGCTTTCTATGATTTGTTTGTCAACCATCAGTTGGGAATGACTTCTAGCATATAGGTTGCCCTCAATTAATGTGAGCTAATGTAGAAAAGAAGAATGAAATGCAATGATTTTTAAGCCCAAATCGAAATGTTGAATTCGATGCCACAATAAGAGGAATAGGAGAGAGTATGATCTTTCACTAATGCAATGTAAATGGAATAGAAGAAGAGTTCTTTTTAAGCACCAAAACATGATTGTTTTGAAACAGTAGAAAGAAGAGAAGATTCCAAGGAGAAATTTTAATGTGAGAACCTTTTAGAAAGGAAACAAATATGCAATTTTTCACCTAAAAATGAATGGATGCAAGGAATCCCAAATGGGTCCCACCGGTGTGCCAAAATGTTTCACCTAATTCTTAGACGTTTCTTAGAAAATGACGAAACAAATAGGGTAACAATGGTATAGGAGGAATACCCGTTGAAATGCTTTAGTTGATAGATTGTTGCACACATATGAATTGTCGATCCATAGCTGATCGTGAGAGCTTCCTTTTTCTTGGAGGAACTATTTAAAATGGAACAAAAACCACCAAATAAAGTTAAATTGTATATGCGGTGGACTACCTAGCATGTGCTTTAGATTTGGGAAGTGTGATACTTCCTAGATGGTGTCAATCCACCGTTTAAAAAACTTAATGCTTTGGTAATAAAGTAAATCCTATTGTAGTAAAAATGCTTTAGGTATCTCATTCATCTATAATAACAAATTCATTCACAACAGGCTAGGCTATGATTGAATCAAGTTCAAGGTCACTATCGGGATCTTTTGTTATTGGTTAGGGTCGATTTTAGGCGGTTTAGGGTATTTGGTAGAGGTCTTAGGCTATGATCTAGGTTTTGGTAAAATACACGAGACCAACGTCGGTTGAGGTTAACCGATGATGGTTATGGGTGACCGGCGTCGGTATGGTCGAGGTACAAGAAACTCAATAAATCTTGGTTGGATGATAGATCCGGTGTTAGGTGAAGGTGGAAGGGTAATGGTGAGATTCGTATGGATCCTGGATATGCACAGGAATGATGAAAGTACGAGATATGGACAGTTCAATGGTGTGGATGGTCAAGTTTGCATTGAGGTAAAATGGTGGGGATGGAAACAAAAATAGAAACTAATAACAAATGTAAAAAGATCTACCCAAATGACAAGGAACCAATGTAGGTTAACAGAGTCACTTTGTTTATACGAGCTTGATGCTTGGTTGGTAATGGTGGGTGATCAAATGGACATGGTGTAGTGCTAAGCGCTTCCCAGGATGCTTCGTGAAGGTGGGTGGCTATGTGATTGCTTCAAGTATTGGCTATGGGTGTTCTGACATTTGTATGAATGCTGGTTTTACTTGCATACAACTCGATTTTGTCACTCGTTCTCGAATATGTCCCTCTCTCTTAGAAATGTGCCAACCTCCAAAAACAATGTGCCAACCACCGAAATAAGGTTGCTTTGGCGTTAAATGGTAACCAACGATGGTTCCGGCTTAATCGGCGGCGATTAAGGGTAATCAATGTTAGTTAGGGTGAGATTTCCTAGGTTTACTTAATCGGTAGATCCCCTTGATTTTTGGGATCTCGTTTCATTTTCTCTGCTGATTGGATTGGAAGCTTCCTTATAACATGTGGGAATGTGGTTAGAGGGACTGTAGGCATTGATTTTTAGGGTTTTGATACGTTTTAGTTAGTTATGGCAACTTACTAAGAATAGGTCTTAGGATGAGGTGGCTAGATGAGGTGGATATGTGGGCATTATCTCAATTAGGATATTTAAATAATAAATATGGCGAGGATAATGAATTAATTTAATTTAAATAATTAAATTAATATTATAGTGGGGTGAAGGGGGCTATGGCTAGGTGAATGTGTTCAAGGTGTTTATTTGACGAGGGACCAAAGGGGAGTGTGACGTAATTTTAGTGTCTACAATGGTACATTTTGATGTGTGGGGGCTAGCTCAAGTATCATCTCTTGAGGGTTCAAATTATTATGTCACTTTTATTGATGATGTAATAAGGAAAGTTTGGGTATATTGTATTAGAAATAAATAGGTGTATTTGACACTTTTATTAAATGGAAATCCTTGGTAGAGAATGAAACAAGTCTTAAGGTAAAATGTCTCATGTCAGATAATGGAGGGGAGTATTGCAACAATGAGTTTGATGATTATTGTTCTTAGAATGGAATACGAAAGCAAAAGATGGATCTAGGAACTCCACAACATAATGGGGTGTCAAAATGATGAATACAACAATAATGGAACAAGCTAGGAGCATGAGGTTACATGCATGATTGCCTCTTTATTTTTGGGAAGAAGTGGTGAGAACAAATGTGTACTTGATAAACAGAGGACCCTCAAGTGCCTTGGATGGAGGAATACCTGAGGAGGATTGGTATGGTAATAAAGTTGATTACTCATTTCTTAGAGTCTTTGGATGTGAGGTGTTTTTTCATCTTGACAAGGATGATAGGACCAAGCTAGAGGCTAAATCAGAAAAATACACTTTTATTAGTTATGGTGGTGATGAATTTGGATTTAAATGCTAGAGTATTAAGGACAATAAAATCATTCGATCTAAGGATTTGGTATTTAATGATAAAGTTATGTATAAGCAATTGATTCTGAAAATAATGAAGAATCCAAGAAAGAATATGCAATGATAGAGGATCTTCCCGATGGGAAAGTGACACATGAATCAATTCATGAATCTACTCAACAAAAACCCCAAACTCTTATATTGAGAAGGTATTCTAGGGTAAGAAGCGAACCTAAATGTTTTTATACTTCTATTTATTATTTATTACTCATTGACGGTGGAGTGTCATAGAGCTTTGATGAAGAAATAAAGGTAGATGCGGGGAAGAAGTGGGAGCAAGCCATGAATGAGAAGCATCAATCTCTTTTGGAAAAATAAACTTAGGATTTGGTGAAGCTACCTAAAGGCAAAAGAGAATTTCAAAACAAGTGGGTGTATAGAGTTAAAGAGGAAGAATGAGGAAGTAAAAGATCTGAGGCCCGGTTGGTGGTCAAGGGTTTGCATAGAAAAAGGTATAGATTTTGATGAGATTTTTTTCTCTTGTACTAAAAATGAATTCTATTAGAATTATTCTTGGAATAGTGGTAGTAGAAGACTTGAAATTAGAGAAAATAAATGTAAAGAGTGCATTTCTCCATGGTGATTTGGAGTAGGATTTATATATACAACAATTTAGAGGGCTATGAGGTCAAAGGTAAAGAGAAAATGGTGTGCAAACTGAAGAAGAGCTTGTATGGCCTGAAACAAGCTCCATGTCAATGGTATAATAAATATTATATCTTCATTATTGAGAAAGGTTATATTAGATGCCATTATGACCATTGCGTATATACAAAGAAATTTAAGGATGTAAGTCATATTATCCTCTGTTTGTATGTGGATGACTTGTTGGTTGCGGAAATAAAAGTACTTAAGAAGTAGCTAAGTGATTCCTTTGCTATGAAGGATTTGGGGGCAGCCAAAAAAATCCTTGGTATTAGGATATATAGGGATATGAAGGAATGAAAGCTAACTTTATCTCATGAAGAGTACATTAAGAAGGTATTGGAGAGGTTTAATATGCGGGATGCTAAACTGGTTGGGAATCCTTTGGAAGGCCATTTTAAGTTATTGAAGGAGACGTATCCCAAAACAGTGTAGGAGAGAAACTAGATGTCTAAAGTACCTTACTCATGTTAGTGGTTGGAAGTTTGATGTATGTCATTGTAGACACCAATTTTTGGTGTGACCTCTCTCGTTCATCCCATATTCATTCTCCTTCATTCAACTTTCACTCTCGCTTTTATTTTTCTTAAATTTAAATAAATTCCATCCATTTACTCACCCAAATTTAATTAATCATCAAATGAGCTCCATATAAACCCATTTAATAATTGAATTTTGGCATTATATCCCATATCGGAATATAAACCCATTTAATAATATACCCATCTGACACTCCACTCTTAATTTCAAGAATGGAATCTATTATCTCACCTACCCATTAAAATCATGTTCGCCACTCCACCTAATAAATTCAAACCATGGGCCCTGTGTGATCAAATCATGTCTCTTAACCCGAGTTACTTTACCCAACCACAGTTATTCATTAACCCCAATCTAACCTCACCTCCATGTTGTAAATATGGGTTTTCCCCCTCTTTCAAGAGAGTTTGGACTGAAACTAGAACCTAGACCTTGACTGGACCAAGACTAGAAGCGAGAAAAGAGGAAGAAGAATAGATGCATGAAATATCTGCTTACAGAAGTTTTGAGGGAGAAATATTTGCCATTGTTCGTCATCTTTCCATCCTTATGCCTAGTTTATCTTGATATCAAAGCACAAGCTAAGACCCCTCGTCATTTTAGTTACTTTTCATTTTGTATTTCATTATTTCTACATGATATCTGTTGTTCATCATTTATTTCTATATTTTTGGACACGTGGGTTGACATCCTCTAAGGGAGTTAACATCCTCTTGGAACCAGGTTTGTCCGGGTAACCCCCACAATTTTTTATCTAATCACATCTATTTTATTTTTATAGATCTATCTTCGTTTATCACATATCTATATTCTTTTCACTCGTAGATCCATACCCAAATTTGAGGTCCTAAGCCCTCCATCATTCGAATTTATTGGTGGCTTCCAGTATTAGATTTCACCCGCATGAGAACGAGGTTTCCTATATAACATTTTGGCACGCCCAATGGGACCATACTTTAGATTTAGTCATTTTTGTTACTTTACTCATCTTGTCTAACTTGCTTGTTTGCAAAGTCTTAGTATTCATCTATCTCAGTTTAGTATGGTCAATCATTGAAGTCACCTTGGAGGTACGTGCTCTTTTTTTTCTTTTGAGTTCTACCCGCATGGGAAATGAATCGGAAATTAACCTTATCGCTTGGTTGTGTTTTCAAGTTTGATTGTGTAATTTATTATTCTCCTAGTTGTCGTCACATGATATATATTTTGTGAATGTTTCATTTTCCCACTCACTTTCTTGCAAGGATTTAATATTATCTTTGTCTATTTGGCGTGTTACTTACATTTTTTTCTATCACGAGGTAAGGGGTTTTGTGTGTCGGTTTTACTTTGTCTTCTGGTTCTGCATTATTATGTTCCTAGATTTTATTTCATGTCCTATAAAAACAACACAAAAATCATTATTATTAATTAAATAAATGAAAAAATTATTATTATTTTTAAAATGGAAAATGTTATTAAGTTCTAAAATCCTAAACTACCCATCTCCCCATCTAACCTTTTCCTTACCCGAGCTCCTATCTACCTCTCCACCCGAGCTCCCACCTTTCATCCTCACTCACCTCACCATCTCTCTTCCCTCTCGACCGAGCCACTTGGCTCACCCCTATGCTCTCCCACTTTAATCAACTACATCATTTCATTCTCGTCAAAATTCCCATTTAGACGCGTCATTTACCACCACTTGCAAGAAATTTATTTGTCCATATTACTTTCATACCCAATCTACAAGATCAAATTCAACTATTATCGACTTCACGAAGCAAGTGTAAAGAAACAACCCCAAAGCTATAAAATTCCCATTCGGGAGTTGGATTCCATATTTTACCCTAACCTTGGCTCTCTGGGGATGTATCCATCGGTCCACGATCTCCATAGAGCAGGCGACACCAAAATCCCCAACTTTTCTATAAGATTTGTATCCAGAAAAATATTACTTAATTTGATGTCTCTGTGAATCACACATACTTTTTGTGACATATTATTGTGAAGATAATCTATGGTCAATGCTAAATCTTTACAAATTTGATATAAAATGCTCTAGGTGAGATCCAAAACCATCGATTGGAAAAGCCGATGGTAAAGATCCCCCTTTTCCATATACTCATAAACGAGGAGGTTGCTTTCCTCATCACACCATCCTATAAACTAGAGCAAGCGGTGATGTCGAAATGAGTGATTGTATTGATTTTCGATTGATACAATTTGGTTCCACGAACTAATCTCATTGCATGATGAGTTTGATTGCAATGTGATTTTTAGTTTCAAAATTAGGCGGTTGTGCTTTGTACACCATTTACATTCTCCCATCTCCCAACATTTTCAAAACTTTGAAGCCTTCAAAAATAGCTTATATTTCATTATATTTAAATTCGCTAAGAATTTGTAGGTGTCTCATGAGAGAAGGACCCTAATATGTCCCTTCTTCTCTAGGTTTCAACTCTAGCCCACGTCTATATTTTGCTTCCGATCATGAATTTGATGGGTATTTGAACCCTCTTCTTTTCATTTATTACCTCAATCTATTTTATTTGACACCATTTCATGGTGATACAACGTCTGTATGAAACAATTACCTCGAATGTATCCTCCTAATTATCTTCTCTTCTTTTGCTTGTAATTTCCTATGATTTACCATGTAAAGAATGTGAATATATACATAAATTTACAAGATTCTGATGTTGGGTCCTTTCAACTATTTCCAGCTTAGTTTCAAATTCATGCAAACGTTGTGGATATTGACTGTAACATATCTTATAGCAGTTGGCTCATAATTCTCGACAAAACATTGATAAACAGTGCTCAAAACACCATTGCCAATTAGACATTTCTCGCCTCTATTCTTGTGATTATTACCGTGCATTTGATAGACTATCCTATAGACCTCTTCATCAATGCCCAACACATATATCCAATATCAGCATTGACCTCTTCACAGTCACGACTACGGTCACCTCACCCACGAGCTTGCTCTGTGACATTTTGGTTTATGTCCACACGACCTTTGTATAAGTGATTTGAAGTGTATATCCACGCACATCCATTGTATCCAATGCTTGATGCTTCTAACTATTTCCTTCTAAAAATAAAATTCTAACTAGTTTTCCATTCATGTAAACTCTATGGGTAGTTCTTTGTAAAGTCTCTTTGTAGCGGTTGGCTTACAATTCTTTACCGCACGTTTACCAATAGTTCTCATAAAGCACAACATAACCAATCATATATTCGTCATTTATATGCTCTATGATTCTTATTATGTCATCGTCCATGTGAAAAGCCATATTCTTCGTCAACTTGTCACCTCGGATTTGGCATATCATTGACTTTCACGTTCACTTTTTGGTCACCGACCTATCTCTACCCTCCTTTATTCAACTAAGTCCACAACTTAGGTCCACTATTTTCTCCCATCTCCATTACAAATTTCAAATCAAATTGCTTTCATCCTCCCCAAAGTCTTCATTATTAATATAAAAATCCACTCTCCCCACCCATTTTCATCGTTACCTCTTAAAGTCCACATTCAGTCATTTTATATGTTTATTCTTATTTATAGTTCACGTAAAGAAATGAAATAAAAACAAAATCTATATGTTAATGTCTTGTCTCACCTTGTCATTAATAATTTGTGTCACATATTCTCATAATTTTATTTCACAAATCTATTTCATCACTTATTTAATTGTTTATTTCATAGTTTATTTTATAGTCAATAAGTTTTCTTTACCCTAATTGAATGTGAATGTTGAATTTCAACTTTTATTAATCCATTAGATTATTTTATTTTTATAAAAATACTTTTTGTACACAAAATATTTATGACAGTTATAATCACATCAACTAATTACATTTATTTTCTTTTGCAGGTGCAATCTACGAAATCCACAAGGTACACCCCACAAACTTGCAAACAACATTACGTTGTCAAAGAAAACCATTGAAACATAAACACACTAGCGAATCCTTTTCACCGACCCCTTCCACAATTGTGCATGGTGCAATTTTAGGGTACCCAAATGTTTCTAGCCATTGAATGTCACTTCCAAATATGTCATCATCAAGTGCAATCAAATAACGGGAAAAATGTTCTCTAGGTTTTACTTGATTTTCTCCATTTTCCCTTTTATGCATTATAATTTCCCTTTTCTGAGAAATTTTACGCATCAAACGTCACCTTTTGCATTTTTTCTAAAACGAACCTCATATATCCACGATTGCTCACACAACCTAAATAAGGGTTCTAACATTTTACATTCCACTTATCACACACTTCCTAAAACTTTGTGAACAAAATCAACACATCAAAATAATCTTCTCACTTGCTTGAATGATTGGGACTTGAACACCCAACAGGAAACCATCTCAGACATTTCCCTAGCCAAAACTACAAAACCAGCCTTAGACTTCCGTTCTTTAGGCACCTTCATTATCCATTTTAATTTTTTTACATCTTGTAATTAATCATGATGATAAAAAATATGTTTCTTGATTTGTTTGTCAACAAAATACATAAATAAATGTTTCTCTATTTCACACCTATTGTCACTCTCTCTCAAATCAAAACAAAACAACAATGTCCTCCATCCAATAAAGTTACTTCTCCTAACGATCTCTCCCAACAAGATTCTAAACTCAAAACCATGTCATCAGTCACCCACCCCTTATCTCCATGGCCTTACTTCATGAGAACCATGTCATTCAAGATTATCCCTATCTTAAAACTAATCCTCATATCCCTCACCAAGCTAATCTTCCTAAATTAACCGCATCACCATCTCCTGCTCCTCTAGAGACACTCGGGCCTCCTCCTAACCCCATATATGATTTTGTATTTCAAAATCCCTACAATCTCTCAATCCTCCCAATCTCCTAAATTGGTGGATCGCATTCCACCCACATCCCATTTTGACAATTCTATTTCATCCGTTACTAATATGCATGTCCAACCATCTCAACCTCTTCACACTTACATTCCTACCCATCGTATGCTCCAACCGTCTCAAACTCTTAACACACATATCCCCACTTATCATTTACCACAACAACCTACCCAATTAAAGAAACACATCACGTCCCTATTATTGAAATTCAGCCCATGCAACAATCTCAACCCATGACACATGTTAATCCTTACCAAACAGTTCCCCACACACTTGCACACCCACAAGTTTATCAACCATCTTATCAAACAATTTCACAAACATCCCACCCGCAAGTTTATCAACCACCTTATCAAACAATTCCCCAAATACCCATACATCCACAAACACATAATTTGCCTTATCAAACTACATTTCAAACCCCACAACCAATCCAATCTCAACCTAACAACACATCGAGTGATCCAATTCATGCCTTAATGAATTGGTTGGCTAATTTAGAAACTGTTACCTTGGCACCCAAGAACACCTTATCCTATGAACACATCTGTAATGAACTAATTCATTCATCGGTTCTATCAAACCTTACCCTCCTAATTGGAAACTTCCCAAATTTATTAAGTTCAACAACAAGGAAGATCCCCAACAACATCTCCTCGCATTTAAACATACATGTTTTCTTATTGTGCATGATCATGATCTACTTCTTCACACTTTCCCCATGTCTTTATCTGGTCCCGCGTTGGACTGGTACAATAGTATCCCGCAACATTCCATATTCTCTTTCACCCAACTTGTGCAGTTGTTCTTAGAACACTTTTATATCAATATTGCACGTAAAACCACTATTGCTGACCTATACACCATCCAACAGTTTAAAGATGATCCCATCACCGAATTCATTGCACGATGGCATGGTGTTATAAACCAACTGTCCTTCACTCTTTTGCAAACCGAACTCATCAAATTATTCTCACATTCATGTGTACAACATGTATTATGTACTTTACAAATCCAATCATTCTAAACCTTTGAAGAATCTTTCACAATGGCTTATAAAATCGAAACCCGTTCCCTTAAGCATGGTCATCTTAAACTAATTTCAATTAAACCTAAAATCAAATCTACTAAACCACTCACACATAACAACAAATTTAAGGGTGTAACCAACACTGTGGTCATTAAACCCTCATCCACATCTATATTTGGCACATGGCCTCAACAACGAGTCCCTCAGTGACAGTCAACTATAACCCCTTGGGAGAATCCTATAGCTCTGTATTTGATAAGTTGGTGGCCGTAAAATCCATCCAACTTCCACCCATACAACCCATGGATAATTCACAAGCCAAGCTTGCTTGGTATCACGAAGCCCACTATTGTAAATATCATCGAGTCAAAGGTCACGACATTGAGAAATGTTGTTCCTTCAAAGATTATGTCCAACAAATCTTAAATCAAGGGGATATCCAAATCAATAGCTCCACTACTCAAACTTTACCTAATCAACCACCAACAAATCAAGCCACGCCCTTTACATCTCAACTATTAAATGCTTATATGATTGACACCATCAATCAAGATCTCATCTTATCACTGAATCCACATGTTCCTACCTTAGACATTATGCCCACTCCTTATGCGGAACCTGTTGCACCCACAACTATCACACCTATGTCAACTTTTACTACTTGTCCTGAACCTACACCTTCTCCTATCCTTATCACATCCACATCAAATTTGACTATACCATCCACTTCATCCACTTTGATCATACCCCAATATACCACATTAGATTCATCCTTAGCACCTATTTCAGCCCCACTAATATCCACACATATCCCTACATCTCTCACATCTATTCCTTCACCCACATTTTCCTCAAACACACCTATTACTACACCTACATTACTCACAACCATCCCAACTAAACTCATTTCTACCACATGTACCTTTACAACCCCACCTTTGACATCAACCCCATTAGCAAACATATCATTCTTACCCCTTGAAACATTTATGAAACAACCAGTCCCACCTACTTCTACACCCAAAAATACTCTTGCATTTTCTGCATTACCCATAATGTCTACTCCATCGGTTATCACATCACCCACATCTCCAAATATTCCAAATATGCCTACATCCCTATCTATCCCACCTACCCCTATATCTATCATATCAACAAATCCACCTATCTCTACCTTGAAATATTTACCTATATCCTTTCCCATGGCCACATCACTGGTCTATCCTAATACTCTTTACTTAATCATTCTATCCCATGACCAAATCCTCACAATCAGTAATACTATCAAAGATACTCTTTGGAACATCTCTTGAAAAAACACCTCCACATAAATGCTATAAAGATGGTTTACATTCTCCAAAATTAAATCTTTCCATGCCAAAACCTAAGTAATCCACATCTCACATAGATATCATTAATCACATCATACAAACACCTATCTCTCCATTAACATCCTCCTCTTGTTTTAGATAATTTTCTCCATTAATAACCACACCAACATTGTTAGATCCTCCGGTTGAGATTATTATCGTCCCTGCTAGGAGTAAATCTTCTCGATCAAATTCTAAGGCTCATGGAAAACATCCCCAACAATATCATGAGTATACTAGTAAAAAGTTGGGTCTTCCCCCTTTTTCAACAATCTAATGCCACCACATCTGGTTTAGGATCATTCCTTCCATCTACGACATCTCCCAACGATCAATCCACTTACAAACAATACAATCCTTTAATCAAATTTGTTTTTCTTCCAAAACACATAATTTACCCATTTAATGTATATCCTCACCTAAATCCCAATCCAAACAATCTAGTCCTTCCACCAAATTTGATTTGTCTTCCAAAACATATAATTTACCCATTCAATCTACATCTACTTTTTATCCTAAGTCCAAGTGAGATATCCTATCAAAACCCACAAGAGTTACCTTACCCATGAAACTTAAATAGCGTCTTACGCATATATCCTTTGACATTTAACTTAAATATCTATCATCACATCTCCTCCCATTAAAGCCTTGTTATCCCGTAAAATTGGCAAGGGCAATTTTACTAATAACCTTGCCAAAATTTTGTTCCGGTCCCTCGTCAGGGATCTCTTGTGTTCGGAACGTTGCAAAATCCCTTCCTGGGAAATCTAGTTTTTTGAACTTATCCTTTTTTGGTCGGGTGCACATAATGACTATGCAACATAAACTTTTGATGCGCCCCCTTTAAATCCTTTGGCGCATGCTTTCTCGTGTCAACAAGCGTTTTGGTGTGCCTCACTATGTTGAGTCTTCCTTGCATGTGCCAAGGCGCATGCGCCTTCCTGTCAACAGAACATTTGTTGTGCCACTTTTTGGTGCACCAAGGGCACACATATTCCTCTGTCAACACCACTTCCGGTGCGCCAAAGGCATGCATAACTTTGTGTTGACAAGATTTTTGGTGTGCCACGGGGTGCATGTTTTCTTGTGTCGACAGTGCTTTTCATGCGCCACTTGAAAAAGTTGGTGGTGCATTTATTGCTACCTCACCTATAAATAGGTGCATTTGTCTGTGTCATTATCATCCGACACAATCACGTGATTTTCGTGTGTACTGCCAAAGACACCAGCCTGTCGCTTTCGAATCTTTTCATGGACCCGTTTGCACACTTCTCCACTATTTATCCTAGGTAAGAGGTCCTCTATCTTTTGTGCACTTTGTGTTTGTGGTTTTTGGCTGCTTGTTGGTATAGATCTGGATTTGAAAGACTGAAATCGTGAACTTCCCCCCTTGCTGTCTTTCCCATTCTTCCACTTGTTCTTCCCCCTCTTTCCAGATCTGCTGGTAGAGGAAACTCTGTCCTGAAATGATGGTTTGAAACCCTTTGTTTAAGCCCCTTCATCACCCCAAGGTACCCTGCAGAAGGAGCTAAACCATATGTAAAACCCCTCTGAGAAGAATCAAAGCTTAAAAAGAAACTGTATTTTTCTTCTCCTTTGGCGCATTGACACACCCTGTAATATGAGGAACGATTCGCCAATGGCGCATTTTCCCTACCTCGCTACATAATGAAAAGTTTTGCCCTTGTGGCGCACTTCCCTCGCTTGTGTAAACGATTTCCTTGCATCCTGCTTGGCGCACGAAACTCATGTGTTGCATTGATAAAATTCATGCCATTGGCACACCCAGCATCCATGTAACAATCCTTTCCTATGCGCCAAGTGCAAAGCTATAGACAACACTTGTGCATCCCTCATTGCAACAACATTGTGTCATGCAAACCTTCCATGCGCTACTGGTTTCCTTTTGGAGCACAAAAATGATGTAACATGTGCAAATCCTGTGCCCTTTGGCGCATCCTGTACCCATGTAACATGATAAATATTTGCGCCCTTTACAAAATGCATCCACATGGTGCAGGCACACTTGTGTTTACAACAACAAAGAATGCAATCTGTAATATCCATGTGCCATGTGTCCTTTGGCGCTGATTTATCCCTCGGCAGCCCTTTCCGTGTACCTTACTATTTAGCTCTGTAACCTGCAGTATCCATGCGCCATGCGCCCTGAGGCCTTATAATCTCTAACTCTTTCTTCTGTCAGCATTTCAATGGAAAATCAAACGGCTGACATCAATTTCTTGCGTTGGGTTTCACTTCTTATTCTTGCAGATCAGCAACTAAGTTCAGAAGAACATATGTCAACATCAAGCAAGAGACCTACCAAATCCAAAGGCAAGGCCAAGCTCACAGAAGAAGAAATGAAGTATAAGTATCAGAGGGTCAGAATGCCCGAATCCCAGGCTGAGTGTGACCTGGACATCAGAGACTCAGAGCTGGGTCATATTGATATGGAGGAGTTCTGGGTCAGAACTCAGAAGGTCACAAGAAGTCCATGGATGGACAAATTGATAGGCAGTATTGCACTTTGCTGGAGGAATCCCGGTAAGTGCCGTGAATAACGAATTTATGATGGTGGTTGCCCGGTGCTACAATAAAGACACAAGATGTGTCGTAAATGAGAAGGGCGAGGTCATAATCAACCTCACTGCCTGCCACTTTGAATTAATGCTCGGCATCCCTCACCATCGGCACTTTGTGGCCGTAAGCCGGGAAGACTGCATTAAGGCCTGGGACGAAAATGAAGATCAGTGCATGCAGCTGATGAATGAGGTATATTTGAAGAATAAAAAGGTGGTGACCCGATGGCCACAAATCATTCACCGCAGTGATTTTTCAGAGGAGCTCAGTGACACAATCACGTTCCTGAGCAGGGTGTTTGGGCTTCCTGATGCCCACTACTTCCACAAATGGATGCTGCGGTATTTAGAAACAATGAACAAAAATATGCCCGATCAACGCTTTGAGTGGGCAGAAATCATAAGCATGATATCAGAGCAGCTGCAACAATTTACCACAATGGGGAAGTTCTACATGAATTCCTATGTTGTTTACTGCTGCAGCTTCAGAAAGGGACTACCCAGCTCTAATGCGGAGTGGGGTTTGGTCCCAAGTTAAAATCTATGAATATTATCCAAACTAAAGCTGGAAAATAGCATCCCCCAATTTACAAAGATCAATGATGCATTTTTCTATTTCATCATCTACCTGTTGAGGCTAAATATGACTCACGGTCGTACGACCAAGAGCATCGTGGCAGCCACAGAGAAATGGGGGGCCCTGTTCACTCAATTCCCCACATTCACTTATCTAAGGGTGGCTAACTTCTTGGGGGAGCCAACTAAACTCCCAAGGTACGCCGGTCCCAAATTGATTCTGCTAGAGCTATCAAGACAGACTAATCACCTACCATGAGAAATGCCTTAAGAGAAAGAAGGGTGGAACTCCTTTCCCCCTCATAGTGGGTAGGTATACATGTCTCACTCACCACAAGGTGAAAGACATGTTTGCAGAGCTGGAGCTGTTGAATCTAAAACATAATTTCCCAGCAAGGCCCACCTTTGACCCGAGAAATTGTCTGCCTTGGGCCAAGCTCGATCCGATCCATATCCCTCAGTTGAAGATATCTACATCGATATATATCATGAGGTGGAGCTCGGGAGGAAGGACCATTCTCGTTTGGCCTTTGCGAAATCATCCAATCTGGGGTGGCCATCGTCCCCAAAGGCTACCAAACTACTGAGGAGGAAGTGGATCAAGTGTATCTTGACACAGGTGGGGACGATTGGCCTTTTGCGGTAATTGATAGAACTAAAGCGCCTCAGACAATTGAGGAAAGGGTCAAGGAAACTCTACGTAGAACAGAACATTGGTGCCGAATGAACGGGCTCATCTACCTCGGAGTTGATTTCACAACCTCTCCATTGGGTAACGCACCTCCTCGATCAAAACAGCTAAAAGGCAAGGGTAAAGGTAAAGAGGGTGAATCTAGTTCCACCCAAGAGGAAGCTCCAGAAAGCCCTCCTTCCGCTTCACAAGAACGGGTTGAAATCCCGAAAAGCACAGAAGAAGAAGCGGCGGAAGATGTTCCAATAGGCCCATCCACTCAGGATGTCGCCACTGCTGCAACAACTGAGGTCCCTTCTGTTCCTTCTCCTTCTCCTCCTTCCCCTCCTCGAGTGACTCAAGTAACCATTCCTTTGGTCGTGTCCTCTCCCCCTTCTTCTACCATTCCTCCTGCTTCTTCGTCCATCTTCTCCTCTCTCGCAGAGTTGTCCCCCTCCATTTCTTCCCTCATCTCTGAGCTCCCTTCCCTTCCTATGTCTTCCTCCCCTGCAGTACCCCTTCCTCCTGTGAGCACTTCCTCGGCTTCCCTCTCCATGCCGCCGCCACGTGTCTCCACCTTTTTCCCTTCTACTACTGCAGCTGCCCCCTCCTCTGTTTCTGGCCCTTCTCCCATAAGTCCAGCTTGGATCTCCCAACACCTGAGTCAGCAGAAAAGAAAAGTTCCCATCGCACCGATGGACTTCTCCATGATCCCGTCAAAAGGGGTAAAGCAGCAGAAGCCCATCACACGCTTCTCTCAGAGTGCTTCGGGAGAGAGGGTAATGGAGATCGCATACCCCAATCCTCTGAAGGATAAAAAGGATCTGTCCTTGACAGATTATACAGTGACTCAAGTCACAATGGGGACATCTTCTGAAAGCCTTCAGGGAGAGGCCCTATCTGCAGTTGACACCCTCTGCAAGAAACTTCAAGAGGAAAAAGAAGAGAAAAGGTTGCTGAAAGAGCAAAATAGACATCTGCTCCACGCCCTACAGAAGATGGGCAGTGCACCTCCCACAACTGCCACCGAAACTCCTGAACCTCTGAGTCAGGATAAAATTAATGAATATGCAAAGATCGGCGAGCAGGGCATGGCAGTTTCCACTTGGAGGAGCCAGATCCTCAAGGACAGTGAACGAGTGATCGCCAAGTTCACCGATTTGTATCTGAACATCAACAAGGTGAATAAAGAGCTCCAGGTGTTAGCGGGACCCATATCAGAAGAGCTGGACCATGCTAGGCTGCAGCATGAGACCTTTCAACGAATGTTCGACTATTCAGTCAAAGATCTGGTCAAGTTCGGTGTTTTCGGTCACCCCAGGGCCCTCAATAAAGTCCTTTCCACTCTGGATTACCGGATGGATCAACTAGAATTCGTCCTTGAAAAGATCGATAAGGTAAAAGAAGAAGCCCTGGACGTAATGCACCAAATGGAATAGATCGTTCTCAACATGTCCCCAGGGTTGCTTACTCCTTCTTTTGCCTTAAGGAAGGTTGATGAAACCATTCAGATTTTCAAGGAGATCGTTTCGCAAGGGCTGGGGCCAGAGGTCACTTTTGACGCAGAGTCCATCAATAACCTGCTGGCCTGTCGGGACTTCATCGGATTCCTAATAGAAGCAGAGAAAGAATATTCCAAACTCCCAGAGAAGCTCATAGACGAGTGGGAGACTTGCGAGGCGATCAGCGAGCGACACAAGGATCCTTCCTAGGATCAACTAGAGCCCATGATCAGCAAGTTCATGGAATACCGTGCCCAATTCCACATCTCGTCACCCGAGTAGCAGCAGAAGTAGGATACCCCCTTTCGGCCGCAGGACGACGACGATGAATAGTTTCTCTTTCTTCTTCTCTCTCTCCTTTGACATTCTTTTTTGTAAATATCTAGAGTATGTTGGCACAAATGATGACATCATCCATGTTGCACCATGGGATGATGTCATCCACCAAGTTGTTAAAAGTCAACATACTTTGAGATATTTTGTAGATATTTTGTAAATAGGTGGTTGGTTCCTTTTTTCCTTCCTTCTTCTCCTTCTTCTATAAATACTCGAATATTTCTTGTATTCAGGGTGGATACTTTTCAGATGAAAAATAGAAGTGAGAAGAAAAGACTTTGAACTTTTTGTAACAGAAGGAAATATTAATACAATATTTAGACTTTGTGCTGAATACATGTGTTATTTGCATTAGATCTTTCTTACGTCAGATCTATGTGTTTATTCTGTTGGATCTACTTCTGTTTTATTGTCATTTATTCATCAGTATTGCTTTGTTCATTTATGTAAGTAGGTTTGGCTCTGTTTACTACCAATCCCAAAACATAAACCCTCTGACCTTTCTGCTTTGGAATTCATTTCTTTTCTTTCTTCGGATCTGATCTTTCTTCATCCTCTCTTCCATTCCTTTCTTTCTGCAATCGGAAATAAACCTATTGGGATGAGATCCCAAACCCCCGAAGGCAGAATATTGTGAGACTTGCACAGATTCCTGTTGGTAGAATAACAATAAACCAGTTTTGCTTTGCTGACTCAAAGAGGGGCTATGCCACACACTGTTGGCTCGTCTATCCATAAATCTACCCAAGCGATAGATTTTCGAACCAACAAGCCTTAAATCCCTATCGTCCAAAGCCATCATGGTTCAATCCTAATTGTAGTTGCACTTATCATCGTACCCAAGACACAACATCAAACATTGTAAGGGATTTTGGAAAATCATCCATAACCTTATTGAGAAATATGATTTCCTCATTTAGGGGAAATATCCTTCTCCATCTACATCTAATCCAATTAAGTATCCCATCCGTCGGTTTATGAGGATTTCTTCATCCGCATCTTCCCTTAACATCCCTCCTGCACATGAAATTCCTCCTAAGGAAGGTACTCCATTGTTCATTAATACCACTTATCTTGCCAAGCACACTTGTGGTCTCCAATCATTTATCCCATCCAAATCCAAAAAATCTCATCTAAACTCTTTCGACATCCTTTAACTCCTTCACATTTAATTCATTTGGGGAGTAGCCTTCCCTCACCCTCGAGCATATCATCTCGTACAACTCCCTTGATACTAGGGAATTCGTTACTTGAATTTTTTTACCTCCTTCACATTCATCCAATCAAAACTATTTTTGTCCAAATCCTCATCTCATTCTAAGTCCACCATTGTGGCCATTTTTGTCCTTCGTGAAGGACTATTATTGTTATTTTTCTTATCGAAGTCCTCCTTTGGGGCCATGTTTGTCCTTCATTAAGGGACATTTTTACAATTCCATCATTTTGGCCATATTTGTGTCTCTTTTGGGGCACCATCTATTTCATCAAGTCCACATTTGTGGCCATTTTTTTCCTGCCATATTTGTGTCTCTCTCGAGGCATCATTTATTTTCATCCAAATCCACCATCATGATCATATTTTTTTCCCTTAAGGACATAGTTTTATTTCTTGCTTGTCTATCATCTCATCCTGTTGTAACTTAATGTCTTCCCTCTCTTGATGGTAAACCAAAAACATAACCTCTTAATGCATTGCACTTGTGACCAATCTACTATTAGCATATCTACCAATGAGCACTTAGTTATATCCTTAGATCATTCCTCCATCCTTAGCCCCTTCCATTTTTCATTGTAATGATATGAATTATGTGGTCTACCTTCACTGCTTTGATATGACCCCATAACCATTACATCCATCACCCTCTCATTCTCCTATTACAGTCATGTAAAAGGTCCAGGGTGTCTCTTATACATTCATTATCCCCTCCTAAGTGGTATACTTAGCTATTCCCATCTCTCCCCCATGTGAAGCTAAAATTCATGTATGCAAAAGGCAAAATAAAAGTTATAAAAATAGACTGATCCCTTGAAGGACAGTTGTTCATGCAAAAATAAGATAAAAAAAGACCAATAAAAACATACAAATCAAAGAAAAATCAAAAGAAATAGACCGATCCCTCGAAGGATGGTTATCATATATATTATTCTTGCCATCCATATTATGTATAAAGTAGACCATACCCTTGAAGGATGGCTACTTTGTTATTATGGAATTTGGAAGGTTTCCCATTGATCAACCTTCCTTTCGAAAGCTTTGCATTTATCAACTTTCTTCTGTTGTTCTTTCCCTTTCCTAGAGTTGGGGCATAGTTCTAGGAACAACCATCTATGGAGATCCTTCTTCCCGCATACAAGTTACATCTCCAATCCCTTTGTCATGTCAACATTAGGATTACGAGCATCTTTCATCCATATTTCCTCATGGTATTTTGGTATAACTAACTATCATTGGTTATGTGTTAACACCTGCTATTGGCTACAAGTGCAATGCCTTGAGTGGTAACCTTTCTTGTTTATCTCCAATCTAGTTCGAAACATAGTTTCCTGTACGCCCTTGCTACAACTATGTTTCATTCATCTCATCAAGGTCATATTTTATCAAAATCACATCAAATTTCACACTATGAATTCTATATCTATCCATAATATCCATGAATGTGCTCACAAATACACTTTTTAGTTTACGAATTCTACTTGATCGCCGTTGCATTTTACAAATCCTACTTGAGGATCCTTCTCAAGGAAAGTTCATTATCCTGCGCTTCTTATCCCTAACATGTTCAACAATGTATTTGATCCATTGCTCTTCGCTCCCCATTTCCACTCATCACCATTTGTCTCCACATCATCCTTCTCACCTTTCTGTCCCCTTGCACCACACCAAATATCCTACTTGTCTTTCCTCTTGAGTTTCCCTTTCACTCTTTCACTTTCAGTTTGACAATCTTACTTAACCATCCATACAGCCAAAGAATCTTAGTTAAGGTATATATTCTTCCTTGGATCCTCCCACTATAGAAGCTTCTCCACCATTTCCTCTTTTAGCAGACAACAATCACCACCACAAACGTCTTTCCACTCCTCCTTTTTCACTTGACACTCTTACATCATCACTCCCACCATGTGGGCATCCCAATTAAGGATTTCCCTTACACTCTCCATCTACACTGCATATGTTCCTCCATCCACTCATGTCACACTCCTTTGTTTCCTTGTTATCACCTCCTTTCATCTCTTGTTCCATTTTGGTAAACATTGCTCAATCTTTTCATCATTCTTCTTCTTCTTCGGCTTGGCGATCCTACTTAACCATCCCCATCACATGGAAATATTACTTAAGAGTCCCTCTTAAGAATGGTTTTCTATCGACCCTTCCACATCCCATCATATATTCCTCATCTTCTATCTCCTACATCTCATCGTACTCGTCCACTTCAACTAACCATTCCACACCTATATCCAATACAATGTTGTCTTTCTCCTTCTATATAGTCATTGTCGGTTTGGTGATCTTACTTAACTCCTCTTGTGGTGTGGTGATCTTACTTAGGAGTCCCTCTTAAGTATGATTTTTCATCCTGCAGATCGACCACCACTCCACATTCTCACCATCTACATTTTCTCGTCATTCCCCATCATCAAATAATCTCACCACTCTTCCATTATCACAAACACCACTTCTTATTTATCCCCTGTTCATCTCCATCATCCCTTGCTTGGTAATCTTACTTAATCATTGATTCCCCATTCATTTCATGTCTTGTTTCTTCATTTTTCTCTCATTCATTCTCATCCACTACGTCCTCTCCTCGCCTTCATCGTCGCACACATCATTATCCCTCCTTTATTTACTCTTTCCACTCCATCTTCTAGAGTTCTCCCACGTATCTACCCCCATACTTACCCATCATTGTCATTTTTCATCTCCTAACATTATTTCATCATCATCTTCTATTTCCATGCTAATAATTATCGGTGGACTTCTCCTAAAAATCACTCATCCCCATTCTGCATGTACTGGATCCTTGTCTTTGATTTCCCCATTATATATTCATTCCTTCCTTCCTATAGGCCCTTTGATCATTATCGGTGACTTCTCCTAACGTCCTTTCATTGGCATTCCCCCTTTCATTTCTCATTTACTTTCCCTGCTTCTCACCTTTTATCCCATCCTTCCCTACCCATGATTATCGGTGTATTTCTTATAACATCCATTCACTGGAATTTCCTCTCCTATCCCTTCCTCTATTTTTCCTTGCCACCTCTCCATCTTTCATTCTTCCTTGCCAATTTCTTCACTATCTTCATCATACACCCTCTCTCTATTTTATTTTCATCAACTTATCCTCATCTCATGCATCTCCACATCTTTTCCAATCCATGTCATTCCTCCCCTCAAGCTTCTCTTTATGTTCCTTATACTTCTCACTCTTTATCAAATATCTCTATCCTTGGTTCCCTTCCTTCTACATAATTTTCTTCGTTTTCCTCTCCTCCTTTCTGATCCTTATCTTATTTCACTTCCTCTATATCATCTTCTTCCCGTTTTACCTCGCACTTCCTTCTTACTTCCTCATTGATAACTTGACTCTTCAGTTGTCCCATATTTTTATCATCCCACCATCCACATGCATTTCCATGTAGTTAGTTCCATATTCTTTGCCTTGGATTTCTTCACTATGATCTAGTTCCTTCAATTTTATTTTCTCTATCATCTCTTTCATTTTCCATTACTTCTCTACCTTCCTCTGCTTCACCCTCCTTCATGCCTTTCATTTTAAATAACTCTCTCCCTTTTTCATAATTTCACCTTCTACTCTGTCATTTTCTTGTCTTCTCCTTGTTTGTCCTTCATCATTTCCCCCTTCCTCTATAATCCTTCTTTGTTATCTTCTTCCTCCCCTTTCATTCCTTCTTTTCTCCTCCTCCATCTCCATCCCTCTATTCCATACCCCTATCACCTTCACCTTCGAACTTTCTTTCTCTTCTCATAATCAACCACTCCTCCTTTCCATTCCCTTTTCTCTTTCTCATTACATCCTTCAACACATCCCTCACACATGGCATTCTCGGTCGATGCCATTTTTTCTTTGTTTATGTACCACCGTCGATCCATTTCATTAACGTTCTCGTTATTCTATCTGCAACATTGACCTCTTCTCTTTTTGAGAACCTGTTACATCTTTTATCTTTTTTAGTCCTCTCACGGGGCATCAAAATTTCTAAGAATCTCTTCCCATATTCCTTTGACATTATTTTCTTAGAGAATACCATAACGGCCATCACCTATTTGATCTTGTTCTCTTCCATGGATGTTTGTCAAAGAAGCAGGACTACTTTCCTTTTTCTTCACCCCATTATTCATCTACCTTCAACTTGCAAACATTTCTTAAGAAACATGTATTCAACATCCTATTTAACACCCTCTTATGGAATTTTATCCGATCTATTATTCATATCCACATTCGTGGTCATACCCGTTCCCCCTAGGATATTTTATTTCAACATTCATCTCCCATTATGTAATTTTTGTGTCCTATATTGGGGCACCTTTTCATCCTTGTAATTTTTATGCATATAAATCACTTTACTGTCCGTCTCATTCTGGTGTTGGGAATCATTCTTTTCATCCTCGTCCCTTTTACAGACACATGATTTTTCACTTGATTCCTCACATACGAAGGATTTCACATTACTTTCACATTCAGTTGTGCATATTTTGATGTTTTCCTATGACCCATTGGTCATCGTGGTTTGCATCCATACTATACTGATCTCCACCCACTCACCGAGTGCAGTAGAAAGTTGTCACTTGTCTCCGTTGAGAACTTAATTGTCCTCTCTTGATGTGATATTGGATTCACTGCCATATTTTTCATTTTTATCACAATCATTTTTTCCATGGGGCATCTTGCCTTTGATCATGTCTTCATCCATCCTTGGACACATTAATTCATCTAATTATTTTTGTTTTTGTCTTGTGGTGGCTTGCTATCAGAAACCACTCAACAAAAATGGGCAAATGTAGAAACCAATTTTTGGTGTAACCCCTCTTGTTCATCCTGCATTCACTATTCTTTATTCAAATTTAACTCTCCCTTTTTTTTTTTTCTTAAATTTAAATAAATCCCATCCATTTACTCACCCAAATTTAATTAATTATCAAATGGGCTCCATATAAACCCATTTAATAATTGAATTTTGATATTATATCCCATATCAAATTATTCAATTCATGGGTAATAATATACCCATTTGACACTCCACTCTTAATTTCAAAAATGGAATCTATTATCTCACCTACCCATTCAAATCATGTTCCCCACTCCACCTAATAAATTCAAACCATGGGCCCCGCATGATCACATCATGTCTCTTAACCCAGGTTACTTTACCCAAGCCCGGTTATTTGTTAATCAAAATCTAACCTCACCTCCAAGTTATAAATATGGGTTTTCCCCCTCTTTCGAGAGAGATGGACCTGAGAGATGGACTTGAAACTAGAACCTAGACCTAGACCTAGACCTAGACTAGAACCAGAAGAAGACCCAGAAAAGAGGATGAAGAATCGATGTATGAAATGTTTGCTTACTGAAGTTTTGAGGGAGAAATATTTTCCATTGTTCGTCATCTTGCCATCCTAATGCCTAGTTCATATCCATATCAGAGCACAATCTAAGTCCCCTCATCATTTCAGTTACTTGTCATTTTGTATTTCATTATTTTTGCATGATATCTACTGTTCATCATTTATTGCTATATTTCTAAACATAGGGGTTGACATCCTCCAAGGGAGTTAACATCCTCTTGGAACAAGGATTTTCTGGGTAACCCTCGCAAATTTTTATCTAATCACATTTGTTTTAGTTTTGCAGATCTATCTTCTTTTATCAAATATCTATCTTCTTTGAGCCCATAGATCCATATCCACATCCGAGGTAATGATCCCTTCTTCATTCAAAGTTTCGGTGGCTTGAGTATCGGATTTCACCGACGTGCGAACAAGGTTTCCTATAAAGCAGTCGTGGTGTGCACTACGACTGAAATTTCCCATGCGGTGGGAGATGTGAATAGATTTATGAGTGATCTAGGTAAAGATCACGATAGGAAGTAAAGTGGATCCTTCGGTACTTGAGAGGGACCATGGAGACATTTTTGTGCTACTTGTGGATTAGACACCACTTTGTGTGCTTATGTAGATTCGAGATATGGCTATAGATGTAGACAAGAGGAGGAGCACACGGCGGGTTATATTTACATTGTAGGTGGGACAACGGTGAGTGGATTTCATGACTACAAAAGTTGGTGGCTTTTTCAACGATGGATGCTTTGAGTATGTTGCTCCCATAGAGGAAAGAAAAGAGATTATTTGGTTACAAAAATTTCTTGAGGAGTTGGGGAACAAGTAAAAGGAATGTAAGT
The DNA here is from genome assembly GCA_018340775.1 of Taxus wallichiana var. yunnanensis. NCBI lineage: Eukaryota > Viridiplantae > Streptophyta > Pinopsida > Cupressales > Taxaceae > Taxus > Taxus wallichiana. The sequence continues at coordinate 919,704,024 of CM031237.1, forward strand.
TGTATAGTGATAGTCAAAGTGCTATACACTTAGCTAAGAACTCTACTTTCCACTTTAGGATGAAGCATATACGATTAAGGTACCATTTCATTAGGATAACTTTGGAGGAAGAGAATTTTAAGGCTGGAAGATTCATACCAATCATAATCCTACGAGATATGATGACCAAGGTGGTCACAAGGAGAAAATGAAGATGTGTTCAACTTTGATTGCTCTTCATGGATGATAGTGATGGGTCGAGAATATTTCTTAGAGGAAAACTAGTATCCAAGTGGGAGATTGTTATGTCGTGGAGCTTATTTTCATGTGTGGAAGTGTTAAAAACTATACACTAAAAGTATTATACACTATCCATAGTTTTCTCACCGAGGTATGGGAAAATGTGCACGATATGTCGAAATGTGTTCTTCTCCTATGGGTGAGATTTTTGACCCATAGGTTTATGGGACAGTTTTGGTACCCATGATATTGTAAAACTTCTTAACCGTTTCCTATTTATGTGGTTTTTTGCATATGGTAGGGTTGATGTAATATTATAGATGTGTGTTAGGTCAAGTGTGAATTCTATAGAGTTTGTTGAGCATAGCTCCAAACAGATCTAGGTATTGTATTGAGAGAAGAGGTGGCTTGTAATAAAATCTAAGCAAGTGATTCTTAGTGGACGTATCCCAAATTGGGAGAACCACGCTAAATAATGTCTCTTTGTGTTGTGTTCTTTTTTATTTTGCACTTTTATTTCAAATATGTAATATTTTCTGCATATTAGTATTTACTATTTCAATTTTGTGTGGGATTGTTCCGAGTATTTTATCCCTTATTTCCTAACATAACCTTTCATGGAAAAGTGGGTTATTATTCATTCCTCTAGACAGAAATATGCACATGCATTCCTAAAACTTGGAATTTTGGGAAGGAACCAAACAAAACACAACAGATTTAGAGTTTTAGGAATTGGAGCTAAGGGTTTAATGCCAAGGAGGTTCATCATCAAGAATTTATCATTCACTCCCTTGTGAATGCATCAAAATCAGTTAAGGTGAGTTCCATTATAGATAGCCATGAAGTATTTATTGAAGACTGGACTGATCCTAATAGCATAGTGGAAAAGATTCTCCAAACTTTTGAGGAGTCTCCTAGTGTTTTCATTGAGTAATCTACAAAGGAAGATGTTTTTTATCTTTCAAACTTCTTGTTTGATGAGTCTAAGTTTGAAAAACATAAGAAAATAGACAAAGTGATAAAAATGAAGGTAAATTTGATCTTTGTGTGGAGGAATAAGGGATTCCAAGTGAGAAAGATGTTTCAATTGAGTGCAATTATCCTCATTGATTTACAAGTTTGGATCTTGTTGCACTTTTGGAAGATTGCAGTAGTTTACCAATAACATCCTTAGATATTTCAATTGACCAACTTGATCTTCATAATGAACAAGAGGATGATTTTGACATGTCAAACTTTATTCATGGGGATGAGGAAAAGAATGAGAATCTAATTGCTAAATCTGAAATCACCATGGAGGAGGATGAGTTGTCTAAATTATCAAAACAAATCCATTTTATATTTCAACACATGATTCTTGATGAGGTGTATGGTGAGTTTGAACTTTCACACTTTTTTTTTTAAGAATAATATCCGAATGAGAGTATGGAAACAAGGATGTTTTTGCAACAAAAAAGATAATGAAAGTTCAAATCATCCTACAAGCATCCACTTGATGATGAAGGAAATGCTTCTAACAACTCCATTCATGGATGTTCATGTAAGGAATATGGGAAAAATTCAAGGATCAACTAATTATCTACAAGAAACATTTTCCTACTTAGATATTTGATTGGTTTGGAGTCAAATTCTAAGTTTCCACCAGTCATCCTCACTTCAGATCATGAGGAAGATCATCAAGGCATCAAAGAGTAGCTGCAAAACCTCTAAAACCTAAATACATAGCAACTTGAGGAGGTATTATTTTTATTTTAAGACAATACTTTGAGAAACAAGGAAGTATGGGCTATGATTTCATTTCCACCATGTGTTTTAGTTTCCAAACTAATCACATGGTCTAATTTTGTAAGGAAGTGAAGCTATTTCTTCCATCCAATTGTTGGAGTTGTTTTAGCTTCCTTTACCTCTTGTTAGAATAAGATTAGCTTAGGTTTGTTTATTGGAAAATAAGTACATATGTACACTCTACATGTTTCCATTTGGAACATGTATGATTTTCATGTTTGTACATATTATTTTTTTCCCTTGTTGTTGCACGATTCTAGTTTAGAGCGAGGTTTCATGATGGAAAAAGGTGTTTTGGGATAGCCTTGAGGTGTATTCATTCAACCCCAAGATCATATGCAAATCATAGTTCTCCATGCTCCTTCCTTGAAATAAATAATTTTTTTGGGATAGTTTGCAAGTTTTATCAAAAACTCCCAAGAAATCAACTTCTAAGAGCACTTCAAGCATTCCAAGTCAACTCTAAGTCCATGCAGTTCTAGGGGTAAGAACTTTAAGTTTTTCATCAATTTTCAAGTTTACAGATTGACTCCATGTTCAATAGATGCTTCAAGGCCACTAATATTCTATCATGTAAGAAGATATCCCCTAAAGGTCCCAGACTATTTTCTTAAATAACTCCCCAGGATATTTTGGGAAACTAATAAAAAGCTTGGACTCGGGAAAATTTTCTCGAGAAAATCCAAGGAAAACTTAAGCTTAGTCTTCAATAGAATCCAAGGACCTTAGTGTTCCATTAGTTCTCCTAACCCATAAAACAAAGGAATTTGAGCTAGAGATATTGGAATATTCCAATGAAGTATTGGTCTTCTGCGATAAATAAAAGTTAGTGTCGCGTGGACTTGGGAAAATTGGAGCTCGTGGGGTTATTCAATAATGTAAAAAAACATGGGTTCTACTCAAGATCAGTCACGATACACGGAGGACATGCAACCAAGATCCATGCGGTAAGGGAAAAATATTTGGAGGTAACTAAGGTTGAAAGTTGTAGAACTAACAATTAATAGTTCGGCAAGTTTCCCAAATATAGTGTTTTTCGAACTTCAAAAGCCACACAACACAAGAACATGGTCACGGGTTGTAAAATATGTGAAAACTTTGAAAATATGTAGAACAAATGAACATGGTCATGGTTTGTAAAAGATATAGAATGTTAAAAAAATCGTGAAACAAAGGCAAATCATCTAAGGATCCATGGAACAATGGATTTTTTACGGGTGGTCGAGTCTAATTTTTGAGGATATATTTTGTTTTGGAGCTCCATTTTGCCTCTAATTTCATTCATCGAGAGCATTTTGGAGATGAATTTCAAAAAAGGAACCTTTTCAAGGAATGATCAAGTATTTTAGGGGATTAAAGTTGAGGAATTTGGGGACATTTCAAGTCCCTTTGAAAATTCGAAGATACCATTTTTAGTCATAAGTTGCTTGTTTGATCCCCTATCGCCTTGTGATCCTTTTGAACACTTCCAAAATAGCATTGTATTCCCATACCCAACTAAAATGATGAGGAATGGTGATCTATGTAACATATTTGGACATTTGGTAATGTCACCTTCCATCTATTTGCCATATTTCATGGGCATCAATTGATCTACAAGTTGATTCTCATCCACATAAAATATCTAGAGTTTACTTACAAGAAAAGGAAGCACCAAAGACCTAAACCATCATGAGGTGTGGAGGTTACCTATTGGTGGTAGTTTGGAGGTTTTAGGAAGGTTTAACAGTCGATCATCTCCTCCAACATATTTTGATCCCCTCTCCTCTCTTCCCTTTTATAAAATGTAATGTTTTTCTTCATAGAAACCATCCTCTCTTTCTTGGTAATGTTACTATGTCAAAATTTTGACAAAACCAAGGAGTTGTAGACCCATGACATGAGTTTTTAATGCATCTTACCCTCCAATTTATTGTAGTATTATGTGAATATTTACAATAATAACATGATCTCAATTGTGTCTTAACTCGCCCATTATGTCACACTATTATCTTCTTTCCTTACATTCTTTCATTTGTGATGTGCATCACGTATGTTTTTGTAGAGTTTCATGCCATTTATGTCAACTATAAATGTTTGTGATTTGTTTTAGTTGTATATTTGGATAGTGGAAAGTATCTACCCCTCCGACCTTGCATTGGATATTATTATTCTTTGAGACTTCAAGAGAGAGTGATCAACCTCTTCGGTACTATCACCTCTCCTTTTTAGATTAGGTTTTGGTTTCTATATCTCTCTGTCACCTTGGTTCCTTGGATATTTTAGTTTTAGATTATTTTAAAGGTAGTTTTAGCATTAGGTTAGTTAGGAAGAGGAATCCAACCTTCTTTGGATGTTTTTCTCAAGCCCCAAGGTTCCACACTTGGATACATTCCCATATTGGCAAAAACTACGGATTTCCCATGATCTAGAAAAGGTTACAATTCTTAGCTCCAAACAAAAATCTTTAAACTAAGAAAATCCATGTAGTGAATTCCATTCATTTTGATAATAGTTTACTAAGTTCAGGTAAGGTTTCTTCCAAACCCTCTTCTCCAACCATAGAATAAATTTTAGAAGAGAAGGAAGAGGGAAAGGAAACACAACCCAAACCTACTTCCGAGAAGGTACTTGACCCACTCCCAACAACACCATTCCTAGCTAGGTTCTTAAGGAAGGATAATATCCCAAATCAAGAGGTCTCTGAATCATATTTGATTCAAGGTTTGAAGAATTAAATTATTGTAATTCCTCTTTTGCAAGCTATAAGAGATATCTTAGAACTGAATGAAACATTCAAAGAGTTGTGTGTTAAACCCGGGAAGAAAGAAGAACCAACCAAAAATATGGCTAGTGTTTTGGAAGGTAAATTAATTCCCCCAAGTATGGTGATCCTGAAAGCCCTATAGTGACAATTGGTATTGGAAGTGTGAAGATCTCAATATTTTTATTGACTTAGGTGCTGCCATAAATGTCATGACTACTAATACCCTATTAGAATTATGTCTTCTTGATTTACAAGAAACATTTGTCATCTTGTAGATGGTAGATTAGTCTATATCTAAGCCAAAATGAATCATAGAGGATGTGACAATGACAATTGAATCATGGGATTACTATGCGAGACTTTAAATTTATTAAAAAAAAAACTAAAAAAAGATTGTATATACCTTAATTCTAGGACGTCCATGGCTAGATTATAGTACAAAATTTATTGAATGCATGACAATGGATATGATGATCACTAATGGGAATGATGAAAATAAAATATCTTTGTACCCAGCTGCAAAACCTTTTTTGTTTCATGCAATCAATTATGCATGAATGCCTAGAGAGATCTTGAGGAAATTGTGTCCTCGTTGGTTGTTGTAATAATTCAAGAACATTCAAATAAGTTTAAGGAATATTATTCCTCTGAACATGATTAAAAAAATTAAGACAAGGAAAAATAAATGTTGGATGAAAACATGCAACCATTAATTCGCTCCTTTACAAGAAATATTGATCTAACCGAGTGTGTTTTCCATGATGTTGCTAATATCCATATAGGTTGATAGATCACAGATATCCCTTGAATTCTATTTTGAGAGATTATCGGTGGGTAATTTTATCCACCAAAACAAAAAATAACTAACCATCCTTCCAGGAAAGGATTGACGGTAAATAGTTGGCTCTGTATCATCAGTTGTTGTAGATAATGAAAGAGATAAAGGTAAAGGGCCAAGGAGGAATACCTGATATTATTTTGGTCGAAGGTTGAGTGTGCGCATTTCTAATTTTCGATCCAATTTGATTGTGTGAGATTCCTTTTGGCTAGGAGGAACTACCTGTAATACAAAGAAAGACCACAAGATATATTTAATAACAAAGGTTAGTGGACTGCCTAGCATGAGCTAGATCCAGGAAGTGTGATACTTCCTCGATAGTTTTCAATCCACTGATATATAAATCAATATAAAATAACTGAACATGCAAATAAAATAATCTAATGCTAGTGTTCTGATTTAGGTTTCTCAGACTACTAATAGTGTCAATCCAATTAAATGCTTGATAACTAAACTAGTGAAAGTCTCGGGTTAGGTTGCAGGTTGGGTAGGTGGTCTGAGGGTCACAAAAAGGTCTAGGTAAGATTTGGTGTAGTTTGGGCTGATTTTGGGTGATTAGAAAGCTTGCCGATATAAGGAAGTTTTACAGGGCATAAAGACCGACTCGGTCAAGGTGACCAATGATGGTACAAATAAGGCCCGATGAAGGCGTAGGATGATTGATATTGGTTACTTATGGGTAACGATAGAATATCAAAAATGGGTGTCTGAGGCTCTCTCGTGTCTGCACAAAAGTTGGGAAGATCCGTGGTGAGGTTGTAGGTGGGGTATCAGGTTTGGGTGAGTTTTGTGATGGTTTGGGGATGTTAGGGGTAGTTTAGTGAAAGTTAACAGGAGACACAATAACCGACATCGGTCCTAGTGACCAACGTCGATCTGAGAGGGAGACCAATGTGCGCTTAAGGTGGCCGGCATTGGTGGGGAAATTTGGTGGTAATTAAATAAAAGGTACATTTAGACGTCTCTGTGATTACACAGAGAATGGAGGGAAGATGATTGGGTTCGTAATAATGTCAGGAAGGCTCAAGAATGCCTAAAAGTCAACTATGGAGAGGAAGAAGGCGATGGGTGGTAGGTTGGGTAGATTGGCAGGAAGGTGGGGATGGAGGAATGTAGGAAAGAACAAGATATAATAACAAAGATAATGAAACTACAATTTAAGTAAGTACAGAATGATGTAAATATAATACACTTACTTGTATTTGTAGGCCTGGTTGGTGAAGGACAGCAGTGGCTGATCCATGAAGAATTTGGTGGTTAGTGCCATGAAAATAACTCCCGAGTGCTCCTGTGAATGTTCTAATGCCTTTAGATGAGTATCAGGTGCTTTCTTGGGCCTGTGGTTGAATGTATTTCATCGTTTGGATGCTGAGAAGTCTCTGGTTTGTGCTTGAATGCAAAAGATCTCTCAAAACTCAGAATGACCCACCTATGTAAAAGGTTATAAAATTGTATATAAGGTAACCAACGATGGTTAGGGTGAATGACATCGGTTAAGGGTTAACCAACGTCGGTTAAGGTGGAAAATCCTAGGTTTTTCAAAAATAGGCAAATCCTTGCTATTTTTGGTGTGCTCCTATTGTCGGTCTGGGTCTCAAGTGAGGGTTAGCATTTAGATAAGTGGAAATATTGTTGGAGAAGGAATAAGAATTTAATTTTAGGGATATACTAAGTCCCAGTTGGTTAAGATAAGTGTAGACTTAGTCTTAGTTAATTAATAAAATAAGAATAATTCCATGATGAGGTGTCTAGGTGATGTGGCTAAGTGAGGTGTAAATTAATTTAATTAATGGTGTGAGGATGAGCATAAATTCAATTGTAAGTATCTAAATTAATATGAATACGATGTAAGGGGTTATGGTTAGGTGAATAATTTATGTTAATTAATTAAAGGGGACCAAGGGTGTGACCCAAATTTGGTGTCTACATTTTCCTTTTTGTGTCACGTAGCTTGTAAGTAGCGACGTTGAAAAAAATAGAAAGTGGTTACCCCTACTATAGGTGAGTGCGGGGTTTCCCAAGTAGGGATGAAGGTGATGTTGCCCCAGTATGGGTGGAGGTGATCCCCCTTAAACTAGGAGATGATGAGGTGTTAGATGGAGTCGGTGAGTGGTTTGATAAATGGGTAAGTGAGTCAAGTGAAGGTAGGTGGGTCGTAGGTAAGGGTAGGATCATTGTGGGTAATGGGTGAGGTTATATTATGTAATAGGTAAGAGTTATATTGGGTAATGGGTAATGCTCATATTGGGTAATGGATAATGGAAATCGAATGCACACACATTTATAGATTGCGATACGGTATCTCGCATACGATGGAAAAGTGACAAGCGAGCATGGGAATCTACAAGTAACTCTTCCTCACACTCAACCTCCCGAGGTCATGCTGAGATAGCCGGTGGGGATGGAATATACATGGGGTATAGGCAAACTAGTTAGGTAATCTTATATCCTCAACACGCACTAATGGAATCTGCGAATCTAAGGAAAAGAAGGCCCTCCTAACCTGAACCGGTGTGATAGATTGGTCGGTGAGGATGACTACTCGAAGGCTCCAATCAATATTGAGCTCTGGTGTGATCCAATCTATAGGTTGTGGGATACGGGAAAATGACCTGGAATTGTTTCGTGTATATCTCCGGATAGGGTCATGAGGTGGATGATGGAAATAGTGGATTCTATGGGCGATTCTCTGGTCTAGTCCAGAAATCTTTATCTTCGTTGGCTGCTATATCTAACAAGAATAACTATGTGATAATGGTTGGTGGAAGTGGAGTGGATCTAAATACTAATGTGTGTAAACCAACATCAACGTCGTATTGTCCCATGGGCCCGTTGGGTTGTGGGACCTATGGATCACAACCGTAGATTTGTGGTTATTGTGGACCTCCTATGGTCATGTGTGGAATCAATCCCTAATCCCTAGTATCTAGTAGTCGTATGCCTTTTCGGCCTCTATATTTAGAACTAAAAGTTGTGCAACCTTCTCAGAGTACCTTACAGGCATTCTAGCAACCTGAATTCTTAAGCTAGTGTCTATGTCAATGAGAATGTCTCCTGCATCTGGTTGTGGGACCAAAGGATCACAACCAAATGTTTTCTCTCTTTCAAGCCCTTCTACAGTCATGCAGATATTTATCTAGGGTAATATGTAGTTTGGCTGGTTTGACCAAAATGTATGCACTTTGTCGTCTTCTATGTTTAGTCCTCTTAGGCGTGTGAGCTGATTTCTTGTAGGTATTTTGTTACTTATAAGACCTGAATTCGAGATTCTGATCTATGTCGATTATTGTTGTAACAAGATTGGGTTGAGGCACAATTGGATCGAATACGTATTCTCTGGGCTCCACTAGGTCCCATGATTGTCATGTAAAAGGAAATGATATAAATTTAACTAATGATAGAATAAACTAAGTCGCAAGATATATCTATGTATATTCCTCTATTTTGTATTTTTGATAAACTATTGAATAGAATTGAAAGAGAAATTATTTAATATATCTAGAAATTGACAACTAAACTAATAACAAAATTAAAACAAACAAAGTAGCCGAGTATAGCTACTTGTGCATGCGAGCTTGTAAATCTATTCTAAATAACTAGATAACTGATCTAATCTATTTGAAAGACTCTCGATCCTACCTCAGAAGTGAGGAGTGAATCATAGTTTCTCAAAAACTATCAATCCCCACAACTTCCTCGGCAATATCAAAAGTGATATTAACTGAAATGAAATGATTCACTATTCTATTTGATATATTTTAACTAGAACTTTGAAAGCTTGAACCTGGATTTTGCAGAATAGTGGCGAATCCGATGGTGTGTGGCTTTGTCCCCTCAGTGTGATCTCCTCGTTCCTTCATGCTCATGTGAATCCAGAAAATCATGTGATGTTAGCATCAACAGAAGTTGGTATCGAAATAATGGAAGCTTAGGATGTAGACTGAATACAATGTGAGTAGGAGAGGGATAGCGCAAGAGAACAGAGCTTGGCTTATGCAATTCCTAGCGGGATTTATTGCGAGTCATACAACATAAAATCGTCTATAACTTGAAACTAATCCTTTTTGACAAACAAAACCTGTAACTTTAATGGATTCCTACTGAAAATTAAACTATCCTACTCCAATTGATTGCATGAAATGAATAACACTACAACAAGAATATTATATGGCTTCCAAATAGCAAAACAACACTAACTATGCATGTAACAAATAAAACTATTGATTCCTACGCAAAACTGAAAGACTAAGCTATTGAAATGAGAAAATGAGAGGAAAATTTCAGGGGCCATTTGCTTAAGCACAAGCCAGCTATTTATAGAATTCCCATTTACCCAAAGGTGAAAACCAAATTGAACTCTTTAACCATAAACAATGCAAAAACACTATTCTAGGGAACCAGAATCATAAATAAGAGCAAAGGCGGTGAAAAAAGATGGTAAACGTTGAAATTTTATGCGAGTCACGATAAAAGGAATGTTCTGGAAAAACACGTGCAGGACCGCCACCCTACTTGGGCAGGCGGTCACGAGACCGCGACCTAGGCGGGGCGCGATTTCATAATGAAGACCAAAATGCAAGGAAAAAGAGGGGAGAAGAGAAAAAAAAAGCACATAGGGGATAAGTGGGATATGTGGGATGTTAACGCATACTTGGAGAGATTTTCCGGATCCCAAACACCTTGCGAGGATACCTGTATCATTATTGGGACATGTGTAACGTTGTTACAGTGTTGCGATTACCCTACAATTTTGGGTATGTACAGATATCATGTGGAAGATATTTCAAAATCTACATCATCCAAGGTTGATAGGTTATCCAAATGAGGTTGAAGTGATTCAAGTATCTAGGGTACATGATATGGTTTGGAAACACAAGTTAGGTTAGGTACATGAATGTTTAGGTATGATCCAATTACACCAAAGGTCAGTGCGGATAAACAACATGGCAATAGGAAAGGTAAGGTCATTAGGCTAAACAACATGGGCAACAACATTGCAAGGTATAGAGAGTACTCGAAGTCAAACATCACCAAAATTTGGTTCATGTTGGGGTATGTTAGGTAGGAAAAATGTAAGGTGAGGTATAGGTAATGAACAAGCCCCTAAATGTAGTTAAGGAAATGTAAAGGTAGTGTAGGCTTGTGGGTAGGGTGTAAGAGGTAATGGTAAGGTTAAAAAGTTGTGGGATTAATAGTGTTTTTAGGAAAAATGGGTATGAGGTGACTCAAAAGGTAATGACAGGTGATTGATGTCGGTTATGGTGTAACCGACATTGGTTGGCTAGGGCATGGCATGATGATGTCGGTCATGTCAATTTGGGGCTAAAAAAGAAAAAACTGTGTTTTACAAATTCATTTTGACTTTTCCACTTTTAGAAAATGACAAAAGAGAAGGTGAAGACTAGAAAGCAATAATACAAGGCATTGAGTTGAGTTGGTGAGCCACGTAGCTGCCGATTAGTGTGTGATTAGTGGGTCCACTAGATTGATTCGATTCGTGTGGAGGTGAGGAGTTGATTGGCCCATTGATTTGTCCATGGCGAGAGGTGGGAGAGGGTGCAGGAGATCCACTAACAGAGAGACCGGAGGTGCCACCGTGAGACAGTGCTTGAGATGAGGTAGGAGGAAATAAAAATCCATCATTTGTTTGAAAATAGTTTTTGTTGAAATAGTAAAGGTAGTGTAGGCTTGTGGGTAGGGTGTAAGAGGTAATGGCAAGGTTAAAAAGTTGTGGGATTAATAGTGTTTTTAGGAAAAATGGGTATGAGGTGACTCAAAAGGTAATGACAGGTGATTGATGTCGATTATGGTGTAATCGACATTGGTTATAGGGCATGGCATGGTGATGTCGGTCATGTCAATTTGGGGCTAAAAAGAAAAAAATGTGTTTTACAAATTCATTTTGACTTTTCCGCTTTTAGAAAATGACAAAAGAGAAGGTGAAGACTAGAAAGCAATAGTACAAGGCATTGAGTTGAGTTGGCGAGCCACGTAGCTGCCGATTAGTGTGTGATTAGTGGGTCCACTAGATTGATTCGATTCGTGTGGAGGTGAGGAGTTGATTGGCCCACCGATTTGTCCATGGCAAAGGTGGGAGAGGGTGCAGGAGATCCACTAACGAGAGATCGGAGGTGTCACCGCGAGAGGCAGTGCCGAGATGAGGTAGGAGGAAATAAAAATCCATCATTTGTTTGAAAATAGTTTTTGTTGAAATAGTAAAGGTAGTGTAGGCTTGTGGGTAGGGTGTAAGAGGTAATGGTAAGGTTAAAAAGTTGTGGGATTAATAGTGTTTTTAGGAAAAATGGGTATGAGGTGACTCAAAAGGTAATGACAAGTGATTGATGTCAGTTATGGTGTAACCGACATTGGTTGGCTAGGGCATGGCATGACTGATGTCGGTCATGTCAATTTGGGGCTAAAAAGAAAAAAATGTGTTTTACAAGTTCATTTTGACTTTTCCACTTTTAGAAAATGACAAAAGAGAAGGTGAAGACTAGAAAGCAATAGTACAAGGCATTGAGTTGAGTTGGCGAGCCACGTAGCTGCCGATTAGTGTGTGATTAGTGGGTCCACTAGATTGATTCGATTCGTGTGGAGGTGAGGAGTTGATTGGCCCACCGATTTGTCCATGGCAAAGGTGGGAGAGGGTGCAGGAGATCCACTAACGAGAGAGGACGGAGGTGCCACCGTGGAGACGGTGCCGAGATGAGGTAGGAGGCAATCAAAATCCATCATTTGTTTGAAAATAGTTTTGTTGAAATTATTTTGGTTAAAAAAATTAGGGTGGGAGTGTAATTTTGAATTTGGGGGTAAAATTGAAGGAAATGAGGAGTGGAAACATCATACGTAGGTTAAATAGGATGGGGAATGAAGATAGGATAGGTTTAGGTGGGTGGGAGTAGGTATTTAGGTTGTTTTGTGAATTTTTAATAATGGGGGATGAGTTTTTGATTTTGGGTGGCACGACAGAGACCTACATCAGTCCCAGGTTTGGCCAATATTAGTCGGCTTTGGCTGGCATCGGTCAGGTCTTAGGTGACCAACACCGATTAAATGGAACATATGACAGTCGAAAAATCGGTGATGGTCAAGGTGGTGGTGACGAGTTAAGGTTAAGAGTAAATAGTGGTAATAAGGGCTAGGTAGGAAAGTAAAATAGGTGAAGATGGGGTAGGTGAAGATGAATGTAGGTAGAAGAGGGTAAAACATGATTGTGGCAATATGGGATAGGTAAGTAGGTGAAGTGAACTGAGATAATGGGTAATAATGATAAGGGTTAGTAGGCTTGTAGGTTAATTAGGTAAAAGGGGTAAGAAAGATTGATGTGGTTGGGTATGGTTTGGTGGGTAATATGTGATTTGAGGTAGTCAAGTCTTGACATGGTTGTGTTGGATGATGCAGGCTAGAGATCAGCTTAGGATGCGGGAAAGAGTACCACCTCTATTAGTAATGATGCATCCCAATGTGACCAAAGGAGGAGTGGGAGCATATGACCGAGGTTGGACTTATTAGGGTCTGATGCTATAGGTGGATAGTTTGAGATCATAGTATGATGGTCTCTCTCATTGAAAAATGGGATTCAATGACCAATACCTTCCACCTACCAACGGGTGAGATGAGTTCCACCTTGGAGGACGTGTACCAGATCTTGAGGCTACCTATTGTCGGGGAGTTAGCTTATTCCATCTCATATGAGGCTTTAGTGGAGCTGATAACGGCAGTATTTAGTGAGGCGATGGGCCTATTGACCTATCACAATGTGATTCTCACATATGGGGACATGTATGCATCCCACCCATAAGAGACGAGGCTGCTAGTACCGATGATGATGGAGCGGTAGGTTATTTTTCTCTTCCAAATTAGGTGGGATATTCCCACGAGCACTAATGGGAGTGCTTCAGGATATGATAGAGGAGTGGTCTGCTTTGCTTGGGCATCGGCTTTCCTAGTTCAATTATATAGGGAGCTATGGGCTTATGGGAGATTACGATTATACGAGATATGTTGTACTTTTCTACTACACTACTTAGCATTTGAGAAAATCATGTGTGTCCACCCAGGTGGGTCTACGGTGACAAGATCGGTTTGGGGGTGGATTTCTCGAGTTGGATACCGGTTGGTGCGTAGCCGAGGGCAATGAGGTGACATATGATGTGATATACTAGATGCGGTTGTTGGAGGGTTTGTCAAGGGTTGATATCATGTGGAGGCCATACATTGACTATCCATCATATTGAGGCATGGTAGAGCATCTGGAGGAATTATAGTTGTTGAGGTAGATACGGGCGGCATTTCAAAGATCACAAGATGCTAACTATAGACAGGGTTAGATGATAGTTTGGGATGCCATAGGACGTGCCTTTACCCTTCCCAAAGTCTTGTAGAGATGACGTGAAGAGACCCCAGGTATCCACCATGCCCGAGTGTTCCCATAGGATAGGAGGAGCAGGCACGAGATCTTCCCATTGATGATGCGGGAGTCACCAATGGATATAGTTAGTGGTGGATAACACAACTATGAGTAGCACCACCGAGGTGAGGGTAGCTAGATCTAGCTATGATCATAGTGCAAAGAGATTCCTTACGGGGGTAGGTGGCCACCCTATAGGCACATATTACATTATTATAGGGACAACTGATAGGACCAAAGGCACATGTAGCCACTCTATAGGCTCGGGTGATGGTCTTACAGGCCCAGTAGCATAGGGACAGCGCCCACATAGGGTGAAGATGGGTATGGTGGATAGATAGCCACCTTACAGGCACATATGATAGGTTGTGGCCTTACAAGCTGAGGTTGTAGCATAGGTACAAGTACCCCTAAAAGGCCAAGGATAGGGTCCCATATTATAGGTACCTTCCCTATGTGAGTCCCAGGGAACATGTAAGAGGGTAGACATTAGGACGAGAGGTCAAGGCCATTATTAGTAGGGAAGAGTTCTTAGGTTATAGTGAAACCCATGACACCACCACAGACTGTGTTGATGGTGAGGTTCAAGGATGCCTTGAATGAGGCTCACTACTATATGGATCACTGATGTCTTCCGGTATAGATTTCCCCTCATATGCTTGAGTCTGAGCCCAACATGAAGCTAGTGAGCTGGCGAGATCCGGGACTAATAGTTTAGGGAGTATAGGGGGCGTCGAAGCCCATATACAGACAGGGGAGAGGTTATAAGTTTATAGAGGCCGGGGCCAAGAGGATACTAGGCCGGGACCCATGGAAGGTGGAGAGATGCTTGGCAGGTGGACTGGAATGTAGGGAGGAGACATGTGAGGCTGGTCAGGAGGATATCTCAGGTGGGTGATGATTAGTCGCTTGATATGATCATTATTTTGATTTTTGATAAATATATATATATGTCACCTTTGTATGCCGAAGACGTGAGATTGTATATGAGAGTTTTGAGATACTTATATTTATTTGTATCTATGTATATATGTATTGATACATAGACTCTCCCATTTATACAAATTGATTGGATGGATGATGTACTTATTTTTAATTTCCATTGTTATTGTGTATTGATGGAAACTAAGTGAAGCATACATGATTGAGTGGAGGTCATGTAGGCACAATTTAGTTTAGGTCGATTAGGGATGATTGATTCAATTTTAGGCATGGTGGAGTCAACTATAGGCATGATTGAGTTTGAGTGAGTTATGCATGGTAGAGTTATGTTTTGTGTTTGATTTAATTTCCAAGTTATTGGTATTATGGAAAATAAATGATGTTGCATATGTATCTTGTGGTGTAAATTTCCAAATGTTTGATATCATGGAAATGTGAAATGAGTGATATATGATATGGAAATATTATAAAATGATAAATATGTATATGTTTATGATTGTGTAATTTCCAAGTTTAGTGTAAAATGGAAAGTAAGGTAGAATGTGAATAGAAAGGGGAAAATTGGTTAGGGAAACGTGGTCGAGCTAACCTCCAAGGGCCCCATGCCCTCGAAGTGTTTCCTACATAGGCCTAGTGAAAAGGGGGCCTCATGCCGATTTAGTTATCCTATAAGCTAGGGAAGAATATGATGAGGTAGAAGGATGGGTTGGTTGATTTTTAGGCATTTATTAGCCTAGGTTAGTTAGTCATGGTTGAGTTTAGGTCGTTTAGGCATGTTTGAGTTTAGGTTTTTGGGCAAGCTTGTTGTTTATGGTGAATAGATATGGGTGATTTTGGTGGAAAAAATAATTCCTAACATGCAGGTGTTGAAGGTTTGGTCCTATAAAGGAGGATCAAGAAGTAAGAAAAGAGGTGAATGGTTAGGATGAGACAAAATTGGCACCTAATTGATAAGAAACTTGATGGGTCTATCATACCAAAAATTTGCTTATGAATAGAAGATCCTAAAAGGAGTTGCATGCTTGATTAATCTATGGGTGAAAAAGGTCACATGATCATGAAATGTCACATTTGTTGCACGTCCCTTGAGTAGGTGGAAGGTTAGAAAGGCAAGGAAGTGAGGTGAAAGAAGGTTGGTTTAGCGTAACTTGGTGTGCAACAACATGCCTTTTTGGCAAGAGACCCGAGATCAAAATAGGCAAGTCCATGATGAAAAAGTTAGATTTTTCTTTTTTCTTTTGTTTTTATAGATTAATTGATGCGGGAAGTCTATGAGGGATGAGTATAATATCTCCTTGAGGTCTTTGTGAAGCTGATCGATGTTGGAAGCTTCAGAATATTTATATTTTATTATTGTAAGAATAGTCTTCTTTGTGTGATAGACTATGTATAGTCTGGATATCTTTGTATAGTTATCCTTCGAGGGATCAATCTATTTATAGTAGGAGGGTAGAGAAAAGTAGATGTCCTTTTTGAGGAGTGATCGTTTTGCGAGAAGTTTGACTCAAGGATTTTGAATTCAAAAGTCCCATATATTTATTTTAGAATTATTTTTTTGGAATTTTAGGTCATGGAAAGACTATAGAGAAGGATAGGCTCTGTTATGAAGACAAGACTATGAAAAAATATGGGTTTTAAGTGATGAACGAACATGGGATTCAATCTTGGAAAAGAGAAAAATTATCCATGAGAATCATGACATGAGTAAAGTCATGGTACTCATGTTTAAGATAAGGTTGAAAAGTGATGGTTAATCATGTTATTCTTGTTTAGTCATTGATCCTCAAAATAGGTAAATGGGAGGTGAATGGTGCTTAAGGGATGAGCGTTTAAATAGACAAAATGTGATATAGGACTTGATTCAACAATAGAATGGTCGAAGATGCAAGGCATTAAGGGCTCAGTTCGAGTTTACCTTCGAGTGAAGAGAAATGATAAGCACCTAATCCATAGGTATGAGTAACGATATAGGGTCCAAGTCAATGAGGAGTAAATTTACCCCATTTATTTTTCTCATCTTTTGTTACATGTTGATTTTCCTTTAGGATGAGGTCGCTGACCTAGAAGGTTCATTTATGGACACGTTTATCACAAGCATGTTTGATACATTTTTTGTAGATTTGGAGATGATCAAGAGCATTGAGATGACATTTGTCTAATAAATCGATTTGTGCAAAATGGTCTGGAAAAAATCATTATCGTTGAGCATCTCTTTGAGTGAGATACAAAGAGATGAAAGCTAAACTTCAAGAGGTAGGACAACCTCTAAACCGTAGACTAGAGAGAAAGAAGCGGGACAGAGTTGAGGTATGAATACTAGTACAATAAGCCCATAATTCAAAAGGAATGTGTGTGTGTGTGTGCTAATCCTTTCCATAAGATCGTCAACTACTTTCATAATAATTTTGTTTAAGGTTTTGTTGGTTTATTCCCCTTAGCCATTGGTTTGAGGGTAATAAGGTGAAGAAAAGCTGAGATGAATGTCAAAGGCATCACATATTTTCCGTAAGGTTTTATTTTTGAATTGTTTTCCATTATCAGTGATGAGGTAGTGAGGAACACCAAAGTGAATGATGTGATGGTTGATGAATTGAAATATTTTCTCATATTTTGTAGAAATGATAGGCATGTCTTCTACCCATTTAGTGTAGTATTCATGCGGTAATACTCCATTGATGACGTTGGGAAGAATGAGGGTTTATCTCTTCGATAAGATCCAAACCCCATTAAGAGAAAGGCCAAAGATCTCGTCGACCTATAAGGCATGACTAGGGGTGTGATGAAGATTAACATGTTGCTAAAATTTCACATAATGCTTGACATAGTCACAAAAATCATGGTTTAGGGTTGGCCATAATAGCCTAGGATGAGAATGTGTTTAGAGATAGCTAAACCATCGAATTGACCCCCAAAATTCCTGTCGTGAACTTCCTTGATGGTTTATGGGATTTCAGAGCTTGTAAGGCATCGTAGGAGGATACCGTCAAAGTCACATTTGTAAAGAAGACCACCCATGATGACATAGTGAGAGACACTTTTGAGAAAGGCTCATTTTCCATTGTGAAAAATATCTGGAGGTAGAATGGAAAGGAAAAGGTAGTCGACAAACTTCCTATACTAAAGGTCACGTGGGTCAGTTTTAATGGTTCTAACAAGGTTGATGTCTCGAAATAGATAAGAAGGTGATTGTAACCTTTGTACGGTGAAAAATATTTTTGAGTTGGAGGGTGAAGTGGGAATTTGAGAAGCAAGGCAGGCCATGGTGTCCGCAAATTTATTAGTGGAACATGGGGTGGTATGAATTTCATAACGGTCAAAGGTAGGTAAAAATATGTCAACATGATGCTTATAATTTTGAAGTATCTCATTATGACACTTTGGTATATACCATTTAATTGGTTTACAACCAATTAAGAATCACCAAAAATATCAATTGATTTAACTTCTAAGGAAATGTCGGCTTGAGACCTAATACAAGTGCTTCATATTTGGTGATATTGTTAGTGAAATCAAAATCTAGTTTGAAATATAATGGCATAGGCTCATTGTTAAGAGGAATGAGGATAAATCTAGCACCACCCCCACGTTGACATTTGGAACCATAAAAAAATAAGGTCATCTGGTAAATGGTATCATCTAAAGAGAGGGTAGCGATGGATTCATCTGGGAAATTGAAGTTAGAGGATTGATTTCTAGAGAGAGGTGCGTCTGCATCTTTGGTCAATGATGGTTTGTCCTTTGACATATTTTTGATGGATGAATTCAAGTTCTAGGTTTGCAAGAAGCATGAGCCAATGTGCAACACATTGATGTTGGTAAGGCTTAGCGTACATGTAATGTAAGGGGTCATTATTAGTGACAACGAAGGTTTTGTGGTTAAGTAGGTAATGGAAAATTTTTGTGCTTTGACAAAAATAAGGATAGGTAGAGTTTTTAGTGTGTGTATCTAGTTTCATAGTCTAAAAGTGTATGACTTATATAATAAACCACTTTTTCCCTATGTTGTTCATCATGATGAGCAAGCATGGCACCCAGGGAATGGTTAGTGGCAGAAATGTAAAGATAAAATGGTTGGTCATCCTTAGGGGGAATGAGCATAGGTGGTTGGAGGAGGTATTGTTTTAAGGCATCGAAGGATTTGTGGCATTCATCATCCCATTTTAAGGAGACATCATTTTTGAGGAGATGATGAAATGGGTGGCATGATCAAAAAGTTCTGACGAAATAAAGCGGCGAATAGATTGTAACTTGCCTTGTAAACTATGAAGTTGACAAAGATTAATGGGTGGTGGCATTTCAAGAATAACCTTGATTTTAGTGGGGTCAAATTCTATGCCATGTAAAGAAACGATAAAACCAAGGAGCTTTCTAGAAAGGATAGCAAAGACACACTTCTTGGGTTGAAGGCGAACACAATATTTGATGAGATGGTCGAAGATGACCTTAAGGACGGTAAGGTGTTCAGCCCGATGTTTAGATTTTACATGAAGATCATCAATGTAATCTTCCAATATGCAATGCATAATGTCATGAAAGATATAATTCATATCCCGTTGATATGTGGCACCAACATTTTAAGGACAAATGGCATGACATGATAGCAGAAGGTCCCCTAAGGAGTGATGAAGGTATTTTTGTGTCGATCTTCTGGGGCAAGTAATATTTGGTTATATCCAGAGAAACTGTTGATGAGTGATAAAATCTCATGACCGGCAAGAAGAACGACTAGTTGGTCAATACTAGGTAGAGGAAAGTCATCTTTGGGGCAAGCTAAGTTAAGGTCATGGAAATCCATGTAAATGCGAGAGTCCCCTATCACTTTTGTGATAGGAACAATGTTAGAGATCCATTAAGGGTAATCAATGGGTAAGATGAAGGAAACCAAAAGAAGGTGTTGGAGTTCTTTGACAAGAAGGGAAATGCAAGGATGCATTTTCCGCAGCTTTTGTTTCACATGTTTGGCTTCAAGAATAGTGATGATATTATGGACCACAATGTTTGGGTCAATATCGGGCATATCAGCATAAGACCAAGCAAAAATGTTGTTATGATCCTAAAGAAAAGAAGTAAAAGCTTTTTGTTCAGCAACATATAAATATTGGTTTATCTTTATAATGTGCGGGTCATCTTGAGTGTTAATATTGATTTTGATGGTCGATTCATTTAACATGGTTTGTGTCTCAGAAGGTAATGACCAGTAAATATATGAATCTTCTGCACTAAGGTAGGTGAGAATAGGATCGTCGTCCTGACATTAAATGAATTTAATAGAAGGTGTATCGTCATCAATCATGACAAGATAGAAGACGGGAAGAGAAGAGGGAGCCTCAGCATCTCATTGATAAGTTAGAGGTCCTAAGGAAATGGTGTTCACGAATTATTTTTTAGGATGAATTAATTCTGGATTGATAGAATCCGTAGGTGAAGGTGGTGAATGGGGTGAATATGGTTTATCGTCCTTAATGAGTTTGACTCGGGCCTTCTTGGGAGATGGTTCAAAAATACAATACCACTATGGTCTTTATGTTTATGTGTGGCACACAGATGACATATGACGAACTTGTTCATAGAAACCAAATTCGAAACCCTTCCAAGCATAGAAATTGAGGAAGGTGTGGATGAAGCGGCGGTTGGTGAGAGATTGAAGGTCGGATGAAAATGGTCACATTTAGGAAGGTGGATCGGTGAGTAATTATAAGTATCAACTCCCCATACGTTAAGTTGGTGTGAAGGTGGAGAGGACCGTAAGGGAAGACCTCACCTATGCAAAGATCATAAGCGGGGATGTTGGTGAAGTTTGACATACTCTTGAGGAGTAAGGAATGTGTCGATGTTGTGCAGGTGGTACTCCCTCGGAGCGAGACGTTGAAAAAAACCTTCTAAGGGATCGGTAGTCGATATGTGGGTTACTAGAATTACTAGACAAAGCATGGAAAAATAAGTATGGGTTCGTTAAGAAGTAGATGGGTTAGGCTGCGAGAGGTCAGGTGTGGCGGCATTTGGAATAGATGAGTTAGTTATAGGAGAGGTAATGACAACGTTGGTGGATGGGGTTGTGGGTGAAGGAGAGGTGGTTGCGGTGGTAGATACCTTAACTAGTATAAGGATATCATTAGGTCAATATAGTATGTTACATGTTTTGAATGGTGAAGGGTCGATGGAATGGTATAGTTATATCCTTTATGTTTAAATTTTACACAATGATATAAGGTCGAAGGAACACAACCCATGATGTAGATCCAAGGTCGGCCAAGAAACAAGTTGTATTGGAATTCCCCCTCTAATACATAGAATAATTATGGATTGGTATGGGGGCCTACGTGCCAAGGGTGGAAGTTATGGCATCATTAAATGAACGCAACATAACTAGGTTATTATGCATGAAATTGGCATGGATACGAATTTGGTTGTATACATGGGAGGAAATGATATTGATGCTTTGGCACCACCATCGATCATAATGCGTTGAACATGTATATTATCAATATAGACGAAATGAAAAGGGTGAGATCGGGATCAGGATTGGAGAGGTATAATATCTTCATCGAGAGAAATTGAGAGTGGATACTTGATGAGTGGTAGTAGGTGCGAGAGGAAGGAGATGAAATGGTGAGAGAGGCCACATGGTGAGAAGTGATCATAGAGGCCACAGTGTAGGGTCATTAGGTAAAACCTCAATAGATTACGAGAACCTCCATGAGGGCCTCACAATAAGACTCACGAGTTTGGACGAGGTCATATAAAGAAATTTTGAGTGGAGATTGGTGTAATTGTTTAATCATTATATGATGGGACACCCCAAGTTAGAAACAAGGTATGTGGGTCCACGGGTGGTAATATTTGGTGTGGGTGTATATGGTATATAGGGAAAAAGATTGGTGGATGGGCTAGTTGTTTTCTCCATTCCTTTTTCTTTACGGTGCGAGTGGAAATGTTACCCATATTAATATGGGGTAAGGAGAATCTGATTCATGATAGGTGTAGTGATAGGATGAGAAAAAGTATGGTGAGGGCATATACTTGGTGTTGTGAAAAGAAGGTGATACATTGGCATTTGGGAGGAGGTTTAGCTAGATCTCTTATGTGGACCATATTGATCTCAAATGTTGGAGGAGTATAAAAGGGTTGTGAAGGTGGAGATGAGGGTCTATGAATAGGTAAGGGGTGAGAATTCATGGTGATAGGTGAAGGTGGAATAGGGTCCTCGTCTAAAATATCATCGTCGTAAAAATTTTCTTCAAAAGGACATAATTGGAAAACAACGGTCTTTAGAGCCTTATAGTTTTCTACATCATGCTCTGACACACGATGGTAGTTGCAAATTTTTGTATCATCAAACCATGATGGTTTAGGTTTGAGTGGGTCATAATGTCTAAGTGGTGGCAATGTGATGACAGAGGTCTCTACAAATTTTTCTAAGATGTTGATGTAAGATCCTACCAATGGATAAAAATGTGGAGTAAGTGTCGGCCGAGATGGAAGTGTGAGTGATTTTGGTGGGAGAGGTTCCACAAGAGATGGAATCGGAGGTGGAATAGGTTTGACCACTGATTTGGTAGGTAGTATACTATTGTAACTTTGGATTGCACCTTCTTGGGTAAAGGTGTAGCAGATGAGCTAGTGGTTGAAGGTGTTGTAGGTATGACTACCTCTTTGGAGGGTAATGGGCTCTTGTATTTTGATTGCACCTTCTTGGGTAAAGGTGAAGAAGGAATGTGTGATGTAGAAGGGAAGGAAGATGGCGGAAGAGGACTGGTTAGCCAAGGCGATAAGGGAGGAGGGATAAAGGTTGTTGGAAGAGGTAGGGTCAAAGGTATTGGTTGAAGAGTTTGAAATGTCATGGCTAATGATGATGCTACTTTGGAAGTAGCGTTGGTATAGGTGGTAAAAGGATGTAGGTGACGGCGAGGGTATACACTATGTAGGTAAGTTAGGTTCAACAAAGGCTCGTGATGAGGAGGTGGGTACCAGAGTTTTTAGTTTACCTTGGGTAGTAGGCTGTTTTGCCAAGGTGGATGGGTGAGGTCCTAGGATGGATGGAAGTGGTGAAGGTGAAAGAGGGTAGTGGGTGAAGCCGGTGTATGCGGTTTAATAGGTTAGGTCTTCCTCTTAGGTGGGGAATAGTCTTTGTGATTTCTTTTGAGGATGAGGCTAAATCCAGTTGTGAGGGGGATGGACTAGGCTTGATGTTAGTATGACTCCCAATGAGGTAATGGGTTTGGGCACAAGGGAAGGTATAGGTGTAGGTAAGGATTTAGGTACAAGAAAATTTTTGGTTATTAGTAACAGTTTAGGTGTTGGTGAGGGTGATGAAGAAGATGTCACTCTAACTAGCATGGGCATGGTTGGTTTGGTTGTCTGAAATACCTTTGGATAGATTGTGGAGGTATCAGCAGACAACATTTTCATCTGAGTTGAAAAGGGTAGCTGAAGGCATCCCCAAAGCATGGAATTATAAACATAATCCAAGAGGTCAGCCAGATGTGAAAATGAAATGGTTGTAGGAGGAGATGATGTTGATTTGGTAGTAATCCCTATAAAGAATGTCTGTGAGATAGGGAAACGATTGGCTTCAGAATCTGTGGGTAAAAGAGCCGAGAATAAATCAACATGATCTTTGAAGGCTGATGGAGAATTATCACCAATAGGAAGTGGCGTCTCTAATGGATCTCATATGGGTAGGGAGATGATGATTAGGACAAGGTAGGTTCCTATTTTGGTGAAGAGGAAGGTGAGCATGACTCTCTCGTGAGTTGGAAAGTTAATCGTGGGTTGTTCATTAGGTTGAGAGGTATAAGGGGAATCTACATCAATAGATATGGCAGATACCTCCATGGGTAAAGGGGAATATGAAGGGGACTCCTCTGTGGGTAAAGGAATAGATGAATAAGGTTCCTCCATGGGAAAAGGAGCTCTTGCAAGGATCTCCTTGATAGAGGGAGAAAGAGGAAACTAAGGAAGGGATAGTATGATGTTGAAAACAACATGGACCTCATGGATGTTATTGTCATTTTTCGAAGGTTTTCCGGTTTGGTTAAATGATGGGGTATGATTTGGGAACAGATTTTTGAAGATATGCAAGTTCTAATTAGCTAGTGCATTAGGATTATCCAAGATGAGATATCCATTATCTAACATTTATTGGATGATGTTTTTGAAGGTTATACAATTACCATTGCTATGACCTTTAATGCGATGATAGTTGCAATAATCATATTCCTTGTACCATGTGGGCATAGGATGAAAAGGTTCAAAAAAATATGTGGTTTAATGGGTGGAGGAGTGACTTGCTCTAGCTTTTAGAATTTTTCTAAGACTGAAGAATAGGGTTCTCCGATTGGAGTGTATTTGCATTGTTCCCGCTTGAATTGAAAATCTTGAACATGAGAAAGGTTGGAAGAAGGTTTCGATTGATTGGATGGGTGAGATGGGCCAACTTTCAAAACTACCGCATGGGTAGATCCTTTTTCTTTGGAATAATTGTTTTGGGGTTTGGAGGAAGAAGAGGTATCATTTGATTTAAAGGCAACGTTTTTGTTACGTAACTATATCTTCTTCTCTTCAATGGCATGAATTTCAAGTTTTCTAGCCATGGTAAATGCCTCATCGAACGTGTGGAAGATTTGAACTTGGAGAGTTGGTGAGATGTCTTAGGCACAAGCCCTAGTAAACAAATCTATAAACTCAATTTGAGGTATTTAGAATGTGGGTTGGTTGATGAGGATTTTCCAATGAGAAACAAAATCTGTGATAGATTCATCTTCGTATTGTTGTATTGAGTACATATTGGTCATGGTGACCTTCTTGACGATATTGATCAAAAACTGGTCTAGAAAGGCTTGAGCCACTTAGTTGAATGACTAAATTGAATGATGAGGTAGACCACTATACCAATCCAATGTAGGTCATGTCAAGGACATTAAGAATGTTTGTAAAAGTAAAGAATCATCATGAGCAACCAGATAACACCATGTTTAAAAGACCACAAATGTTGTTGTGGTTCTTCTTTACTATTGAACCGGGTGCAATGTTCTTTTTCTTTGTTGAACTAGATGAATGAATGGGTTCATTGCATATTTAATCGTATATCAAAGAGGTACTTTAGTGAAGAATCACAAGACCACTGAATGCCTCCAACTAGATGAGTTTATACTCTTAGTATGATTGCACAACATGGAGCATCTCTCAAGGTGTGGGACCTTGCAAGTTGAGAGAGCTCTCCTGGATTAAGGCCGGTTCCTATTCCTCTATTCAGGTGCATACAAATAAATTGTAGAGGATCTACTCTAAATCTACTCTATCTTACCAAGGAGACAGGGTTAAGAAGATGCAAGAAAATAAACCTAAGCTAATGAGGTGATGCACCAAAGGAATGTTAGACACCCATTCTGTAACTTAACACAGACCACAAGAATGCAATACAACACCATGCACAGGTAACCAAAATGCAATGAAAGATCAGAAAGACAACAATGAACACATGAAAGGGTTAGAAATCACCCACAGACATATATTATTGCTCCAGAGTTGATACAATACATTACAACGTCCAAGAGGCAAGAAACTTTGTATTATAGCTCGAATGGGAGGTTTGAAAGCTCCACAAATTCTCTTGCGAACAAAATAAGAAGGGAGGGTGCAAAATAGAAATGTCTAACCCTTTACAATGAGTCTCACCCCTTC
The DNA here is from genome assembly GCA_018340775.1 of Taxus wallichiana var. yunnanensis. NCBI lineage: Eukaryota > Viridiplantae > Streptophyta > Pinopsida > Cupressales > Taxaceae > Taxus > Taxus wallichiana. The sequence continues at coordinate 919,729,647 of CM031237.1, forward strand.
TTTTCTAGATTCAAGAAAAGAGAAGAAGGAGAGAGAGGTAGGAAAATAAATTTGAAGCTTTGTGTCTTCTCGGTGTGTTGAAGAAGGGAAGAATAGTGAATCGAATCAAATATGATCAGTTCTTTGAAGCAATCGGATCGTGTATTAATGGCACGAAGACATTTCCCCATTTTTACCCACCAAACCTCTTTGAAATTAAAGTTTCAGGTTTCCACGGCGTAGGTGAAGTTGAGACCTTTCCAACAAGTGCTTAAGTTTGTTGAATTTTAGGCCTTTGGTTTAAAAGATATGTCCATTTGAATGTTTGAGTCGGGTCCATACGAAAATGGTGAAAACCAATGATCAGGTTCGCGGGCCCGAAACTCACTTTGTGCCCTTTGGAACAAAAAAAAACAAAAATGCAAAATTTTCCTTACAACCCCACTTTACACTTTTTGGGAAAAAAAACATTTTCAGGTTAGATGATCTGCTTTTCCATTTGGGCAAAAAGTCACTCCAAGACCCATCGGGCTGCATGTAATTGAGGCTTGACACATGGCTCTTTGGGCATCGGTGGAGGCGCGGCTCATTTTTTCACTTTACGCCTTCTTGGGGCAAAAATTTCAAACTACCTCTAATAACCCGCCAACCTGCTTTGACTTTTCAACATGGCCACGTGTCCCTTTACGGGCCTTAGGCATTTTTTCTTCATTTTGGCTTTAAGATCCCCTACGGGCTTGCGGGCCCAAAATTCACTTTGTGCCCTATTTGTAAAAAACACAAAAGTTCCAAAACTCCCCACAGACCCACTGACCCAAAATTTACTTGGGAAAATTTTCTTCTTTGGGCCCACCAGCCCGCATTTTCCATTTAGGTGAAAAGTCTCAAAATCTCCCACCGCCACGCCTCTCCGCATTGGAAAAAATCCTAAAAACTCCCACCGTCCCGTAACTTGCGAAATATGAGGAGTTAGAAGGACTTCTTTATATTTTTGGAAAGGGGAAGAAATTTCCCACCTGATGAAGATGTTTTCAGGAAACCTTAAGTGCTTGGAATATCTGAAAAATTGGATTGAAGCACCAAAGGAGGAAAAATGGGTGCAGTTAACCAAAAATAAGCATGAGCTTATTTTGGATAACAATTTGGCGACTCATAGGGGACATATGCCTACTAGATGGATAGACCAGTTGCCTTTTGAAGCATCCATTGGGCATGGAGTCATAATTGATAGCCTGAATCTAATCTGAACTTTGAAAATTTGATCCCTAAGCCGCTTGGACATTGTTGGAACTAGAGTTGACCTTGAATCTTTTGGAAATGGGCCCTTCGAGACTTGATTTTAGTTGTTCGTATTTCTTCCATTTTAAAATTAGCAATCATGCGGCAACTATGGGTCTCCTCGATGTAAATTCGAAGGACCTAGTGCATTTAGCTAGAGGCACATCGAACTATATAATTATGCAAACTGAGTAACAAAAACTTGTGCCATAGCATTTAGGGAAACAAAAATATGCTACAACAAAACAATATGTATATTCACTTAGGGAAATTAAAACCCGGGCTAATATTTTACAAGGGCGAGGAATTTTTCCTTTTAGTTGTAGTGCTTGAGATGGATCCCATTCAATGGGATCTGTAATTCTTTGCCATCCAATCTAGCGAGCTGGAAGGCATTGCTACTTGTGCACCTTATGATCATGTAAGGGCCACTCCAAATGGCATCAAATTTGGAATGCTTTCCTATTTTTTCCTGATCAACATCCCATTTTAGAACTAAGTCTCCTTCTTGAAAGGTCCTTGTTCTTGCTTTCTTATCACAGGTCTTATTGATCAAGCTTGATCCTTCTCCATGACCTGCATTGCATGCTCTCTTGCCTCTCCTACTTCCATAAGCTCTGCATGCCCGATTGCCATAGGTTCAAACTCGGCTAGTTCTAAGCTGTTTTATGAGCTCCAAAGCGGAAAAATCCAATGATATGGGTATCTTGCCTCTTTTTCATATACAAGCTTGTATGGGGAGCTTCCTGTGGACCTTTTGGATGTGATCATATCATCCCATAGGGATTATTTGAGCTTTATATGCCAAGTTCTCTGGTTTTCATCAAGAGTACTTGATAATCCTTAACAGGTTCTTATTTGTGGACTCTTCTTGACCATTACCTTGAGGGTAATAGTTTGATGAAGTGCTGAGGTACACACCATTCTTGATTGCCCAGTCAGTGATCCTTATACCAAGGAATGCCAATGCATTATCTGATATAATGGTGGCAGGGACTCCAAACCTGGTGGCTATTCCTTCATAGAAATCCAAGATGTTGGATTCATTTGCTTCTTTTAGTGCCACTACTTCAGTCCACTTGGTGAAATAGTCTGTTGCAGTAAGTATCCACTTGTGGCCTTGGCTTGAATTTGGGTTAATCACCCCAATGAAGTCTAGTCCCCACTTTGCATGAATGGCTGATCCACTAAAATGGGATGAAGGGGTAGGGCTGCTAGCTTCTCCTTTCCTATGAAGAATGCACACTTTTTACACTTCTTGACCCATGAGTAGCAGATCCTTGAACACTGTAGGCCAATAATAACCAGCTTTCATGATCTTGAGAACTATTACTCAAGGAGCAAAGTGGCCTCCTACTTCTCCATCATGGAACTCATGCAACACTCTCTCAATTTGGTTTGTCTCAACGCACCTCAATAGAACACTATTGATATCCTTTTTAAACAAGACACCACCAACAAGCACATATGGAATGGCTTGTAGTCTAAAGTATCTTCTCTTTGCTTTGTTCCATTCTGGGGGGCAAAAACCTATTTGGAGGTAATGCACCAAGGCTTGGGTCCAACATGTAGTAGGTGCATCATTATCTGGTTGCTCTTGATCATTCTGTAGAAATAGGACAACCTCTTTTCCACCCTCTGACTCAGCTTGTTGCTTGGAGGTGAGTTGTTCACATAGACCCTTGCCTTGAACTAGTTTGGTCACCTTGATCTCAATGTCATATTCCATTACCCGGGTGATCCAACCTGCTCTCTTCTCATTCAAGTCCTTGTTTAGGAGAAAATCCTTGACACCAACATGAGATACTAGCAGTTGAATCTTATTGTTTGAGACCAAGTGTTTGAATTTCTTCAAGCTTCTAATAATAACAAGGACATGTTTTTAAATGAAAGAGTATTTTACCTCGTAGTCCTCCAAGCTCTAATGAAGAAGGCTATTGGTTTTTCTAAACCTTCCTCGTTGGGCTAGACCAAGATGGATGAGATGGTGTCTAACCCTCCAAAAGCATATAACATGAAGTATTTTGAGAAGTTTGGTTTAATAATAGTTGGAGTGATGAGGGTCATCAATCCTCACCATTAATAATGTCAATCTGGGTTGGTGTTCAAGGCTATATGCATTAAGAGAAGAAGATCTTGGAAAAAACTCCTTTAAACACAAACCAAACTTGCATAAAATAAATCACACACGTAGAAATTTAAAAGCACACTTGTAGAAATGTAAACACACTTGCATAAAGGAAATCACACTTGCAGGAATATAAAGGCACACTTACAGAAATAAATTTTGCATGAAATAAATCACACTTGCATGAATTGAAATTGTTGAATTAGAAATAAACATAATTGAACGAAACACCTGCAGGTTCACAATAGACTAAATTTTCACAATACAAAGATAAAAACAATACAACAAAATGAATTAAAGAAAAATGAATAAACATAAACATAAATACACATATCCATCTTCCTTGGAATGAGTGACCATCTCATTCCTTGGAAGAGGATTTAAATCATACTTTTGAGATCTTAAAACTATAGAATATTTGAGAGGAAAGAACATATATTTATTTCTTGGGAGAAAAAGCATTCATATCTCGGTGTGGAAGGTTGCATTTATAATTCATACATCCAACCAAATCCTTATTTTAGGGAATACAATCTGATCTTATCTTTATTCCAATCCTAACAACTAATATCTTCATCTCCACAAAATATGGAGAGAGATATATTATTGGAGTCAAAGTCTCATCTCACTTATTTTAGGAAGATTTGCTCCCAAATCTTCTCCTTGTTTTTTTGGTAACAAGAATCATAATGATTTTATTCCTCTACATTATTGGAAGGAGGATTTTCCTCAAAATATGATTTTTACCAAATACCTTTCTCGGATTTTCCATTTGAATTTGTTGTTTTTGATTGTGGAACTTTTGACGCTTGTTTGATACACTTTTTCCTCGGACTATAGTTCACTAAAAGTTAGATTTATCTTCATTGGTAAAACCTGTTGTAAATCTGAATGAGGTTTTTGTTAAACACATTTCTATGAACAAAAATCTCTCTCATATTTTATGTTTGACTTTTCTGTTTCTGTTTATGGAACTTTTAGCGCTTATCTGATACACTTTTCCTCAGACTGCAGCTCACTAAAAGTTAGATCCTTGTTTATTGGTAATACCCATAGAAAATCTGAATGATATTTTGTTAATCACATTACTATGAAAAAAAAACCTCTCTTAGATTTTCTATTTGACTTTTATGTTTTTGTTTATGGAACTTTTAGTGCTCATTTGATACACTTTTCCTCGGACTACAACTCACTAAAAGTTAGATCTCTCTTTATTGGTAATACTTGTAGCAAATCTGAATGAGGTTTTTGTTAATCACATTTCTATGAACAAAAACCTCTCTCATATTTTCCATTGGATTCTCTAATCTTTCACAATTCCTCAAAAACTGTCAAAATCTACTTAGTTCCGGAACTAAGCTGCGAGTTCGGAGCGAACTTAAAACAACTATAAATTTTGCATATGATCTCGGATTGAGATGATTATTGTTTTGAACTTGCATAATTTTTTGAGAGGAATATGAATATGAAATCATATTTGAGTTTAGATATACCATTCATGATCAATTCCACTTTTCTCAATACTAGCATTATCTTTCCTTTATGGCCTGCATACATAAGACATTGCATCTTTTCCCAAATAATCAATAGGATTAGTCAACAAAATAGATAAAAAATATTTCCAAAGAATGAACAAGATATATATCCTATATTCTATCTTAAGTAAACTATAAGTTCCTAGATTACATTTAAATCCACTTTCAAAGGTAACTTGGAAGGACAAAATAATGGTAATTTATGGCCAATTTATGGCATCATCATGGAGCCTGTGATATTGCAAGCTTGATGGCTTCAAAATTATCTTTTCCTTCTGATACCCATTTAAATGCAAGACTCCTTTGTAACATCATTGTTAAAGGATTCACAAGAGTGCAAAAGTTAGGTACAAACCTACGAACAAAGTTTATCCTCCCCAAGAAGCTTTGAAGATATTTTTTTGTTGTGGAAATGGAAGTGTCCAGATGGATTCCACCCTTTCAGGATCAATTTTCAACCCTTCTCTCAAGACAATGTGGCCCAACAATTTCCCCTCATGAGCTAGGAACACACACTTCTTTGGGTTCAGTGATACTCCGAACCTTCTACACCTCTGAAACACTTGCATGAGGTGGAAGAGATGGTCTGCAACATTCTTTGAGAAGATGGTGATATCATCTAGATACACCAGGACAATATTGTTGATTAGGCCTTTGAATGCCATGTCCATAGCTCACTGAAATGTTGCTCCAGCATTTGATAGTCCAAATGGCATCTTCTTATAAGCATATGTTCCCCATTTGGTGGTGAAGGATGTCTTAAATGTATCTTCCTCTTTCACCATTATCTGGTTATAACCTGAGTATCCATCTAACAATGAAAACCTCTCAGAACCAACTACAACCTGTAAGATCTATTCCATTGATGAGTGATGCTCTGTTCAAATCAAAAAATTCCACACACAATTTGATTTCTTCATTTTTATTCCTCACAGGCACCAAGTTTACAACCTAACTCGAATGCTTGATAGGAAAGATGATACTGACCTCAATTAGCTTGTTCAATTATTTTCTCATGAGAGGATCTATGTGAGGGTTTACTGGCCTTTTCTTCTGTCTGAAAGGCTTAGCTCCTGGATCCAACTTGATGGTGTGTTGTGCCAAATTTGGGTTGAAACCTCTTAAATCTTTGTAAGTCCAGGTAAAGACATCTAGGAATTCTTGACAAAGTTGAATAAACTTATATTTTTCTTGTTGAGTGCTTACCTTGCCAATCTGCAACGTTTTGCCTTCTTTTATGAAAATGGGCTTTGAATCTTCACCCTTTACCTGAATATTCACCTTCTCCTTTTGGAATTGGTCATTTGGGTTGAAGATTGATTCCAAAGTGACAAGACCCTTTGGTAGTTTGTTGGTCCTTAGCTGTACCACTTGATCGCCATACTATTGCTCCAATTTGTCTTGGTTCTGGAGGATAAATCAGCTTCTTCTTGTAGAAAGTTGACAATTTTTGATCATTTTCGAATACTTTCCAACTTGTGTTGTTGTCTGGGACAATTGGCCTCATAACCAACTTGATATGGGGCTGAGATTTATCACTCTTGATACTCTCCACAATGTCAAAGGCTGCCCCAATTACTTGCTAATCTATCTTTGCTTCATTCTTCTTCCTTGGGATGGAATTGATGTTGAATGCCTCAAAATCCTCAATGAGGTCCCATACCCGATTCTTGTATCTCTTTAATAGGTTGTTCTGGCAGCATTTTTCCTCGAGACTTGATTTGTAACTAGGTCACTGTCACCAAACACTTGCAAGTTTCTTATACCCCTCTTCCTTGCCCAATGCAGTCCATGGACCAAAGCCTCATACTTTGCAGTGTTGTTTGAATAGGAGAATTGGAAATGGAAAGCTAAGTATTATTTCATACCTTGGGGGGAAACAAGCATAACCCATCGTCTGGATCCTTACCTACTTCTTGAGCCATTAAAGAATAATTTCCATACTTCATTATCATCTTTTTATTCTACGTTTAATGATGTCGGGAGGAGGGTGATCCTCCTCACGCAGAAAGTAGACTCCTAGATCAGATTCCTCCATCTCCTTATAAGGGTCAAAAGCATGCCTCTTGTTCACCCACTCGTCAAGATTCAAGTTTGGAATACAACCAACCTTGGTATTTTCTTCACAAGTGCTTGAGAGATCCTCCTGATCAAAGGTTGAAAAATTGGCATTGATTGGGTTGGGTACATAAGACTCGATATGGTGATCTCGCAATGGGATCATATCTAATTATGGCCTTAGCTCTCATACCTTGTTCTAAAGAGCATGTGTGGCTAATTAGTAGATAGATAGCCCCCAATTTTGGTAGTGACATCCCTTAAGAAACACAATGCAAAATGTGGTGGCAATTCTATGATTGACATGTTCAAACACAATCACATTGGGGCGGGCATGCAAAGTGTGAGGCTCAAATCTTTAATGACTCCAACAGTTTTCACTATTGTCCATCCAATTGCACTACCCCTAGAGATTAATTCATATTAGAGTCCCTACTTGATCGGCTATTTTCTTTGGCATTAAAAAGCTACTTGCTTTTGAATCAATCATGAAATTGTGTACCAATTCGTCCCCGATGATCAATGAAACTAAGAGCAAAGGAGGTTTCAAATTCTTACCTTATTTTCCTCCATGATTTCCCCCAGTTTGAGCTACATTGGTAAACACTTTCTCTTTCTGGTTAGGGGCCTATTTGAACTTAACCAATTAGCCATAGGAGTCTGCAACAAATCCCTCTGTCCTGGAATGGCCAGTGACTCCCACATTGAAATGTTCACATTTTCTTCTTCATTTGTTTAATGATGTTAAATGAGCTATCCTTTTTTTGCCCCTTTCCTGGTACATTTTCTCTTGCACATGGGTCGTTACAACTAGTGTCTGAGTGGGTTTGGAAGGTGGCTTGGACTGGCTCTACATATTGGGAGTTACATTCTGAGTGCTAATACCTTATGGAGTAATGGAGGGTTGAGGATTACCTGAGTTTGGTGATTTTCCCTCTCCAATATTCCTTTTCTTGGACTGTGTATTAGCAGCTACACTTTGAGAAGGTGTTTGATTCATCCCATAGAAATCCTCAGCCTACCAATTGACAAGCATAGTTTCACTTGGAGATGCTTCTTGTTGAACTCCTTGCTGCTGATTTTCTTCTTGGTTGGACTCTTATGACACACCAATGGTCTGTACCATCAAGGCATGGTTTAGTGCACCATTAAAACACATTGATTGGTTATGTGGCTGATTGCATGGGAAACACCAATCATATTCTTGTGCCATATTGTTTTGTGTTAGAACCAAGGCCCTTGATGTTGAATTTTTTTGGATCATATGACCGGAAAGGCCTAACAGTTTGAGGTTGTCCTTGGTTTTGGTTCTGATTTGTAGCCTAAGCTGGTGGCCTATTCTACTGATATGGGGGTCTAGCTTGATACTTGAGCTTGAGGCTGATATGGCCTAGAACTCGAGCTTGTTGCCTTTTGATAGTTACTAGCTCATTCCCTAGGTTTTGTAGTTGTTTCATAACTTCTTGAAGCTCTTTTGAGGTGTTGGAGGATGAGGTGGAGGCTTCAATTGAACTCTGATTCCTAGGAGTAGGTATAGGAGCTAATGTGGGTGTCTGACTAATACTTGGATCTCCTAGTTCTAGGTATAGAGGCATGGGTGGCCTAGGAGAAAGTTTGCCAGCCTAAATTAGACAATTTTCAGCTCTTATGGAAATGTTATAGGCTACAAGTAAGGTGGTGCCTCCCATTGATTGAATTATTAAAGCAATATCAGAATTTAGAGCTCTAAGAAAGTATAAGAAAGAACCTTCATCTGTGGGCCTTACAACCAATGGAATCCTGTCCCATGTCCTTTGAAATCTGAGGTTGAAATCTGTCAACTTCTCATTAGGGGCCCTCTTGATTGTTGTCAGTTGTTCCAACAAGGATAGATTATCTCCCTTCTCTCCAAATTGATCATGAAGAGCTCTACATAGATGGTCCCAATTTTGAATGGAACCAGATATTAGACTCTTGAACCATTGTGAAGCTTTACCCTTGAGTGAATAGGCTAGTAAGTTAACTGCAATGTCCATCTCAGTGATCTCATGAATTACACAGACATTTGCAATGTCTTGAATATGGTCACTAGGAGAAGTTTGGTTCTCTCCAATGAAATATAGGATGCTCGTTAATCCTGCAATTGGGACTAGATTTTGTGCATTGAGGGTGAGTGGGTTGCTGCCAGTGAAATTGACATAAGGATTTTGTTGTGCCATCCTGATTGGTCTAAGAACCCTTATTGATTGAATGAATGACCTACCAGGAGGAGGTGTTGACAAGGTTCTATTTGGTGGAGATGGAGACCTCTGGGCTCTTCTCCCTTTTCCCTTCTATCTAGGGACAAGTGTAGATAGAAAAATAGTCCCTTCTCTCTAGTTCTTGACATTTTTGTATTCTTCTCATGAACTTGAGAAGCTTGGACTATTGAAACCAGTAGATTCTAATTATTTTGGAGTTTCCAGATGTGCAATTTCAAAGCTTCTTAAAAGTTAAAATTATAGCAAGTACACATCAATCTTACTGCAATAAAGATGGAGACATCTTAGTCCAATTGGGTGTGCCAAAAATGTTAGTGAAGAATCACAACACCCCTAAGTGCCTACAACTATATGAGTTTAGACTCTCAGTGTGATTTCACAACATGGAGCATCTCTCAAGGTGTAGGACCTTGTGAGATGAGAGAGCTCTCTGGATTAAGGTCGGTTCCTATCCCTTTATTTAGGTACATACAAATTTTTCTAGAGGATCTACTCTAAATATACTCTATCTTACCAAGGAGACAGGGTTGAGAAGATGCAAGAAAATAAACCTAAGCTAATGAGGTGATGCACCAAAGGAATGTTAGACACTGTTTTGTAACTTAACACAGACCACAAGAATGTAATACAACACCATGCACAGGTAACCAAAATGTAATGAAAGATCATAAAGATAACAATGAACACATGAAAGGGTTGGAAATCACCCACAGACATATATTATTGCTCTAGAGTCGATACAATACATTACAATGGCCAAGAGGCAAGAAAATTTGTATTACAACTCAAATGGGAGGTTTGAAATCTCCACAAATTCTCTTGTGAACAAAAGAATAAGGGAGGATGTAAAATAGAAATGTCTAACCCTTTACAATGAGCCCCACCCCTTCTTTTATAGATTCAGCACAGAGAGAAGAAGGAGAGAGAGGTGGGAAAATTAATTTGAAGCTTAGCTACTTGGCCATCAATGCCTCTGCAAATATGCCCCATATATGTCATGTCTGGTGCTTTTTGTCTTCTCGTCATGTTAAAGAAGGGAAGAATGATGAATCGAATCAAATCCAATTTGGTTGTTGGAGCAATCAGACCTTGTATTAATGGCATGAAGATGTTTCCACTTTTTCACCTACCAAACCTATTTAAAATTAAAGTTTCAGGTTTCCATGGTGTAGGTGAAGTCGAGACCTTTCCAACGGTGCCAAATTTGTTGAATTTCGGGCACTGGGTCAAAAGATATGTCCATTTGAATGTTTGAGTCGAGTCCGTACAAAAATGGTGAAAACTAGTGAGCAGAACGGGTTCACGGGCCCAAAACTCACTTTTTGCCCTTTGGTACTAAAAAAATACAAAATTTGCCTCGCAGCCTCGCTTTTCACTTTTTGGAAAAAAAAACATTTTCGGGCCCGACGGTTTGCTTTTTCCATTTGGGCAAAAATTCACTCCAAGACCCATTGGCCCACATGCAATTGAGGCTTGACACGTGGCTCTTTGGGCATCGGCGGAGGCGCGGCTCATTTTTTCACTTTACACCTTCTTGGGGCAAAAATTTCAAACTACCTTTGACGAACCGCCGGCCTGCTTTGACTTTTCAACATGGCCACGTGTCCCTTTATGGGCCTTAGGCATTTTTCTTCATTTTGGCTTTAGGATCCCTTGTGGGCTTGTGGGACCTGAACTCACTTTGTGCCCTATTTGAAAAAAGCACAAAATTTCCAAAACTCCCCACAGACCCGCCAACCCGAAATTTACTTGGGAAAATTTTCTTCTTCAGGCCCGCGTGCCCGTATTTTCCATTTGGGCGAAAAGTCTCAAAATCTCCCACTGCTCCACCTCTCTACATTGGAAAAAATCCTAAAATCTCCTGCTGGCCCATAACTTACGAAATATGAGGAGTAAGAAGGACTTATTTATATTTTTGGAAAGGGAAGAAATTTCCCACACGATGAATATGTTTTCAGAAACCTTAAGTGCTTGGAATATCTGAAAAATTGGATTGAATAAATAAAGGAGGGAAATGGGTGCAGTTAACCAAAACTAAGTGTGAGCTTATTTTGGATAATAGGTACGTGAGCCATAAACCGATGATTCCAATGTTTGCATCTTGTCCATCATCATTTTTATAGGGTCATTGGTAGGTTGTGATGAATGGGCACCCTTGTAGTATAAGGGGTTAAATGATGAATGTATGATGAGGACGGAATCCCAATATATGGTGGTGCTAGAGTACGAGAATTTTGAGGGGGAATAGATATAGGTGGAAAATATCCCGATTAGGAGACGATGAAACATGAGGCTATTGGTGATAAGTATAGGTAGGTGAAGTGGATGTAACAACTCTCGTGGTAATTGGAGGGAGATATTGTGGGATGGAGAGGACAATGTTTTGAAAGGGAGTGTGGGCTGCCGACATCATGGGTGGCTGAGATGCAATGGGTATATAAGAGGTGGTAGGTGTAGATGGGCCTACACTCAAGAGGGTGATGAAGGAATGGTTGACACCATAGGAGTGACTGATGTCAAAAGTGTGATAGATGCCATAGGTGCAATAGATATTGATGATGTGGGGTCAATTTGGGATACCATGGGTGGTAAGGTGGAAGAAGGTAAGGCCGAGCTAGTACTAGCTGATGCGAGAATTGGGTGCGAGGGGAAGGAATGGACATAGGCATGTTGTATACCAGTTGTCCTGATGAATCCCGAGTGGATGAATGGGTGAGATAATATTATAAGGTAGTGGGGTTTTGGTCAAGGAGTCTTGTGAACTCCTCGTCACTAGTACTAATGATAATGGGCTGAGTGGGATCCATAGGTGATAGGATGGAAGGAGGCGATGGGCTAGGCGAGAGTGGCTAAAGGCTAGCATGGAATACAAGGGCGTTAGCTTGGCTACGAGTCAAAACCATGTGAGTTAACATAGAATTGGTAATCTTCTCTCTGTAAATGACATAGAAAAATAGAAGAAATGGAGAAAAATAGTTCTAAAAGGTGAAAACTGGTGTTGTTTTAATTAAAAAATTAAAACATAGGAACCAACGGTAGTTTGGTAACCGATGATGGTGATAGAGGGTAACCGATGATGGTTAGGGTGACCGATACCGATTATTGTGGAATAAACATTTTTTTGCATACGAAGCAATAACTAATGAAAATGAAGAAAATCTAGATTTGACAGTAATTTCAAAGATCCAGAGGTATGGTGAAGTATCTGGGAGCCCCAGAAAGAACAAAAAATGTGGTGAGTGCTATTTTTGGTAAAATGACAAAAACAGTAGGAAAATGACAACAGTCATGTCAACCAATGATGGTTAAATGAGTAAACCGATGATAATTGTGGGACCGATGTTGGTCACTTTGTGAACTTTGAAAAGATGGAGAAAATAGGATTTAGTGACTTAGATTAGATAAAATACTAACCCAGAAACCTGAGTATGGCAATGATGGAACCTAACACACTTAGAAAAAATTCAAAATACACTAACTATTATTATTGAGTGTGAAAGGAAGAAAAGAATGGAGAAAACGACCTCATAACTCAAAAATACAAATCAAGCAAAAACTTACAAACATGAAATACTATTGGTGAATTTTATGTTTCAGCTTATGCCATTTAGGACTGACTTGTGAATAGAATAGAGTTTTTGGTTTGATAAAAGGTGCCCTATGAAAAGCTGTAGTGCCCACTTCCCTTTGACACCTTTTGGATACCTATTTTGATACTGTGATTACATTATAGACATTATTATGTTTTGATTTAGTATGTTGTTAGACATTTGATCATGGATTATTGTTGATCTTGATTTGATTATGATGCATGATGATTATTAGAGACACTCATATGTGGATGATGATATACTATTTGACATGGATGTTTATGGATGTTGTTCGGACATGTGATTTTGGATATTTTATGATGATGATATAGTTGTTGGGATGAATTGTATGTTATAATGTTAAACTACCTTGATGTTGTTGTGATTTACATACTTAGATGATTTTGTGATTTTATTTATATCATGTTGGATGTTCTGATATGGCCACGAGGCCGAAGGAGGTATTTATGTTTTGCAATATTAAAATATCACAACAAAACATCGGGGGATTGGAGACTAACCACAATGGAATTCTAGGTGAATTCAACAAGGTCAACATGGCAAATTGTTTTGTGTATGTGTGTTGTTTTGTTAGGGATTCCCATGGGGGGATCACCTTTATATGTGACCATTGGTTGTGTAATTTCATAATGTGGTTAAATTTTATTATTGTTGTATGTATTTTATTAGTGATGTGTCCCTTCTTTTAATTAATTAAAATGTGATAGATTAGTGTGGGGAATCATATAGTTAAAATTTCAATAAATCAAATTGGGATATGGGAAAGTAATAATGGAAGTTGTTGGCTGTTTGTATTAAATATGTAAGGGCTATGTAAGGTTGTGTAAGAGTATGTGTAAGTCTGATTTTGGAGTATGAAATACTCCACCTCCATGACAAATTCGAATTTGTCCTTGGGGGCTATTTTTAGAGGCTTGTGGGGCAAGTAAAACTTGTCCCATGCCTCTAAATTTAATTTACCAACCATACTTATGGTTGGAGAAGTGATTTGTGACTTTTATAATGCATTTTATTAAGTCATGTTGCATGTTTTTAATTACACTTTCTTACATTTTATTTATTTTGCTATCCCTTGAGGTGTGGGCTTTTTGGAGTGTGCAAGTAACTTGTCATATTTTCACCCACCTCTTTATTGTGCTTGGGAGAATGAATTTTGTCTTTTGTGTTTGAATTTGAGGATGTGTGATGTGGCATCCTACATGGATCCACATCATCCTCTCTTCTTCCCTCTTCTATATAATTCAAACTCTTGCCTTTTTTTGGGTTGTTGAATCATTTTGCAACTTCTTTGGGGGCGCATTTTCTTGTGTTGGAGCTCTTGTTTTTGGAGGAAGTTTGGAGAAAGCTTTGCATGTTTGGGAGATTGTTGTTTTGGACTATGTTTTGAGCCTTGAAGTTGCTGTTTGGAAACAAAAGCTACCATGGAAAGGTAGGAATTTAACTCTCCTTTTATGTTGTTATTTTCTTGTTGTGTTGTGTGAATGGTGCATGTTTTGTTTTATTTATTGGTTGGTTGGGTAGACTGCCTTAGGGATGGTGTATGGGGAATCCATGTGGGGGCATAAGGGAATGAAATTGGCATTAGAATTTTGTGGAGGGAGTTTGGGTTTGGGATCCACCATGGAAAACAAATAGCTTGCATTTCTTACTTTGTGCGGGCAATAAGGAAATCTGTGGGGGCATAAGGAGGGATTTGTGGGGGTATAAGGATATTTATGGTGAAATTTTTTGGTGGGTTGTTTTGGTGGATGCCCAATTCCCAATTGGGAGGCATAAGTAGCTTCCCCCATAGACCTTGATCCTTTGGCTTGCATGATCAAGCCTGAGTTTTGATTGAATGTTTTCAATTGTAGTTGTAAACTCTGTTGGTGTTGAAATGTGTATTTATAAATGTGTTATGCATGTTGAAAGAATGTTGTGTGTTGTGAAAGATAGTTGTTTCCATGGGTTGAATTGCATCTCTGATTGTATTTTGGTTGGGGCTCGGGGCCAATGATGAAGGAAGGCTTCTCCTTTCATTGGATGTCTTGGTTGGGTGGAGAGCATTGTCTTTCCCCCTCTTTTGTTGTGATCAACTTGGAGAAAGAGAAAATGTGCATGTTGTTGTCCTGGAGCAAAGGAAAAATGTAGTTTGACAGTCCCTTGTGAAAACATATTCATTTGTAATCCTTTCCCACTTGTTGTGGATGAAATTGTAATATGTATTTTGTGAAGAAAGATGTATGTAATTTGATTATGAAGTTATATATTTGAATTGTGAAGGAAATTTAAATTCGATTTTGTTTATTGGAAAGAAATAGAATTATGTTAATTACATTCAAGGAATGAAAGAATGAAAGTTGTTCTCTTTTGAATTAATAAAGAATTGCAAGTTCATCTCCCATTTACATTTTTGTGTTGAGTTGGAATATCGAATTGTGATTGGAATCTCCATTTAATTGTAAAGGAAAGAAATATGTATGAAGGAAGTATATTGTTTTGTATCCTTGGAAATATATTAAAATTGGAAATCAAAATTTGTAAATTAGCTTTGAAATGATTTTTTATAAACAACTGAATGTATTGGATAAACTTAGAAATGAAGTACCTTACTAGAACGATAAAAGTGATATACAGATTTAAAAGAAATAGATCTTTGTTATAAAATTTAAACTGCAATGAAGTTAATAAAAATGCATAGTTAGGACCTTCACACATTAATCAAATTGGAAAGGATATAATTTAGCATCCTAAGACATCAAGGAACTCAAATTGACAAAGAAAACTTAAGAAAACTATTTATAACATTGCAAAATCGAGCCAATCCTTTCCTCAGACGTTTTTCTGTCAATTGTTGGAAAAATACAAATTGAAATCAATTGAGAAAATTGGCCTTCCTAAAACATTCTAAATCCTTCCTAGAGTAATCCTCCATGTCTGTTTGGCATGTTGAGTGAAGGAGGAGACCAAATTGAATCAAATTAATAAGTTAAAATTTACCAGTTGGCTTTTTATAAGCCTACAGATCGTTTTTGTAAAATTGACCCTTTAAACTTTATCAAAAAGTAAAATTTATGATTCTTATATAAAGAGGGCATCAAGATATTTCTAGAAAGTCCTTGTTTTCCCAAAACTGAGCTTTCTAGCTCAAGTTATGACCCTCTGAAGTTTTCTTGCCTTGGCGGGAAAATTTGGGAAAATTTTCCCTAGCGGGCCCGTGGCCCGAAAATTTTCTGTCGAAAAACCCTTAGGAAAATTTTAAAATTTTGGTTGGGAATTTTTTTGAATTTTCCTCTACCAACCCATAGCCAATCATAGGCTACCATGTGTCCTCACGAGGCAGCGGCAGAGGCACGGCATCCTTTTTGCCCTTAGGTCTTTTAAAAATTATAGGAAAATTTTCATCTTTTCCCCACTGACCCGCAGACCTACCTAAGGTGCCACGGGGCATCTTGGGGTGACAGCAGATGAGGGAGAACTTCATCACTTTTGAATTTTTTTCCTTTGGAAAATTTTGTGAAACGCTCTGCGGCCCCGCACTCCCGCCCTCGCCTTGGGAGATCCCTTTTGCGGGCACACAAACCCGCACGTCCAACTCTTCCCTTTTCTCCCCTTTGGTGAAATTTTCCAAATAACCCCACCGCTCCACCTTTCCCTCTCTCTTCCTCCCCACATTAGCTCGTTGAGCGCCACGTGTCCCTAGGGACCTATGGGCGTGTGGGCGCTATTTGTTTTCTTTCTCCCTTTGGCGTATTTGCCACAAGACTCCCACCACCCCACCCTTCCTTTCTTCTTTTTGCAACGACTCAGAGGCCGCCACGTGTCCCTAGAGGACCCGCAGAGGTGTGTGAGAGTTTTAGACTTTGCACCCATGTGGGGAAAAATTGCTAACGCCGCCCGCGACCCGCTTACTTGAATTTTGCTCTTCACCCCGCTTGACATGTGTCCCCTTGGGGAAAATTTGATCCCTAAAGTCCACCTGTCCATATCTTGAGTTTCTGAAGGAGTTAGGAG
This sequence comes from Taxus wallichiana var. yunnanensis, assembly GCA_018340775.1. NCBI lineage: Eukaryota > Viridiplantae > Streptophyta > Pinopsida > Cupressales > Taxaceae > Taxus > Taxus wallichiana. Next base: position 919,746,469 of record CM031237.1, read on the forward strand.
GACTTCTTTATATCACCGAAAAGGTGAGAAAATTTTCTATCTAATGGGAATGATTTATGGAAATTTTGGAAGCGCTAAGAGTGAGAAAAATCAAGTTGAAACTATGAGCCTGTTAGAGATTGGGTATGAGGATAAATTACTCCCTGAACCTAACTGGAACTTCTAACCCTAAAAGTTGGACCATGTGACCTTTGATAATTGTTAATGAAGAAAAAGTATATTATAGTATTTTAGATTTGTTCCAAAACTTGTTAGTGTTAATCTGTTGTCTCTGCAAATCCGGGTTGTGGACACTTCTAATAAAAAAATTATTCCTTAATTTTCTAACTAACCCTAGGTTGTTTCTTGGGTCTCAAGTGGGTTTTTTAACAGGAATAAAAAAGCTAAGATCTAAGAATGGTTTCAGGTAAATTTTTGGCGGGGTGGTCCTTTCTCTGAGATAATGACTAGACAAAGAAACCAGCTTGGTGCCCACTATCAATCCTCTAATCGTGTGATCATTGACAACTTCTTCCGGGTAGGATGATGTTTAAGAAGATGTGTAAATTGTTTATGTGGTTTGGTATAGAGAATGTGCAAAGTGAACTACGATTGAATTAGTCAACCATCAATTGGGCATGACTTCTAGCATATAGGTTGCCCTCAAATTAATGTGAGCTATAATGTGACAAACCAAGAATGAAATGCAAATGTTTTAAGCCCAAATCCACAATTATGTTTGATGTAGCAAATAGAGAACAAGAAGAGGAATGTTCTTTCACTAAATGCAATACAGTAGAAAAGGAAGATGTGTTCTTTATAGAGCTCCAAAAAAACAATTTATTTTAGACAATAGAAAGAAGAAGAATATTCTAGAGAAGAAAATTAATGTAAATACTTTCAAAGGGAAATAAAAACACAATGTTTTACCTAGGAATGAACAAATGCAAAAGAACCCTTGATGGGTCCTAATGGGCACGCCAAAATGTTTCACCAGATTGTTGTAAATAATGAAACATATAAAGGTAAAGGGCCAAAGAGGAATGCATGTTATTACGTTGGTTGAAGGTTGAGTGCGCGCATTTTTGATTTCCAATCCAAGATGATTATGTGAGCTTCCTTTTGGCTAGGAGGAACTATCTGTAATACATAACAAGACCACAAGATACAATTAATAGTAAAGGTTCGTGGACTACCTAGCATGAGCTAGATCCAAGAAGTGTTATACTTCCTCGACGGTTGTCAATCCACTAATATATAACTCAATATAAAATAACTAAACATGTCAATAAAATAATCTAATGCTAGTGTTTTGATTTAGGTGTCTCAGACTAATATAACTGTCAATCCAATTAAATTCTTGATAACTAAATTGTTGAAAGTCTCGGGTCGGAGTTTCAGTCGGGCGGTGGTCTAAGGGTCACGATTTAGGTCCGGTAAGATTTGGTGCAGTTTGGAATGATTTTGGGTGATTATGAAGCATGTTGATCTAAGGCAATTTTATTAGGCACAAAGACTGACGTCGATCGGGGTGATCGATGATGATACAAATATGACCGATGATGACTTAGGATGAATGATATCGGTTCTTGTGGGTAATGGCATAATGTCAAAAGTCGGTGTTTAGGCTCTCTCCATGTCTTGCACAAAGAGTTGGGAAGGTCCGTGGTGAGGTTGTAGGTGGGGTATCAGGTTTGGGTGAGGTTTGTGAGGTTTTGGGGATGTTAGGGGTAGTTTAGTGAAAGTTGATAGGAGACACAATAACTAATGTCGGTCTAGTGACCTGATATCAAGATAAAAGGGGAAACCGATGACGGTTAAGGTGACCGACATTAGTAGGGGAAATTTGGTGGTAATTAAATAAAGAGTATATTTGGACATCTCGTGATTGTGCAGGTATGGATGGGGGATGGTTGGGTTCGTTATAATTTCGGAAGGCTCAGGAATGCCTAAAAGTCAACTACGAAGAGGAAGAAGGTGGTGGGTGGTAGGTTGGGTAGATTGGAAGGAATATGGGGATGGAGGAATGTATGAAATAATAAGATCTATTAACAATAATGAAACTATAATTTAAGTAAGTACAAAATGATGCAAATCTAATACACTTACTTGTATTTGTAGACCTAGTTGGTGAAGGATTGAAGTGGATGATACATGAATAAATTAGTGATCAGTGCCACCGCAATACCTCTTGGAGTGCTCTCGTGAATGTTATAATGCCTTTGGGTGAGTATCAGTGCTTGCTTGGGGTTGTGGTTGAATGTATTGTTAGGGTGGATCACAAAGCACCCCTGGATGTTGATCAGATTTCTAGTTTGATCATACTAGCATCCAGTGTGATTGCACAACATGGAATCCTTTCTCCAAGTGTGGGACTTGTAAAAATGAGAAAGGAATCTCCAGAGAAGGTGGTTCCTATTCCTAAACTACCTGCCACAAGCTATTCCAGTGCAGGCAAGCTAATCTAATCCTAATCTAACCATGCCAAGGAGACAGAGAGAGAGAAAAAGGGAAAAACAGAGCCTACACTAAAACGGTGATACACCAGAGAAGGAAAATGTTGAACATCTATCAAAACTACCATGGAACAAGGAGAGGTGAGCAATGGGAAGGATGGACAGATGCATCATAGGCCCAAGGATAGATTTCACACAGAAAATGTCCCAAAACTCCATGAACATAGCTCCAAACCTGTAATGAGTATTAAAACATGCACAAATACTTTCAATGAAGAGAGGCAAGAAGAAAGACAAGCAAAGAACGAGCAAGGATGGACAGATGCATCACAAAACACGTTTTTGTTGCTTCAGAAGTTTGCACAGAACATCATTTTAATGGTAAAAGGAAAAAATGCCATTACAGAGTAGGGGAGGAGGTTCGAACTCCATTTTCAACCTTGGAGAAGAAAAGAAGGGAGGGCAGAGCTGAAAAGATGAACAACCTTTTTGAAAAATGAGCCAAATCTAGCTTTTTACAATGCATGGGTCGAGCCCAGGAGAGAGAAAATGTATAAAAACATGGGAGCCATTCCTCATTGAATGAAGATGCATTAAAATAGCATGGGCATCCTTATAGACCCATGCCCTAACATTTTTGACCATACTGAAGAAGAATGCAACCCATTTTGCACTAAAACTGGTTGTTGAAACGTGATTTCTGCCATTACCACGTACTGCAGGCATTTTTCGATTTTCTCTCCAAACTCCATCAAAATGCAAAAATGACCATGGTATCATGTAGATATTTCACCAAATTTCCATTGATATAAAGAACGTGAAAATCTGAGCTCTGGATCGAAAGATATGGCGATTTGAAGATTTAGGGCAAAAACAGGCCAAAACGGATCGGCGGGAAAATATTTGAATTTTTTCCGCGCTCTGCCACTTGGATGACACGTGTCAGGCTCTGATTCATCCGTGGGCTCATCCTTTGAAAATTTCTTTCGGGCCCTTCCTTAATTTCTTGCCACTTGGACACGTGGCACTATTTTATTGGCTTGGGCTCATTTGTCCACTCAAAATTCCCCTGCTCTTAAGAAAGTGAAAATTTGAAATTTTGAGTTTAAGTGTTTTCTCTCATTGTACTGATAATGTGAAATGCCAAAGAAATTGAGAAATCTGCATTTTTGGGTCATTTTGTGTGTTTTTCGTGCCTATTAGATATTTTTGTCCCGTGTGTCCCAAGTTCAATTGGGCCCTCTGTTTCCCGATCGGCCGGTTCACCCAAGTCTGTTTCTTTTCGGGCCCGTCGAACTTTTTGTCCCAAATGTCCCAAGTTCACCCGGACCAATTCTTCCATTTTCATCTGATTCGGTCAAGCCGTGTACTTCAAGTACTTTGTCCCCGCGTGTTCCAAGAGCATTTGTGCGTCTTTTTCCCGCTTTGCCTGACTCGGCCGAGCCGTGTACTTCTTCGCTTTCAAGCGTCCCACATGTCCCAAATGAACCAAGTGCCATTCGTGTTAATTTTTCCCGCTCTACCCGAATATCTTGCTTATTCAATTTGGTAGGTATGTATTAAATACGCATTCATTACCTTTCTCTCTCCTAAACGGCTATATAACGAGCAAACCCCCTATGCATTTTGCACACTGCTTTCCTGCTATCTTTTGCTCGAACCTTTGCAATCTAAATTCCTGTGTGCGTATCCATTTTTCTCTGCAATTCCTTCCCAAGTATAGCTTGCAGCTTCGCCCTCCGAATTACTACCAACATGAAGATCAAATTTCAGGGGCAAGAACAAATCTCACCACTAGAGTCTGCCGTTCCCGATATCGGGGACAGTGAAGTTCGCCATCTTGACTTTAGTGATTTTTGGTCGAGGATGACAGACGCAAACCCTACGCCAATGGCACAGATGATTCATGATAGTGGTTTGGCTTTCACTGGTGGTTTCCCAATCTCTGTGCAATGTGCAGATACAGTGCTTTCATGTGGAGCTCATTTCAACCCTGATTCGAGCGAATTGACGGGGAGCTCATTGCCAAACTTGACGCTGCCGCCATTGGCACTGCACTGAGGATTCCAGAAATGGATAATGCCATAGTTGTCTCCCAGAATCAAGCACAGGCCCTGTTCAATCAAGACAGTGACAACTACAAGGCTTCGGAGAATTGAAGAATAGTTGGTAGAAGGGAGAGGCTTTCAAAACACTAGTTGTATCTACTTTCAAAGATATACATTGTCATCTTCAGGATGAAACTTCTGGTGTGTCTCTCTCCCTACAAGAAATCAAAGCTCAATTCAGAGCTTTTGTCAAAGGAAATCTGTTCAAGGAAAGCTCCATTTCCAAAGAGAAAATGAAGGAGATCTGCTCTCTTCAATCTGCTATTGAAGAAGCAAATAAAGACTATCATACTCATGTCGAGTTTGATAAGGAAATGGAGAAGTGCCTCGGATTTTGGACCCAGTCTACAGCCAACACGTCAGTCCCACGTGGCAGAGACATAGCCGAGGCGTTGAAGAGATTCGGCAGTAGCAGATTTTGAAGTTAGTGAGTCCCTCCCAGTCATAAGCACCTGTCATCTTCTCCTTATTCCTCTCTTCTCTTCCAATTCTTTTTCTCGGATTTATTGTAATAAGTTGAGGTATTGCGATTGGCAATCCTTAACTAATCTTTAGTTAAAAGAAGTAGTTACCGAGAGTAACTGAATTGTAAACTATATAATGGCCTCTCCTCGCCATTTTGAAGGAGGAAGAACTTGGCATTTTTTCTGAAAGTGTAAATAAATCATAAAGAAATCAATACAGAAGGGCTTTTCATTCTTCGTCTATCTGATCTCTTTTATCCCTAAGCTTTTCATTTAATCTTGTTAAGATCATTTGTCTATATTATATTAAGAAGCTTTGTATTCTTGCAGATGTTATTGATAGAACTTTGTGTCTTTCAAATTTCATCTTATTAGTATGATACAAATGATCTTGTTTCAATTCACTGTACCTTCGCATGCATAAAGAATTACTCTGTCATCTATAATTCTAAATGGTGCCTTTCTGCTCGTTCTCGTTTTCTCATTCCTCAGTCCTTTTGTAATTGATGATCCTTATAGAAAACACTTTCGTAAATATCCAAGTTCCACAAGAAAATCATGTTTTGTATATGTGTAAATAGGTTTGTTTCTGAATAAGGGAACCTCTCCCATTAAAGAGGAGGGACTTCTTGTCCCCTGACTGTTGCTCTTCATGAAGTCCTATTTGACGACCAACAGTTTTTGGTGACTCCGCTAGGGAAAACATATTCCAGTTCTGTAATTATAGATCATCCTTTGATCTGGCGACTCCGTGTTTACTCAAGGGAGAAGGTCCTTGTATTGAAGATTCTCAATTTCAGCTTTTGGAGCAGCAGGTTTTCCTTTCCCTTCAACAAGAAATAGAAAGACTCATTCAACAAGTACTCCACCTATCCAAGATAGAATCCCTACGGGTGGTATTCCTTCAGAGTCAATCAGTCCTAATCTTCGAGCTTTGATTCTTCTGTGTGTTCCAGCCTCCTCTTCAAGCCATTTTTCCAAGAATGGCAGTACCACTACCCTGGGGTCATCGTGTTAGGCCCCTTGCCCTTCCTCAGCCTTTGCACGAGTTACCCAGAGGTAACCTGAAGAACTTCCCTAAATTCAAAGGCAATGGTAAAGTGCATCCTGATGAACACATCGCAGCCTTCATAGTTGCATGCATGCGGAGTTCTAGGAGTTGAACATGAAGATGTCTCCGTAAGACTTTTCGTTAAGACTTTACAAGATAATGTTGTTGATTGGTTCTATCACCTTCCTACGGTGCTATCACCACTAGGATACAATGAGAACTAGGTTTGAAAACCGGTTCAAGCCAGAGAAGACGTGTATGCCTTGCTAGCCCAAATCTCTCAAATAAAGAAAGATTCACAAGAACCCATGAGAGAATTTGTGGCCCGATTCAACAAAGTTGATTAAAAAATTCTTCTAAATACTCGACCTGTAGATCAAATTCAAAAATGTTTTTTCCTAAATGCTCAATCACCTGAAGTTAGCTATGCACTAAGAAGGGCTAATCTCGTAACATTGGTTGAAGATCAAACTCTTGTTGTTAGTGTCGAAGATGATTTAATCATGTCAGGGAAGTTGAGGAGAGACCCTTCTAAATCTAAATCTGCTTCTTCCTCCTCTTCCACCCCTGGACCTAATACTGATCCATTGGTACAAAAACTTGCAAATGATCTCATTGCCATTAAGAAACAATTGGCTCAGCATGCTCCCTATGCAGACGTTCCAAGGAGGAATTTTCAGCCCAGAAATTGTTTGCCTGCTGCTCAAACAAGGCTAGCGCTTGAAGGACCTCCTATTAAAGTTCCCGTCAATGCAACCTGTGAAGTTGAGGAACCTGAAGATGAAGAGGTTAATGAAGATTGCGAGGAATTTGTTGAAGAGGTTGATGATGAAGCAGATGAACTTGAGGGATCTCGAGTTAATTTCTTCACCACTGAGGGCATTGATGATGAGGATGATTATGATGAAATAGTAGTAGACATGAATAGCGAATCATACACTGTCATGACTCGAGAGCAGACAAATCAGAGGGAGAAAGTGATGCAGCCCACCAAGAAATCTAAAGAACAGCTGAGAACTATCCCCGTAATTGCAAAAAGAGGATCTCCTATCCCCGTTTCATCTACACCAAAGGTGAGTCCTATCAATTCTGCTACTAAATTTATTTCCATTTCTCCTAAAGTTGATAAACCTAAGATTTCAAATGATGATAGCCCATCCACTTCTGGGTCTTTCGATATTATTGATCACCTAAAAAAGACTAAGGTTCAAATCTCAGAAGCTGAATATTATCAAACCCATCCTAAGGCTTTTGCTAAAATGATTCACTTTGTCAATTCCCATTCTAAAACTACCTCTAAAGGCCTTTTACCCACTCCTTCTACACCACAACCTAATCTGGTAGCACTGTGTCACCTCACCCAATGACAAAATCAAACCATTCTATGTGACACTTCTTATAGCTGGCCATAGGCTTAGCAATTGCGTCATAGACTTAGGAGCATCAGATAATGTGATGCCTTGCTAAAGTAGCTCATGCCTTAGGCTTGACTCTCACACGCACTTATGGATCTTGTTACTCTATGGAGAGTAAGGAAGTGCCCTTAGTCGGAAGAATTAAAGATGCACAAGTGGCTTTTGCTGCTTTGCCTGAGAAGAAAGTTTTGGCTACCATCTTAGTAGCAGATATTCCTCCTTCATACGGGATGTTGCTAAGCAGAAACTTCTGTAAGGATGTGGGTGGAGAAATTCAAATGGATTGGTCACATGCCCTCATACCTGTTAATGGACAAATGAAGAAGTTGCTTCCTGAGAAGCAATCTGAGTATATTGTACAAAAAATGGATGATCCCAAAGCACAAATACTCTATGAGGATATGGGGCATGGCAACTACATGATTATGTCTCCTGAAGAAATCCAACTCCCCAAAGTATCACCTAAATATTCTAATGGTGTTTGGATTTTAGAGTTTGATGGAAGTTGTTCCTCAGCTGGTTCTGAGCTGGTGTCATATTGGTGTCACCCGAAGGAAGCCTTCATCCTTTCTCATTCAAGTTGCAATTTGAAAATACCAATAATACAACAGTATGAGGCTTTCATTCTTGACTACAGGTGGCAAAATAACAAGGTGTGAAGAATCTTCTAGCTCGTGGGGATGCAGAATTGATTGTAAAGCAAGTTAGAAACCTCTTCCAGGTGAAAAATGGAAGGTTGAAACATTTCAGAATCGTGTGGGATTCCATTGAATTTCTTGATGCTTTCTCCATCAAGCAATACCTAGGAGAAGAATACTGTGGCTGATTCATTAGTAGTCTCTGGTCACCGCTATACCTCATCCTGACTTTTCCCAAGATAAGTTCACCATTGAGATGATCCATCGACCTAGTGTACCTGATAATACAAATAACTGGCAAGTTTTCAATAATGATCAACATTTGCTTTCTTTCTTAGAACTCAAAGATAATTTTGAACAGCTATACTTTGAAGGAAGTGATAACTTGAAAGTGTGCCCTTTGAAAAGCAAACACTCAAGGAGAAGAAATGGATCAGGATGGATGTATCAAACTCAAGGGAAACAAGATCCCTAAAGGATTGGTAAGTTTAGAGGAACTATTTGATAAACACGACAGGTATGTAAAGTCTAGAGCTTCTACTGGACCTCAACAATCAGCTGAATATGACAAAATTAATATTGGGAGTTCTACTGACCCTAAGTTCGTGAACATTAGAAAATGTTGCACAGCAGATGAGAGGAAGAAAGCAATTGATCTATTAAAGAGGTATAAGGATGTTCTTGCCTACTCTTATGAAGATTTAAAAGCTTTCCAACCAAAAGAGATGCAACATTTTATTCCTCTCAAACCAGGAATTAAGCCTTTTAAACAAAAGTAGAGGCAATACAATCCTAAAATAGTCGACAACATTTTTCAAGAAATTTAGAAGTTGTTGAAAGCCAAAATCATTTTTCCTATCCATCATTCAACATGGATTGCCAATATTGTACCTGTTAGAAAGAAAAATGGCGAGATTCGTATCTGTGTTGACTTCAGGAATATGAATTAGGCTTCCTTGAAAGATAATTATCCTTTACCTATGATGGATTAGGTCTTACAAGTAGTAACAGGATCTGAAATGTTGTCTATGCTTGATGGATTCTCAGGATATAATCAGGTAGAAGTTAATACTGCAGATCAACACAAAACAACTTTCACTACCCTCGGGGTACCTTTGCTTACAAAAGAATGCCTTTTGGGCTCATTAATGCTGGTGCCACTTTTCAGAGAGCTATGGATCTGGCCTTTGGAAGTTTGAAAGGGAAGTGTATTGTTGTATAGCTTGATGACTTGACTATGTATTCTAAAACAAGGGCAGATCATTTTCAAAGACTGGAGACAGCTTTTGCTAAGATGTAGAGAACATGGGATCTCTTTGAATCCTAAAAAATCCTTCTTTTGTGTCACGAGGGGAAATTATTAGGGCACATCGTCTCCAAAGATGGTATTAAAATTGATCCTGAGTGAGTTCAAGTTATTCAAAGCAAATTCCTCTCCCAACCAAAGAAAAAGGGCATGCACTCTTTCTTTGGTAAGATCAATTTTTGAGAAGATTCATCCCCGATTTTGTAGAACTAACTCAATATCTCCCAAATGATGAAAGGAAAAAAACGCTTTGGTTGGTCTTCTCAAGGGAAAGAATCCTTTGAAGATATTAAAAGAGCCATTGCTAAAACTCCTGTTTTAGCATGTCTAGATTTTAGTAAAGATTTTATTATCTATTGCTATGCCACAGATAACACCTTGGCTATGGTTTTGACTCAGGAAGATTCTAATGAGCATGAACTCCCAATTGCATTTATGAGCTATATTTTGAAAGATCATGAGTTAAAATATACCATGATGGAAAAACATGCTTTTGTAGTGGTTAAAGCTCATAAGCATAGCTTTCATTTTTACATTCTTAACTCTCACTCCATGGTGTTGGTACTAGATACAACTGTTAAGTCAATTCTTACATAGTAGGAATTTAGATCCAAGAGAGGGAACTGGGTGGCTAAGGTTCAAGAATATGATATTGACATCAAACCGACCAAGCTCGTCTGTGGAAAAGGCCTTTGTGAAATCATCGCCAAGGAGCTAGACATGAGTTACTGGGAGGATAAAATTGGTCTTCCTACATTTCTGCTTTCTTAGCTCGATTGAATGGTATGCAGATATCACCCATTTTCTCACCTATGGAGAATGCCCTCTCTCATTTGACTCGCCAAAGAAAAGAGGACTCGTTAAACTAAGGTCAAGCAATATGTGTTGGGAAAATGCCTTGTATAAATGTGGGTTAGATGGAAGGTTTTTGAAATGTGTGGACAAGGAACAACAGAAAAAGCTACTCTCAGCTTTTCATGATCAAGCATGCAGAGGGCACTACTCATCAACCTTCACTGCTCATAAGATACTTCGTGGAGGATATTACTGGCCTACCTTATTCAGAGATGCATCCAAGTGGGTTGATAAATGTGAGGCTTGTCAGACTTTCGTGGGTAGACCCAAATTGGCCTCTTTGCCTCTTAAGCTAGTTGTAATTGAAGAACCTTTTCAATAGTGGGGTTTGGACTTCATTGGAACACTTAATCCCTCTTCTAGTGCTGGTCATACTCATGTATTAACTGCTACAGATTATTTCACAAAATGGGTAGAAGCCATTCCAGTAAAGAGTACTACTTCTGAAGTGGTGTGCAGTTTCATCAAAGAAAACATCTTGGTAAGGTATGGTGTACCAAACAAGATTGTGACAGATAATGCTTCAAATTTTTCTTCAACTGAGATGATGGATTTTTGTTATGGATATGGCATCTCTCTGGCTCACTCTTCAGATTACTATCCTTAGGGAAATGGACAAGCAGAATCCACTAATAAAAATCTGGTGACCATAATAAGGAAATTAGTCAATGAGTCTCAATGAAACTGGCACAAGAAACTCTATGATGCTCTTTGGGCAGATAGGATCACACCTAAGAGAGCCATTGGAATGTCTCCTTTTCAAGTGGTATATGGAGTAGAAGCTCAATTGCGCAAGAATAAAGTGGAGCCGCCACTTGCATCTAATGAAGGCTATCAAGATACCAGCCAATGATGCTTTGGATAAGAGAATAATGTACCTTCACAAATTGAATGAGGATAGATTGAAGTTGCTGATAAGATATCTGCTCATCAACAAAAAGTTAAGGTCATGTTTGATAAGAAAGCCAGTTCAGAGATTTCCAAGTTGAGACACTGCTTTTGTTGGGGATAAAAGGCACGAACCTCGTGGCAGCCATGGCAAGTTTGATTCCCTTTGCCTCTGACCTTTCAAGATCGTGCACTTTGCGGTAAGAATTCTTTTACCTTGATTATATGGATGGTTCTTCTCTCCCACTTCCTTATAGTGGGCAAGTGACTAAATTGTTCAAGTCATAGGTGATTAGGGAGTCCTTTGTATATTCTGTATAGCGTTTTGTTTTTCTTTCCCTTTGTTTTGGTGTGTTGTCCTCTGTATTGGTTTGATTCAATGATTCCGTTGCCCAATGGATAAGGTACTAGTCTACTTCCCTGAGTTTTTCTAAGTTCTTACCTTGTCTCATTCCTTGAATTTATGCCAAGTCTCCCCGTAAGAGCCAAATTGTTGTCCACTCAAAATTCCCTTGCTCTTAAGAAAGTGAAAATTTAAAATTTTGAGTTTAAGTGTTTTCTTTGTTGTATTGATAATGTGAAATGCCAAAGAAATTGAGAAATTTGCATTTTTGGGTCATTTTGTGTGTTTTTCGGGCCTGTTGACATTTTTGTCCCACGTGTCCCAAGTTCAATTGGGCCCTCTATTCCCCAATCGGCCGGTTCACCCGAAGTCTGTTCTTTTCGGGCCCGTCGGAACTTTTTGTCCCAAATGTCCCAAGTTCACCAGACCAATTGTTCCATTTTCGTCCGATTCGGCCGAGCCACGTACTTCGCGTACTTTTGTCCCATGTGTTCCAAGAGCATTTGTGCGTCTTTTCCCCGCTTCGCCCGACTCGGCCAAGCCACGTACTTCGCGCTTTCGCATCCCACATGTCCCAAATGAACCAAGTGCCATTCATGCTAATTTTTCCCGCTCTACCCGAATATCTTGCTTATTCAATTTGGTAGGTATGTATTAAATATGCATTCATTACCTTTCTCTCTCCTAAATGGCTATATAACGAGTGAACCCCCTATGTGTTTTGCACACTGCTTTCCTGCTATCTTTTGCTCGAACCTTTACAATCTAAATTCCTGCACGCGTATCCATTTTTCTCTGCAATTCCTTCCCAAGTCTAGCTTGCAGCTTTGCCCTCCAAATTACTACCAACATGAAGATCAAATTTCAGGGGCAAGAACAAATCTCACCACTAGAGTCTTTCATTCCCGATATCGTGACAAAGAAGTTCGCCATCTTGACTTTAGTGATTTTTGTTGAGGATGATAGACACAAACCCTACGCCAATGGCACAGATGATTCATGATAGCGGTTTGGCTTTCGCTGGTGGTTTCCCAATCTCTGTGCAATGTGCAGATACAGTGCTTTCATGCGGAGCTCATTTCAACCCTGATTCGAGTGAATTGACAGGGGAGCTCATTGCCAAACTTGACGCTGCCACCATTGGCACTGCACTGAGGATTCCAGAAATGGATAATGCCATAGTTGTCTCCCAGAATCAAGCACAGGCCCTGTTCAATCAAGACAGTGACAACTACAAGGCTTCGGGAGAATTGAAGAATAGTTGGCAGAAGGGAGAGGCTTTCAAAACACTAGTTGTATCTACTTTCAAAGATATACATTGTCATCTTTAGGATGAAACTTCTGGTGTGTCTCTCTCCCTACAAGAAATCAAAGCTCAATTCAGAGCTTTTGTCAAAGGAAATCTGTTCAAGGAAAGCTCCATTTCCAAAGAGAAAATGAAGGAGATCTGCTCTCTTCAATCTGCTATTGAAGAAGCAAATAAAGACTATCATACTCATGTCGAGTTTGATAAGGAAATGGAGAAGTGCCTCGGATTTTGGACCCAGTCTATAGCCAACACGTCAGTCCCACGTGGTAGAGACATAGCCGAGGCATCAAGAGATTTAGGCGGTGGATTTTGAAGTCAGTGGGTCCCTCCCAGTCATAAGCACCTGTCTTCTTCTCCTTATTCCTCTCTCCTCTTCCAATTCTTTTTCTCGGATTTATTGTAATAAGTTGAGGTATTGTGATTGGAAATCCTTAACTAATCTTTAGTTAAAATAAGTAGTTACTGAGAGTAACTGAATTGTAAACTATATAATGGCCTCTCCTCGCCATTTTGAAGGAAGAAGAACTTGGCTTATTTTCTAAAAGTGTAAATAAATCATAAAGAAATCAATACAGAAGGGCTTTTCATTCTTCGTCTATCTGATCTCTTTTATCCCTAAGCTTTTCATTTGATCTTGTTAAGATCATTTTTCTATATTATATTAAGAAGCTTTGTATTCTTGCAGATGTTATTGATAGAACTTTGTGTCTTTCAAATTTCATCTTATTAGTATGATACAAATGATCTTGTTTCAATTCACTATACCTTCGCATGCATAAAGTCATCTATAATTCTAAATGGTGCCTTTCTACTCGTTCTCATTTTCTCATTCCTCACCTTTTTGTAATTGATGATCCTTATATAAAACACTTTCGTAAATATCCAAGTTCCACAAGAAAATCATGTTTTGTATATGTGTAAATAGGTTCGTTTCTCAATAAGGAAACCTCTCCCATTAAAGAGGAGGGACTTCTTGTCCCCATCGACCGTGCTCTTCGTGAAGTCCTATTTGACGAACAACAGGCCTAAGGGGCGCACTTTGTCCTTCGAAAATTTGGTATTTTTCACTTTGGGAAAATTTTCCCATTTCTCCCCAGCGCTCCGCCACTCAAGTGCCACATGGCACGATTTCATTGGACGCGGGCCCTTCCTGACCATTTTCCTTTTGTTTTTTCCTTTGGAAAATTTTTCAAAAATTTCTGCCAAGCCGATGAGGTGAAGACACGTGGCGAGATTTGATTCATTGGCGGCTCTTTCAGCTTTTCACGTCCCATGCGTCCCTTTCGTACCTTTGGCCTAGCTATCCCAAACTGCCTAGGACAAATATCTCCAAACCACCCGATTCGAGCTTCCTTATTCTTGTTTGAGGTGAAGACACGTGGCCAGATTCCATTCGTTGGCGGCTCTTTCGGATTTTCGCGTCCCACGCGCTTTTTGGCCCTTGATGTCCCAAACTCTGCCTCATTTAAAGTCTCATGTTTCGGCCGAATCGGCCGGTTCGCGTCCTCCGCTTACTTTTGGCCCGGATGTCCTGCATCGCCTCTGGGAAAAATATATCCCGAACCGCCCGACTGGACCGACTTGCGCTAAACCGGCCGCCTCCAGGTGTCTCGCGCGTACTTTTGGCCCGATGTCCCAAACCACGCGAAACAAGACTTAGGCAATTTTTTCCCTCTTTCGGCCGATTCGGCTTTTCTATCCCACACGTCTCAACGTCCCAACTGTCCCGTAGACCGCCTAGACTAGGACTTAGCCAATTTTCTTCATTTTTCGGCCCCCAAGCTTGGTACAATGAACCTCAGTATGACCCAAACCCTTCAGACCCGAAATGCCTTAACACAGTCCTGCAACCTTATTTTTTGCATTTCTTCCATTTTATCAACCTGTTGGGATTCCTTCTTGGATGGGAGAGTTAGAAAAAGGCCGAGGGGACCCCGAAAAACATGATTTTGGGCCTTGAATCAATCTACTTGCTCGGGACTGAATAATTTGATGCATGTTATCAAAATTACCCTGGGGTGAATTTTGGATAATAATTTGGCGACTCAGCGGGTCATCTCTCGCTGGATGAAGTTACCAGTTGCCTGAAGCATCCATTGGGCATGGAGTCATGAGTTGTAACCTAGAAACTGATCTGAACTTTGAAAACCTCCTCTCTGAGCCACTTGGAAACCCACTGAAATGGAGTCGTTCTCACCAAAATGCCACTGAAATGGACTGTGCAAGAGCAAAACCAGCACCACAAAAACTATGTACAGAACTGAAAATCATACATGCTCCAAATGGAACATGCAGAGTGTGCACAAGCACTTCTTCTGCTAAAAGCAAACCTACCTACTCTACTCTAACTAGAAGCAAAGGCAAGCTAAACAAACCCTGCAATTGGTTGTGAGAAATAGCTTCCCTTTCTCAAAAGTGGCAGCCATGCAATTGATTTGGCATTGAACATGGCTGATTGGATGGATGGAAAATCAACAAGAAGCTGGTCTTCCACCCAAATCATCAAGGTATCACCAAGGCAAATTCAATACCTCTTTTAGTTGCTCTGCATTTGATCAAGAGGTATGACAGCTGATCCTTGGTATTTTGAGCTCACCCTCATGCTCGAAGCAAGCATGACTGGTTTTGATTTCTCCTTTGGCTCCAATAAAGCCAAATACCTGATTGGGTAAGGTATGGTCCGTTTGATATGCCCATAGCTCTGATTTTTAACTCCAAAATGGAGTCTTCTTATAGACCTTCTTGAATGGATGGTGTGAAAGCAATGGTAGAATCTTTGTGCCCTTTCTCTTCCTCCAATGAAGGACATGAAAGATTAAAATCTTCCAATCTTGGTTCCAAAGAGCTGCTATAAGATGCAGGCTGCTTTCTACAAATGAATGTTCTCCTTCATGACAAATAAGAGACTCAAGTGTTTGGAATGTGGATGATGAAAGAGAGAATGGTGGAAACTCAACCGGCTCTTCTCCATCAAAACAGTCCTCCAAATCTGACAAATAAATTGCCTCATGGTTGTCCTACTACAAATGCTCCACTTCCTCCATGGTGTCTTCTTGATCTGTAACTTGACCACCATGGTTTCTTTCACCTCCAACATTGAGTTTGAGAGATCAAACTCCTCTTCAGTACTAGAACTTGAGAGAGGTGAAGTAGAAAGAAGAACTGACGGTTCTCCCGTAGCCTGCTTTGTGCTCAAATCCCTTGGATCTACAATTTTCTCCTCCACAACTAGAATGTGCTCCTCTTCTTTTGGATCTGGAGCAGCTTCTCCTCTCTCTACTACTTGAAGACAATCTTTCTCTTGATAGAAATCTTCCTCTAGCACGAAGTTTGTCAAGTCAAACTCTTCAATCTGCTACTCTAGAGGACAAGTTGGGACTGCAAGATCTTCTTCTGAGCTTTCTTCCTTTATGGCTGATTGTGTAACTTGAATTGAATCAGCATTCCCTTCAAATAGAGTGCCAACATGGACACTACTTTCTAAGCAAACTGACTGCTGATCTGCTTCTTCTTTTTTCTCTTCTTCTGCTGCCACAAAATCAGTCTTAACCACCATTTGTTCAACCTTAGCCTCTTATGTAGGTTTAACCATCAAGGGGATCTTTGTCATCCCAAATTTGGCAGCCCAAACCCTCAAGTTGTTTGTCATTTCTTTTCTGTTGGGCTCCTCTTCTTGCTGTCCTTCATGGCTGATTTTTGCAATTTCTTCTTCCCCACATGGAATTGGGAATGCAAGAGGAGGGATGGGTTGTAACTCAATTGATTTGGCAATTTTTTGTGGTGGTAGAGGAGGTGAAACCTCTTGTTTCTTTGGGGAGAGCGTATTTCTTTTAGCTCTTGTGGAGGGGATGACTGTTTGGAAGGAAAAAGGAAAGAAGAATTGAGGTGTGGTGGAAGACTGAGAGGTGGAGACATGGGATCAACATTTGGGACAGCAAATGGGGAGTTTAGAATTTGTAATTCCAAATGAGATGATGCTACTTGAGTAATGGGAAGAGAAAAACTAGATGATGGTGCATAACTTACCCATTGACAAGGTTGTTCAACAACAAGTGTATAGGCCTCTATTTCTCGCTTCCCATTGTGCAAGTTGGGGCAGCATCTTCATCATGAAGTCCAGCTTTCTCCCGAGGGCTGAAGTGTCTTGGAAAAGGCCCTCCCCATGGACAAGGAGTCCTACAACCACCCTGAAAGCTCTCATTTGAGCTGTGCTTGGATCGCACCATCTTTACCTCCATCTTTTGGATTTTCTCCAATGCACTCACCAGCCTTCTTGCATCTGATTGTCTTCATTATATGCATACTCTTGCTCTTGAAAGCTCCATAGCCAAAATGATTTTGGCATTACTGCTCATATGGGTATGCATGCTGATTTGGAGGATTTAAAAAACATGTTGGAGGTGGGAAACATTGTTGCTGTTGTTGAAAATGTGAATTCCATGATGGAAATTAAGTCATGATTGCACAACTTCATGGAATGGAAAAGAATGAAAGATATGGAAAGAAATATGGATGGAAATGGATGGAAAACGGGTCTGTAACTTCAGAAATGGGTTGTTGATCAGATGGAGTCGCCAGATGTGTTTGCAAGTGCCTCTAAAGGCTGAAATCTTCACAGGAACACACCAACCTGCAAAAGATGAAGTGGAAGACCTCTAAGGTCCCACCGGTGTGCCAAAACTGTTAGGCTAGATCACAGCACCCCTGGATGTTGATCAGATTTCTAGTTTGATCATACTAGCATCCAGTGTGATTGCACAACATGGAATCCTTTCTCCAAGTGTGGGACTTGCAAAATGAGAAAGGAATCTCCAGAGAAGGCTGGTTCTTATTCCTAAACTACCTGCCACAAGCTATTCTAGTGCAAGCAAGCTAATCTAATCCTAATCTAACCATGCCAAGGAGATAGAGAGAGAGAGAAAAGGGGAAAAATAGAGCCTACACTAAAATGGTGATACACCAGAGAAGGAAAATGTTGAACATCTATCAAAACTGCCATGGAACAAGGAGAGGTGAGCAATGGGAAGGATGGACAGATGCATCACAGGCCCAAGGATAGATTTCACACAGAAAATGTCCCAAAACTCCATGAACACAACTCCAAACCTATAATGAGTATTAAAACATGCACAAATACTTTCAATGAAGAGAGGCAAGAAGAAAGACAAGCAAAGAACGAGCAAGGATGGACAGATGCATCATGAAACACGTTTTTGTTGCTTCAGAAGTTTGCACAGAACATCATTTTAATGGTAAAAGGAAAAAACACCATTACAGAGCAGGGGAGGAGGTTCGAACTCCATTTTCAACCTTGGAGAAGAAAAGAAGGGAGGGTAGAGCTGAAAAGATGAACAACCTTTTTGAAAAATGAGCCAAATCTGGCTTTTTACAATGCATGGGTCGAGCCCAGGAGAGAGAAAATGTATAAAAACGTGGGAGCCATTCCTCATTGAATGAAGATGCATTAAAATATCATGGGCATCCTTACAGACCCATGCCCTGACATTTTTACCATACTGAAGAAGAATGCGACCCATTTTGCATTAAAACTGGTTGTTGAAACGTCATTTCTGGCCATTACCATGTGCCAGAGGCATTTTTTGATTTTCTCTCTCCAAACTCCATCAAAATGCCAAAATGACCATGGAATCATGTAGATAATTTCACCAAATTTCCATTGATATAAAGAACGTGAAAATCCGAGCTCTGGATCGAAAGATATGGCGATTTGAAGATTTAGGGCAAAAACAAGGCCAAAACGGATCGGCGGGAAAATATTTGAATTTTTTTCCGCACTCTGCCACTTGGATGACACGTGTCAGGCTCTGATTCATCCGTGGGCTCATCCTTTGAAAATTTCTTTTAGGCCCTTCCTTAATTTCTTGCCACTTGGACACGTGGCACTATTTTATTGGCTCGGGCCTGAGGGGCGCACTTTGTCCTTCGAAAATTTGGTATTTTTCACTTTGGGAAAATTTTCCCATTTCTCCCCCACGCTCCGCCACTCAAGTGCCACATGGCACGATTTCATTAGATGCGGGCCCTTCTTGACCATTTCCCTTTTGTTTTTTTCCTTTGGAAAAAATTTCAAAATTTTCCCACCGGGCCGATGAGGTGAAGACATGTGGTAAGATTTGATTCGTTGGCGGCTCTTTCGGCTTTTCGCGTCCCATGTGTCCCTCGCGTACCTTTGGCCCGGCTGTCCCAAACTACCTGGGACAAATATCTCCGAACCGCCCGATTCAGGCTTCCTTGTTCCTGTTTGAGGTGAAGACACGTGGCGAGATTCCATTCGTTGGTGGCTCTTTCGGCTTTTCGCGTCCCCACGCGTGCATTTTTGGCCCTGGATGTCCTAAACTCTGCCTGGATGAAAGTCTCCTGCTTTGCCGACCGACGGCCGTTCGCGCCTCTCGCATACTTTTGGCCTGATGTCCTGCACTATCCGGGACAAATATCCCCAACCGCCCGAAATGGACCAACTTTTACCAAACCGGCCGATCCGCGTCCCACGCGTACTTTTGGCCCGGATGTCCCAGACCACGCGAAACAAGACTTAGGCAATTTGTTCCCTCTTTCGGCTGATTCGGCCACGTCCCAACTCCCAATTGTCCCCAACTCGCAGACCGCCTGACTAGGACTTAGCCAATTTTCTTCATTTTTCCGGCCCCCAAGCTTGGTACAACGAACCTCAGTACGACCCGAACCCTTCTGCACCAAATGCCTTAACACACCCCCGCAACCTTATTTTTGCATTTGTTCCATTTTATCAACCTGTTGGGATTCCTTCTTGGATGGGAGAGTTAGAAAAAGGCCGAGGGGGACCCCGAAAAACATGATTTTGGGCCTTGAATCAATCTACTTGCTCGGGACTGAATAATCTGATGCATGTTATCAAAATTACCCTGGGGTGAATTTTGGATAACATGTATTTCATCATTTGATGCTAAGAAGTATCTTGTTCATTCTTGAACATAATAGATCTCTTAAAACACATAATGATCCACCCGTAAAAGGTCACAAAATTGTCTATAAGGTAAACGATGATGGTTAGGGTGACTAGCATCGGTTGAGGGTTAACCCGAGTCTGTTAAGGTGAGAAATTTAGGTTTGCCAAAAATAGGCAAATCCGCTATTTTTGGCATGCTCGATTGTCAGTTTGGGTCTCAAGTGAGGGTTAACATTTAGATAAACAGAGTATTGTTGGAGAAGGAATAGGAATTTAATTCTAAGGTTAGACTAAGTCCCGCTTAGTTATTATAAGTGGAGACTCGGTCTTAGTTAATTAATATACTAAGAATAAGTCCATGATGAGGTGTCTAGGTGATGTGGCTATGTGAGGTGTAAATTAATTTAATCAAAGTAATTAAATTCATTAATAGTGTGAGCATGAGCATTAATTCAATTATAAGTAATTAAATTAATATGAATGCGGCATAAGGGGCCATGGTTAGGTGAATACATTATGTTAATTAATTAAAGGGGACCAAGGGGAGTGTGACCCAAATTTGTTGTCTATAGGCTCACCAATTCTGAGGAGAATGATTTGTTTAAACTCTTGAGTCCCTTCCTCAATATTTTTCTTGGGAATATAGGGAAATGAAAGGAATTCATCATAAAATTTACACACACCATAATTACACCACCGATTCTAGACTAGTTAGACAACCTCAGAGAAGGATAAACTCTTCCTTGAGATATTTTGAAGACTAAAATTTAGAAATTGCTGCAAATATGATTTATGTATACAATTTCAAATAGTCTATGGGTATCCCCATTTGTCATTATACCTAAGAAAAATGGAAAATGGAGGCTCTTTATTGAGTATAGAGAATTGAACAAAGACATCGACAGGGATTATTTCCCCCTTCCTTTCATTGACCAAGTGTTGGACAATTTATCAGGGAAGAAATATTTTTCTTTCTAGATGGTTTCATGGATACAACCAAATAATGGTGGCATTAGAATACCAGAGAAAACCACATTTACTTGTCTCAGTGGAACACTTTCCTATAGGGTTTTTCCTTCCTATTCTATGTAATGCCATTTATAGACACCCATAATTCGATCAAGCAATTTTAACACTAGGAATTGCACTAACTATCCTCTTTCCCAACAATTGACGCCACTTCGTTAATAAACCACCATTTTCCCCTCTATCACCATTAATTAATTACATTTCACTAATTAATTAACCTTTCTATCATTTAGGATATCGATTAATGACCTTTCATTAATTAATGTTCACTTCTACCTGGGTTAGTTAATTATTATTAATTAATTACGCTCGCTAATCTAAATCAATAAATTCCTGTTAATTAATTACACTTCGTAAATTAATTATCCTTCTTATTGCTCAGGATGCCGATTAACGACCTTTTTTAAATTAATATCCACTTCTACCTAGGTTAATTAATTATTATTAATTAATTATGCCCGCTAATCTAAATCAATAAATCACCATTTATTGGACCAAATTCCTCTCTTACATACCCCAAATCATACTAATTTGATTCTAATACACTTGTATAAGCTTACCCCCTCTATTAATTAATCACCTTTGTTTAATTAAACCCCTTTCAACTCCCACAAAGCACGCATACTTTATTAAACATACATGGCCTTTGTATTTCCTCTTTGGGGTTTATCCCAAACTCACCAATTTTCTAGCCTTACATGAATACATAAGCTATATAAGGAGTCCCCTCTCCTTACCTTTCTACACACACCTTATTTTCCCTAGAGTAAACTATAGGAATTTTGATCTTGAGCCATTCTCCATTAAAGGAAATAGCTTCTTCATCTTGCATCCATTCTCTCAAATTGAAGAGCATGGGAAGATCCAAAAATGGCCTTTTAGCCATGTTTTTGTGAGATTCCATCTTCAAACCTTGAGGAAATCACTCCCCTTTTGATTGCTAAAGTGATCTAAATAGGTTCATTTGTTAGATTAGAAATCTAGAGAGTAATAAATAGCTTAGCATTTGATTTGAGATTGTTCATGAATTGAAGTTGTTTCTCATAAGCTATTATCTTGATGGTTCTATAGTAGGTTTGATAGATTGCTTAGAAGCTACTAGGCGTTAGCTTTTTTTTAAAGCATGGAAATTTTTATACGAGAACATTTAAAGCACCCCGGTGGGACTTACTCCATTGTCCTTTGTACTTAATTTCAAGTTTTTGTAGTTAAGTTTCAATTTTGGTTACTAACCCTTTTTTGAATATATTGACATAACTTGTTTTTCTTAACTTACATTTTGTTGAGTTTGCATGTGTTGAGTATTCCTTGTAGGTATAAAGGAGGTGAAGTGCTGTCAAAATTGGATCTTGATGAGAAAAATTCAAGCTTTCTCCATGTTTTCATTTTTAGCTTCATTATTCTTCTTTCTACATTCTAGTTTTGTCAATTTCTTGAAAATTTTAAATTCTTGAGCATGTAGGTTAGTGTTTGATAGGGTTGAGTATTCAATTAATATATTAATGGGGTGGGTTGCTTTCTAAATGAGATATTGATGAGAAAAATTCAATATTTTTCCATGTTTTCATTTTTAGAGCTTCATTTTTCATCATTTTGCATGCTAGTTTTGTCAATTTGTTGAAAATGTTAAGTTTTTGATCATGAATGTTAATGTTTGATAGCATTGAGTCTTCTTTGCATATATTAATGATATGGGTTACTCTCAAAATGGAATCTTGGTTGAAAAATCTGACCTTTTGCAGATTAAGGGACGTTTTTATTGACATGTTTTGAGTACATGATAAGTGCATACCCGTGAGCACAAGAGCATATGCGTAACCCATCTTTCGAAGGCCATAACATTTTCTCCCAAAATCAAAATGACTCTATTTTTTTGCGTTGGAAAGGTATTAAGTGACCCATGCAATGAAAACATAAATTTAAGATTTAGACTTACAAAAGTGTAGGGTTTTCATTTATTATAAAATTGGTCATTTTTGTTGCATGCTAGATTCACTTTTGATCAACGCCACGTATGCTCTTCTCTTGCGCTTTTGAGTGACCTTGAGAATAAGAAATGGATATGATTATGGATATTTTTCTAACACATTTAAATGCTTTAATGATTTTTTTTTTTCCATTTTTACTTAGATCAAATTTTGTGTATGCTCTTCTCTTGCGCCTTTTGGCGATCTTGAGAATCAAAAGCAACTTTGGTCTTCTTTGCTAACATCTTGCAGGTTTTTGAAGCTAACTCTTGTTTTGCAGGATATATTGAATCATGTTTTTTCTAACTTTTTTGAATGAGTTTAATGAATGTCTTGT
The DNA here is from genome assembly GCA_018340775.1 of Taxus wallichiana var. yunnanensis. Taxonomy (NCBI): domain Eukaryota; kingdom Viridiplantae; phylum Streptophyta; class Pinopsida; order Cupressales; family Taxaceae; genus Taxus; species Taxus wallichiana. The sequence continues at coordinate 919,769,560 of CM031237.1, forward strand.
TTTCATTTGCTAGGATAGAGTTGCGTATGCTCTTCCCTCGCACCTTCTAGGTGATCTTGGGAATCAGAAACAACTCTAGGCCTTTTTCACACTTTCAAACACTTCATTAAAATTTTTGGTTAAGGGAATGAACAATAATTTGGTTAAAATGAGTTGTTTATGCATTTGAGTTACAATTTTTTCCATTTGCAATATAGTAGGGTTACTTGTTGTGTATGCTCTTCTCTTACATCTTAAGACAATCTTGAGAATCAAAAACAACATTTTATTCTATTTCATGATGTCTTGATCATGTGGTAAAATATTAACTTTCGTATGTAGGACCAAATATAGACTTGTCAAATAATCAAGATTTAAACCAATATTAATACAATTTTTTGCAGAATGTCAACGGTATGCAAAACCACATTAAGATCAAAGATTAAAAACACACCACTTTCAAAAACAATGTATTTGCAGTTCGGCTTAAGATCTATGACTCGCTCACTTAAAACTAGGAGAAGTGCCTTGTATAAGCCATAAAACCCATAAGGATGCTCCCAGGAACCCCAAAGTAGTCCACACAAAGAGGGAACTTTGTGGACGAACGGAAGTGCTCTGCTTGTCTACTTGACTAATATGTCTTGGTGAGATTAGAGTCAAAATTATCTTCCCACGAACCCGTGAGATACAAATGAATGAATTTATTTCTCATTGTATCAAAGGGGGTAAAGTAAATCCAAGATACTCCTTAGTTTAGTCAGTGTGACTTCCTTAGAAAACCGAGCTCGCAGAGATAATTTGTGACACCTAGAGAGAGAACCAATTAGGAAGCCATTTCATCTTAGATCCAACTTGACTGACTCAAATCCAATCATGTTTTAAAGAGATTTCGCAAAGAAAGAAATTTTTGGAGTCAAAACCTTGTTAGTTAAACAAGGGGAGAGTCCATTAAAGTTTGAGCCAAGTGTCATTCATCAAAAAAATTGTGAAGCATTACTTTGTCTTAGTTTTCCCCTCACTATAAGATGAGGATAAAATTTTCCGAAGTGACGCCAAGTATTTTTCACCCCACTTTATCTACTCCTTTGATTTCTTGTTGATATTTTTGATCAAAAGAGGAGCAACATACGTGTGCTATTAATTGATTGTGTCCACCACTTTTGCACCTGTTTACATTCGTCCTTGCTTGAGACTAGATGGTAAACATTGAAAGTGTGTTGGTACATCTTCTTATCTTGATAGCCATTTGATCTTGATACCCACATCAAGATTTTCATTGTAGTTAGGCTTCATACATCATCAATCTTCCTCAAGTGTTACATTTCTCGCATCGCTAGATACAATTTCGATACTTATGTCTTGTTTCTTGTAAACTTGATCTAAGTGTCTAGATTGTACCATTACACTACTCGCATCTTAAAAATTCCTTGGTATACTTTGGCCTTGTTTATTTTCAAACATTACCTCAACCTTGAAAAGTGTTGTTACATTTTTGCAGCAGTAGTATCAACACTATATCGATACTAATATCTTGCTTTTCTGTAAAGCTTGGTTAATGTATCTAAGTGGTATTGTTACATTGCTCGTACTTGTAACTTCCACTTTTAGGATGTTGGCCTTGTTTGTGTTTAAACTGGTTATAGTATATTTTTATCTAAGTCACGTCAACCCCCTATTAATACTTACGCTTTGTTTATCTTAAACTTGACTTAAGTATTGACATTGTGTTGATCATCTTGCATCAAACTACCATTGAAAAACATTTACATAGGGAGTATTTCCTTGTAGATTGGATTGGTTTACCGAACTTGCATGATTTTTTCTTGTGATTATCCATATTTTAGACTTGTTTTCTAGAACAATCCTTTGATCCATTGATTCATTATTCTTTGACCATTGTTGGCATTCTTTTGTGACCTTGACAATTTTCATACATTTTACTTAGGTTTGTTGAATCCTTAATCACATTAGACAAAACCTTTTTTAAAACAATTCACCTATTACAAGAATGACATCCAATACACTAGGGTCTAAACCTTAGCAAAAACATTTCCTATCAAGAAACTCTTGAATCAAATTGAACATTAGGAACTTTTCCTTCGTATCCTTTGTGTTGCTAAATTTTGATCAACCATTATGACATTTAAACTTGCAACTTGTTGTCCAAACCTTATCGGATTATCAAAATTGTGTCATCACAATGTTTTTTTCCTTAGATTCCCTTCTGAAAATTATAGGATCATCTCCATACTTGCAAAATGTTTATTTTGTTTCCGTTATGTTTGTCCGAATCGACATAGAACTTCCTTTCATTTTAAGGAGTTCAATCACACTATCTAGGTCTAGGAATTTAGACCCAACGATGCCAATAATGACTAACTATCACATGGTTCCTCACATTTACAACAATAGGGAACCTAGGTTTAGGCATTCACATCAAAACATGCCCATCATGACTAAACCTCGATTGGTTCTTCATGCTAGAGAACCCATTCAGTTACCCATTTCCCAATCTTCACCTTATAGTTAGTGGTATGATTCTCGATGATTCTGCTCCATGTTATTCTTCTAATTCTTATCCAAACTAGTCTTCTAATTCCTCTCAATATTTTGATGATTCTAATCCAAACTAACTTTTGGATTCCTCTCACTCTTCTGAGCTTCTTTCAATAAACTTTATTCTAAGCAATAATCAAAACTTAAACAACGTTTTCTTTTAAGGATTTGTGTCACCACAAGTTCTCCCCATCATTTTCCTAATTTTATTCCTATGTCACGGTCCTCCATTTCTTTGCATGACCCCATTTATCCGTCACCTCAATGATGCATTCTTCCTTTGAATATACAAGTGAATCCCAATTCTCCCAATTAAACATCTAATTCGACTCCTACGTCATGGTCCTCCATTTCTTCACATGACTCCCTTTATTAGTCACCCCAATGATATCTTCCCCCATTAAAGATTCATGTGACTCAAATTTCTCTAATCAATCATCCAATTTGACCCCTACATCGCAATCCATTGACTGGATACATGATCCTCTTTGTCTACCTACACTATGTCGTCTTCTAGGAAAACCTATACCAACCAATTCCAAATCCACATCTTCTTCCACTCACGAGACATCTAAATCCAAATCTACTTTGTCTCTTGAGTCATCTTCTTCTATTAATCATCATCAAACATATTCTAAATCTTCCACACCAGTTGGAAATATTTCTTCAAATCAACCTACTATCATCGACCAAAGAACGACCCATACCAATCAATTTATTTTAGAATGAAGAAGCAATTAGAGAATTCATGGGGCTACATGATGACATTCCTCTAGAGGATCATGAGAAAGGATTATATTTTGACCTTGATGTGTTCGCATATTGTGGGGAAGAATTTGATTCCTTTTTTCAAAAAATAGATGAAGATCCTAAGATCATTAAATTTGATCCTCCTCTTATTATTCCATCTTCACATTCCCCATTACATGGAGAAACACCCAGGTCTTTCATTGATCCCTGACCTATCTTCTCATCACCCAATCATTCATTACATATCACAATTCCTCAATCACAATATCACCTTGGGTCACCTCCTAGTAGCCCATCATCTTCTTCTATATGTGGGCCACCTCCTAGTATCCCTTCATCTTCTATTTGTGGGTCACCTTCGGGTATCCCATTATCCTCTATTCTTGGGCCACGTCCTAGTAGTCCCTTATCTTCTATTCTTAGGCCATGTCCTAGTATCCCTTCATCTTCCATTTATGGGACACCTCTTGGTAGCCCATCATCTTCCATCTATTGGACACCTCCTAGTAGCCCATTTTCTTCTATACTTAGGCCACATCCTAGTAGCCCTTCATCTTCTATCTATGGCTCACCTCCTAGTAGCCCTTTTTATTCCATCTTGGGGCCACATCCTAGTAGCCATTCATCTTCTATCCGGAGCTCACCTCCCAGTGGCCCATCCTCTTCAATTCTTGGACCATATCCTATTTGTCCATCGTATTATCCTTATATTAAAAACCGTGGCAAGCCCACTATCATCCTTAATGTTCTTATCATCAATCATAAAAATACAATTTCTTCTCCCACTTCTTAGAATCAAAAAAATCACACATTAGCTTATATGAAACCCAAATGGTCTCTTTATCAAGCTAAGATAAAAAAATATGAAGAGCTCTAACTCTCCCAACAATTCAAACAATCATAAAGTTCAAAATCAAATGTGATTCAAGAATGCACACCAATGTAACCATCAAGTATGGCACAAAGTGCAGAAACCTATGAATATGGAACCCAAGCTCCCGCATACAAAATCCATATTTTAAGATAAGTCACAATCACTTATCGAATATGAGCTCACTACAGGCCATCAAGATTAGAGATAATATCACTCTTGATAAGAAAAAACTCCTAGTCTCCCTTATCAAATAAATCGCAAACATTGTTGTTGGATCCTATCATGCAGAGTGACATTGTTGGTTCCAATTTCCCAAAATCAAAAAAATCTTTTAAAAATCAAAACAAATTCAAAAATACAAAAATGGGAAAACATTAAAACATTAAAAAAAAGGTACAAAGATAAAACATTGCAATCAAGTGTTGTATACAAATGGATGTTATTTCTTCCCTTTCTTTCCATTCCTCTGTAAGGAATCCATGATTTTCATCCCTTCGATGATATTTTGGTTAGTCTATTCACACACATTTTGTGACATTTATCTCTATGGTATCCATTTGACCTTGGTCTTTCATCACCTTGGTAAATTAAAGAATGACTGACCTCTTAAAGATCCTATCACTATCTACATCTAATAAACTTGTTGTGAAGAAATTTTGACATATTTTTTGACACTAGCCAATTTCGTCATCGTAATCACTTCCATATCCTTCCATCAATCCATTAGTGGTTCTTAACCCCTCATCAAAACAATCAAGAGAGCTGAAATAAGTTTTTAGAAAGCAAAAGAATCAATCAAAATCAAAGAAAATCAAAATCAAATCAATATATAAATCTCTCTTGGGGTATTTCCAATATCTCTACCGAGGCTATGGATTCTGGATGGTAGTAGAGAAATATTGCGATAAGAATTAAATACATCTTTTTGGGGATATGCATTCCTGGATGGATGTAGAGCAATGTACAATTCTCCTTCCACCATCCATTTAAAAATTAAATTTGAAAATAAATCATTCCTACACATTGGCTAGTGTGTCTTTGTTTTTTGCCTATTAAATATTCACTTTGAGAGGTAATTCATTTCCACGTGCACACACCGGATCTCTTTGAGAAAATAGGATTAGTATGTTACTAAGTGTTTTTGGACCTTGTTCAGACTCTTGCTTTAGTTTGTATCTTGTCTCGCGATTTGTGCCTTTGGTTAATCACTTTTTCATCACAAATATTCTAGCTATGTTTTCCATATCCTTCCATAGCATTCATGATTTTCTTCTCGCTTCGTCCAGTGACATATATGTGTACAATATTTCCTTTTTATCATGTTTGATAGAAATGGTCCCTTCTTTCAATAAATAATATTGTCCTTTTCTCCATCATTTGTTTCTTGGCCAGCCATTGTACTAGGGGCACACTTGCTCCTTCGGCACTTCATTGGTTTGAGTTCGCCATCACGTTGAGCCTATCTATCTTGGCCTTGATCCAAAGTATCTTCCTCTTGTATATACGTGCGGGGTTTGCCTTTATATATTCTCACCTCTCACCTGGGGCATCTTCACATATTCCCTCTCTTATACATACGCATGGCATTCCGCCTCAGACATTCCCATCTATCATTGGGGCACCCACATTTCTTTGTTTTCCGATGCATAGCTTTGGAAAACTTCCAAAAAAAAAACATAAAAATTCACAAAATCATTAAAAATACAAAAAAATTGCAAAAAATCAAAAATCTTAAAAATTCCTAAAAATTTAAAATTCCATTTTTTTGTTAAATTTAATTTTTTCCAAAAATGGTAAATGACATGCATGTAGATGAAGCCTATGTCAAACAAATTATACTCCATCATTTTATTTCTTAGGTCCTCACTGTTTTGCATCGCAATGACTCGCGGATCATTTGGATCTACCCCTACTAATAAAGCTAGGTTGTTGGTTATGTCTCGTATCATTCACTTCAAAGACGAGTTGCTTAGTACTATTTCATAGTGCATGAATGATTTTTATTGGACCCCGAGTCCTCCATTATTAAACCTTGTCGTTAATCATAGACATTTGGGAACTGAAGCTTGATAACAAAAACATTTGTCAACTCGCCTTGAACGTTGTTTGTTTGAGTATGTGTGTTTGCACTTTTCCCTATCATGTTAGCTTGTTTACTTTCTTGTATTGCATTACATTATGTATGTTGCATGGAGTTAAGCATTGTTAGCAATGAACAAATGTTCATATTATGGATTTTCATGTCATTATACACTTTTTTTGTATGCGTATATTTTAATAAGGACCGATGACATAGATCACAAGAAATATGATGAAATAAAGTTTTTTTGAACAAATACTAGTTGAAATCTATTTTCACCCCCTTCATCTTCATTTTTCTTCTCTATTATTTTATTCTATCAATACTATTCTTCTAATTCACTTGGGGCATTAGGGATCACATTTTATCCCCCTCCCCCTTATTATTACATCCATTTCTTTCATCTTTAAAATCGTCGATCAACCTCTTTCATCACCCCATCAACACTCGAGGGGGAATCCTTTCTCTACTAATTTTTCTTCCATTCCTTCAAAAATTATTTGTTTGTATTGGTCTACTATCTTTGAAGTGGCATCACTTATACCACCCCAAAGAGGGGCAAATGTAGACACCCATAATTTGATCAAGCAATTTTAATACTTAAATCATGACCGACTATCCTCTTTCCCGACAATCAAGACACTTCGTCAATAAACCACCATTTTTCCTCTATCATTGTTAATTAATTACATTTCACTAATTAATTAACCTTCCTATCACTCAAGATGTCGATTAACAACCTTTTGTTAATTAACATCCGCTTTACTCGGGTTAAACAATAATTGTTAATTAATTACACCCATTAATCTAAATCAATAAATTCCCATTAATTAATTACACTTCACTAATTAATTAGCCTTCTTATCGCTCAGGATGCCGATTAACAACCTTTCGTTAATTAACATCCACTTCTACCTAGGTTAATTAATTATTATTAATTAATTACGCCCGCTAATCTAAATCAATAAATCACCATTTATTGGACCAAATTCCTCTCTTACATACCCCGAATCATACTAATTTTCCTCTAATAAGATTCTATAAGCTTACCCCCACTATTAATTAATCACCTTTGATTAATTAAACCCCCTTTTAACTCCCACAAAGTGCACATACTTTATTAAACATACATGGCCTTTGTATTTCCTCTTTGGGGTTTATCCCACATTCACCAATTTTCTAGCCTTGCCCGAACAGGTAAGCCATATAAGGAACCTTCTTCCTTACCTTACTACACACACCTTATTTTTCCTAGGATAAACTATAGGCATTTTGATCTTGAGCCATTCTCCATTAAAGGAAATATCTTCTCCATATTGCATCCATTCTCTCAAATTAAAGAGCATGGGAAGATCCAAAAATGGCCTTGTAGCCATGTTTTGGTGAGATTTCATCTTCAAACCTTGAGGAAATCACTCCCCTTTTGATTGCTAAAGTGATCTAAATAGGTTCATTTGTTAGATTAGCAATCTAGAGAGTAAGAAATAACTTAGCATTTGATTTGAGATTGTTCATGCATTGAAGAAGTTGTTTCTCATAAGCTCTTATCTTGATGGTTCTATAGTAGGTTTGATTGATTTATTAGAAGCTACTAGGTGTTAACTTTGTTTTAACATGGAAAATTTATATATGAGCACACCATTTCCACCTTCCAAAGAACAATCTTATCATTTTTTTCATCTTACTCATGACTGTGTGGAAATCTATATGGATGACTTCACGTAACTTATGGAACTACATTTCAAGAAGCAATGAATAACCTATATAAAGTACTCTATATATGTGAAAAACAGCAACTATCCCTCAATCACGACAAGTTACTTTTCATGATGGAACAAAGGATAGTGTTGGGACATCATATTTCAGTGGAAGAAATTAAAGTGGATCTGGCACAAGGCTAAGATCATTGCACAAACTCTCGTCACCTAAAAATTAGACTGAGCTATGTAGTTTATTAGGAAAAACATGCTATTATAGAAGGTTTGTATTAGATTTTATTAAAATAGTCTCCCCATTGCTTTCACTTTTGACCAAGGATTCTGAATTTTAGTGGACAAAAGCTTGTCAAAGAGCTTTTGAGATCATAAAAGGGAAATTAACTACTACTCTAGTTCTTAGGGGACCAAATTGGAAGTTGTCCTTTCATATAAAAACAAATTCTTCCAACAAAGTAGTTGGGACTATTTTGGGCCAACAAGAGGAGGGAGAATCAATGCATATAATTTATTACATAAGTAAAATATCTATCCAATCAAAAGAAATGCAACGCCAAAAAAAAATTCTTGCGAGTAGTTTACACAATAAAAAAATTCTCCATTACATTACAGTCTGTGAGGTAATTATTCATATAGAGCATTATAATGTTAAATATTTAATGAACAAACCTTTGGTTCAGGGTAGAATTGTTAGATGCATATTATTAATGCAAGAATTAAATGTCAAAATTATTGATAAACCTGGAAAGGCAAATGTGGTGGTTGATTTTCTTTCAAGGCTCATTGTTTCAAGTACAAATGAACAAGTGGATGATTATTTCCTAGATGAGCATTTATTTTTTTATCTCCACCAATTCAACTTGGTTTGCATATATGGTTAATTGTTTATCAATAGGGAATTTTCCACCACCTCTCACTAACAAGAAAATGAAACAATTAATAAAAAACATTGTAATGTAAAATGGTTTGATGGAATACTTTTAAATGTGGTTCTATGTTTTACAAAGGTATGTATCTCGAGGAAAAAATATTTGACATACTTAGATCTTTCCAAGATGAACCATCAGGAGGGCATTATTCGATCAAAAGGAAAACCCATAAAGTTCTCGAGATGGATACTATTGTCCTTCATTACACAAAGATGTCAAAAGGTATGCATGGAAATGTGATAGGTGAAAACGTATGGGGAAACCAACATTATCAAATGAAATGCCTCTTCAACCCCAAATAGTTCTTGAACCGTTTGAGAAATGGGTATTGGATTTCATTAGACTATTTGATCTACCTTTTAAAGGAAAATAATATATCCTTGTGTGCACAAACTACATGAATAAATGGGAAAAAGTAAAGGCTATTATGTTTTCTAGGTATGAGAAGGTGGTAGATTTCTTATATAAACATATTTTTCAAATATTTTGAGCACCAAGGTCAATTTTTTCAAATCAAGGGCCCTAATTTATGTCAAATATGATTAAATATTTTGTGAAAACCTATCAAATAAGGAACACGAAATCACCCCCTTACAATCCTCAAGCCAATGGTCAAGTGGAAGTAATCAATAGGGAATTATAAAACATCTTAACCAAAACAATGGATGTTTCATGAAAAAAATGGGTGCAAAAATTGTCGTAAGCGAGATGGGTGTATAACACGGTCACTGAAAGAAACTAGGAGATTTACTCCATATGATATGATCTATGAGAAGAAACCTATATTTTCTATAGAATTTGAAATAAAAAATATTGAAGATAGCTGAAAAAGTGGGAATTGAACTGTCAGAGGTATAAAGATCAAGAGTTGTCCAACTAAATGAGTTGGATGAAATGAGGTTGTCGACATTGCACCAAATTGAATTAGTCCAACATTAGAGACAGTTTTGGCATGACCAACATATCAAGAAGAGGGCATTTAAAAAGGGGAGTGGGCCATGTTGTTTGATTCAAAATATAAAGATTTCAAGGAGAAGCTACAAGCTAGATGGATGGGCCCATACCAAATAGAAGAAGTATAGAAAAATGGTATTTTTGGATCATTCTTATTGATAGAGAATGTAGGTTAATGTTAGTTAACAAAGTAATAGGCTATGTCTATACCAAAGACCAATGTCCTAAGAAGAATTCAAGATGCAAATACAAGCCAACACAACTCTAAATTGCTTGGAGGAGGTCACATTATCCAAACTATTTTCAAGCTAAATTATTTTTTCGATATGGAAATAAGAGGAAGATGGTTGAAAACCGAAAATGGAGGTTGTATTCCCATGAAGATCAAATACTTAGGTTTAGATCCAATTTCCACATTAAACATTGAGTATTCCAATGTTTGTGACATTGATGTGACAAACATGGATCTAGAGGACCTAAAAACAAGGATACTGAGAGAACCTCGTGAAGTTGTGGAGGAAAAGATATTATCAAGAAGGTTATTTAGAGTTGGTAGAAATCCATTGTTCGTTCGAAGCACAAAGCTTGTCCTAGCTTGTGCCTAACATCATGACCCAGATTTGAGGACAATTCGAGAAGATGATAATTCACTCCTGGTAGTTCTCACTCCAAAAGGTATCTCTTAATGCCTACAAATTCCTACTGGTAACAACATGGTGATCATCACTCGAGAATTTTCCTCTTAAGAATGGGCAAGAACATATTCATATTTACAAGGTTTTTTAGTTGGATTATGGCTGAAATAGGGAATGAACTATTATCGAAGATCCTCTCTCTATACAATTTTTCCCTCATCACCATTTCCAAGGTGAAGATGATAAAGGTTGAGATCGAGAAAGAAAGAGCTCATTGTGATAGTGTTTTCCCATTGATATCTGAGATGAGTTGTCTCGATTCTCACTCCTTGGTGAGAAATAATGTGTTCGCATCTACAACTGATAATTTGTCTCTTTTGTGGTTACACAAAATGAATGTCAAGTGTTAAATGATGAATGATGCAATTTCGTAACTAGAGTCTTGTGAAGAGCACACTTTTGACATGTTGGAATAAATTAGTAAAAGTGTGCAGAGTCTTGGATCCCCTTCACTCAACACTCATGGAACATTCATCCTTGGAGGGAATCCTAAATTCCTTCCAAGAATTGGTCCAAAAAGAGATAAGATATCCTTTCTCCTTCAATGAGGATACATTAGAACCCCTCATAGAGATTAGAGGCTCAATATCTAATAATGCGGGAGATCATAAAGTAGGGTTCACACTGTGCAAATCCCTTAGTGATATACATGATATTTGGATCCATGCTTTGGAGTATGTTTGTATCCCACAAGTAGAGGAATTTGCACTCACAATGACTCGATTTATGAAAGAGATCAAGGGTAAGGCTTTCATCCCTAGAGAATTTCCACATAATCCATCAAGACCAAGCTCTTTTTCATCAGAAGCTTCTTCATCTTCAGATTGATCACTTCTATCTTCTTCTCTTTTTCTTCCTTCTCTCTCTACATTCTAATTCTTTGTTGGGAATATACTTTTTGGCTATTTCATCTTATTCACTTAAGTGACCTTTTAATTTTGCATTGTAAAAGTTCTTTTCATAAATAAGAAAAGAACTTATTTTTATTCCTACAGGAATATGAAAGGTCACAAGTGGTAGGAATATGAAAAGTCACTTGGGAGGAGATGAAGGGACACTTTGTAAGGCTATATATTGGGATGAATTCTCCATTCCAAAGGGTTAGCTTTTGTTCTCCTACTAATACAAGCAAGAAGCTATTTTCTTCTATCTCCTTGTCTATGTTCTTCTACTTCCTACTTTCCAACTATGTAAGCTTTGTAATCTTGGACAACCAAGAAATAACTTTGTGTCTTTGAGGAATAAATCAATAGAACTTTGTGTCTTTGATTTGTTAATCTTGTTGTTGCTTACACAATTGTTTCTCTTCCTATTGAATGTGGACCTACTCTAGTTAATGTTTGTGAAATTTGCAAGTGCCTACCTTAAACCTTAACCCTCTCCCTATTTTCCTATCTCCCCTTTACCTATTTTCAAGAAAATTCCTCCCTTGTATTCCATACAAGCAATTTGCCACATGTTTAGTGGAGTACTCATGTGTGATCCCGGCCTAATGACCACCCATAGATTATGTTATTTCTGCATTCAATAAATGAGAGCCTCCTCATTCCTAAGAAGAGGGACCTAGTCCCAGAGCATTGACAAAAACTACTAGTTTGTCTCGGCGACAAATTATATCGCCAATAAGTATGTATGTTTTATATTTGAAATATAATTAAGTACCTCCTCCATTATGAAAATACGACATTGTCCCATATAGTATACACCACTTATAAACCTAAAATCCACATAACTAACCACTAGTACTAGAGGAGTGGGTTGTGTTCGTGGATGGGATCCCACCCATCAATTTGTTGTTGTTGCTCTTCTTCAATATTTTGGTGAGACTAATGCCCCCTAAGGTGAGCTAATACTTTTCTCAAGCTCTTCTTGACTCTATATATTCCACATTCCAGGATATGACTTTTCCACTATTTTTAAAGCAATTAGAGATGTATTATACATTTCTTTTTAATACAAGTACACTTTTCAATTAAAAAATCAACACACACAACATCCTAAACTATTAAATTAATTATTAATTAATTAATCCATCCTAACCAAGTCTAGAATTTCAAATTATCTCGTAATAGTCAAATCAAAATTTATTGACGTAATTCTTTTATGTGGCCTTAAATTCCATTTTTTAATACTTGTATATATATATATATATGATTTTTTCACATAAATTCAAATAAGTTGTATATTTTCACATATTTTACATATATTTGTAAAAGACTATTTAAAAAATTATACGATGTTCTAAATTTGCAACCTATCATTGTCTACACCTACCTAAAATTTTAACCAATAATACACAACTAAAATCACAACCACAAAAAAAAAGAAAAAAGAAAAAGAAACAATCCACAGCGTGTCAATTTCCAGGGCCCCATTCCGAAACCTGAAAAGTGTGCTCCTTTTGTGTGTGGCCATTTGACTTTTCTACTCATCTATGGCATTTGACAAATCTGTAACTGACGAGTCACGTCGCCAGTGCCACTGACAATCCAAACCTAAAATAATGTGAGTCTAAAAGCTACTTTTAACATTAAAGTCTTCCCATCTTAAAGGCGACTTTCAATTTTTGTGCCCATCTTCTCTATCACGCTATGTACTTTCCCAACACTACTTATTTGTGGATTTATTTTGGAAATAAGCTGACGCATAATTTGTAGTCATAGGCGGTGACAATATTTGGTTGGGAAAAATAGAATCAAATTGTACTTATGCGTAGATATGGAAAGTGGTATATAATTGCAATTCAGATGTAAAGATATACAAAACAGGATAGTCATCTTTATAAATTCGAACATTGGGCTTAATTTTATTTTATTTTGTATTGATCATCATTGGACTTAATTGCATAAAAGACATCATTTAGATTTATAAGATAATATTGAACAATTAAAATGTTTGGGAAATTAAGATTTAGAGTTACAATGAATTTGTTCACAATGAGGTGATAGGAAACATGTAAATCAAAATTTGACTTCATAGCTTTTAAAATCGTGTCGACCACTTTCATAATGGTTGTAAAAGTAGTTGAATATATTTATGCTTGGTATGGAAATGGTATTTTGCAAGAAAACTTCTCAGTTTTCTTAGATTCTTTATCTATTATTATGAAATTAATCTCTTCTCTAAAACCTTAATTCAATTTCTATATTTGTAAAATATTAAGGAAAATAAATTTGTTTTGAGAAGTCTATTGTATTTATAGACTTCTAAAAATAAAAATACCTGATTTTCAACTTATTAGCACAAGCCAATTCACAATGGGTGAAAAAACCATCGAATATAGACTTAAACATCTAAGACACCCACATCATGGGCAAAAAAGTTTTTATGAATAAATCATAGTTCCATAGTTTTTTAGATAAGGTAAAGATACTTTGGTTTTAAGGGGACCAAAAAAACCCCGTACTGAAAGGAAAAAAATATATTAGAAAGAAACCCGTGAGAAAGCCTCTACCAACGGCTTATCAATACACCAAAACCCGGTCGGTAACCAACCGACAACAAAGGAAGCACAAAGAAATTAGGATTAATATTTCCATAGTGGTTACATGATAGCTTAGAAGTAATTATGATTAATTTAGCATTAGTTAATTCATCATTATCTTGTTTAGGTGTTTCAAATAATTTTTTTCATATAAATCACGTAGGGATCTTTAAAGTTATTTTTAAAATATGTATTAAATTTGTTAATGCGTAAAGAAATGTAAAAGTTGTTGTCCAATATCTACAATTACCGTAGCTTTGTTTTGAATAATATTATGATTGAATATTGATTGGTGTGCATCAATTAAGATCTTGTTTTGTTCTATTTACATCATTTGATATCAAAGAATGCATATGAATTGACTAATCAATTGCGTGATGTTTACAAAAAAATAGGAGAGGAGGAGGTTGGAGTTTAGATGTTTTGTTTCAATTTCAAGGTTTGTTGAAGTTTAAGGTCAGTAAGTTGTTGTCATACCCAAGCCTAATTTTGTTATAACTCACCACTTATCTCGCTCCACTAAGATCAATGACATTACCGCATCACCCAACCTAGCCCGTGTTAAGATGTCACTCCTCCAAATCTCCTCGAGCTCCTACTGGACTTCCTTTGAGAGATCACCAAGCTCTTCTAGCTTTCCATACCCTTTCTCAAGTCACTTGAATCCCCCATCAACCGAGCTACCTCTAACTACTTAGCACGTCATCCCTAAGTTAACACTTTTCAACTTGAGTTACTCCACAGGCCCCTCACGAGATCACCAGAAATTAATCTTCGAGTTCTCCATCCATTAAAGCTAGCTCCCCTCATTACTCATCGACACCCCTACCTCATCCTACATTAAGATGTTTTCACATTAACAAAGTTGAGATTTGTCTCAAACTTGCCAAATTCACCCCCATTCGCTCTCCCACCCACATTAGAGTTTCACTATGTAGATCTCATTACCACATGACCTGTATTGTAGTGCCCACTCCTCTTTGACATTGATATTACTCTGATTTTTCTTATTTTGGATTGGAGCCATAGACATTATTATCATATTGATCTTTAGACATTGATATATGGACATTGTTATATTTGATTAGCTTATTTGATAGACAATATGGATGTTTTAGATTTATGACATGATGTGATTTACATGATGGATTATATGCATGGATCGACATATTAGTATTTGACGATCTTGAGCTACTACTTTGTATTGACACATTGGATTTGATATATAGATGTTCTTTAGATGATTTAGTTGGTTTTGTGATCTTATTGCTAATTGATAAATTGATAAAATCGAAATATTTAGAATTGTGAACAATTGGTGAATTACTTAATTTTAGTGATGGTTTAGTTATGATATTGATGATGTGAATTGATATGTATATGTGTGCATTTTATTATCTCGATGTCGTTAATATGGCCACGAGGCCAGAAAGGTATTGTTTTGATTTTTGCAAGCATTTGCAACACAACAAACAAAAGGGGATAGGAGACCAACAGTGAAGGAATTTGGGGTATTGGCAACAGTCACCTTGACAACTAGTGTAAATGTATGATGTTATTGTTGTTAGTTTGTTAGGAGGTCCCCATTGGGGGGTGGCCTCAAATGTGACCTTGGGTAATTATGGTTTTCCCTTTTTGGTTTTATTTATTTGTGAGTAATTTGTTAGTATTGTGAGTCACTTTTATTATTGTTGTTAAGTACTCCTTTTAAGTTAATTAGAATTGATTAAATTTAGGATGTGAAAAAAAGGGGTAATTAATGTGAGTTGGTAGTCTTGGTTTGTGTTGGATT
Organism: Taxus wallichiana var. yunnanensis; assembly: GCA_018340775.1. NCBI lineage: Eukaryota > Viridiplantae > Streptophyta > Pinopsida > Cupressales > Taxaceae > Taxus > Taxus wallichiana. The sequence goes on from CM031237.1 coordinate 919,785,371, forward strand.
TGAAAGAATTTAATTACTTTTGAGTGTTGTGCACTCAACCTTGCATGCAAATTTCGGATTTTGACTTTCAAGCCAATTTTGGAGGCTTGTGGGACAAGTTAAGCTTGTCCCACACCTCTTAAAGTCACCCACCCACTATGCCTATGATGTGAGGGGCTTATTTTAGGTCTTTTTGTGTGTTTTAATGGAGAAAAAGAGCAATTAATTGCACTTTTCTTACAAGAGTCTTTAATTGTGTCCTTTAGGGGTGTGGGTTGGGTTTGAGTGTGTAAGAGGGTTGTCATTCCCTCAACCACCAATTTATTGTGCTTTGGAGATTGGGTTTGACCTTGTGATGTGGAATGGAGGAGAAATGATGTGGCATCCTACATGGAGCCACATCACCTCTCTCTCCTCTCTTTTCTATTTATTCTAATTTGTTTGAGGATTTGGGGGTTACTTGTTTTATTTTGGAGACTTTTTATTTTGGAGGAGCTTGCTTGAGAGTGTTGTTTGGAGCTTGGAGTTGGATTGTGCTTGCTTGGACTTGGAAAAAGGCTTGGAACTTGCTTGTGGATTGGAACTCTTGCAATGGCAAGGTAGGGTCTTCACCCATGTTTTCTTTTGCTAATTTTTTGTGCATATGTTTGTGAATGAATTGTTGTTGCATGTGTGTTTTGGGAAGTAAAATGGCCCTTAGGTTGTGTAGGAGAATATGGAAATGAGGATATTTTTGAGGGAGACATAAGATTTTTTTATTGGGCATTTTAGGAGGGAGTTGGGTTGGGGTGCCCCACCTTGTGATAAGTTAAATTTGTGCTTATCTTGTTGTCTTATTGTGGGAGGCATAAGAGTGAGGGAGACATAAGAGTTGTTTTTCTTTGAGGGAGGCATAAGAGTTTTGTGGGTTGTGATTGAGTTTCTTGGAGGTTTTAAGGTGGGCACCCAAACCCTTGGAGGCATAAGTAGATCCTCATGTTCCTTTCTCTTTCTTGGCTTGAGTTTAAAGCCTTTATGTTGGAAAACTTGTGTGTGTTGATATGATTTTGTTGTTGTCTTGTTGTGTTGAATGTTTGGTTTGAATGTGAATGTGGAAGCCTTGTTAAGTTGCCAATGGTTGTCTTATACCCCTCATTGCTTCATTGTTGGGGCTCGGGGGCCAATGAGGAAGAATGTACTTCTCTTCCTCATTGGATTATTGGTTGGGTGGAGAGTGTTGCCTACTCCCTATTTTGGTTGTTGTGTTTGGAATTTGGGAAGATGGTGGAGCTCAAGTGAAGATTTGGTCTTTGTAGCACCTTGAAGAAATGGAGATGAGATTCCTCTTGTAAAAGAAAACTTTACCATATTGTCTCCATTTGAATGGAGGGCTTGTAACTTGCTTTCTAAATAATTTCAATCTCTTGTAAATGTGTTGTAAAATGGTTGATTTGTATCAAGTTTTCAAATGTATGTGTATGGGAAAATAGGCAAAGGAAAGTTGCATTTGTTACTTGAAAATCCCTTCAACTTGTAAACTCTACTAAGAGTTTTGAAGGAAAATTTTTGCATTTTAAATGTGTTAGTTCTTGTAAAAGAAAACCACCAAATCTTGCATTGTTAAATGAAGTAGAAACTTTGAAATGGGATTGAAATGGAAATAAAGTTCTTTCAACCTAAGTTTATTTTATTGCCTCTAAAGTGTGATTTATTTCATTTTTAAAAAGATTGATGATCATGTTGAAAATATACTTGTTGCTTAAAATGGATTTCCATTTAGTTATTGTGAATGAAAGTAAATGGTTGCTTGTTTCTATTGAAAAGAAAACATAGTGAAAATAGTGAAATTATGGTTACATTTCTTGTTATATTGAAGGAAAGAATAGAGAATGAGTTGATGTTGTGTAATTTGAGTATGAAACTAGAAATGTTATCAATCTAGCAACCAATGAATGGAAGAAACCTTAGTTCAATTTATTATTGCTTTAAAAACCAACTTAAGTAGAAGAACTGTTAAAAATGCATGTTTGGAAGGTTCTATTTTCGGAGAATAGAATTGTCACTCTGTGTAAAGCGGTGGTTTTAGAACTGCCGCCCAACACAGAGCTATGATCGATGAACCTCCCCTAGGCAGGGCGGTGGTCATAGTACACCACCTTTATGTAGGGTGGCGAGTTTGACACTTTCGATAGAAAAATAAAATTTGATTGTTAAAAACCCATATTTAAATTAAAGGAAATCTAAGCCTAAAACAATTAAAAGGTAACTTCCAGCAACTATAAATGAGTTGAAATTAAGTGTTTAAGCTCTCCAAATCTTGTTTTATGGCACCCAAATGTGTAAGATTCTTAGATTAAAGGAAATGGGGTTTTTCCCAATTGTTGAACTCAAAACAAGAAAATATTTTCATTAAAATACAAAACAGATCCATTGTAGGATCTCTACATTAAACAAATGGGAAATATTACAATAGTGAAATCTTTACAACTAAGCCATGAAAATTTTTCCATGGTTGCTCTTCTTGCTCTCATGGCTCTTCATTGTTTTCTCCTCTCCCGAAACCTTGCAAAGCAAAAATGAGAAAATAAGTCAAAGGAATGAATAAGAACACTCCATAGAGATGATTAGGGTTAGTGTGAAATCCCTAAGATCCTAGGGCCCTCATTGAATCCATCTAAGGGTTGTGATTCATCCCTACAAAAGTTAGGTGAGAAATAGGTGGAAATATGTTTTAAATGAAATGTATGTGTAGCTTGTGAATGGGGCCTCTTAAGGGGTGTTAGGAGGTAAGTTAATTTGTGACCTTAATGTTTAGTTGGTGAATTTTAAAATAAAAAGCCCTTGACTCTTGTAATTAATTAAATCAAATTTACCCAAGGGTAACTAAATAACATTTAATTTAGGGATTAAATTTAATTGTATTTAACTTAATGGGAGGGTAAGTTTAGACTTAGCCCTAGAATAATAAATTAATAAATGACATTAGAACTATGTTACTAAATTAAATAAAGATTGTAATAAGGGGATTTTATGTCGATTTGGGGAATTAAATAATATTAATTAAAACGAATAAAATATTAACCATGAATTAAATTGAATCTAGTTGAAGGTATACCCTATTGAACCGGTTTTAAATAAAAAAATATTTTGTAAATTTTCAAATCTAACTATTGGGTTGTCTTGGGTTTTGTGCAAGAAATTTGTGGGTGTTAAATGTAGCACTATAGTATAGTCTCAAATTCCCTCTAAATACATGGCTCAAAAACCTTATGCATGCATTGAAATGACGGTGTACAAAGCTACAAAATTTGAGCTCGAGCTCTTCCTCGATGATGGTCGAGATAAACCTTTTGTGAGCATCGACTAAGTGGTAACATAAAACATAAACTTTACCTTTCTAGTCAAATACTTTGCAACACTAAAAAGAGGAGGTCCATTTGAACCCTACATTCCAATCTTGTAACTTGTATCAAGACCATGTAAGTCTATATTTTTAAAACTAGCAATCGCATGTGAAATGTAGGATGGAAATGCCAAAGGAGATGTATTGAAGAAGTAAAAATAATAAACTCTTGACCTATCACATGCATATATATATATATGGGCCATCTTAAGGAACACCTATCATTAATATTTACATTCATTAGTTAGTGATTAATGTAGGTCGACTTATCTTTAGTAAATAAGTGTAGATGAAGGGTCATGACCCAAGTCATAGTTAGGTTTATATATATGGATGAGCACGACTCTCTGAAATCATCAATTTGTGAATTATATTATTGTTATATGATTTTGGGAGGGTTCCCCCTCAAAGTGGCTCTATGAAATCATCAATTTGTGAATTGTATTATTGTTATACTCTTACATTATTTCTCTTATATTGAAGTAATTTCATTACAAGTGGTATCAGAGCATCCATTTTGGCAACTAAAGGTTTTTATGTTATATCTCACACTTAGACATGTGAGTTTCTCATAGATATTTTTACCAAGGCTTGGAATAAGTGACATAAATAGTTTCATATTTTTTTCTACTATTTTGCGAGAGTAATCACAATTGTATTATTTTTCATAAAATTTCTCTCTAGGTCAATTTTTTCGGAATTTATCAAATTTATTTATATTTTCGGAAAGCTCTTTAAATTTCCATCTAGGATCATTCTTTAACTTTTTCATATTTCAGTTCACTTACATTGATAAATTCATTAGTTAATTTTAGTCCTCGGGAAAATTTAGTTGTGTACACTCATGCCCTTATTATGGAAGGTCCACAAACTAGGGATCAGAAAAAGAGTTATGATAGTCTAGGTAAAAATCCCTACAAAGATGATATGGATCCAACAACGGGGATCGAGGGATATTCTTCTCTAGGTTTTTCTTCTACGGATCACAAAGTGAGTCATATTGAACACAATATGTATAACTTATAATCGAATATGAACACTAAAGTGGACCAAATCAATGAATATTTAGATGATCTTATGAAAAATCTCATTCCAAATATGAATGTTCCTCAACCTCAACAAAATATAGTACAAATTTCTACACAATCGAACCGTAGTGGATCTTCTAGCTAGGAAAATGTATATAACAATACATAGTCGGGGAGGAACATGTTTCTAAAAATATAAATGTGTAAGTTTGATGGGAAGGATCTAGTAACTTAGATAAACTAGATGGAGATTTTTTTGATGTACATAAAAATCCCTGTGGACATACTTGGTGGTAATTGCATTCTTGTATCTTGAGCTAGAGAAGTTCATTTGGTATAGATAAATTTGTACATAGAATAAAAAGATGGTTCTTGGTGTCACTTGGTTGATTTTCACATATGAGATGCAAATGCACTAATATAATAGTGTAACAAAAGTACTTTAGCCAAGATTAGCAAAGTTGCAACAAATTAGGACAATAAAGGATTATATTCAAAAATTCTAGAACCTATCCTTAAGGGTGGATGATATCTTTGAAAACAACCTAAATGATTTGTTCTTAGGAGGCCTCAAGGATAATATCCAATTAGATGTGTGCATGTTTAATCCAAGTTCTATATCTGAATCCATGATATTTACACGATGGGATGAGGAAAGAGATGGTAAAAAGGAGGTCTTTCAATACTAATAAAGAGTGCATGGGGCCATCACAATCATTCCCTATACCTACTCAATTGACTCCTCAACAAATTGAAGAAAAACAAGAAAAAGGTTTATGTTTCAATTGTGATAGAAAATGGAGTAGGGGACATAAATGTGTTGAAAAGAAATTGTTCTACATTGAAGGGGCCACTGAGGAAGAAGGAGATGAAGAGGAAAGGGATGCAGAAGAGGTGACTAAATATAAATATGATGAGTCCCAACCTATAATATCATGTCACACACTTTCTGGTATTAACACTCCATAAACCCTCAAGGTTGTGGATTTCAATAAACAATATAAGTGGTAGTGTTGATTGACTTAGGGAGTACACATAATTTTATCAATACTAAGTTGGTGACTCATTTTCATTTTTATTTACCCATCCCCTTGCTTTCAAGTTATGATTGCAAATGGTGGAACAATCAAATGTTCAGGAAAATACCATAAAATCAAGCTAACAATGGGAGACTACACATTATATTCCCCTATGTTTTCCATTCCCATGGGAGGAGTAAATATTATTTTGGGAGTACAATGGATTACAACTTTGGGAACAATAGAAATGAATTTCCAAGATTTGTTTATGAGTTTTCATTATTAGCGAAATAAATTTGAACCGATGTGACTATAGGAAAAAATCTATGCCTCGTTAATTATCATAAAATGTAAAAATTTCAAAAAGGGAGGGGGTAGAAAGATTCCTCGCGAAAATGTGCTCCATGGAAGTTCATCCCGACTAATTTCTACACCTCTTGATTTATAGAAGATTATTGATGATTATTGATGACCACTCGGTCATTTTGGAGAAATGCCAAAAGGACTACCACCAAAAAGAGATCATGATCATGCCATTCACCTTCACCTAGAAGTCAACCACCAAACATTCGACCATACAAATATCCCTATGCTCAGAAGAGTGAGATTGAAAAAATGGTACAAGAGATGTTAGAGGTAGGTATTATCAGACATAACAAAGTGCATATTCATCCCTAGTGATCATGGTGCATAAAAAGATGAGACTTGGAGGATGTGTCTATATTATTGAGAACTTAACAAGTATACCATCAAAGATAAGTTCCCTATACCAGTAATTAATGATTTGTTAGATGAGTTACATGGTGCAATCTACTTTACAAAACTAGATCTTCATTCTAGATACCATCAAATTTGGATCAAAGATGAGGATGTTTATAAGACAAATTTCAAAACTCATGAAGGCCATTATGATTTTTTGGTAATTCCTTTTGGTCTCACTAATGCACCATCTACATTTCAAATTTTGATGAACACTATGTTTAGGCCTTTCTTTTAGAAATTTGTATTGGTATTTTTGATGACATCCTAGTCTACAATAAGACTTGGGAAGAACATTTACAACATGTGAACTAGGTATTGTTAACTCTAGAACAACATCAACTTTATGCAAAGCCTTCCAAGTGTTCTTTTGGAGTACAAGAGGTGGAATACTTGGGACATATTGTGTCACATGAAGGGGTCAAAGTATATCCTTAGAAGATAAAAGGCTATGTTATAATTCAAATCACCCAAAACCTTTAAAAACCTTAACGATTTTTAGGGGTTAACATGTTACTACCGCAAATTTATAAAAACTATTTTATTAATAATTTTTGGACTGGTTTATTTTCTTTTTTAGTACTCATTTAGCTCATAACTCATCTCATCTTCCTCAATACAATGTTAAAATAGAAGTAGTCAATAAAATACTAGAAGCTTATCTTCATTGTTTCACATCGGATAAGAAATATATACAAAGTTAATTAACTACAACTAGAAGAATGGTGGTATAACACTTCATTCCATACAAGTCTTCCAAGGTGTTAGATTAACTCATCCTTGAAGGTCCAACCCAAATTTCATGTTGTGGAAGAACACATTCAACACCAACAAGAGGTCCTAGTTAGTCTTAGAGAGAATTTAGCAATGGCCCAAAACCAAATGAAGCAACAAGTAGATCAACATCGTAGTGAGAGGAATTTTGAAGTAGGTGATTGGGTATTTGTATGCCTCCAACCATAAATAAATTGTCCCTCAAGCAACAAAAAAGGATAACAAACTCTCTCCTAAATATTATGGCCCTTATCAAATCATACAAAGAATTGGTAGTGTTGCATACAAGTTGGAGCTACCCCAATCTACTTGTATACATACATATATACATAGACAAAGTTACTTGAACTAGATGAGGAAGGTAGGATCATTTTGGAACCTAATACAATCCTTCAAACCTGCACTAAATGACTATGAATGCGAGAGATTAAGGAGTATCTGATAAAGTGGAAGAATCTTCCCAACGAGGATGTAACCTAGAGGATGAAACTTTTCTACAACAACATCCTAAGTTGATCAACATTGAGGGAAACATTGTTTTAAAGGGGAAGAGCATGATAAATTCTTAACCTATCACATGCATAGATATATGTGTGGGCTAACCTAAGGAACACTTATCATTAATATTTACATTCATTAGTTAGTGATTAATGTAGGCTGACTTATCTTTAATAAATAGGTGTGGATGAAGGGTTGTGACCCTTCATAGTTAGGTCTATATATATGGATGAGCATGGATCTCCCAAATCATTAATTTGTGAATTATATTCTTGCTATATGTTTTGTAGAGTTTGCTGCCTTGAAGTGGCTCATTTATACAATCAATATTCTTCTGTTCTTGTTCTTATATTGAAGTAATGTCATTACAAAATATGGAGGATTGAAAAAGTGGGAGATGAAGAGGGGCGATGAAGAATTTATTTGAGGGAGGAAATGTGTAATGGTGGGGAAAATGATACGAGGAAATATGAGATATTTCTGAATGTGATGAGTGTTCCATCAATAATACCAATTTCACTAGTTGTTTAAAATTTTAATCCTAATATTTTTTTGGTATATGGAACACACGTAAATGTAAGGGGATTTACTTATATATCTCACATGACACTATAAAAGATAGGGATATGTGGAGTGTACCCGACATTCCATGGCAAAGATTTCATGCATAATTGTGACTAAGGATTGTCTCTAGTTATCGGGTAACTATGAGGGCTTACCTCATTAGTAGTTTGATGGAAATATTTATCATTGACCACCGACATAAAATGGGATTTTCTATTTTTATATATATCTTTTATTGTGTCAAGGCTTTCAATTATACAATGGTAATTAACTACCTTTATGTATCACATCTACTCCACATCTCGATTGTTCTTGCCCAAATAATATCTACTATATGTGCTCTAATTTATAGTCTTGATCTTGCCCACACTATTCGTGTGTGATATTTATTCATGGTGGATGATTTTCAAAGGGAATACCATTGATTTATAGCCGGGAAAGTGAAGCCACAAGATAAGTGTAGAATGAGTTGATTGGGAGATAACTAAATATGACTAAGATGTTTAGTGGAGTTTCCAAATTATTTGAGGAGTTAGACTATTGTTCTAGATTTGCATGAATGATTAATTGTTGAGTTGGCAAGGGGTTGCACATATTTTTGATTTTTAATTCCATATCTTTTATTTTATTCACCTAAAAAGTGTCATGAATAGTTGGCTTTTGGAAGAATGTGGATTGATTTTGGATTTCCATGACTTGGGAGATATCTTTAGTTAACTCAAATGCATGATTTGAGTCAATTTGAACACATCCTCTTGATTATAATAATGATTTTTAGCTTTAGTCATGAATTTAGTCAACTTGAGTTAAGGAGGTGGATAGGATATGAGAATATTTAATTAATTTAAATATGGATGTGGATATGTGTGAATTTATTTAATTAATTTGATATTAAAATTAGCTAATAAAATTAGCTAAGAGGGGTGATAGGGTGCAAATAGAATTAATTAAATTAATTCTAGATAGGGACAATGGGTTTAATGAGGTTTTGAATGATTACGATGTATAGTGGTTATTTTGGGATGCCTACAATTATCATCTCTAAACTAAATAAAAATTTAAATAAGGTTGATACAAAAAGCAATTGGGTGAAAGGAAATGCTAACATCTAAAAACATGCAGAGTCATGTGTCCTACATCATGCTCATATGCTTCATGAACCACATACATGTATGTATAGAAATATAATATGTTATCTACCAACACATTTGATATGTAATAAAAATAAATTGTAAATCTAACAAAACATGTCATGCTTAGGTCATGATTTAAAAAAAAAAATTCATTTTTTGCATTTTTGAAATATTGTGATGTTTTTGAATTTTGTGACTATTTTGATGTTTTTGTATTTTTCAATATTTTGATTTTTTTGGTATTAAGGAATATTTTGTAAAATGTTTAAAAGGAGAAAGATAACTTAATTGATAATCCCATTCAACGAGTGCAACCTTGAGGTATCTATGCGGTTCCATCATCATTTGGAGTGAGAAGTTCTTGATGACATGTAGTAATACAAAATGTTTCGAGGTTGTGCTATAGGTTGGTTAATTGTTGTGATGACATCTCTAGCTTTTCTACAATGTAATATTCATTGATCAACAACTTAGCCATGATTTTTTCATATATTGAAATGGTATCCTTTAAATGTATATCTTGTAATTGTAAGTTTCCTTTTGGAGAAACCCTTAAATCTTAAAAACATTGTGTTTGTTTTCTTGCACTTGTTTACAAAATTGCTCTTATAGTAATTGTTCCTTTTGTTTCTTTTTTGTTAGGGATCTCTGTTGTTCTTGTTCCAAATTTATATGGTGTAATTTGTATTTTAGAAATTTCTCTTGTTTTATCCTTTTCTTTTCTAATTTCTCCTTTCGTAATGTTTTTTTACTCCATATTTTCTTTCGTAGTTTTTATTTAAGTACCCTTTATTTTTCCTATTGTATTTTAGAAGTTGAATTATCAACAATATTTGTTTTTTCAATGGTAGAAAGTGACCTAGAATTGACTGATGTCATAGCCAATGTATCCAATTGAGAATGACCACTATCAACAAGCCCTTGCATTATATGGTGCAAAGATAGAAACCTATTCGTATGATGTACCTAAAGTATATGATAAGTATAATAAGGTGTTGATTAAAGATGTCACCGATGTTGAGAGGTTTTTCTTGAAGAACGATTAGACTTAAGTGAATTTGTATGTGTTTTAGGAATATTTTGATCTTGTTTCCAAATATATACTTGAGATGAGTCGTTTGATGCCCAAAATTGTGAGTCTAGAGATACAGTTGACATGCACATATTTGGATTTGGAAATGTGCATCTTTTCTTTAGATTTGAAGATGAAGATTGAGTAAATAAGGTATGGTTTTTGTTTTTATATTGATCCACATGACATAATTTTACACTAATGCCAACCTAGGGTGCCGAGGTGAACTCAAGAAGTTATTATAATTTAAAAATGAACAATTTTTATAAAGAAAACATCATTGTAGAACAAGGAACAATACCATACAATGTCCCCTATATAGTACTATCTAAGAGTAGAATATTATAATTGGAAATTTGGAAACTCCGATATGAAGTGTGAGATGTACATGAGAAACAAACCCACTCTTCTAAGTGTTTAAGGAATAAAATAAGAGAATAGGAAGCATTAGCAAATTTTAGAAGATAAGAGGATTTAGGGCATGGTCCCATGGAGGGGGCTCCATAAATATCTCAGCGGGTGTTGTTGAGAAAATTTAGGAGCATTTTAGCAATTTTAAGGTCCTATGTTTTTATTAGTTTCTTTAACAATACCTGCTGAGATATTATAGGATCCCATTGCAGTTTTTTGATAATTTGTAGGTAAATAAAAATCATATTTCCCTCTAAAATCACCATAAATTATTGGCGGGAATGCATATTATGTTCTACATGGGTAAAAATCAGCGTAAGGGAAACTCCCAACCCCCCCTCTCCAGCAACCTCTTAACTTTAGGGGCCAAAAAAAGTGGAGCTCCTATTTTTAGGCCTAGATTCTATTATTTCTTGTAGTTGACTTCAAAAATAATCATGGGAGGTATTGCTACATGTGGAAGCCCTCCATGGAACAATGGTCTTAACCTATTTAAATTCTATTTAAATACAAAGTCATAATAAAGGATATAAGTCAAAGTACCAATATCGAGCACCAAATTTAACTCTCCATAAATAATTAATAAAAAGTTTTGGAAAATTTATGTTCGGTCAACGGCATATTTGAACCGTTTAGCGCCGCTCATAACTCTCGCAATCTAAGCTTAGATTTTATTTTCTCGTGTAATCCGCGTATCGGCGGAGGCTGTCAATGGCAGGATTCTTTTAATAGCGGGCGAGCGCGTGGACTCTACACCCCCATATTAATGGCGAAGCAATCACAACCAGCTTGGCGCACATGCACAGCCTGAGCCTTGACGCGGCCCCTCTTAACTTTCCTCACCACTTTGGCACGCGAATCTATATATGCATACGTGGTATTTTGCACCACCATAATTCGAATTCCTGAGGCCATATTATCGCAACACAAGTCTCTGTAATTATCTGTGTTCATCGCCATGGATCCTGCACAAACTTCAGAGATGGAAATCCCATCGTATTTCGTGTGCCCGATATCGATGCAGCTGATGCGCGACCCCGTTACGCTCTGTACGGGCGTCACCTACGACAGAGAGAGTATCGAGAAGTGGCTATTTACTTTCGGAAACAATACCTGCCCCGCCACTATGCAACTCCTTGACAATGACGAGCTCACACCCAACCACACCCTGCGTCGGGTCATCCAACACTGGTGCGTCGCCAATTCCTCTGCCGGCGTCCAACGGATTCCCACACCGCGGTTGCCCTCGACACAAATGCGCTCAATATATTGCTGGTTGAGATCTCGTGTTGCCCGGCGCCATCGTTTCAGGTGAAGGCCTTGAAGAAACTAAGATCCGTGGCCGGCGAGAGCGAGACTAACAGACGCTTCATCGCTTCATCCGATGCACCGGCGGCTTTAATCTTTCTCATTGAAAGCGGCCAGTCCGCGATCGAAATTGACGAAGCCAGTTGCTGGTTCGATGTTGCGGTGGCCTGCGAGGAAGCCCTCGGGATTCTCTCTTCTCTTCCATTGGTGGATGCGACGGTGGACTCGCTCGCTACCGCCAAGTGCTTGGCTTCCGTGGCCTCCATTCTGAAGAGAGGCACCTCCAATGCCCGCTTTCAGGCTGCCATGCTTTTGCAGACTGTCTCAAAGAAATGCGCGGAGCGGTTTGCGATGAACGCCAACAATGATTTGTTCGAAGGCTTTGTAGAGTTATTAAAAGAGGAAGTCTTCCACCGGTCTACAATGGCCGTGCTGGACGTCTTAACCACGATCAGCTCAAACAGCAGGCAGAACAGATTCAAAACGATCGAGGCAGGCGCCGTCTCTGTGTTGATCGAATCGCTTCCCGACTTGACGTCGGAGAGAAGAAACACCTGCGAGAGGATGTTATGTCTTCTCGATGTCTTGTGCGGATGTGCAGAGGGAAGGGATGCCATGGCCGACCATGCCATGGGAATCCCTATACTCTCTAAGAAAAAAATGAGAGTCTCTGACTTGGCTACTGAGAAAGGGGTTCGGATCCTCTGGTCGCTTTGCAAATATTCACCTTCTCGGCGACTAATGAGTGATATGTTGCAGGTGGGTGCAGTGAATAAGCTGTGTATGCTCATGCGCGGGGAATGCACGCCCAAGACCAAGACTAAGGCGAATGACATGCTACGAGTGCACGGCAAGTGCTGGAAGACTTCCTCTTGTCTACCCTCCATAATATATCGCCCTTAGACAATTGCATTGAGGCACAAACATGATTCTGATTTGACAGGATTCTGATATGGCACACCATGATCATATCATTGTAGCTATCGTGATTAGATCACTGGGCTGCAAATCTCCATCCTCCTGGGTGTAATTTGGCCACCTCGATTCATGCAAGACAATAGCTTCCAATTTGAACAACATTTACAAGCGAAAGAAAATATATACGGACAAATCCAAAGTAAAATAGCTGTTTTCAAAATTCTTTTCAAATTGTGGTCTCCATTACTCTTGTAATATGGCTGGAGATGCTTAGGTAGGAGATGCACCTATTATCACTGTACTTGAGGCCCGTCTGAAAATATAGGATTTTCTGCAGAAAATTAGGCGCAGATATTTTTAGAAACAGGATTTTAGCGATGGGGGTAAGCAATTTTGCAGCACCTTGAGAGGGGTTCTAACCAAAAAAACACCTAAATAAAAAAATTGCGGAGCGAAATTCTATGAATGGTCTGCGTTTATTTGTTATTAATTTTCTATTCAATATCAATTTTTTAATTTCTAACAACAGAAAAGCAAAATGTATGATTTTGTATTTCATAGAATCAGAACTATATAACTTTATAATCTCCGAATTTTTCTGTAGAGTAGTAGCTGAGAAATATGTGACACGCTCCCTGCAGAGACCAGTACCTTAACCTAACAATTTTTTTCCTCCTATTCGAAGGACCTTTCTCGAAAATTTGTTTGGAACAAATGTGCTTACCATTTTAGATATGTAGAGACACTACGACCAAATAGGCATGGAAGTAGAATCTGAAGCAGTAAATATGGAAAATGGTTTAATTAAAAGATTAAATCTATATATATTTAGACTAACTACATAAAAGCTGCAGTGTGGAAAATTGAAAAATTTAGAAATATTATGATACAGATGAAGGATAGGGATATAAATACATGTGCACACTGTCAGTAATTAAGAGTGAAAAGAGGATAAAAAAATTTGTTTTAGATAATTTCATAGTGATTGATCAAAATCATGAAGATCCTAGGGCCCTACAAAATTTGTAGATTTTTATAGAAATGTTAGTATCTATGAAAAGGGAATTTAACTTTGCAAAAGTGATCTTCATGTCCTAATTTCTACAAGCTTCACTTAGTTCTTATGATTCTGTCATGAATAATTGAGAATCTGATTTCCTTTCTAAAACCGCGATCCAATCTTTATATATGTATATATTGTATTCTAATCCAATATCTATATATGCATAATGTAAGGATAATAAATGTGTTTTTGGTTGGGTAAAATCAAAGAAATTGTTGAGCTTCTTTGATATTTGTTAAGTTTTTCAATTGAAAAACAAATTGGCAATTAGAAAAATAAATACAATGCATTAAACAACCAGACGTGTAGTGAAATTAACCTTGGCCCTTATGATTTAGTAGGGTTTATAGGTTTGTATGTACTTGAAATCAAACTTTCTTCTAAGGGATGCTTCATAAATTAAAGAATCTTTTTCCTTACAACATCAATATATATGTATTCTATATTTTCATCTTTTGTAAATGTGTTATTACACTTTTGTATATATAAAAATTTTAAATTAATATTAGGATCCTAATGGAAAGTAAAATGTAGTAGTCTTTTGGTGGGTGGCCAAAAATACACCGAATTTTTATTTTGAATTGGAAATTTCCTAATAACCTTTCACACGATTGGGGACAAAACTCGACGCCTTCTTGATTCTCTAGTTCCATGACTCTACTAATGATTCACACGGAAGAAGCAATATAGTAATAATATGAGTAATCAAATTTTTAAGTATCAACATAAGTTTAAAATGTGTCATTAATAATCAACCCATATTTAATTGTTTCCTTCTAATTTTCATAAATGAAATAACAATACTTATAACATCTGCGAAAAATATTTAAATGATTTCACATGCAAGTGTTAATCCAATTATACTATGACATTTACAATTAATTTATTCACACGTACATTTCCATTTATACATTCCAATGAAATTTGACATGAATATAACACAAAGTATATCTAAACAATGATCCATTACATTTACTTAATTCATAATACATTAACAATACAAGTACAAGTCACCGAGTAATTTGTAATCCAAGTTAGGTTTATAGTTCCAATTTTCAAAATGTCCAATATACAATAGGTTGCATTACACTACTTCCATGTAGGGATAATACATCAAATATAAAAATACAATGTCACAACTAAATTATGAAAATAATTGTCGAATATAATACTAGAGATCTATCTTGATGTTGAATTTGTAAAAATGAGTGAAAGAGTATCATCAAAGTGATTTATTTGGACAAACAAGAGCCTTATGGATCCTCCACACACCTATCACAAAATGAGAGTGGTCCTACACTTCGCACTTCACGAGAAGGAAGATATAAGAAACCATAAGATAAGAGAGAAATAATGTATAACGCATTCTTCGAAACTAGTAAACTTTGTGAATAGTGAAGGATGGAAAAATAACACATCCTATGAATTTAAAAAAATAATGATTTTTGCCAAAAATTAGGACAACACTAAGTACTACCCTAATGAAATCTGACAACGTACCAGGGCATAAAATACTCCTTCCCAAATACACATGAGAGAAGACTTTGGTACTCCCCATAATCAAACCCTTACCTCCTAGTACTTGTCATGTCTAAAATTGTAGCACAGATACACTCCTATCAATACAAATCACTCCCTAGCTCACATACACATTACTCATGCTATTCACATTCCCATTTACAACTACCAACATGGGATCTTTATCTCATTCATTGAAAAACCTAACAGAAGCAAGAAGACAACCGAGGACATGCTATAAGTAATTAACAATCCTCATGGATGTCCAATAACATCCATGAATATTTCTACTATAGGAATCTAATCCTAACCCTAATTTACCAAATCAACACTAGGAACCGTAGTGTCCCATAAATAGTCTCATAAGCAAAAAGTAGTTTTACATGTTTCCGTTTCAACTAAAGGTTATATCATCCTCCGAGCACATTATAATCATAATCCAAATCAATATTAGTCTACTATTTCAAGTGATATACTTATGTCCAATTCCATAAAATCGGGGTTTCCAAGTTTAATAGTTATTTCTTAGGAATAAGTTTACCTACATTGAAAAAACATATTTGAAACAATCACCCACAAGTTAAAAACTCTCCATCAATGCAAAGAAAAAATCCAAGTAATGATATCTCTCGTAAGCATCTCATACCAATTACGAGAGTCATAATTACAAGGATTCTAAACTAGTTTTCTTACATTTATAACATTCCAAACCTAGAACAAAATTCAAACAATAATACCCTTTATAATTTTCCACACCAACTACGAGGGTTATGATTACCAAGTTTCTAAGCCTAGTTTTCAAATATTCACAGCTAGATTATTATTGCCTTAGGGTTGTATCCATAATATTTCTCTTATTTAGATTGTTAAACCAACCTTAAAACCTAGTCTTAATCATAAAAATAACCATTACATTAATTTTTTAAGAACTTGAATTACGTAATGCAATGATAGTTCTCAAACATGGTCGTATTGTTGAGTCCATCTCATTTACTTTTTAAGTTACATTATTGGACTTCTTCTAAATCAGTGTTTATAGTATTAATAGTATTTCTTCTAAATCAGTGTTTATAGTATTGATTTGTTTATGACATCTTGATTCATATATCAATACATTATTTTAATATCTCTCAAATAAAACATAAAGGGTTTCATCATGTAATACGTTTATACGGCATTATTCCACAACTTCATTTCTTTCTCATATTGTTCGTATCACATGGTCTATACTTCATTACCCTCTTTTCCATCATACCATGGTGATCACTAATTCTATTAAGATTCATACTTTTTGGTCATACCACGTTGGTTACAAACTATCATTACACTTCTAGTCTCATTCATACCTCGTTGAGTTAATAAATTTGTTACATTCTTCATTTTTTAGTTTTAAATTTATTATTTTATAGGACAAAAGATTTCTATCTTCATAGTTTGTTGCCTCTCCTTTGTTATGTTCTTAATCTTGTTTAGGCCACATTTAATCAAGAACTCCATTTCACTACTTTTATGTTTCACAATATTTGATAGAATAAAATAAAATAAAATACAAGGAGCAATCTTGTTAGCCCTTTCAAATTGTATGGTTTCATTTTTTTAAGACCTTGCAAGTCTTAACTAAATTTATATCAAATTTCTGTTCAAATTTTCATATTAAAATGTTTTTTTTTTGGGGGTGGGGAGGTCAAACCCACAATCCCATCCTTGTAACATTATCTCAATCACCACATGTTTGTGAATGTAGAACAAGGAGAAATCCCGATAAATATTATTGATACTTTAACGCCCACAATTTTCTACTCTCAAAACAAAGAGAACTAATAAATTAATAGTCAAGTTTATGGTAATAATTTTTGTTTGTTTTAAAAGTGTTTGCAAGGTTAGACATTTCCACAATTAATAAATTTCTTGGTTAAAGTCTTTCTACACAAGCTTGTGAACAACGAAATTAAATTAATAATTAAATATTATTAATTTACTTCCTAAGCTATATTTACAGTTTAAAGCATCTACTAAGCTCCATTAGTTAAATTAGTTATCAAGCACCAAGGTTACATTATTTTCTAACTCAAAGGTTTAATTGTTTTCCTAGCCACTAAGTGGCCCCATTCACCCCATTACCCATGTTTTTTTAAAATTACATTCCCACAAAATACCTTTCCACTTAAGTGAGGTAGGGTTTAATTTGGGCCATTGGATTGAATCTATCATAGCCCTTAGATTTAGGTTGCCCTAAATTTCCTTATGGTTCTCTTTTAATTTCTATTTGCCCCAAAAAAACCTCATTTGCTCATTTCTTGTTTGCAGGTTTTGGAAGAGGAGAAGGAGGAGGAGCCATGAGAGCAAGAAGAGCAACCATGGAAAATTTTTCATGGTTTTAGTTGTAAAGATTTTACTATTGTAATATTACTCCTTTGTTTAATATAGAGATCCTACAATGGATCTGTTTTGTTATTTAATGAAAATATTTTCTTGTTTTTGAGTTCAACAATTGGGAAAACCCCATTTCATTAAATCTATAGATTTTACACATATGGGTGCCATAAAGAGATTGGAGAGCTTAAAACACTTAAATTCAATTCATTTCTAGTTGTTGGAAGTTTCCATTTTATGGTTTTAATCTTAGATTTTAATTTAGATTAAATCTAGGTTTTGCACATATGAAATTTTATTTTTCTGTCAAAAGTGACGAAACTACCGCCCTACAGCGGTGGTGGTCATATGACCACCGCCCTTCCCGAGAGGTGGTTCATCGACCACCGCTTTGTCTTCGGCGGTGGTTACAAAACCGCCGCTCTACACAGGGTAGTGGTTCTATTCTCCAAAACAAAACCTTCAACAATGCATTTTTTCAACAATTTTTCTTCTTAAGTTGATTTTTAATGCAATATTAATTTTAATGAGGGTGTCTTCCATTCATTTGTTTCTAGATTGATAATATATCTAGTTGATAACTCAAAATTACAAATGCATATTATTTTTTCATTCAATCATACAACCTTCAACAACATGAAATGTAAATTTTATTTTATTGAACATACTTTGAAATTTCTCCTTTCAACCATAATTACAAATATGATAACTACAAGTTACAATAACATTATTTTTGCAATACAAGAGCTTCTAATCCATTTCTTTCAATAAACTAGTCATTTCTTTTCCAAATATACATATGTATCTATATTGTAACTTTGAGTACATACAAATTTAGGAGAGTTTCATTTCAAGAAACTATACAACTTAAGCTTTCCTTTCACTATAACATTACAATACAAATATGAAAACTACAAGTTGCCATATCATTCTTTTACAATACAAGGACTTCAAATCCATTTCTTTCACTAAGACTAGTCCTTTCCAACAAGGTAAACAACCAAGATTTCTTTCTACATTCACTAAATCACTTCAACTTGGAATAAATGAAATATTACAAAACTTTCTTTCAAGCATACAAAGTTACAATCTTCCACTCAAAGTGGGAATAATAAAATGATCAAGTTACAACATAGAGAATTTCAACAAGGCCAAAACATAAGTCTTCATTTCATGTCTTCTCCCAACTTGTAGCTTCAATCTTGCATTCTTCAATATTTCAAAAGCTTGGATCACAATACAAAGAAAAAGGGGAATAAGTGACGCTCTCCACCCAACCTTTAATCCAATAAGAGGAGAAGTCATCCCCTTATTGGCCCCCAAGCCCCAACCAAAGAAAAATGAGGGATCTTGAGCAACATTTGAATTATTTTACAAGAATGGCTTCCACAAAAACATACAATCCAAAAAAATTCAACACATCTAAATGGACATACTCAACAAAATTTACAACTTTCTCAAACAACACATAGGCTTGATATCAAACCAAAAGGAGAAAGGAATATGGGAACCACCTCATTTTTCCTCCCAAGTGAAGTAGGAGTTTCACCCAAAGCCTCCATGTGCACAATACAAACAACAAAACATCCTTATCTCTCCCCTTGCAAATATGCAAAAATATGTCCATGTTTTCCTTTTCACTCCCCATAGGTGAAACTCCCAATCACACTCCCTCCAAAATGCATGCCTCACAACTCCCTTTTCCCTCCCCAATGGTCCCATACTTCCATCTCCCACTCCCTTCTTAAGGAAAACTACCCAACCACACAAAAACACATTCACAACACTCATACAATATTCAACAAACACAAATTTCTACATCCAAAAACATAAATAAAATAATGACAAGTAGAGAGCCTACCTCTCCATCAAGCTTCCAAGAGTCTTCACTCCAACAATATTTTTGACACCTTCAAGCCAAGCACACTCTAAAAGCAACTCCAACAAGCTCTCAATTCCAAAAGTGCAAAAGAAGGAAAATGAACAAGTAACCCCAAATCCATCAAATTCAATCAATAAATAGAAATGAGATGTGAGGATGATGAGGTGGCTCCATGTAGGATGCCACTTCATCATTCCTCCATTCCAACACATAAGTCAAACACCATGCCCAAGAAAATAAATGAACATGTAAGACTTATGACAAGCCCACATGACACTCTAACTTGCACACCATGCCTACCAAGGAAAAATTAATTGTGGTAAGTAGGAAAGTGTAATTATTTTCACTTTTTACACTCCAAAATGCATAAATAAGTCTAAAATTAACTCCCCATACCATAGGTATGGTTTTTGGGTGAATTTAAGAGGCATGGGACAAGCTTAGCTTGTCCCACAAGCCTCAAAAAAGCCTCCCAAGTCAAAATCCGAATTTTGAAGTTGGGGAAGAGTACACAACACAAAATCCAACTTACATCCACAAGATTTCAAGGACCATCTACCCTCATAACTATCCAATTGTCACATCCTTATTTTAGTTAACAAATTAAGTTGGATTAGCTAATTAAGACACATTAATAATTGCTAATAAAGTGACTACAATTTCTAATAATTAAATACATATAACACAAAATAAAGCACACAAAAATTAAAAGAAAGGGAAAACATTACACCCCATGGCCACACATGTGAGGTCACCCCCATGGGAAACCTCCTAACTAGGCATGTAATAACACCACATAAACATTAGACACAGGTTGTCAAATTTGGCCATGTTGCAAAACACCGACATCCTTCCATGGTTGGTCCCCTATCCCCTTTCAATGTATGTGATAAAATATCCTTGCAACAAAATAAAATACCTCTCTGGCCTCACGGATGCATCAACAACATCGAGAAATAATATATACATAGAAATCAATAATCGTCATCCAAAGTTAAGTAATTCTATCATCTATCAATATATCAAATAATTCGATTCTAACATCCATGAGATCGTAATTCTACTCGAACATCCAGTATAATGTGTCATTATAAAATCTAAATAATGAAAATCAACATATATCAATTTTTCTACCAATGTCATCTAGTGTATCTTAATCAAAATGTCTAAGTATCAATCCAAAACTAATACCAACATAATGAAAATAATGTCGAAGAGGAGTGGGCACTACAGATATGAATAATCAAGATTCTAGAGCTTTCCTTGTCTATATGTATATATATATATATATATATATATATATATATATATATATATATATATGGACAACAAATATTACAAACAACATTTGCTATATAGGTTCAACAATACCCAACGAACATACAAATGTGAATAAAAACAAATATAATGGTTATAATAATTTAACCATATAACTAAATACTAACCACCTAATTACCTATGGTAATTATGGTAAATGTATAACATACTTATGATGGAAAATTACCACCAAACTAAGTTTTACCTAACATTCCCCCCTTAATTTTGCATTGTCTCAAGAGAAGAGGAGAGGAGTGCTCAATATCTCAAATTTGTCATGTGCAAGTGACTTCATGAAGATAATTACATTTTGTTCATAATTTAGGTAAAACTGAAGTTGAATATTGTGTTTTGAAATATGCTTACAGATGAAATGTACTTGTACTTCAATGTGCTTCGTCCTCTTGTGAAACACTAGATTGCAAACAAGTTTCAAAATGCCTTCGTTATTAACATCCAAAGTAGTATATTTCTCTTGTGGTAGTCCAAGTTCCTCAAGTATGTGACGTAGCCATATCACTTAGCATACAACTCCACCTACAATATGATATTTGACTTCATGGGAAGATCAAGAAACAAAGTTTTGTTTCTTACTTTCACATGATATTGACGAGATCCCAAAAAGAGTAAAAATTGAAAAGTGGATTTCTTGTCATCAATGTTACTTGCATGATCTAAGTCAGAATATCCTATCAAGAAGAATTAGCCATTCATTTTTGCTCTAGGCCAAAATCCATAGTTCCCTTGAGATATCTCAAGATTCACCTTCTTGCTTTCTAATGTCAAACTCGGGTTCCCGCATGAACCATGAAATATAGATGACCAAAAGCTGATATCTGGCCTAGTAGAGGTTATTTAAATGAGATTCTTGATCAATTATCGATAGAGAGCTTGTTAGGGAATAAGAGATAAAATATGCGAAATAATCCCTTACAGAATCGCAACAGTAGAAACTAATATGCAGAAAATATTACAAATCTCAAATAAAAGTGTAGAATAAATAACACAACACAGAGAGACAAGATTTAACATGGTTCACCTAATTTGGGCTACGTCCACCAAGAATCACTTGCTCGATTTTATTACAAGCCTCCACTCTCTCAATACAATACCCAGATCCGTTTGAAGCTATGCTAAAAAAAATCTACAAAATTCACACCTGAATTCAAAGCACATATGCAATACATTTGCTTTTCTATCTATCATATGCATAAGACCATATAAATAGACAATTGCTTAAGCAGTTTAATACAAAACCATGGGTATCAAAACCATGGGTATCAAAACAATGGGCAAAAACCGTGGGTATCAAAACAATGGGTATCAAAAAACCATGGGCCCAAAAACAACCCATAACGGTTACCCATTACCCATGGGTTAATAAACCACCCATGAAAATTTGCTTCAGGGGCTTCACCCCTGAACCCCCTTGACCCGCTCACCGACAAGTGGGACCACCATAAAAATACCCGAGTGTAACACATAGAAGGTGTACCACACTTGAACATGAAAATAGGCTCCACAAACATAACAGAGCTATAATTATCGGTGGAGATGGATCTACACAAGAAAATTGAAGTATTGTCTCCATAAGTGTGACAATCGGTGTGTGTAAATCCATCATCCTAAATTTCTCGAGTGTGTGGTCTTGGAATATTTCAATTGAGAAATAAAGCTATGCTTCTCCTTTTGCCATACTTCCAAACCAAGACAATAATGCATCATCTCGAGATCTCTCATGTAGAATGATTGATTCATATATTTCTTTGTTGCATCTACTATCTTCACTATACTTCTAATGATGACTAGATCATCGACATATATTTAAAAAATAATGAAAATCTCCCCTCCTTACTTCTTGAGGTAGATATTGGGATCATATGGATTCCTCTCAAATCCATCTGAATGAGATTCTCATCAATCATGATGTACCATGCTCAGGGATCCTGTTTAAGACCATAAAATGATTTGACAAGTCTACATAATTTTTTTATTTTCCAAGTACAACAAAACCCTCTAGTTGAGTCATGTAGACTTCTTCTTGTAAGTATCCATGGGGAAAGGAAATTTTCATGTGCATCTGGTGAACTTTCCATCTAAACTGTGCAACTAGAGCCAAGATCATCCTAATCATTTTGATATTAGCTATGTGTGAAAATGTCTTTTCATATTATATGCCTTCCTTATAAGTATACCCCTTTTTCTACATGTTTCGCCTTATGCTTGTCAATGGTCCCATGTGCTTTGTACTTTGTTTTGAGAATCCATCTACATCTAATGGGATTCTTCCCTTGTGGAAGATGGAAAAGTGGGCACATACATGGAGATGGGGGATGTTGACCTTAAGCATCAACAATAATGTGAGGGTTAAGTAGTTTGTCCTTTCGTTAAAGATGTGTTAGGAAAAAATATCTAGATTCAAACATATGAACATAAATAATGTAATAACAGATACTAGATTCCACACATTGCATCAACCATCACTCTGTATTTATATATTAAAATAATTTACATTGGTATTTCACACACTTCTCATACATCTTCATATTCTTATATTCTCATGTATATATCTATTTTCCTCTCCTCTGATATCTCTATCTTCTCTCTATTCTATATTTTACTATATCTTACTCTTTTGTGATTAAGTACAATAAATATCTTTTCTTAAAAAATTATCCAAATGAAACTTCTTTTGGTCATGAATCTGTTCTCTCAAACCACACTCTATTATGGTCTTCTCCGTGTTGCGGTTCTTGATAGATCTCTATGGCTTTATGTCATATTAAATAGATTTTCCAGGTCTTCTGCGGATGTTCTCAATGTTCTGCAACTTATCTCGAGTTCAATGGATTTCCTTTCTATCTCGTCTTCTCTTATATCTCATGGATTTTTCTTCATTATGTGGATTATTCTCAAAATTAATGAAGAACCCTGCCAACATCATCCCCGAACTTCAAACGTTTTCTCATCCTCGAGACAAAAAAAAGATGAAGAACCCTGTCTTCCTTTCCAAAATGTGTAGTGTTTCTATTTGCTGGAAATCCTTTTTCTTCGAGATCTTTACTTTGGAAAAACAAAGCATTAACTTACCATAACTTAGACATATGGCATAAGAAAGTGTTCCCTTTCTTGACTTTCCCAACTGGATTTATGGGACATGATGGCTTCCCAAAAAAAAATTCTATGCTTTCCTTTAGGCGGTAGTTTGTGGAATATATTTTGCGTACTTAGTTGTGATATTCTTCTCAAATGTGTACCATTTCTCTAAATGCTCTTTAATCTCTTGCATCCATACCTGCATCTGTATTTTCTTGAGCAAGGAGAAGGATATCTATAGGTAGCTGATAAGATTGAAGTTGGATGTATATTTTCTTTTCTATTTCCAACTCTTGTTGCATCCTTGTGATGGTTCTATCCATGGTTGTACTATATTCCTGCATATCCACAATTTTCTCAACCCGTTGTTGTTTTCTATGATATTTTTCTTTAAGTTATGTGAGCTTCCTCTATTTATTTCCATCATCACCTATGGTGATGTCATACTGTTGAATCCATGTTGAATTGTTTTTCCAATTTATCCAATTCAACCCTATCTCCCGAGTTTATCCTCGCTAACCCGTGACATATGCATAGTATGATGTAGTATTTGCAACCTTTGTTTCTTGCTTTATAAGGAATGCTTACATATCCTTCTGCATCATCTGATTCTATTGCTTGAGGTAACATAAATTTCTCCTTATATTCTTGTATTTCCTCAACTTTAATGTTCTTCTTTTCATTCTCTTCTAATGTAGTACTTGTTTGTTAGGATTACCTTGACTGCTTGTTCAAGTGTTGTTTCTATTGGAAGGTTGGAATCAATGCTGATTTGAGGTTTGGTTGTTCTTATAGATGTCATTATTTTGTTCATATCTTTGTATAGGTATACACATCTCTGCATCCAATCTTCCTATGCACTTTAATCTAATAACTAGTTGCATGTAGAATTTTGTATGGGTGAGAGCTTGTGTAGGTGTATTGTGTACCCTTCTTGTGTTTTATCTACTACCCCCTATTGTAGTTGTATGGTTTGTGCCTGTCTTATTTGTTGGAGTGCTTACTTAATCCTTTCCAATTAATCCTACAAAAATTGGGCTTGAAATACACTATACGGTGCTTCAATTATTTTTGTGGCAATGATATGAGATTTTTCCCGTATTTCTAACTCCTTTTTCTTGTCATCCATCTCTTTTTTTGTTTTTGTTCGATTCTTTTATTTTCTTGTCTTCTACCTCCTTTTATTTTTCCTCTTCTTTTCATCTTCTTTCTTTATCTCTTCTTCCTTATTCTTCTTCTCCTCTTCCTCCTCCTTTTCCTCTTCTTTCTTTTTTTCTCTCTTCCTCTTCCTATTTATTTTATTCCTCTTCTTTACTCTTATTTTTTTCTTCCTTTTTCTTCTCATCCTCATGTTGCTTCTTATTTTATTCTTCTCTTCTTCTTTCTTCCTCTTCCTTTTTGTTCTTCTTTCTTCCTCTTCTCATTCTCCTCCTCATTCTTATCTTCTTCTTGTTTTTTCTTGTATTCTTATTTCTTCCTTATTACCTCTTCTTCTTCTTCTTCTTGTTTATCTTTTTCTTTCAGCTATATCAATTCTTCTAGTTCTTCTATGCATTTTTTATCCTTAATTGTTTTCTTTTTTTTTTTTTCAGTTGTTGTAATTCCTTCCCAAATGATTCTAGAAGTGTTTCCTCCTCCATTTATATTTTATCATGTATTTATTTCAATAATTCATGTGAGAGGAGATGTATGATATCTTTTATTACTAAGGAGAATCTTTTCAAATAACGGTTAATAGATTCTCTATTGATACTTGTTTTTTAGTTGTTACCACATCATATTGTTGGGATACTTGAGAAACTCCGTCGGGAGGGCTTAAAAAAATCTTATAAAAATTGTATGCGGTGCGGGATAGTTATGATTCTTCAAAATATTCAATTTCTTCTATGAATTAGGGACTTTTTTATTATCGATAAAGGAGGGTTAAGGGGACCCTACCCCATATAATAGGTGGAGAAAAAGATAAGACATTGAGGAACAAGACAAACCAACCTCTACCAGTGCAAAGTGCCAAGATCAAATAACAACAACATCAAACTAACAAAAATAAACAAAAAACCAACAATAATCTCAACATTGTGGCCCCTTCCCTTTGGATCTTAGCTACATTTTAAGGGGAGATTGTGCCTTTATTTTTCTGATTGACAACTTTCCAATCCTCTTCCATATTTGGATTTACATTTTCATTGTTATGGATTGGAATCAAAACTTCAATGTGTTCCGAAGGTCATGGGATCTTGATAAGGGATCCAATACATTCTTACAAACTTGTTGCATTTCCACCTCTTCTGGGTCAACCAATTCCTTAGAAACCGATTCAGATTCACAATTTGATGGATCATTCACAACCAAGTGATTAGGATTAGATTTATTCCACCAAGAGCTTCTACCTTTAGCATGTTTTCTAACCAAGTGACAATTTGATGCTAAATGGCCAAGAGAAAAGCATGTTCTACATCTAAAGGGAAACCCTTCATAATCCAGATTTTGAATCCAAGTTCTATCTTCAACTTTAAGTTCAATAGTGGTAGGGAAATCCACAGAAGTATCCATATCAACCAAGATTCTAGCATAAGTAGTGTGCTCAAAATATTCAGTTTTTGGGTCAATAGCTAAACATTTCCCTAAAGTGTTACCAATAATAATTAAACAACTCTCTAACTAAAATTGGAGGGGCAAGTAAGGTAGACGTATCCACACTAGTTTAACTTAGAAAGTATCAGAAATTGGGTTAAATAGAGGAAACCAGGGTTTCATCAATAACATATGGGATTCAAATTCCCAAACCTTCCCAAAAATTAGATCCCTATCAAAAGCATTTGCAAATGCAACAATGAAAAAACCACATGCACTAGGAAAGATATCCAACCTACCTTTCAAGCAAGGACACTAATGACTCAAAATATAGGAATGAAGCATAGAAAAACCCATGCGAGTTGTTAAATCTACAAATCAGACCATTCCTCTTGAAAGCATCTTTGGATTTAACCATCTCTTCCTAAAAATCACTGATGAGGTGGATTTAGCATAACCCATAAGCTTATTACGATTGGATTCCAATAATACCCTGTTCATATTACCAACACCCCTCACCACATCCTTGAAAGACATCTCGAGAAGGGGGTTATTAATCTACTTACTAGGATTAACATGTGCAGGGGGTTTATCATTCGATGACATTGTTGACCACAGGAAAGGTGCGATTTGAATGCACATATCCAAAAATAGGAATCCTCTCATACACATCCAAGATGCCACAAACCAGAGCTCCAGATACATGAATGAGATCGGATCCTCTAAGAACATAGCCTAAGTTTTCATTTTCTATCTCATGGTTGGGTAAGAATAGCATCCCCCAAATGTCCATCGGAATTATAGGTCGAAGCCCCCGCATAGCCATGAACAGTCACAAAACTTCCAACAACAACAGGGGAAACACCCTTGTGAATTGGGGACTTGATTCTTCTTCTCTCCATGATGTTTATAGAGGAGTGAGTGGAGTAGATGGAGTTTCTTCTTCCTTAAAATCTAATATTTCCACTAGCTTTGTGTTTAACTCTTCTTCCTCTTCACTTGTTTCTAGTTCCTTCATTACTTTTCTTGTGGCCATTTTCTTTTGTCTTTTGGTAGTTGGTTATGGAGGATATTTTTCCTTTTTAGATCTTCTTTTATATGTTTTAGGTCTTGATTTCCTTGTTTCTCCTTAGACATGTTCTTCTGGGTATTTATTTTTAAAATCCTCCCATGTTTCTACAATCACATCATCAATATTGGGGGTACTAGTTTTCTAGGTTCCACTGGAAGATTTCTAATTACTTGAATTGTTGTAGCTACCGCCAGATCATTAGATGCTTCATAAGGTAGTGGAGCTACATGTGCCACATACAAAATAAAAGGTATTATGAAAATATAGTCAATATCCATGATAAAGACTACCTCATTCTCAAACCTAGCTATTGTTTGCTCTAAAATTTGTGATTTTTTTGTATTAACTTTCTTCTTTTTTTCCATCCTATTACGGATGTGATATGTTACACCTGATTCATGGTGTTCATATGGTTCAAAATTTATTCAGAATTGGTAGATTTTAGCTCCATTGAAGTGGATCTATTTTGGCTATGAGGGTGTTTATAAAGTACATGGCTTGACATAGTAGGATGGAGCATTAACAAAATGTGTGTTTCCCTTCCTTGATTTTCCTAGTGTTTTCATGGAATTCTGCAGCTAATACTTCACATAGGTTGTACTTAGAGTGGGAGGTAATCATATATAAGGAAATTTGTGCACTTATCCCATGAGCACCATCTTCTCTATTGGTGTGATAAATTTTCAAACAAATGGCCTTAGTTACATACCTGAGAGCATGATTTTTGATGTCACCGATCCTTACTCCTCTTTTCGACATAGTGACATCCATTAGCTGCGTTGTTTTCTTCATCGATGTCTTCTTTTTAGTGAGTGTTGAGCATCCTTTTGCTAACAACCTAGTGACCCTTTCTAGAACCGCAACATTAATTTGATATGGTTGTTCTAAGTATAGCATTTGGTTATGTAGGTGACTCAGAAGAACCCTAACTACATTGTCTACCCTAGAAAAGTAAGGGATTTTTCTCCGTGCATCCAAATTTAATTCATAAATTACCGTAAAATTATTCTTGTAGTCCATGGACCATGTTGTTGGATTTGGTTGAAGAAAATTCATTTATCGATACCGGATGAGTGTGATCATACTTTGTGATCACCAAGTGTGTGTATTTTTTTATATCTCTGTGTGTGTGAATTTGAACAAAATGTGTGAGAAAGCTCTCGCTCGATATGGATTCATGGAATTATGAGAATGTTTTTGAAATTTTGGATTAGGAAGATATTTTAGCTTGACAATAGTGGGAGTCACCATTTTACTACCTACTCTATTCTTCCTTTGCGTGCCCTAGTTCAATTTGCTCTCCTTGCTTTTTTTCTTCACTTTGTCACCCTTAAATGTTTTCCTTTTATGCGTTGTTCCTTTCTTGGCTTGTGCTTTTATACTTTTATGTTTTTTTTTTCCTTTGGTAAATAGTTTTTTGAAAGGGACTATACCCTTGAGAACAAAAGAGGGCCTAGAAGCCAGAATAGGAATGAGAACCAAAAAAAAAAGGATCAAGATCCAAATGGGACAAAGAAACCCAAAGTAGCCCAAGAGCAGCTACCCCAACAAAACAAAACCAATACGAACACTGCAGGAAAGCAACAAAAAGATAGCAAAAAAACAACAATAATTACAAAGAAGTACAACAAAAGCACCCACAATTACTTCTTGGTGGCTTTGTCGATGCTGGATTTGATATTCTGCCAAGAGGTGAACATAGCCAATGTCATCATGTGGGTAGATTCAGTAACATCTAGCTGTTCAATGGTCCTTTTTCTTTCCTTATCTGTGCCCCAAAGGGTTGTCGGAACTCCGCGGAGATTAGAGACGCTGCGGACATGCTGTTCAATAAAATCTTCAATTGCATTAAAAATGGCCATATTATAATCATGGCAAGTCTTGGCCTTCCCTAAACGGGTGTCTAAGGAGTTCAGCTTCTTGTATATATCTTCAACCTAATTATTATCAATAACCACCTCCTCCTCCTTCTTCCTCTTACCTTTTTGCTTTGCCAAGTTTTTAACCTCTTCCTTCAACAGCTTCATGTCAACTTCTAAGGCTTCCAGCCTTTTTGTGGAGCTCTCAATGTGTGCTTCCTAAGAACTAGCACTACTAATATGTAGGAGGTTATGGGAAATTTCAATCTCCTGAGGGACCTTCCCCACAGCAGGGGTATCAAGGTTCAGTCTTCTAGAAGACCTGGTAATAGGTCTGGCCAAAGTGGAAGCGAAGGGGGTGGGAGCAGAGGTGGGGGGAATGGAAGATGGAGCCGAGAAGCCCGGCAGAGGGTGATAAATTTTATAATTTTATGTTGTCACCTACTACATTTATTGTATTTTAGGTGGGAAGGTGTATTGTTTGTTCTATTTTTACCTGTATCCTTCGATCAATAGTTTTAATGCCTCTTTGCTTGATTTTATTTTATTTTTGTGGCTTAAATCCTCTTTCACCTTTGTTCCATGGTCTTCTCATTCCTTATGTGGAATTTAATTTATTATGAGGGTATCTTCTTCTTTATGTTGTATTTTATTTGTTCCGTAGGTACCTTCTTCCTTCCATGGTTGGTTTCTTTGTTATGCGGGTATCTTCTTACCTCTTAGGTTTTTATTTGTTGCAATGGGTATATTCTTCCATCCATAGTTTTTTCTTTGTTGTGCGGGTATATTCTTCCCTCCACATTTTTCCTTTGTTTCATGAGTATCTTCTTCCCTCGCACTTTCTCCTTCATTACTTTATTCTATAGAATTTTTATTTTTCTTTGTATTCTAGATTTTTGATGTTTCTCCTTTCTTTTATTTGATTTCCTTCCTTAATCCTCTACTTCCGTATCACTTCTTGTATGGAATAATTATTTTATTCCTTGTTTTTTATGATAGATGATGTTGACAGGGTTCTTCATCAATTTTGAGAACAATCCATAGAATGAATAAAACTCCACGAGACATAGGAGAAGACACAGATGGAAGGAAATCCAAATAACTCTAAGATAATCCACAAAACATTGAGAACATCCACGGAAGATTGGAAAATCCTTTGAATATGACATAAAGCTATAGAGATCCATCAAGAACCACAACATGAAGATGACTAGAAATGAACATAGTTTGAGCCAACAAATTCATGAAAAAGAAGTGTCTTTTGGCTAATTTTGTAAGAAAATATATTTATTGTACTTAATCAAAAAGATTAAGATAGAGTATAATATAGAATAGAGCAAATATTGAGAGATTAGAGGAGATCAAAATAGAGATATACATGAGAATTTGAGAATATGAAAATGTATGAGAAGTGTGTGAAAGACTAATGTAAATTATTTTGATATATAAATAAAGAGTTATGATTGATACAATGTGTGGAATCTATTATCTGATATTACATTATTTCTATTCATATGTTTGAATCTAGATATCTTTTCCTAACACATCCTTAGTAAAAGGATGAAATACTTAACCCTCATGCTATTGTTGAGGCTTAAGGTCAACAGGGGACCAAAAAGTGGCCAAAATAAGTTTTTGGCCATTTTGTACATAACGTGAGCGCATTATGGTTTAGTCATGTTATAATGCGACCATGTAATAAAACAAGTGAGTTATAACATGCTCACGTTATGACACGTGTGTATTTTACTATGTAAATTTGAATTTTTCAATAATAAAAGCAAACCGTGATTGTGTTATAACGTGAGTGTGTTTTGTTTTCTTTAGCTTGGAAACCACCCACCCTTTGGCTTAGATATCTAATCCTAAAGTTTGGAGTGTATAATCAGTGAATAAATCCATGTCTTGTAGAAAAGCATAACAATCTCAAATGCACGCCCCAATTTCTCATTTGTTATAAAATAATAATATAATAAAAAAACAAGACTACGATGTCAAGCTTTGTTTTACGTTTGTGACAATATATTTCTTTCTAAAATGTAATTAGGTTAAGGCTCTCATCCTTATTTTCTTTTAGTAGTGCCTTCTTTTATTGCTAAAACACATGCACACTTTTTAAAACATAATTTATTATATTTTCATCTAAATTTTAAAATATTGGTTTGAACTAAAATCCATCCTACACACACTCAAAAAAAGGATTTTCAACTAATTTTCTCAATCCTAAGGAGGTGTACACATAAATATTTCATTTTTGGGATGTATACACTTTAAAAATTAGTCAAAACTTATATATTCATCCCAAAAATATGAAAAATTAGTAGGACCTCATATATGGTATTATCTAACTTTCAACTCAAGTGATTTGTAAAATAGTTTACATAACTCAAAAAATGGGGGCTACACACAAAACATTATGTTATATTTTTGACACAAAAAATAGGCACACTTTTTGTGCATACCAAATTTTAAATTCTTAATCTCCACCATTTTAAAAAATAAGTAGTAGTTTAGAAACTAGATTCCGAGTGCTACGACTCTTATTCTTACCACATTGTCAAATTTTTGAGCATATGTATGCCAAATTAATAGTTAAAGTTATTTTTTTATTTAAGGAAAAAAGTGGCCAATTTTGACCCCCTTTGGTCCCCCATCTCCATGCACTCACCTAGATACCATGTGTTGTTATTTATCACTGATTGATACTCAACATCCATGAAATTTTTCCAAGCTTTGGAATATAGGGCTTTCTTGAATCGTAGATGACTCAACAGATTCAACAAATCTAGTCATTAAGGAAAAATTTACATCTTCATGAGCTTTACTACAAGTCTCGTGGTCCGGGAGTAGAGGTGCTTGGAGGACCATCCAATTTTGCATCTCGAATCATGTTTGTATACCACTTACGAATACATTAATCTATTCCCATGGGTTGTGGTCCTAAAAAAATCATCACCATCATCCCCATCATTATTTTCATCATTAGTGGGAACATCAATTTTTTTTCCACAACATGAGTGCTTTGAACATCTAGTGAGTGCTTGGAAGGAACCTCAACTTTTTTCTTCTCAAAATAGTCAAAATCCCTGCTAGTGTATACTTTCTTGGTCTTTGGATCCATAAACCTATACCCAATAAATTCTTCATTGTATCCAATAAAGATGTCTTTTTATACTTTCATATCCAACTTCTTTCTCTTCCTCTTGGGAATGTGCATGCTAGCTTTACACTCAAATACCATGAGGTGTAAAATGGATGGTTTCCATTCTAATCATGAATCATGTGGTGTTACTCCATCAAGAGAAAATGTGGGAAATCTGCTCAAATATACATTGTAGTCTTCTCGTGCTTCTACCCATAATCTCTCCATCAATCTTGAATCATCAATCATGCAACACACCATCTTCATGATAGTACGAATTCTTCTCTAAAAAACCATTTTACTATAGTATATGTGGAGGAGGCATATATCAACAAATCCCACGAGCTTGCGAGAAAGGATTCAAACTCATTTCTAGTGAATTACCCACTTAATCTAAGTGGAGATATATGATTTCATGACTAGTCTCATTTTCAATAACCACTTTGAAAATTTTGAAGTTATTAAAAGCTTCATCCTTACTAAAAATACAATATATCCACATTTTTCTAGAATAATCATCAACAAAAAGCATGAAATATTGAAAAAATAGAACGAGTAGGGTACATCGGACCCCAAATATTGGTGTACGCTAGATTAAGCTTACCTAGAGCTCGATATGTACACTTTTGGAATGAGGCTATATGTTATTTTTTGTAAGGAAATTGGGACACTTGTTGGTTTCCTTATTAAGAGATGGAAAACTTATCACCATGTCAAACCGGAGAATTGTGTTGAGATATCCAAAAATGATACAACCAAGTCTCTAATGACATAATTCTGCGGAGGAGGCATCTTTTTCCACAAGTGCTTGATCATCTCTCTAGAAAAAATCAAGCTAGAAAATACATGGCACATTGAAAGATCTTACAATTTTTTTAACCTTATGGATCTATATTGAATCCAACAAAATTTCTTACTAGCTTTGAAATCAAAATCAATCTTCATATTATGATCTAGAAGTTGATAAAATGACAAAAATTTCTTCTTCAAACCAGGGACATACAATACATTAGATAACCTATAAATATGTGTATAAAGAGGTACATAAATGTTCCCAATATCTTGAACACTATAGGATGAGTCATCACCCAACGATACATGATTTAAATTTAAATATCTAGAAGTTGAATTTAAATTTTATTCTTCCACACGACATTGTTATCACTACTGAGCAGCGATTCGAGTTAGGCATACTTATTTTTAGATGATTGTTGGCGATTGTGGCTGATTACATTTTTCCTAAAAAAATGGTTCATTGTCATAATAAAATCAATACAATACACCTTGAAAATTAAAATTGACCCATTGTGCGAAAAAAATTGACTGGGAGACATATTTTTTTGTTTTGAACCTAGTGGTCTCCTAAGCACTATACGGCTCAAAATTGAAAATTTTCCACAAAAACAACAAAAATGCCTTTTAAAATTGACCCATTGTGTAGAAAAAAATTGACCTGGGAGACATATTTTTTTGTTTTCGAACCTAGTGGTCTCCTAAGCACTATACGGCTCAAAATTGAAAAT
Source organism: Taxus wallichiana var. yunnanensis (assembly GCA_018340775.1). Taxonomy (NCBI): domain Eukaryota; kingdom Viridiplantae; phylum Streptophyta; class Pinopsida; order Cupressales; family Taxaceae; genus Taxus; species Taxus wallichiana. The sequence goes on from CM031237.1 coordinate 919,819,635, forward strand.
TTTCCACAAAAACAACAAAAATGCCTTTTTGGGCACTTTCCCACAAAATTGAAAATTTTGATGATTATCTTTGTGGATGAACCATCAGAGTCGTTGGATACCTTAGGTTAGTGGGACGTACGCCTAAGGTAACCTCCAAGTTTTAAAGAAGCTGGATCTTCTCTATGGTGTGAGATGAGGTTAGAAGAAAACTAAAATGAAATGCAAAAACTAACTAAGGTGATATGCCGAAATAGATCTTAAAAGACACAAAGATAGATCTTGGGAAACTACTTAGAATAGTTTGAAGAGAATTTTAGCATGATCTACTATTTTCAGAAGTATCTTAGATTATCAGAGCCAAAGAAGTATAAAACATAACAATATGCAGATAATAGATACGTAAAGAAAACCCAAGGGTGTATAACATGATAGATCTTCAAACTTATCTAAAAACTACTAGCAATGAAAGAAGAAAGACACAAAATATTGAAAGCTAAGATGCATAGAACAAGAACCCTTTATTCATAGAGAAAATCATACATAAGGCCAATATGACACAAATTACAAATTATTTCTACAACAGAGTCTTACTAAGGCTAGCCAATATAATAATTGAGTCTAAAATCTCTTTTCATGGCTCCAGTCTATTTTCTTTCCTAAATTTTCCCTCCTTTTTATCCTGGATCAGAACATTCCTTTATAGATCTTCTTGGCTCTTGCTTCAATGTCTGGAATCAGACCTTCCACCGACAACATTCAATTTTCTTACAAGATCTTTCATTTTTGGGTCAATATCTCAACTACCTGTTGTTGATATTTCCAATTGCCTTCAATTCATCCAAATTGTGCTCCTTCGGTCGGTGATGATCCTTTTCTACCACAAGGCATTTGTGTGCTTGTTTGGGGACCCTTCTTAGAGATTTTCCTTTCAAATTGTGTCCGAGAGACACGTGGAGGGTTTGCGCTTGTTTGAGGTCCTTCCTCCTTTCTCTTTATTTGAAATTATGCTTAGGCGACATGTGGAGACCCTATGAGTCTCCACTATGTTTTTACTTTTAACCCGCCGCGACAACCTTATCGGGCCTAAGACACATGGTCTATTCGACACAAATTTGGGGACATCATTTCTCCACTCCATGTTCGAGTGTACCAAAGGAATGCATGGACACCTTCCGCATGTAGCTTCATACTTAGTCAATTTTAGACCCAAGTGAAAAAAATATACTAGTGTCGGGGTGATAAAAGATGGTGGTCGTTAGAAGGGTCTTATACAAAAATAACTCTATAGTTATGGAGACTCACCAAGGGACTCCATGCCTTTCATGGAAGGATCCAAAAATCTTCTCAACCTAAAAAAATTTAAAATGTGGCTCACAAAAAGCCACTCAGAGCTCTGCTAAAGCAGTTTGATATTCAAGCCATTCCACCTCTATAGGATAGGTCCTTCTCTGCAAGGCATGGAAGGCTTGGTCCAACTCGATTATCTCCTTATGGGAAATTTTTTGGAGACTCTGTACAAATGCGTGCAAGCGAGAACTCTAACTGCATGATGGGATTCAAAATAGCTTCTACCTTGGTAACACCAAAGCTATCCTTTAGAGACTGAAAGACAATCTTGTCTTTTCGTTTGGCGAGTAAGATCTATTGAATTTGGTCCTTTTATAGGATTGTAGAGTCATCAGGGAAGGGGGAGGGGAAGCCTAACTAGACTAATTCATTGATGCTCCGCTTCTGATCCTTGATCCCCTATTGGAGCTGAGCCAAGATATTATAAAATTTTAAGGAGGCCTTATTGTAGCTCAGGATTTCATTGATTTTTGCAGCAATCATCTACTTGTTAGTGATTCCTTCCCCCTATAGGGTGGAGTTGGAAGCATCATAAAGTTTTGAATCAACAGTGATGATTCAGGGACCTTGGTGGATACTACGCTACTGATGGTGGAGGTTATGTGGTCTCCACATTTGAGCACAATCCTTGCGCATTGGATATAAATCCAAGTGCGGGGGCTAAATTTATTATCGTGGTGGCAATTCAGTCACAAAAAGCATACAACTCCTGCACTAATGTTACGATTCCCCCTTTCTATGGTTATTGTCCTAATTTGCGAGTCAAGTCTTTGACCGCATCCTCGAAAGATTTCATCTTTTTGGAGGATACCTTTTTTGCCTTGATGATGCACAACTTGGCTTGGATGGTAGCCACCTTTTCCTTTCTTAAATCCATCTTCTATTGGAGGGATCCTTTTTCTTGTGAGAGTGAATTGGCTGTTGTCTTAGATGTGGTGAGTTTGGCCTGCTAGAGTCTTAGCTTCCACCGAGAATCCTCAAGGGATTTTTGTGATGGAGCTTCCTTTAATTCCTTGCGGAGCTGATCTATCTCTTTTCCCTTGCTCTTTATCTCGGCCTGATGATTGGCCACAGTGGCCTATGCCCTGCGGAGGCTAGATTGTGCCTTTTTCAGCTAGTTGCTTGAGCTTAAGGTAGTCTGTAGTGACTACCACTATAGTTTCATTTATTAATTCAACCTTGTCTTGAGGCCAAAAATAAGAAAGGTCGACCAGTAATAGTGATGATAGATTAATCATCTGTTGCATCTGTTCCACAGGATTGGATACTTGGGGAATGAGTCATGTGATAGTTAAGGATCTCTACTGATGGTCATACAATGACCACATCTACTTCGTCACTTATGCCGACATTTATTTCTTCTATTTTTCCCTTCTGCTATCTCAGGTAGCCTTAGCAGTTCCATCTTGGGTCAAAAATTCGGAAGAAGAAGGGAACCCGAGTGGCGGGAAATAAGGAATTGTAACTTGTGGTTGAGGCATTGAAGTTACTAGGGCCAAAGAAGGACCTATCACCATGTAGGGGGAGAAATTTGGGATGGCGGAGGAAGGTTGATGTAAAAGAGGGGCATTGTGTGGAGGAGAGTCTGCGATGGGGTGAATGACAAGGGGATACTTCCAGAAGGGGAAAATGGTGGCGGAGGAGGATATTGAAATAGATCCCCAAGAGGAGGAAGAGGGGGGAGGGGAAGCATGAGTCACATAAGACTTTAGGTTTTTGTGTGGGGGGATTAGTGTCACCCCCTCCATGGGTTCCCTATCTTTGGGAATGGATGAAATATATGATGTGCGTGCTTGAATTGGAAGACCTTGCTGAGAAATGGAGGGTAGAGGAGGAACTAGAAATTACTGTTGGGAGAGACCGGAAGATCTGTGTAGTTGATCCTACGGGATGTTCTAAGATTATTGTTACTATATCCTCACTATCTCGTGTCGATCCATGGTTGGCATCCTAGAACTCCTCCCATTTTTGTCACTTTGGAGATGAACTCAAAATTAAGGGTGGTTTAGCCGATCTCCTACCTATACTTCCAATAGGCTTCAATTTTCTTTGTACTCCGATATTTCTTATGCAAGGCTACTCTAAGTCCCTTTTTCATGGTGAGGGTGGGATCATACATGTGCATAAATGGGTAGAATGATTCCCAGTTTGGAATTGGTATTTCACCGAGATCAAAAATATGTCGGGAGACTGTACTCGAGGGGACCGCCTTGCTTCAAAAATTCCCTTGACTTGTGTTTGCAGGAGTCTGGAACCTTGTTGTGAACTAGATTCACGGCCATTGTCCCGTCTGGGTCATATCTCCATGAGTCTTGAATTAAGGCAAACCCATAGGAAGACAACTTATGTGTTAGATTATGCACCTTGCCTTTCTCTTAAGTATAATGATTCCTCCCTTACTTAAGGGGAGATAAAAAAGTTCCTTCTTCTTTCAACCAAAGCCAAACTCAATATCCAAGAGTACGAGCTTCTGAAAATCTCGAGACCCACCACCCGTGTCATGAGTACCCTCAGAAGCATAAATTATTCATCTCTAAAAAGATGCGGTCAAATCATAGAATGTCCTCTTGCAAATAAATAATTACGAGGGTGAGTGGGGTATGCGAGGATGAATTTCATAGAGTCGATCATTGTATTGTTGATCCATTCAGGATCAATTTCAAGTAGGAGGGGATCCACAACAGAATTAATGAATTCATATATGTTTGATGAACAAGACAACATATGGTTCCAAGAAGACACTAGAATAATTTTTTTAGGATCAACCTCCACATCCCATAGAGTCAAAGTCATAAATTGACTAAAATACTAGGCATTCTGATAATGAATGATATGGAACAAATATGAGTAATACCTAAAAGTGGAGGTTACCAAGAACTGATCATGTTGTTCACAAATAGATTCCACAAGGACCTCGGTGAAGTCAAAGTGGTACGCCTACTCCTTCTTTACAAATCTCATTCTAAAAAGGCCACCATCTGCCAATCACGGACGTTCTTGTTTGAATCTTTCCTAAAAAAAAACATCAGCATTGAGCAGGCATCTTGAGAATTTTCCAATAGTAACTTCACGGGAATTAGGAATACCATGGCTCTTGAACAACCCGAATCTACCTACCTCAACTCCTTATTAAGGAATGAATCTTTGTTCTGGCATTGAGCCCAGACACTTTGGAGTTTGGCCATATCATAGAAATTGGCCGCTGGGTCATAGGTTAGAGCCAACATGTCCTTGATAGCTTGTGGTGTAATCACCACCGTTATGTTCCTTCCACGAATAGTGTTGGTGTTGGAGTCAAAAGAACTGCGCACGTCTATATGAGTATCGGGTATGGGTGCACGAGAGGCACCATATATTGGGTGAGTTTCGTGCTCCAGATTATTGAGCTGAAAGATTCATAATTTCCCAAGTTGAGAAATGTGGCATAGGTTGCCTCCCTCATATCTTTAGGCCTCTTGTTGAGGATAGGGTCGAAGATGTCGTCAATGAAGTTAGAAATCATAGTAGGGTCACTAGACTAAGATACCCCATCAAGGAATCTCAACTTTGGTTGAAGAGAGTGTGGGGGTATGGGTTGTCATGCATAAGACTTGATTGGTGGCATGGAGCTAGAAGTTTTCATGGCATTTTTGGAACTAGCAGAAGGCTCTGGTTCTTTCACTTCAGCAATTTATGACTGATTTGGAAGACTCGAGTTTGAAATTAAGTTGTTAGATGCTCTCAATATCTTAAATAAATTCCCTAATTTAGAGAGTAATGGCTCATGCATATATATAGTTACTTCACATAACGACCCCTATTTAATTTATTACCCTAAACACCAAACTCTATAATTTTTAAGAGATTCTGTATCAATTCTAAATATTTTTCTCTCAAGTGTCCTAGGAAGTTGTTGGATCATTAATTTTGGGGAAAATTAGGAAGGTACACTCCCTCCAAAATTTCAAAAAGAGGCAAGGGGGATCCGCAAGGGACATGTGTTCAAGACACTTACTAAAAGGGACAAAAAAAAATCCGAGAAGAACAAGGAAAAAAAAACTATACATATGATACAATATTTAACGAAGAGACTTACATGAAAGGCTTCAAGTGAATCTTGTTTACCGAGAATTGCCAAGGGGTCACCTTCCATGGTTTCAAGCTCAAACACATTGTTCTACTTGCATGCACTGATTTTGAAGGGTCCTGTCCATAGGGGTCAAACTTCCCATGATTTCTAGGTTTGGCGGCCCTTGCATCCCATTTCAAAACCATAACACCAACTTGGAATTCTGGTTCCAACATCTTTTGATTGAATCAAGTTTTCACCACTGTTGGCGGACTCGATCATGACTTCATGAGCGGCCTCTCACTTCTCTTAGAGCTCTAATAGCTCAACGAGTATCATTTGCATAACGTTGTTTTCCTCTATCTCGATTTGTTTCAATAGTTATAACACAGGGATTTATAGGAAATTGGCATCACAACACTTTTCCCATAGACTATCTCATATGGTAAGGCTTTTAGGATCTACTTGGGTGTGATCCAATCAGCCCATAAGGCTATTTTGATATGTTCATGCCATAGCCTCTTATGCTCATTCCCCATTATTTTAATGAGCCTAATCATGTTTTTGTTAGTAGACTCCACCAAACCATTTCCTTGTGGGTAATAGTTGGAGGACGTTTTCAGATAGATCCCATGCTTTACAACAAAATCAGATACCTTGGCTCCCAAAAAGGCCTTTGCATTATCAGATATAATAGTGCGGGGGAGTGGGTAGTGATATCATGTAGGAGTCCCAGGATTACATTCTTGGTGGCCTCTTTCAGTGGAACTACCTCCACCTATCGGGTGAAGTAATTGGTCGTGGTGGGGATCCATTTGTTCTGGTGCTAGAAGATGGGTTGACCATTCCGATGAAGTCTAAACCCCATTATGCAAATGGTTCCTCAATTAGGATGGGGTTAAGAGGAAATGTCACGTTCCTCTGAAAACCCGTATAAACTTGAAAAACCTTGCATCTATTTGTCTTAGCTTGACTGTTAGAGAACATGCTCGCCAAAAGTATCATGCTTGCATGATTTTTATGGCTGTGGTTTACGCTGAAAAATGGCCTCTTGAGCTCCCATGGTGCAACTCACATAAGACTCTTTTAGATTATTCATTCTCTAGGCACCTTAACAGGATTCCATTAAAGTTCCTTTTAAAAAGGAAATCATCAATCATGGTGAAATGGGATCCCTATTACCTATAGTACCTCCTCTTTTTAAAGGGAATATGGATTGGGTACTTCTATGTTTGCATGAAATGGATCCTATCTAAGACCCAGCTACCTGAGTACTTTATGGTTAGGAAGTTAAGCAGGATAAAGTTGATTATACCAAATATCTGAGAACTTTAAACAAATGTTAATAGACCCACAAGGCAAAAAGATGAATAGATTCAAATAGTAAAGTTGAACCTTCAACTAGAAAATTTGTGCATCTATGAAAGCTCAAAGACACGCGTCTTCACACATTCTTCAAGGTTTTAACACAAGAACTTGTGTTAAAGACTCACTTAAACTTTAGAAAACCCTTGCTATATCACACTCATGATACACTCATAAACTGACAAACAATCTGTATCACTGAAATGAAAGTAAAGTGAATTTAAATCACTTATTGCATTATGAAATGAAAGATCTCTTCATAATGTAATTGCAAATGCCACAATACTTTCCATGAGGAAAATATTTTGTGTGATTTCAAAGGATTTCTAATGTAATACTGCAACATGCACATAGATAACTATTTGAAAATATCTCAAGATGAAAATGGACATAACACAATTCATTGATCTACATGAATTACTCAAGGTTTCTCAAATTTTATCAACAAGGGAAAGTTTGTTTACAATCTAAAAGTTTTGTTAATGGCTATACATCTATAACCAACTTTACATGATCAATTTTGAAAGGCACACAAGAAATAACCAGTTTCTCAAAAAAAATTCCTAGAAAAATGGCTTCTCTCAGCTCTTCTCTCCTTTTTCCCTCTGACTAAATTTCATAAAGATTAACCCCCTCTTTACCATGGCCTCTTCATAATTTTATATCATTCGCTTTAATTCAAAGCTTTTCCCCCAAAAACAAGAATATTCCAAGGGATACTTTGTTTGTTACAAAATGTTCTAGAAAATGATATTTATGAGCTTCATCTTATACTGTCAGATGTATGAAACATGAGTCTTTTCGATGTATTTCACCTATGTCTAACTAGGACATATGGTCTTCACTTTTGGTAGGTTATCTGAAACATTTCCTTTTGATTTTGATTAAAAATCATTTCAGATTGATCACCGAGCGTCTCCACTCAGTCTTTGGTCATCATCTCGGATGAAGAAGAAGACCAATCTATTTCTGCTCGCCGCTCAAGGGCAACACTTTATTCATCTTGGGATAGCAGAGGAAGGTTTACAACTTGGATATCCACACGTTTGATGCATTGTGCCCCTCATTCTGAGTGGGAATTTCAAGTACCTCAGCCAATTCCTTCTCCTAGGGAAAACCCACCTTTCTCCAGGACATGGGAAGCAAGAACTAGTTCTAAGCCTCACATTTCATCCAATTGCTAGCAAGCAGTATCTGCCCCTCCTATCATTCTAAACACCCACTTGACTATGGCATTTTTGGGCTTCCCCTTTGTTTATCTATGCTGCGAGTTTCTGGAAGAGGCCACGACGGCTGAAATTGATCACCACCGTCTCTCTGAAGTCTTCCGATACTCGTCCCTCCTCGAAACTGAAGTGCTTATTTGTTCACTCGAGGCCCAAATCAGCTAAGTATAAAAAGGCCAGCGGATGCCTCCACGTGTCTCTTAATCGTAACTTCAAAAGGAAAATCTAGAGGTAGGTCTCTAAACGAGCGCAAGATCTCCACATGCCTAGGGTCCAAGAAAGTTGTACCAGCCGTTGAAAAGTCCAAGCATGGGAAGATCCAGTGGAAGCCTCCACATGTCTCTTCGGCCTAACTTTAAAATTAAAATCTAGAAGTAGGTCCCCAAATAAGCGCATGCTCTCCATGTGTCTAGGGTCCAAGAAAGTCACACTGGTCATTGAAAATTCCAAGCATAGGAAGAGCTAGTGGTATCCTCCACGTGTCTCTTTGGTGCAACTTCAAAGGTAAAATTAAGGGTGGGTCCCCAAATAAGCGTAGAGCTCTCCACGTGTTTAGGGTATGAGAAAGTTGCACCAGTTGGTGAAAAGTCCAAGAATGGGAAGAGCCAACGAAGCCTCCACATGTCTCTTCGGCACAAATTCAAAGGTAAAATTCAAGGGCAAGTCCCCAAACAAGCGCAGGCTCTCCACGTGTCTAGGGTCAGAAAGTTGCACCTCCACTTTTGATGCTGGCTCAACATGTGGCTTTACTTGGGCATCGGTGGGGTAGCAGATTAATTCTACAACTTTACTCCCTTTTCAAACAAATCCACACAAAGGAGACACAATCGTGGAACACTCCCAACTACAAAATTTTCATCATGGATAGAAAATTGTAAATAATACCAAGACTCAACGTGATCCACGACCCAAGGAAAAGACTAACAATGACACCTTAGTGAAGGAAAAAAATTATGCACATCCACACAGGAAGATAGAAATTACATCAAGCCAGGTGGACTGAAAATTTTTAAATGAAAAAGGGTGAGATTACAATTGAGCACCAACAGGCGATGGGAGTGGATTCAATCATTTTTAGATCAATAGAGATCCCTTCCTTTGAAATAATGTGTCCCAAGATTTTTCCTTGGGGTACTCCGAGAACACATTTCCTTGGGTTCATTGAGATCCCGAATTCTTGACATCTCTTGAACACAACTTCTAAGGCATCAAAATGATCCTCTGTTGTCTTTGTAAACACCATGAGATCATCAAGGTATATGAGAATTACCTTATTGATCAATTTTCCAAATGCGAGTCCATGGCTCTTTGAAAGGTAGCTCTAACGTTTGTGAGTCCAAATGGCATTTTTGTGTATGCGAAGGTTCCCCATTTTTTCATGAAAGTGGTCTTATGTTGGTCCCTTTTTGCAAGCCATATCTGATTATAACCTAAAACCATCTAGTAGAGAGAACCTTTCTGAGCCAACAACTATTTGTAATATTTGCTCCATGGAAGGTAAGGGGTAGTGATCCTTTAGGGATGCTCTATTTAGGTCTCTAAAATCTACACAGAGCCAAATTTCATCATTTTTCTTCCTTATCGGACTAAGTTAGAGACCCATGTTGTGTGCTTGATAGGAAATATTATGTGGGCCTCTAAGAGTTTTCTTAGTTCCTCAACCATAAGGGATTCTATTTTTGGGTTCATGAGAGTTTGTTTCGATGGCACGAGCTTAGTTCCTTCTTCAAGGTCGATGGTGTGTTGGATGATGTCCTTGTTGTAACCATGCAGGTCATCATACATCCAAGCCATCACCTTATCATACTTATGGCATAGATCCATGAGTCTTTCCCTTTCTCCTTAAGTAACTAACCTCTCGACTTTTAGCTTTCTCTTTAGTTACTTCCAGATTGACATAATCCTCCTTTATCGCTGCAAACTTCCTTTGATCTATACTAACATCGTTCAAATAAAAATGAATTTATAGGGTTATTAACCCTTTTGGAAGTTTTTTTATCCTTAACTGAATAATCTAGTCTCCATATGCTTCTTCGATCTTGGGTTGGAGTTGGTTCGCGAACTGGTCGGATTCTTTAGAGGAAGTGTATAATCTATTGGTCACTATTAAAAACTTGTCAATGATCGATGTTATTAGGTATAGAAGGGTGGATGATTAATTTTATGGTACTTTCATTCACTATCAAATCCTATAGTGGGTTGAATTATGACCCGATTAAGGCCATCCTATCGCCTCTATATTTTTGTCTCGAGGAATCACTTTGATATTAAAGGCTTCAAAATCTTCATGAGATCCCACACTCTATGTTGATGGGACCTCATTCTTGGATTTTTTTGGCGAAATTGTTCCTTACCCGTGTCACCACTAATTATGAGTCACCAAAGACTCTCAACTATTTGATGCCTTATTTTTGTATCGTGGCCAAGCAATGTACCAAGGCCTCATACTCTTATTTGTTATTGATACATGAGAACTAGAAGCGGAAATCCTAGAGTATCTTCTTTCCGCTTGGGATAAAAATAATATTCTAGCTCCTGAGGCATTTTTTCTTTTAACCCCATCAAAATGTAGGGTCCATATATGAGAATCTCTGATGGGATTCCCTTCTCTTTTATCCTTTCCTTTTACCACCTTTGGAATCATGGAGTCTTCGTCAAGATGACGTAAGTACCCAAACCAGTGGAATCAAAGTTCCCAAAGGGATCTCACCTGGGGAAGGTTGGCTAGATGACTACCACTTTGAAGATTATCCTCCTCCGTATATGATTCCTCTTCTCTGGTGATCATAGTGTGGGAAGCCTCAAAGCCTGAGACCACTGCTTGGTCCATTACATGTTCCTTAGTAAGGGGTTATGATAATACCTTCATCTTAGATCCATATTTCGTTCAAAGAATCAAATGGGACAAATAAAGAGACATATAACCTTCTATTTTATCTATAAAATCACAGGAGAGACATAGTCTAAAGACTAGTGGAACATTTATTACTGCTATGTCCTGTGAAAAAATTATGTTTAGGTAGGAATAGAGCTGCAACAGGAGTCCCTTGATAGATCCTATGGTTTGGACTGATTTTCCATCTAGTTGCATGAATCATCTCTCTAAGGTCTCATATATAATTCCCAAGGCATTTGCAATCTCTTTGGGCATGACTGTATTTCTTGCACCTAAGTCTATCATGGAATTATGTAACAATTTCTTACCTATGATAAGAGTCATAAAAAATGGGTTGGGATGTGGTTTACTTGCTTATCATTTTTGATTTAACAACACTAATTTTTTGGGGCTTGAATCACTTTTACCCATTCCTTCTATTTCTCGGAGGTGGTTGGGTTGTCTTTTGATTTAAGTGTTTCTTGAGCAACTCTTTTTGTCTGGAATGCCCAAAAGATCCCACAAGGATGTGTTAGCTAGCACTTTCTTAAGTTATTGAACCACATTAATTGGTTCGTGCGATGATATTTTGGATGATGACTGGTGTTTTATTTATTCAACCATGGGATGGAGAGTATTATGATTAAGGTGGTTTTCAGAGCTTCTTTTATGACCATTGGCGATGACACCATGATGGTTGGAGGTTCATTTTATGTCTTTTTATTCACACTCGGGATAGGAGTGTCTGCTTCTATCATCCTCTTTTTAAAGTGACTGTTGTAATTCAATTGAAAATGATTAGAAACAACTGCCTCATTTGTAAATACAAATTCCCCTCCTATCCAAGATAAAATTGTGTGTTCTCAGGGCGATCTCTTTTCCCTGTTCTAGGGACATCCCTCGAATATGTGTTACAAAGGCCGCATTTTGGACTCCCATGGAATGATAAGGTATTTATGCATTAACATCACAACCTTTCTTACTCTTTATTTGGTAACCTTTTCTTGCAAATTTCCTTGGGGATAGTCTCTTGGCATGTGGGATGTATTACAGGGGAAGCACCATGTGTTGGGATCTTCTGCCAAATTGTTTTTCCTAGGTACCATTTCTCTTCCACTATTGGGTGGGATAGTTTGGAGTGGTGTTAGCACTAGGATGAGCTGGTTAGATGAATGCACAAATGGTAGTCTCTGGGTATTCTGATGTTGAGAGGGATAGGGAGGCCTACCACCTTGATATCTTTGATAATTTTGTCTTGGGTAAGTGCTCGATTCCTTTTAAGATTTACTATCTCGTTAGAGAAGTTTCTAAGGATATTTTTGACTTCCTCCATTTCAGAAGAAGAGGATGATGACAATGTACTAGGAATTGGTGCTAGATGAGAGGATGGGTAATTATACAGGGATGTAGGGGCTTGAGTAGATCTCGGGACCTATACCTGTGGGATAAGATCTATTTTAGGGTACATTGGAAAAGGAGCTCTCGGGGAAGCTTACCGACATCTATTAGATTTTTCTCAGCTTGGATCACAATATCATATGCTTTTGGTAAAGAGTCCCCTCCTAATGATTGAATCATCATAGAAATATTCAAATTTAAATCTTTTAAGTAAAAAACAATAGCCATACCTTTAGGTGGGTGTGCTAGAGCAAGAATTCTTAGCCATGTCTTGTGAAACCTAGTGTTAAAATCAGTCATAAGCTCTTGCGGGCCCTTCTTGATGTTGATAAGTTATTGTAGGAGTGAGGATATATCCCCTTTCTCACTAAATCTTGCTACCAATACATTTCCCAGTTGGTCCCAAGTTCCGAGAGTATTAGACATTAACGATCAATACCAATCCAGAGCCTTACCCTTAAAGGAAGAAACTAGCAACCGTAAGGTGATGTTTGGTTCCCTAATATAATGTACTGCACATATTTCCACTACATCTTAGAGGTATTCCTCTAGAGTTTTAAATTCTTCTCCACTAAATTTAGGTAGCGCTTTTAGTGCATTAGCTGAAATAGGATTCCACACCGCTGGGGGTGTGGGTAGGATGAGAAAACTCCTTAATACCATGGAATGAACTTCCTCAAGGGTTGATCCTGGAGGTGTGCATTACAATAGGTCTGAGGGTTATAGTTGATTGTAAGAAGAGTCTACCTTGTGGAGGTGTTGAGAGAGTTCGGTTCGGAGGAGACATAGACCTCTGAATTTGTCTACCTCTTTTGTTGCATGGCAGAGATAACTGTAAGTATTAAAGCATGTATTCCTCCATTTTCCTCTCTCTTGTTCACATTCATCTTGTAAAATAGAGCATATCAACTTAGTACTACTAAAATCAGTAGATTTTTTTATGATGGATTCTTTAGATGTGTAGATGTTCATCTCCCATTGGGTGTGCTAGGAAAATTGTTGACGATTATCTTTGCAGATGAACCATCAGAGTCATTAGATACCTTAGGTTAGTGGGACGCGCACGCTAAGGTAACCTCCAGGTTTTAAAGAAGTTGGCTGTTCTCTATTGTGTTAGATGAGGTTAGAAGAAAACTTAAATGAAATGTAAAAACTAACTAAGGTGATACACCAAAATAGATCTTAAAATACACAGAGATAGATTCTGGGAAATTACTTAGAATAGTTCAAAGAGAATTTTATCATGATCTACTATTTTCAGAAGTATATTAGATTATCAAAGGCTGAGGAAGTATTAAATATAGAAATATGTAGATAATAGATACATAAAGAAAACCCAAGGGCATATAACACCTTATATCTTCAAACTTATCTAAAAACTACTAGCGGTGAAAGAAGAAAGAAACAAAATTTTAAAAGCTAAGATGTAGAGAATAATAACCTTTTATTCATAGAGAAAATCATACATAAGGCCGATACGACACAGATTACAAATTCTTTCTATGATAGAGTCTTACTAAGGCTAGCCAATACAATTACTGAGACTAAAATCTCTTTTCACGGCTCTAGTTTGTTTACTTTCCTAAATTTCCCTCCCTTTTCTCCTAGATCGAACATTCTGTTATAGCTCTTCTTGGCTTCGCTTCAATTTCTGAAACCAACCTTCCACCAACATTATTCAATTTTCTTCCATGATCTTTCATTTTTGGGTCAATATCTCGATTGCCTATTGATGATATTTCCAATTACCTTCGATTCATCTAACTTGTGCTCCTTCATCAATGATGATCCTTTTCTACCATGTGGAGGTTGTGCACTTGTTTGGGAACCCTTCCTCAAGATTTTCCTTCCAAACTATGCTTGAGAGACACATGGAGGGCTGCGCTTGATTTAGGGCCTTCCTCCTTTCTCTTTATTTGAAATTGTGCTTAGGCGACACATGGAGACCTTGTGAGTCTCCGCTATGTTTTTGAATTTTCAACCCACTGGGGAAACCTTATCGGTATTGGGACACATGGTTGATGTGGCAAAAGTTTGAGGACATCCTTTTTCTGATCCATTTTTGAGTGCACCAAAGGGATGCTTGGACACCTTTCGCATTCAACTTCATACTTAGTCGATTTTAGACCGAAGCGAACAAAAATAAACTAGGGTTGGGGAGACAAGACGATGGCCATTAGAAGAGTCTTGTGCAAAAACAAATCTACAAAAAAATGCCTTTTGGACTATTTGGGAGAATTTTGTTTAACCAAAATTAGGGTTTTCTATGATAAATTTGGCAAAGGGTTTAATTATAATTAAGTGACTAAGAGGGATTTAGAATGGTGGTTTTGCTAAGTTTAGGCTCTATAAGAAATTCCACAAAAATACAAGGGGGAGGGGGCTCTGCCCGTAGAACTCCTCTCGTTGAATGACTTAACAAGATACTAATTTCCGGTTGAGCACTTGTGTGCGTGGCCTATAAAATGAGAGATATTGTATTTATCATTCAAAAAGATTTATTTTTTTTCAAAAAAATTCCTTACTGTCTCATCGAGTTAGGTGGCGAGTTAGGGTTACACATATATCTTTGACCCAACCACTTATCTCCTTTTCACTTGTCTTTTTTAGTTTTTGATTTATCTCACTTCTTTGTCTTTTGCATGGGTTCATTTTATTTGAATCCACAACTAAGTGGAGGTAAGATCTCTCGGGAAGATGTAAGTCATGATGGATCCAAGTTGGATCGGAGATAGAGCTCATATATGTGAAGATCCAACTCGGTGTTGGAGAATATTTTTCTTGGAAGAGGCTCGATAATGGGATTGTTTTGGTTTAATTTAGTGTCACTCACTCTTGTTTAGATATTGGATTTATAAGACATGGCTTGACCGCTTGGTTCTCCAACTTAGTTTGTAGGGTTGGTGTGGCTTTATTAGGTGTTTTGTAGAGCTTGGCTTGATGGTGTTGGCTTACCCAAGATGTGGCTTAACCACTTTACCCCTTAGCTTGATGTCACCGATCCCTTTAAAAACTTGGCCTTGGCTTGATAGGAGTTTGACGTGGTCCTCTCAAAGTAGAGTTCTCCCAAATCTTGGAGGAGCTCACCCACAAATTGGCCTTGGAGATAACTAGCTAAGAATGCAACTATGAAAATCCCTTTAATGTCTCTAAATTTAGATGTCTAACCAAATTTGGATGCTATCACAAATATTGGTGATAAAACCCCTGATGGGGAAATTTTTTTCCTCAATTTTTTTCTTGATTATTGTTGAACATTTCCTAGTGTAGGAGGAAGTGCCTTGGTGTCTCCTCCTTTCCCAAAGGTGCATAACATAATTGGTTTTTGTTGCAATTTTCCTGCAATATCTCTTGTCGAGTTCTTAAGGGGTAGAGATGCAAGAGATTGGGCTACGAAGTCACATGAGGTAGCTTTGGCTCTCCTTTTGTTGTAAAATATTCTCTAATTCTCATCAACACTACTGCAATCTTACTACTCTCCTTAGCTTCCCGTGCAGGATCTTGTACTTATGATACCAAATGTGAATGAAGAATAGGGAGGAATCTTGATAAATATTATTGATATTAATAATCAAGAGTCTAGGGCATTCCATATGCTGCAATATGTATATATATATTGGACAACATATATTACAAAAACATTGTTATATGGGTGATAATACCCAAAAAACATATAAATGTGAATAAAAACAAATATAATGGTTATAATAATTTAACCATATAACTAAATAATAACCACTTAATTACCTAAGTAACATTCTAGTTACCTATGATAAGTATGGTAAATATAAAACATACTTACAATGAAAAGTTACCACTAAACTAAATTTTACCTAGAACAATGTCCTTCTTTACTTTATCAACCATCATGACCAAGATTTATTATATTTTGGTTTTGTGGGTAGAGTGAGAAAAAAGGTATATTGAAATTTCAAAAGGGTCGGGTTTCATTTAAAAGCAAAAAAATTAGATCTTGTTTAAAAGGTTGGTAATACATGTTGAACCCATGACCCTAAGATTTCAAGTCTTGGGGCTCACTAATGACCCATTTTCTCGCTCGTGATGTGATTTTCATGGGGTTGTTTGTCTTAAGCATTGTTGTTAGTATTGACCCAAAAATGAAGTCGGGATACAAACAAGTTTTATCATGGGTCAATAAGGGGACCTAAACTTGAGACCACTGAAGTTAATAACCTAACAACATTTTTGTTATACCATAAGCATAAATGAAAATAATGAAATAAAATACAAATATTTGAAGTTTAAGAGTGATAAACCTCGAAATTGATGTTGATATAATGAGTTTTCTCCTAAAATTCTATGTTTCCTTTATTGTTTATCTTCTCTCTATTATTTAAATTTATTCCCAATAAAAATATAAGCAAGAAGCCAACCAATTTGTTCAACATAAAACACTCCTAATAAAGCTCAAGGAAGAAACAAACTTTTTATCTTATTAGTAGATTCAATATTTGAGCTCATTTATCCTAGCCTAAATATCCCTAAGACAATATTGTCCCATCCTTTTTCTCTATCATGGTTCACTTCCCTATCTCCCTTTTTATTTTTCCTTAAACTATCTTCTTTTCTCTAATTTACACTTTATATACACTTTGAAAGTCCTCCTTTATCTACTTAAATGAATTCCTTTTCCAAATAGATGTCCACCCCCTCTAGAGTGTTCCCACCATGTTTAAATAGATAGAATATATAATTCTAACATAAATCCTATATTTTCATTCTTATTTTTCTCCATTTTATTTTTGGATCTCTCCTCCAAAAATAAAACTAGTCTCCTTTTATAAAAATTCCACTCCTACGTGAATACTCAACATGTAAATCCATTTCAACTAAAGATATTATCTCCCTCATATGTAGGCAGGCTATGGGAAGTTCTACAAGAAGTTCATATAGAAATAAGAGTCGATGTTATAGATGATAAATATTTGTAATTTTCACTTTGGCAATCCTTGATTTGACTATGTACTCTTGTTATGATAAATAATTATCCATTACCATTTAATACTTTCTAAGGGCCATTGTTTAGATTTTTAATCCTTACACACTAACATGTCGACACATTCTAAGAATACAATGTGTAAAACCAATAGAAAAACATCAGTTAATAGGTCCTAAACCTTAATTTGCATTTTTTTACTCTGGCCAAGGCAATACAATTTTATTAGAAATTTATATCTAGTCCTAACCCATATGTACGGTCTTGGACCGAACTCTTCTTTCAAATCAATACCTTTCGTTGTGTCGTATACTTCATCTAGATCAACCTTTCTTAGATAAATCATCTACGAAACCATATATAAGAAAGAAAATAGTTCCTCATTTTCTAAATTGAGATTCATAAGGAAATTCACTAGAGAAATCACTTCACACACTTGAAAAAAGGAATCCCAATATCACTAAATATTGTACTATCACATTTGAAGCCATTAGAGAAACACCCATGTCATTCTTAAGGCCAAAACCAAGTCAAGGAAGCCATATCTCTTATCCACAAGAACTCAAATATCCTCTCTCCAAGTGATTTAGAAAGGGCCATGTCAAGAAAAGTATGGTCAAATAAATTTCTAAATCGATTGATCTATCTGGATATCACATGCTAGGGTGGAGAATGATATGTGGTTTGAGGCATCTTTAGAGTAGTGCAAACATCGGTGATGCATAAGGGTGCCAAAAACCTTCTAATATTTGTTTTACAATACTATTCATCCATGGATAGGGTTTGAGGTGACTTCTAGCCCATTTAGAGAACCTCATCGCATGTGCAACAACTAGGATTTGCTAGCAATAAACAAATCCTAGAGGGTGTGCATCATATAAAATAATAAAAGAAGAAGAAAATTAGGTCCAAGATTGTACAAAAGGGGATAAACCGTATAGTACAATCCCGACTCAATGGTATGGTCTTGACCTATGGTGGTTTATTATTACAATATCAATTTTGAGGTACTTCTAGGTTAAAATCATGGTAAATTTTAAGGGTCCCTAAAAACAAACTATAGAAACTATTCGGAAATTTTTTAAAAAGCACATTTTAAAGTATGGTGAATCAAAAAAGTATTTATTTCATGGGGATGGTAAATATTTTGTAAAATTTATTGAAAGGTTTCATGGCTACAATGTGAGTAGAATTCTGCATCTTGCTCGACTAGTGGCATGCATAATGCCAGTCTGCGCTACCATCATGCAAAATGCTACCAGATGGTAGCATGCAAATTGCTATCGACTAATAGCATACATACTACTTTCGACTGATAACATACATAATACTACCCAAAGATGGTAGAATTTTTACATCTTGTCATCGATAACATACAAAATTCTATCAAATGGTAGCTATTTTACATACTTTGTTGACCGATAGCATATAAAATGCTACCATTCGGTAGCATCAAAAAATGCAACTAACAAACCTAGAATGTAGAATTCTACCAGTTGGTAGCATTCATAATGCTACTCGCATACCTAGCATCCATAATGCTACTATTTGGTAGGATTCATAATGCTAACCATATACCTAGTTGTTAGGAAATATAATATTTACATTGGATAAATTAATTGAGTTGTAATAGCAACTCATATTAGGAGTTGTTTATAATATTATTGTTTAGAGTGTGCATTGTTATTTGAGTAACAATAACACTATTATAGGAGTATGTTGAGAGTTGTATTAACAACTCATCAATAATAGCTAGAGAAGTTAGAGGAGGTTTCCTAGATAATAGGAAAATGTACTCCTATATATATTTGTAATATCCCGGATGATTTAATGAGATAGTGGGAATAATATTAGAGAAGCTTACTGTGCTGAATAGAAGAGATATTGTTTTGTGTACAATTTGTTGCTGTACATTTCTGTAAATCTGATCCAGGTCCATTACTAGCATGAAAAATGTTACTAGTTGGTAGAATTCATAATTCTACCCACATACCTAACATGCAAAATGCTACCAGGTTGGTAACATTAAAAATACTACCAACTGATATCATTCTTTATGTTTTGCTCTAGTAGCATTCTGCATACTACCAATTTAGTAGCATTACTCAGTATGCTACCACCGATAACTTGAGAGATAATTATACAAAATGGTAGTAGGGAGAATGCTCACTTGGTGATAACATTATCCATGATACTACTTGACAACATACAAAATGCTACCATATGGTAGCATGTAAAATTATATTGACCAAGAGCATAAAAATACTACTCGATGATAACATGTCAAATACTATTGACCAATAACATACAAAATTCTTGAGATGGTAACATTTTACATGTTACCATGCATGTAGCATGTAGAATGTTACTAGTCGAAGCATGCATAATGTTTCCAGTTAGTAGCATTTTGTATGCTCTCGGTCGATATCATGGAGAATGCTACATGCCAAAGAGTAGCATTCTCCATCCTACTATCTGTAACACTCTCCCAAATTTCATATATATAAACATCAACTCTATTCATTTTCATATTACACAATCACTTAGCCAAAATAAAAGAGCCTACGATTGGGCATGCAATACATAGCATATCCATTGGGAATTCCATACCCAAAGGGTGTGAATCTCAAGTGAATTTGACAAGATAAATATTGAAATTGGGTGAAATACCACATCAAACACAATGGGTGTGGCATAACACAATGGACATGGATAGTTTCGAGATCCTAGATGAATTTGATGGAAGAGATACCCCTCATTTGTGGAAACTAAGCTATAGGTTACCACATAAAAATTTACAAAATCGATAAAAAAAGGTAGGGAAATTTTTAACATAAAATCCCCATGAGACATGATAAAGTGTTGAAACCATGTAAAATACCACATCCAGCATCCATTGGGCATGGCATACCCAATGGGAACAAATCCAGTGAATTTAAAAGGATAAGATGTTGAAATTGGATTAAAATTATGTAACATACCAAATTCAACATAGAATGGTTAGCGTAACACAATGGACAATAACGAGTTTAAGTCCCATATGAATTTCATGGAGGAGATACTCCACATTTAAGGTTACCCATAAGAATTCACCAAATTAGAAAAATATGGATTGGTTGGATTTTAACCTATCATAGGTCAACTAACACAAAAGGAGGGGAGACGGGGCATGTTGCGGGACCATACCATTCACACAAATTGTATAATAATTTTAAACAAACCAAAGGCACCTAGCCTATAAATAAGATAAGATCCATATTCTTATAAAAGTTTTAAATGGGAGGATAAAAATGTACAATACTTACCAGTCATAGTCATTTTTATCTCCATTTGAATTTAGGAAGTCATCATACCTTGTTTTCCTAACAGTGATTTAGACATTTTCTAAACTAGCGAGCTGCCGGGCTTAGTCAACATTGTAAATATGAAAAAATATTTTTCTTTAGAATGCATAGAAAAACATTCCATGTTTAGATTCAAATACGGTATGACCATCAAACAAAACCTGCAAATGTCGTTTATATGTAAAATCAAATTAAATAGGTGGGTATATACATACCATGTTGAGACGATTCCAAGAGGTGATCAAACTTGAAATGCTCCTTACATTTTAATTTGAAGGGATAGGTTAAGCTTGACCTTTCATAAGTGGTAGATTAAACAATACATTTCCTTGAATTGAAAAAAATAATAATTACCTTTCAATATATATTTGATTATTTTATATAAAATAAATATGAAAAAGTCAAAATTATTAAATATTGAAAAATCAACTAAAAATATTGATAGGTAGTTAAATCAATTAATCAAGATTCAAAAAATAATTACATGTTCAACTTGCATCACTCAAAGGAAGAGGTATGTGATATTTCATTATTTTCCATTCCTCATATACCTCATTCCAATCTACTATATCCAACTTTTGAGGTGCAGAAAGAGATAAAAACATTAATGTGTCTAATGTATCCAAACAAAGTTTAGACCTCTCAATAGTTTGAATGTGATTTAACTTAGAAAATAATTTTCACATGATGATGTACTTGTTAGAACTATTTTCCATAGTTTCATTAAATTACGAAATCAATATTTCCATATTTCATCTTCACCACATTAATCTCATGCCTTGAACAAAGTCTTATTTATATGCACTTTATGTAGATTCACAACAAAACTTATATTTTATTTCTCATATATTTTGTAGTCTTAAAAATAAAAACATACTTTGGCATTCGAGTGTCAATTTTTGGTATAACAAATATAAGATTCCAAAAAGAAACAAACTCTTTGTTATTTGTGAATAAGATTTGTTAGACAATTTAGAGTGATCAAAGAAATTGTAATTTTCTAAAGCCTATTAAGGTTGTAATAATAATCACAAGATATTTATTACATACAAAACAAATGTAAAACATATGAATTTTTCAGACCTCAAAAAACTAAATGTGGTTTAATATTACATACCTTAATCTATCTCAAATACAAGAGTAATTTAGAGCATGGAGTCCATAATTAATCAAGTTATCCATTGATTACATAGTACTGAAATTGTTGACATAGAGGCACTAAAATTACCATTATTATCTTAACAACAATCTAAATAAATTTTTATAGAAACAACTAATATTTAAGAACCCAATTTCCAAAATAAAATAAGGGCATTGAGAATAAAATCCCCAAATTGATTTAGTGGCTAGAAAAAGCTAAAAAACTAATATTGCTATTATGAAAATAGAAACACTCAACTAATTGCTTATTTAATCGCCATTCATCTTCTCCTTAGCTTTTGTGCATGATTAAATTGACCCTTCCAAATCGACCACCCGAGACCTACCCTCTCTAAAATCTTACCAATATCTAACTAAGTGCTATATGGCCATAAAATATGAATAGAGGAAAGAATATTTAAAGACCAATAAAAAGCCTTTACCTTTCCAAACTTCAACGTGTCTAACTATGGGTGATCCACGTGGCGCGAGATGGTGTAATGTCGAGATTAGGTCATGCAAAAATTATTTTTCTACCTTATCTCTATTAGGATAATTAATTATGCATTTTATAATTAATTATTGTTATTAATTAATTATTATTGTTATATGGTTTTTAAACCATATTTGTCTTATTCCATAGTCGTAGGATTATTTGTTGCATAGTTGCAACTTATCATTTGTTTGTATTAAATTAATTGTTGCTTCCCAGATGTATTTTGGAAGTGTTGTAATTTCAATTGTACTTGTGCAACCTTTCTTTTGTCTACACATGATTGTATCAATACCTATAAGTATTGCAGTCCATCCATTGTAACTGGTTGATTTTACATTAATAAAATTAACATGCTACCATCCTACTTTACAAACTACATTTGGTACCAGAATGAATTGAAGCTCCTGGCAAGGTTGGAGAAGGTTGCAAAGGAAGGAGAATTCGTGAAGAATAAATCTACTTCAACGGAGAGCCAATGTTGCCTCTGCACTTCCCGAGACCTCCTATGAGACCCAAAACCTTCATGTAATTTCCGGGTATACGTAAAGCAATTTTTGTTTGTCTTGGTGCCCTCTACACTAGCCACATTTGCTCCCTAGAAACTAATCATTTTTAGAATATTAATTTTTTTACCCATTAGTGGTTTTCCCTCTAAATTTAGAAGTGCGAGATATAGTTACGGAGTAACTCTGCACTACATTGCAAGTTTGATAGACTTTTGGGTAACAAATCTTTTAATAGATCTCTCTCGAACAATCTCACACTAAGCTATTCAAGCTATTTTTATAGTCCAAGTTGTGTGATAAAAGCTGAGTTGGTTGCATTGATAAATCCAAGAGATGAATATTGTATTTCTTTATTGATTTTTGCATCGTGTCATTGTAAACAATGACCCCACCGCATTGATTTCCCTCTACATCCATTCTAGTTGGACCGTGAAGAAAACAATGAACCTGTCCTCATTCTCCTATGTGATTCCACAACAAACTATGAAGGATCACTCCACTCGGACCTGCGGTGACGCCATAGCCGTGTAAACCTCCACGTACACTGCACAAGCAACCAATGTGAGGATATCAAATAGAGTGAAGCTCCACAAACCTGAAAGCATCCACGACGACCTGCATTTAAAAACAACAAAGCATCAATAAAATCAAAGGAAAATAAAAAAGCAAATTGAACAATAAAAAAACCTACGGTGAACAGAGATCAATGGAAGGCGGTTAGAAAAATAATACAAAGGTGTTTCAAAATTAAATAATGAGATAAGAGCTTAGATCCGATTTCTCAAGAGGAAAACCCTAATCCACACAACTTGCAGCCACATGGATAGTCCCCTCCAAGTAATCTCAGACATGTGGATTACACAGTTGGTGCCACATCATTCTTCAAATAGGTCAGTCATGTATTGTTTAGTTATATACACTTTGCTTCAAATTCTTACTTAAGCGCATCAAATGCCAATATGGTTAAAGGAAAAGCCTTGGGTGTGTGAGGTACATGGTTCAACCCCCACCCCCGATTTGATTTTCAAACAATTTTGAAAGTTGGAGGTGAATTTGGAAAATCGCCAAACTTGGAGGTGGATTTGGTGGAAAAACCATCACTAAACCGTTTAGTCATAACTAAACAACCTACCAAATTTTAGCGAGAAAAACCCTAATTTAGGGTAATTTTTTTCTCCTAATAGGCTTGTTTTTTCATTTTAGGAATTTTTTGCAAAAGGAGGCCTATCCAGAAATTGCATTTTCAGCTATATTTTTGCAATTTTTTGGCGTAGTGGGTCATTTTTGGACCATGATTTCCATTAGACCAAAACCCATAGGTATTAGTCTCCACTACAATCACGAGTTAGGATCTACGAGAGGCGGTTAGTCCATGTCACAAAACTCATGGGGAGCATTGGACACACATGCCAACAATCTCCCCCTCAGTGTTACCCTGAGTGAGTTTCGAACTCAATACCTTTCACTTTGATACCATTTGTTGGACCACGATTGTCGTTAGACCAAAACCCATAGGTATTAGTCTTCACTACAATCACCAGAGTTAGGATCTACGAGAGGTGGTTAGTCCATGTCATGAAACTCACGGGAGTGTTGGACACACATGCCAACAATTTTTGGATTCAAAGGCCACTAGGGCTGGAAAAATAAAAAAATTTACCTATCATTCAATTTTCTCTAAATTTTTGAATGTAATTGCATGCTTCATTATATTGTACTAATTTGTAGGTTGCCATAGTCAACTACAAATATTGTAACTACTTAGAAATTGGTAGAAAGTTGTAATAAAAATAGTAAAAAAATTGGTTCTAAAACACTCATGAGATCCTATATCTCATTCGCAGTGTTCGGTATATACAGTACCTCTGGAAAGTGCTTACGGGTAAAGCCGTTGCGACTACTAATGCACTTATCACCTAATATAGCTACAACAACGTCATCTAGGCATTAACCCTTTAAATCGATGGGGAGTAATAAGGTCACAATGCACACACTATGATCCATCCCATCCATCTGTGAACGATTACATGACATAAATCTAGACTAAGAAATTATCCAAGTATATAGCGAAGTTACGTGCGCGTATGAGGATGTTTCTTTGAGTCGGTGTTAATAATCACATAGACCCCTTTCGCTCTTGCCTTGGTACCACGTAGTGAATTCTTTCATGTACGTTAACGCCTCTTTCACGTACCTCCAGGTATATAGAAAGGGCAAGATTCTTCCATGTACCACCAGGTATATCGAAAGGGTGCGTATATAGAAAGGTTCGGTTAATCGATGATGGTATATAGATTGGGAGACCTTATACTGGAGTGATGAGATCCCAATCCTCGCCAATATTTTCTACAAAATGGGCACCAATGCCCCCAAATTTTCTTTCAAATTCATGACTACTCGGAGGAAACAACTATGCTACATGGAATACTAAAATTAAGACAAAACTTGAGTTTGAAGAGATCTGGCCTATTATGATTGGTACTATGACCGGATCGATTCTTGATACAACACAACAATGAAAATTTGATAGAGTAGATCGAAAAGCCAAACTCGTCATCTTGTTTGGAGTGTCGATGATGTGCAACCCCACCTTCGTGATGCCACAACATACAAATAAGTGTGGGATAAGTTGAGCATAGTGTACGAATCCAAAAACAAGAATTTCATTTTGAATTTGCAGAGTCGATTACACACACTGAAGATAAAAAAAATGATAAAATCGAAGCTTTCTTAAGAAGAGTTACAGAATTGAGGGATTCACTTCTAGCTCTAGGAGAAGCAGTCAAAGATGATGCTCTCATTCCCATTCAACTGAGAGCACTCCCTTCTTCATACCGTATTTTTGTAACAATACTAAAATTGTCGAATACGACATTTAGTTTTGACAAATTGGTAAACCTATTGCAACAAGAGGAAACAATGCACAATTAGGATGATGAAGAG
Organism: Taxus wallichiana var. yunnanensis; assembly: GCA_018340775.1. Lineage (NCBI taxonomy): Eukaryota > Viridiplantae > Streptophyta > Pinopsida > Cupressales > Taxaceae > Taxus > Taxus wallichiana. Next base: position 919,845,262 of record CM031237.1, read on the forward strand.
GAGAATGCACTTTATTCACATAAAAAATGGAAAGGAAAACCTAATTCCTATAAAAAGTCCCAACATCGAGAATCAGTTATCACGGGGACAAACAACAGAAGAAGCAATGTCCAATTTTTAAAAGAGGACATGACTTAAAGATTGTTGGTATAATACTTACAAGAAAGGTTCATCAAGGAAATATGGACCTTCACAACAATCTCATAACGAACATTCTAACTACAAACAAGGGAATAAAAAGATGAACTGAAAAAGGACCCCATCAAAGAAGGAAATATTGCTGAGAAAGAAGAACATTCAGATAATGAAGACTTCTTGTACACTACTCAATCAAGTGAACCATCCACATCATCTAGTGATGTCTGGTATGTTGATTCAGGAGCCACTCGACACATGCCTAGCCACAAAACTGGTTTACTTGAATGAGGACACACCATAAAAAATCATGTTTTATTGGGAGATGATTCTTCATATACGATTCGAGGGATTAGGAACATCTCTATACCCCTTGGTTCATGTACCTTTCAACTATTTGATGTCTTATATGTCCCTGGGTTGACAAAGAATCCACTTTTTGTTAGTAAACTCCTAGATAACAACCTAAAAATTGATTTTGATATTCATTTCGAAATAAAATGTGTTTGATTCGAGATAAATCATGAGGCTTGAAAATAGTTGCAAAAGCCTCCAATGTGGGATGCATGTTCCAACTTGATTTTTTTCATAGAGATGATCAAGCACTTGTGGCTAAGAAATCTACCTCAACATAGTTGTGGCATCAGAGACTTGGTCATGTTAGTTTCAAGTATCTCGAGACACTTTACCGACGTAATATGGTACATGGGCTACCATCTCTTCAGAAGGATACAGACAAGTGTCCTCACTGCCTAATAGGAAAAAAACATAGAGCTTCATTCTAGAAGAGTACATTTTAAGCTCATGGAAAACTTGACCTAGTTCATACCGATCTTTATGGTCCAATGCAACCAAGTCATTCTGGGTTCCAGTACTTCATGCTTTGTGTTGATGACTATTTACGGAAAATGTGGATTTTTTTGTCTTTACAAGAAAAGTGAAGCTTTTGAAACATTCAAGAGGTTCAAAGTAGCAGTTGAGAACATAATTGGTCATCAAATATGAACTCTCCACTTAGATTGAGGTGGGGAATTCACCAGTAATGAGTTCAAAGACTACTTAGAAACTCACGGGGTTTCGTTGAAAAATGCCTCCTCTCCGCACACACCGAACACAATGGTGTTGTTGAGAGATGAAATCATACTATCATGGAAATGGTGCGATGCATGATTGATGATTCTGTACTTGTAAAGACATTCTAGGCATAAGCAACAAAGACAATAGTGTATTTTTTGAACATAGTGCCCATAGTTTCTCTTGAAAGAGTAACACCACAAGAAGCATGGTCAAAGCAGAAACCATCTATTGCACACCTTAGAGTATTCGGGTGCAAATCAAGTATGCATATACACAAGAAAAATTGAAAAAAATTGGACATGAAATCACTGAAAATCATCTTCATTGGGTATAATGAAGACACTCTTGGGTACAGATTGATGGATCTAAAGACCAAAAAGGTCTACACTAGTAGAGATGAGTTTTTTTGAGAGAAAGGAAGCAAAGTATCCTCCTCCTCCAAACTCACCTGATGTAGATTCTTCACCAGTTGTAAAAATTGAAGCTAATGTTCCCAAAGATGATGACAATGATGATGGGGATGATGGTGTTGATATGATAGAACCAAAACCCATGGGAATAGTTCAGAGTATGCCCAAGTGGTGTACTAACACATTACGAGATGTAAAAATGTATGCTCCAACGGATACATCCAGGACTCGTAGTAAAGAAAATGAAGAAGTTAACTTTTATTTGATGAGTAGAGTTATTGAATTTGATGAGCCCTGTACATTCCAAGAATCCCTACAGTCAAAAGCTTGGAAAGATGCCATGGACTCTAAATATCAATCAATAATGAAAAATAACACTTGACAGCTTGTCGATCTTCCACCAGGGAAGAAACCCATTGGATGCAGATGGATATTCACAACAAAGTACAAAGAAGATGGGACAATGGATAAGTACAAAGCAAGACTTGTAGCAAAGGGGTATGCAAAAAATAAGGCATTGACTATGAGGAGACATTTTCTCCCACAACTAAGATAAAAATGATAAGGATGATCTTTTCTCTAGCTACATAGTTTGGTTGGAAAATCCATCAGATGGACGTAAAAATTGCCTTCCCCGAATGGAGATTTACAAGATGAAGTCTACATGACTCAACCTGAGGGATATGTAGTACTTGGTCAAGAAGCAAAGGTATGCAAACTCGGAAATCTCTGTATGGCCTTAAATAGGCACCCCAGGCATGGTACATCAAGATTGATGAGCATATCATATGACATGGATTTGTTAGAAATCCATATGACCCCAATCTTTACCTCAAAAATAAAGGAGGGGAGATTGTAATTATTGTTGTCTATGTCAACGATCTAGTCATCACTGAAGTTTAGTGAGGATGATTGATGCAATGAAGAAAGATCTTAATCGATCATTTGACATGACTGATCTCGGGTTGATGCATTACTTGTCTTGGATTGGAAGTATGACGAAAGAGAATCACATTTTTGTTTCTCAGATGAAATATACCAAGACAACACTCAAGAAATTTAGGATGATGGATTGCACACCAATTTCCACACCTATGGAGAATAGATTGTAGTTATCTCATTCAGATCCATCTCTTGAGGTAAGTGCCACTCTCTATTAGCAATTGATTGGGATTCTCATTTACCTGACCTACACTAGATCATATATCAACTTTACAATGAGCTATCTATCCAGGTTCATGCAAGAACCCAAAGTGTGTCATTGGAAAGTAGCAAGGTGCATCTTGAGATATCTCAAAGGATCAATGGATCTTGGTCTAGAATACAAGAAGAATGACAACTTATTCTTGTTAGGATATTCATATTCAAATCATGCAGGAAATATTGATGATAGAAAATCCACTTCAGGATTTTTATTTTTATGGGATCTAGACTAATATCATGGGGAAGTAAGAAACAACACTTTGTTTATCGATATTACATAGAAGTTGAGTATCATTCTCGCAGAGGAGATTTATGTGAAGCGATTTGGCTACATCACATACTAGAAGGACTTGGAATACCATAAGACAAACCGACCACCATGTATGTTGAAAATGAAGGTGTTCTCAAACTTGTTCGCAATCTAGTGTTTCATGAAATAACAAAGCACATTGAGGTACGGTTCATTTCATATGCGAGCATGTGTTGAAGCACAACATCCAACTTCAATTTTGTCCAACAACTGAACAACGAGCAAATATCTTCACGAATTCACTTGCATGTGACAAGTTTGAGTTGTTCAAAGAATTCCTCTCCTCATCCCTTGAGACAATGCACAATTAAGGGGGGGAATGTTAGGATAATTAATTATGCATTTTATAATTAATTATTTTTATTAATTAATTATTATTGTTATATGGTTTTTAAACCATATTTGTCTTATTCCATAGTCGTAGGATTATTTGTTGCATAGTTGTAACTTATCATTTGTTTGTATTAAATTAATTGTTGCTTCCTGGATGTATTTTGGAAGCTGTTGTAATTTCAGTTGTACCTGTGTAACCTTTCTTTTGTCTACACATGACTGTACAATACCTATAAGTATTGTAGTCCATCCATTGTAACCTGGTTGATTTCACATTAATAAAATTAACAGGCTACCGTCCCTATTTTGTGAAACTACAATCTCCTCATTATTTTATTTTTATTGAATTTGGTTTGGGTCAATGTTTTTTAATTATCCCCATCATTTTTTCATTTCTCGTTACTACCCACTATATTTCCTTTCGTAGGTTTCTTGTTATAGGGTTAGTATGGTGCTTTGGACATCTTTGTTTTTTTACCGATGTTTTGATTGTTGATGCCTCAACTATTTTGTGTGTAGGGTCGCAGGAGTGCTTTGACACCTTTTGTTTTTTATTCACTATTGTTTTTACTGCAAGTTCAACGTGGGAAGCATGAGGAGTTGGGATGACACTTGGAGTGGGGCATATGTTGAAGGTCACTTGGTGCAAAGGTCTGCCTACACAACCCACTCACAACACATTGCAAATCTAATCACCCAACAATGTTTTGTTGGTAGTATATCTTTGGTGACTCGGTTGGAGGGAATTTTTTTATTTTTCTCGACCTACGGATCCAGCTCGCCATTTACGTTGAGAAAGATTCGATTCAAATTTTCTAGTGTTTTGGAATGAGAAATTTCCTCCTTAGATGCACAACTCATTGAAATGCAAAATTGTGTTGCACATTTTGAAACTCACCCAAATCAGGATATAGGATCTCACCAATCTACCAAGGATCGGGCTTGCTATTTGGAAAAGCAACACGACCCATAATGTTTTAACAACTAGCTTCAACTCTAATGTAAAACTTGATCTCGGCTCACTTGTAGTGAACAACTCACCCAATGGCTCGATCAACTCGGTGAAGAGTTCTATGATCTTGGAAGGGTTAGTGTTGGATGTATGATCAACAATGCTAAACTCATCCTTGGCTCTATATGATCTCGATTAGGATATTTTTTTGTAACCTGATCAATGTAACTTTCTAGCTTGGCCTAGTTACCACCGTGCGAGCTCAATATGAACTTATATCTGATCTACCTTACAGAGATAAATACAAACCCACAAATAACTTTGCAAACTCACCCAATGCTTACATGACCTCCAACTTTATCACAAATTAGTGGGGGTTATTCTATTGTTATTTTATTATTCTCGGATGTTACCGTATGTCATTAGATTGGGGCAATATGCTATTTCTACATATTTTCCATAGTTATATGATTTGATTCACTTCTCATGGATGTTGTTATGTTGTTTAATGTCTATAAACATAACAAATTCTTCATTTGTTGAATAATGAAGGGTTTCCAAATATTTCATTCTTAACATCATATCATATCTCTATAGACAACTAACTAAGTTAAAGGAACAATATTTAATTACTTTAGCATTACAACTTTGTAAATGATGAATTAACCTAAGTTTATTCCTAACATGGTCTTCACTATGACTAGATTCTTAATGCTCCTAACCTAATATTGTGCTTAAATACACACTCTTCAAGGATTTGAAACAATTTATCTAAGATTCTTCAACTTAGTTTTACGCTCACATACCTTCATCAATATTGAAACACGAGAAATATAACATTTTAAGGCTCCTTATCCATAAGATCACATATACACGCTTCTAGCCCTACCAAACAAGTAATTTCATGCTAAATTTTCACATACTTAGTGTCTCAAGGAACCAAGACACTTTCTAAGTACCCATTAGTCTCATTTAATAGTCATATCAACCTTGCACTTGATTTAGTAAGGGAAACATCACAATTCTTGAAATGCTTGTCTCTAGTTTGGTCTTTTAAACCCTCAATAAGAACTCGCCAAGAAAATAAGAAGCCATACAATTCCAAATATTTCAAAACCACAAAAATATCTTATATAATCATGGCAAGGTGATATGTTTCAAATTTTAAGAAGTTTCATCCATATAAACACAAGTTACACTCTCTTTTGCAATTTTACCCTAGACTAGGGCTTTGAGAGCTTGAGAGGGTAATTTACTCATAACTTGCACAAAATTGTGATTCAAACCCTAAACTAACTTTCTTATCTCTTTCCCAACCTAATGCATATTTCATCTTTAGATAATTACTCTTTAAACTGTACATATTATTCCCAATAACATTTGTATTGACTTTTCACCAAGAAACCATGTATTCCTCATACACAGCTTTACTAAAAATTAGTCAAATCCACCTTTTAACATTCTTAACTCTAGGAAATGCAGTCTAACACTTTTTCACATGGTTAACAATGATAGTATCAGTTTCTAACTCGTATTTTATCATTTTTGATCAAATTAACAAAGAATTCTCTAGAATACACTAACAACATACATATTTATTTCATCAAAACAAGAATATCAATTTTTGTCATTTTAGACCCAAAAGGGCTCATCAACCATTAGATAACCTTTTACATACATTTTTATCATCTGTACCTATTGAGTATTTTCATTGATGCCAAAGGTTGATGATGTCATCTTGAGGAGAAAGAGACAATTTTCATTGATGTCAAAGGTTGATGATGTGCTTTGTTGATGTCAAGGTTGATGATTCATTAATGTTAAAGAATTATGATGTCGAAGAGATAATTTGAAGACAACTTGAAGGTTTTCAAGTTCAACATGCAAGACATAGGTCTTCATTAAAGAGTGTTCAAGTGCATATGAAGCCTAGTCATGAGGCATGAAGAGAGATGAATAACCATGGATGGTCACAGGCATGTGAAGGATGTTTGGGAACTATGTGGGCATGGTAGTGAGGTGGAAAGACACTCATGAGTACTTGAGTCCAACTATATGTATAAATTCTCCAAGGTCTACACCTAATCCTGTTCTAAACCTTTCCCTGACATAATCGGGAATGGTGATCAATTGTAAGAGTGAAAAATAATATATGATCATGGATAAAGGTAAGCTAAGTTTTTCTAGGTATGATAATACAGGTTGAAGTAATGGCTTGAAAGAAAAAGTAAGAAAATGAGCTTTAGGCTTTATCGAGCTCACAAAATGAGGTTTCCAAACTCGAGAAGCACATTCGAGTTGATCATAAATCATCTATATGAGAGTTTGAGATGTTTAGGAGAGATGGGGAAGGGTTCTAGTTAAGAAATCTAGAAAATATTTTAGAATTATAAGTCCTATCCTTTATGAACAATCATTAACACCATAACTAGTCAAAAACCTCTCTAAAACCCTAGCAAGGACTTAATACGAAATATATTTTTAAATCATATTATGATATATTGAATTCATCAGAAACCTATTAGATATTATGGTGGAATCTCCCATGTACTGTAGGAGGTGGTCATTAGTCAAAAGAGTGAGAAGACCATATAAGAAATGACTAGTTTTTACAAAATTTTCTACAACTCTCAAAATTTGACTTGGTAAAAGTATCTAAATAAATGGAGGAAGAATCTTGAGACTATTTTTTCATTTTCATGATTATTTTAGGATAATTTTCAACATCTAAGTGTGCCTATGAGGTCATCCAAACCAGGCGATCATAGAAACACCTAATGAAGAAAAACAAAGCGGACTTGAAAAGATGAATTGATGGTGATTACATAGTAGAGTGGTGGAATAAAGTACATGGACAATTTTTTTATGCCATACATGAAATAAGCATGATTTGAAGAAATTATGATAGTTGGTATATGTGGAGAATAAGTGCTCACAAGCTAACTTCTTTGAATCTTTCTAGACATGGTTGTTGAAGTCAAGTAATTAGTTAGTAAGACCAATATTTTCCATTAGACCTTATGGTTTTGTTTTATGAGAGTGTTCAGGTTTTCTCATAGGACCATATCCATGCATCAAATATGATATAATGTGCCTCCACAAGTGTTGGAGATTTAGTTCTTCTTGACTGGTTTTTGAGGTATTTTGGGCAGTTTGTTCTTAAGAAGATTTCATGGCATGAACGAAAGGTGCAAAGCTAAAAAATCATGGAGTATCTCAAAATATATCACTTAAATAGTATGTGAAAGTTTTTTAATGTTGGATAAGGCTACGTGATCCTAAGAAAGTCATGGTGTGTCATTAAGAAGGAAAAACTAATGTAATTAGGTCTTCATAAGTCCTAAAGGAGTTTTAGACCTAATTAAGTTGTCGCTGACCAAAAGGAGTACAAGGTGTGATATAATCATGTTTATAAGATGTTATTATACCTTTTATATTTCTGACCTAAGATGTTGAATGTGTATATGGCCGACCAAGTGTGTATGTTCATGAATCATGTATACATATAAGGTAATTTTAGGCCTATTTTGTGTGTGTATGAATGAGTGAAATATAGTGCATGTTTGAGTAGTAGGAGGTATTTTAGACCTTTGGTAGAGAGTTTATGTTGAAAACTATGAAGGTTGTTAACCTATTACAGTCAATTTGCACATGGATATATCAAGGTGAAGAAGATAGATGAGTGAAGAAGCATAACATGCAGTTTGAAGAGTGATCAAGAGCAGAAGGGAAAAAAAGATGGTCATCATTTTTGATCAAGAAATATAGGGTTAAGAAGGTGAAAAAATACAGAGGTGGATGAGTTGGTGCTGAGTCACTTAGGGAGTTGGTGCTTTCTTATAAGTTGGTGCTTGCTAAAACCTAGTTAAGTAGGTGCTCCAAGTTAAGTAGGTGCCCAATTGAATTTTATATTTTGCAATAATTTATAGAAAAATCTTATATTTGGAGAGTTCTTATTTATTTTTCTTCCCCTTAAGGGTTTTCCACTTATATATGTGTGTTCTTTCTTGTTTCAGATTATTGTGAATGATTTTGTATGCATTGTAAGATTAATATGTTGCCTTGATGGTTCATGCAAGTTAATGTGTATTGAATGATAAAGGATAATTGAAATAATTTTTTTATAAGAACAATGATTCAACCCCCTCTCAGTTTATTGTGCTTCCAATAATTAGTATCAGAGCTTGGTCCTTTAGAGAAGGTCTGACATCTTGAAGGAGATCCTAAAATCACAAGTATGTCTAGTCAAGGAGATTTCTCAACCAAAAAGGAACCTCTCTTAAGTGGTGCTAACTATGCATTTTAGAGCATAAAAATGAAGACCTATTTAATTTCATTGGGCTATGAAATATGGAAATACATGGTTAATGGATACATTTCACTTTCTACACCAAAAAATGATGCAAAAATAAAAAGAATAGTGAAGATAACTCCAAGGAAATGAATGCCATGCTATGTGGTATTTCAGAGGCATAATTTGTAAAGGTCATGCATTTTGAATCATCTAAAGGGATTTGGGAAAAGTTACAAACTATCTATGAAGGAGACACTAAAGTAAAGTTAGCAAATTTGCAGACCCACCGAAGGCAGTTTGAAATTCTGAGAATGAAGGAGGATGAGAACATTGTTGCTTATTTGTTGAGGGTAGATGAAGTGGTAAATGTCATCAAAGGTCTAGGAGAAAAATTGGAAGAATCAATAGTGGTGCAAAAGGTATTGATATCCCTGACATCCAAGTTTGATTCAAAGGTATCTGCTGTGGAGGAAGTCAAGGACCTAAACACATTACAAATGGATGAGCTTCATGGTATCTTGAATGCCTATGAAATGAGAACCAGTGATGGAAGACCCTCCAAGAAGGAAGTTGCATTCAAGGCTGAGAAGAAGTCACAAGGTAAAAAGGTAAAAGAAGATACTGATTTAGATATTGATGATGACAAGATAGAAGCCATGTTTGTTAGAAAACTAAGGAAATGATCAGGTAAGTATAAAGGTAAGTTTCCATTTAAGTGCTTTAACTATGGTAAGATTGGTCACTTTGCATCCAAGTTCCCAAAAAGATAAGAATGAGCATGATGAACATCATGATGAGGATAAGAAGTCCTATAATCATGACAAGAGTAAAAAGAGTTTCAAGAAGTATGAAGGCAAGAAAGGTTCATTCAAGAACAAGAGAAATTTTAATACCAAAGAAGACAATAGATCCTCTGATATAAGTGTTAGTAGTAAGTACATCTGATAGTGATGATAACAGTGATAGCAATGAAAATATATTCATGGCAATAGAAATAGGTAGTGAAGGTTGTTAAATATTGAAAAGCCATATGAAATATGAAGATTTAGATGTAGAAGAGTAAGAATTGAATCTTGAGGCATAATTGATGAGTTCTCTAGATTATTATAAGAACCAAAGAAGGAAGAATCTAATATTGAGGTCATTGATAAATGATTATGAGGAACAAATCAATAACAAGGATAATTAACATGATGAAGTCCTTGATGGAATAATTAGATCGGGAAACAATTGAGTTAAAGAAACATCAAAAGTTTGAAAAGAGAACTGACATTCTTGGTGACGTATTGAGTAATAAGAGGTCTCCACATAATAAGGAAGGTCTTGGTTTCAAAGAAGACCAAGGAAAATGATCAGGAAAATCTTGGTTTGATGATGCAAATCTTAGTTTCAAAGAAAATAAAAATAAGAACAAGGAGTGTCAGACCTCAAAGGAATGGATCATCAAGAAGTGATGACACTGACAAAGTAAAGAAAAGTCCTATCAAGAAGACAAGGTATGAAAATTATTTCAATGGCTATTGTTTCTTATGCAATCAATATGGACATAGAGTTGTGTATTCTAGACCTCATGCCATTGACAAAGTAAATAAAAGGTATGTCAATCATTTCAAAGGCTATTATTTCTCATGCAATCAATATGGACATAGAGTTATGGATTGTAGATCTCATGATAGAATCAATTCCTCATGGAGGAATGGAATGAATGATCATTACAACAATAGAATAAGAATTTTTTGCTACAACTGTAAACAAAGTGGACATATTGCAAGGTATTGCAAGATGAGAAATATGAAGAATATAAGTCAAGATAAAAAGGTAGACACCATGAAGTCAAGCCCTGTAGATGAGGTAAAGGATGAAAAAAAAACTAAAGGAGAAGAATAATTAATAGCCCATACTTCCTTTCACATCCAAAATGATGATATGATATGGTATATAGATAGTGGTTATTATTATTTCAATGGATATTGTTTCTTATGCAATCAATATGGACATAGAGATGTGAATTGTAGACCTCATGCTGACACTGACAGAGTAAATCCAAGGTATGTAAATAATTTCAAAGGCTATTGTTTCTCATACAATCAACATGGACATAGAGCTATGGATTATAGATCTCATGATAGAATCAATTTATCATGGAGGAATGGAATGAATTCTCATTTCAACAATAGAAGCATAATTTTGTGCTACAACTGTAAACAAAGAGGACATATTGCAATGCATTGTAAGATGATAAATACGAGGAAGATCTGTTAAGATAAAATGTAGACACTATGAATTTAGAACCTATGGATGAGGTAAAGGAGCTATAAAATACTAAAGGAGAATAATATTTGATAGCTAAGATTTCCTTTCACATCCAAAATGAAGATATGATCTGGTATATAGATAGTGGTTGCTCAGGCCACATGACAGGGACAAGAACAAGTTCATTTCATTGAAGAAGAATGCTTCAGGTACAATGAGATTTGGAGATAACACATATGCCAATATTGTTGGCAAGGGTACCTTGAGTTTGGACAATGGGAAGACCAAGATAAAAAATGTGTTGTATGTAGAAGGATTGAAACACAACTTGCTGAGTGTAAGTCAAATGTGTAGTCAAGGACACACACTGATATTTCATGACAAAGGGTGTGATATAAGAAGATCCAATTCAGGAAGACTAATTGCCAAGGCTAAGAAAACTAAGAACAATATGTATGTCTTGAGTGAGATAAAGAAGGAGATATGCTTCATGAGAAATATGGATGAATGTTGTCTATGGCATAGAAGGTTGGGCCACCTAAAATTTGATAACCTGGTCAAGATCAGCTCCAAGAAGTGTGTGAAGAATATGCCTAAAATCACCAAACCTATAAACACACTTTTCAAGGCATGTCAACATGGTAAGAAAACTAGAAGGAGATTAAAGTCTAAGGAATACTCTACTTCATGACCTTTAGAGTTAATACACATTGATTTGTGTGGACCTACAAGGGTTCAAATAATTCAAGAAGACATCTAATTCATGATACTAAAATATTAAGTGTCTAATTTAAGATAGAGGAGGATATTTTTATTAAATGAATTTGATGACTTTTTTTAAGCTCAAGGAATAAGGATACAATTCTCAGCGCTTAGGAAACCTCAACGAGAATGGGGTGGTGGAAAGAAAGAATAGAAAAATTTAAGAAATGGAAAGGACCATGTTAAATAAATCAAGGATACCTGATGGATACTGGAGAGAGGCACTAATTACTACAATTTACACTTTGAATAGAGGATAAATAAGGATTAATGGCAAAAAACCCCTTTGAGTTTTGGAAAGGAAAACTTGCTAATATGGATCAATTTAGAGTGTTCAGTAAGAAAGTGCTTCATCAAAAGAGATGAGGAACACCTAGGTAAATTTTATTCAAGGTATGATCAAGGGATATTTTTGGGATAATCATCAGTAAGCTCAGCCTATAGATGTTACAACAAGATATTGCAGAAGATAGTGGAAAGCACCAATGTTAAGGTTGATGAGACTTGTTTTAAGAAGTCACATTCTCAATCAAAAATGCATCGCATAATTTGGACTCCAAGAGTGAAGAATAAGATATAGAGATAGATGAGGAAGAATAAGAATAATTTAATGAAAGAAAATACTCAAACGGACCTTTAATATAGATTAAAAAACCATCCCGAATCACAAATCATTGGCAATAAGGATGTAGGTGTGCAGACAAGGAGTAAAATGGTATGTAACCTTAACTAAGGAAATGTTTCTCTATTGTATAAAATTGAACCTAAGAACATTTTAGAGGTAAGTAAATAATTTTTTTGGATATATTATATGAATGAGGAGTTAGACTAAATATAAAAGAATGACACTTGGGAACTAGTTCCTAGGCCTAAAGACAAGAATGTCATTAACAAAAAATGGGTGTTTAGAAACAAGTTGAATGAGGATGGATAAGTCACTAGGAATAAATACATATGGGTATGCAAGGTATATGCATAAATAAAAGGATTTGACTTTGATGAGACATTTTCTCTTGTGGCAAGTTGGGAGGTTATTAGATTTTTTAGCTTATGCAAGTTTCAAAGGATTCAAGGTGTATTAGATGGATGTCAAGTCAAATTTCTGAATGGGAACTTGGAAGAAGAGGTATACATAGAGAAACCTAAAGGTTTCTCATTATCATGTGACAAGGACTATGTTTGTAAACTGAAAAAGGATCTTTATGGTCTAAAGCAAGATCCTAGAGCTTGGTATGCCATATTCGACAAGTACCTATTAGACCAAGAATTTAGGAGAGTCATTTCATACAACAACTTATTCATAAAGACAGAAGGTTATAATCAGTTGATAGTGGTTGTCTATATGGATGACATCATATTTGGTGGAAACAATGAGAGCATGACCAAGGGATTTGTATATGTGATGAAGAAGGAATTTGAAATGTCTATGCTAGGAGAGCTATCATTCTTCCTTGGATTGCAAATCACTCAATCAGAAAGAGGTATATTCATTTCACAAGCCAAATACATAAGAGAGATGTTGAAAAAGTTTGGGATGGAATATTGTAGGTAGTTAACACACCTATGATCACATGGTGTAAGTTAAGAAAGGAGGATGAGTCTCCAAAGGTGGATCAAACATCATACATGTTAATGATTGGGATTTTTTTGTATACTACTACCTCTAGACCTAATATCATGCAAGTAGTAGGTCTTGTGGGAATATTTGAAGAAGATATAAAGGAAAACCATTTACAATAATTCAAGAGCATACTAATGTATATCTCAAGGGTATTATGGCATTTGAGTTGTGCTACCGAAGGAGTAAGGAGTTCAACATGACAACCTTTACAAATACTAAATGGGCAGGGAGTCTAGATGATAGGATGAACACTAGTGGAGGGACTTTCTTATTAGGAGAATTCCTAGTTTCATGGATAAGAAAGAATAAAACATCAGTGGATTTATCTAATTTTTAGGTTAAGTAAATTGCAACAACTTCATGTTGTACTCAAGTTTTATGGATGAGACGACCTTAAAGGACTACAAGGTGGAGTATGATAGTCCTATTCCCATCTATTGTGACAATACAAGTGCCATAAGTGTTTCAAATAATCCAGTCATGCACTCAAGGACTAAGAACATTCCCATCAAATATCATTTCCTAAGAGAGTATGTTAGTAAAAAAAAGTTAAGCTTGAGTATGTATCTACTAAGGATCAAATTGCATACATTCTAACTAAACAACTTCCAAAGGAAACATTTGAGAATTTAAGACATGAGTTTGGTGTAATTTATGTTCCTAGAATTCATTAAAGAATTCAATAACTTAGGGAAAGCTAATCATGTTGTTATGTATCTCCAAGAGAAATAAAGTAGTGTTGATAAGGTATACATGGAGATAGGGAGAGCATGTTTGGTTGATGCTTCCAATATGATAAGTTCTAAGTGTGATCCAAGAAGCTGAAAGTATCTCTTTGTCATTAATGTCAAAGGGAGAGAATAGTGTATAATTTATATATTGGAAAATAAATAGATTGGTTTCCATAGTCCTTGTGATGTTGGTTTCCATCAATGACAAAAGGGGAGATTACTGAGTATTGTCAATGGTGTTAAAGGTTGATGATGTCATCTCAAGGAGAAAGAGACAATTTTCATTGATGTCAAAGGTTGATGATGTGCCTTATTAATGTCAATATTGATGTTAAAAGGATGATGATTTTAGATATATATAATTTGAAGACAACTTAAAGGTTGTCAATTTCAACATCTAAGACACGGGTCTTCATTGATGAGTGTTCAAGTGCATATGAAGCCTAGTCATGAGGCATGATGGGAGATGAAGAACCATGGATGGTAATAAGAATGTGAATCATGTTTCGAACTATGTGGGAATGATAGTGAGGTGGAAAGAAACTCATGAGTACCTTAGAGTCCACCTATAACAGATAAATTCTTCATTCTAGGTCTACACATAGACCCCTCCTAAACCCTGCCTGACCTAATGAGACATGGTGATCAGTTGTAAGAGTGAAAATTCACATGTGAGCATGGAAAGAGGTAAGGTGAGTTGTTCTAGGTATGATGATGCAGGTTGAAGCCATGGTTTGAAGGAAAAAACAAGAAAATGACTTTAGGCTTTATCAAGCTCACGAGTGAGGTTTCTAATCTCGAGAAGTACTTTCTGTTTCTCATATGCTTGTAAATAATTTACATGGGAATATAATATATTTAGGAGAGATGGGGAAGGGTTATATCTAAGAAATCCAGGAATTAGTTTAGGATTCTAATTCCTATCCATTATGAACAATCTTTAACACCACAACTAGTCAAAACCTCTCCAAAACACTAACAAGTACTTGACAGAAATATCTTCTTCAAATAAGCTCAATATGGATTTCATTTATTAGGAAACCTATTGGATATTATAATTGAATATCCTAGGTACCTCTAGGAGGTGGTGGTTAGTCATAAGAGTGAGAAGACCATACGGAAAATGATGGTTTATACATAATTTTATATAAATCCTATAAGTGTACTTGGTCAAAGTATATAAACTGATGAAGGTAGAAGCTAGACACTATTTCTTAATTTTCATGATGATTTATGGATAGGATCCATCATCAAGTGTGCCTATGAGGTCATCCAAGTTAGGTAGTCATAGAAAAACATAATGGAGAAAAATCGGGTTGATTTGAAAATATGAATTAATGGTGATTGTTGAGTAGAGTTGTGGAATAAAGTGCATGGGGAAGTTTTTATTTCCTACATTACTTAAGAATTCTTTTAAGAATCTATGAGAGTTAGTATATGTGGAGAATAAGTTCTCACAAGCTAACTTGTTTGAATCTATCTTTACGGGGTTGTTTAGGTCAAGTAATTTCTTTGCAAGGCCAATATTTTCCATTAGACCTTATGGTTTTATTTATGAGAGTGTTTATGGGTTATCATAGGACCATATCCATGCATCAAATATTATATAAGGTGTCTACACAAGTGTTGGAGATTAAGTTCTTCATGACTGGTTTTGAGGTATTTTGGGCAGTTTGTTCTTAAGAAGCTTTCATGGCATGAATGAAAGGTGCATAGCTAAAAATCATGCAGGAGATCAAAACAGGTCATTGAAGAGAATTTTAATGGTTTTGGATGTTGGATAATGCTATGTGAGCCCAATAAATTAATGGTGTTTCGTTAAGCGAGTTGACCTAATACAATTAGGTCTTCATAAGTCCTAAAGGAGTTTTAGGCCTAATTGAGTTGTTGTAGACCAAAAGGAGTTTAAGGTGTGATAGAAGCATGTTTATAATATGTTATTAGACCTTTTTATTTATGACCTAAGAGGTTGAAGGTGTATATGGCTTACCAAGTGTGTTTGTTCATAAATCATGTATATATATATATATATATATATATAGTCAATTATTACATCTCTTTTCCAATTTAGTTAACCATTATTAGGGTTAAATACATATTAAAAAACATTTTAAACTCATTCCACTCATTCATACACAATTTTTCATAAAAATACCCATTTTATAAATATATACAAAGAACTCCTTCATTCATTACAAGAACCATGTTATTCTTCATGTTTTCCATATTCATTCACATAGGTAACTATGTTATTTCCTTATATAGGCACTTCACACTAATCTTGAACCTATAAAAACCTTTCATATATTTTTTCTCCTCCTCCATTATATTGACTCCATTTCTAAGACCTAAAAAGGTGAATGAGCTAACTAGCTCTTCGCCCTAACCAAGTGCGGACTTAACAAAACATGGTAAATTTTTTTAAGTAATAAAAACACCTTGATTACATTCATGAGGTCATTCATGACCTATTTTCACCATAACATGACTTTACATTTTTCATTACACCGTTTAAGCTTAGTTTCCAAATTTTAATTTTCAAATATTCATTTTGGAGGGAAACTCCAAAATAGTTAATGAACTCTTATGGAGGAACTTGATATGACCATGGAAGATTCAAGATAATTTATCATGACCATTAAGACCTAAAACAACCCAAAATTCAATGCAAACCAAAATTTTATTGTATACATGGTTGATTCTCATGCATATATAAATATTCGGTATATTATGTACCCATCATGGTAGTAGAGAGATGTGGTGTGCCTCGGTGATGTGACCTAACCATTTATTAATTGAAACCATTATAAAATGATATTAGTGAATTTTATTTGCTAAAAAAGGCTCTATGAATCTTTCATGCTTGAAAATGGAGGAAGCTATATTCTTTGAGATGGTTAAATTCTTCAAACTTGTAGTAAGGACTACTCTAGCTGATGTGTAGATGATTTGGGAATATTTAGGAACACTCTAACTCGCTTTTGGAATGATATTTTCAATATTATTTTGTAGGAGTGTCAAATGAGTTAAAAAGTGATAATTACTTACTTATATAGCCTTTTGTAGGTAAATTATTGTAATAAAAAACCTAGTACATTGAAACTACCGAGAGAAATATTTGAAATTGAAATCAAAGTCAGTAAATATGAAGGTGCATGACCGTAAAGGTTGGACAAGAAAAACCTTATAGCCTGATTCTTCCATATATTTTCAAATTAAATAGATGATTACCAAAACTAAAATTTATTTCATGAATATCGAGAGGCTTAATACTACTTTGATTAAACAATATTATCAAAATTGGTAACAGAGAAGAGTATAAAGATAAGAAATTTTTATAAGAGCTAGAGAGATGAGGAAAATGGATTCTAAATGTGATCATTTGTCTTAGCAAGGTAACATGCTCAAACTTGGAATTTCACAAGGAATAATTATCAAATTTTAGTACCCACGATATAGTTTCTATTAGGAGAAGCTGGTTAGATATGACAACATGTGTTTTATAATTTCATTCGATGGTTTGGAAGTATTAGAACATCCACCAAATTTACATAGTTTTCATATTTTGCTAATCTAAACATCCCAATTTTATGTTTTGGCATTGATATAATTATACAATTTTACTAACCATAGATTGAGTCTCACCGGGATTTGGATCTTTCAATTTAGAATCACTTTATCTTAATTTCTATGCAACATAAAGTGTTCATGAGATTACCCTTTAAATCCTTAGTGAAACATTGAAAGACCTTTAAAATGGTTCAAGTGTCAACACACCTTTTGGTGTGCCTCACTATGTTGCACCTTTCTTGCATGCGCCAAGGCGCATGCACCTTTGATGTGCCACGCTTCATGTCAACAATACTTTTGTTGCGCCACATTTTGGTGTGCGCTAAGGGCGCACGTATTTCCATGTTGACAACACTTTTGGTGCACCAAAGGCGCACATAACTTCATGTTGGCAGGTGTTTTGGTGCGCCAAAGGGCGCATCCTTTCCATTTCGATAGGCGTTTTGCGCCACTTTGAAAAAGTGGTTGGCGCATTTATTACCACCTTGCCTATATATAGGCGCATCTGCCCTGTCATTTTCATCAGACAAAATCACGTGATTATTTCTTTTCCCTCTGCACCTGTCAGCGCACCTGTCATTATCGAATCACGTCGTGGACCTAGTTTCACACCTCTCACATTATATAATCCTGGTAAGAGGTCCCTATTGCTCTTGTGTTTTGTGTTTTTTGGTTTTTGGCTGCTTGTTTGTGGAGATTGGATGGAATAAATCTGTGAACCATGGAACCCTCCCCCTTACTGTTTTATCTGTCCTTCCCCATGTGCTTCCCCCTCTTTTCAGATCTGACTGGTAAAGAGGACTGTCTCGTAAAGAAATTGCTTGGACCCCTTTGATTAAGCTTCTTCACCACCCAAGGAACCCTGCAAAAGAAGCTTAAACCACATGTAAACCCCTCAGAGAAAGAATCAAAGCTTAAAAGTAAGACTGTATTTTTCTCCTCTTTTGGCACATCTGCCACCCCTGCAACATGATATACAGTCGCACAATGGCGCATCTACCATGCCTATTGCATAAAGAACAGCGCCCTCAAGGCGCACTTCCCTTGCTTGTTGCACCCACTTTCCCTGCGCCCTACTTGGCGCACCAATCTCATGTGTAGCATTGTTAAAACTTGCGCCATTGGCGCACCCTGCATCCATGCGACACCAACTTTATTTGCGCCAAGGGAAAAACTGTGAATGGCGCAGTGCACCCATTATTACAACAACAACATGTTGTGCAGACCTTCCATGCGCCGCGCCAAGTTTCCCTGTGGCACATGAAAAAATGATGTTACACGCATTAAACCTACACCCTTTGCGCATCCTGTACCCGTGTAACATGAAAAATATCAGTGCCCGCTATAAAATGCATACATATGGCGCAGCGCACTTCTGCTTGCAACAACAAAAAATGTAACCTGCAGTATCCATGCGCCATGCGCCCTTTGGCGCACTGTCTTATCCCTCAAGCAGCCCTTTTCTATGCGCCATATTATTTAACCCTGTAACCTGCAGTATTCATGCGCCCTGCGCCCTGAGGCCTTAAAATTGCTAACTCTTTCTTCTGTCAACGCTTTAATGGAAGATCAAATAACTAATATGACTTTCTTGCATTGGGTTTCACTTCTTCTTCTTGCAGATCAGCAACTGAGTTCAGAGTTACATATGTCAACATCAAGCAAGAGACCTACCAAATCTAAGGGCAAAGCCAAGCTCACAGAGGAAGAAATGAAGTATAAATATCAGAGGGTCAGGATGCCCGAATCCCAAGCAGAGTGTGACCTAGATATCAGAGACTCAGAACTTGGTCACATTGATATGGAGGATTTCTGGGCCAGAACCCAAAGGTCACAGAAGTCCGTGGATGGACAAACTGATGGGCAGTGGGTTGCATTTTGCTGGAGGGATCCCAGTTAGTGCCGTGAACAATGAGTTCATGATGGTAGTAGCCCGCTGCTACAACAAAGACACAAGATGTGTCCATAATGAGAAGGGCGAGGTCATAATCAACCTCACTGCCCGACACTTCGAAATAATGCTCGGCATTCCTCATCACCGGCACTTTGTGGCCGTAAGTCGGAAGATTGCATCAAAGCTTGGGATGACAATGAGGATCAGTGTATGCAGTTGATGAATGAAGTATACCTGAAGAACAAGAAGGTGGTGACCAGATGGCCACAAGTCATTCATCGAAGTGACTTTTCAGAGGAACTCAGTGATACAATCACGTTCCTGAGCAGAGTGTTTGGGCTTCCTGATGCCCACTACTTTCACAAGTGGATGCTGAGGTACTTAGAGATGATGAACAAAAATGTGCCAGATCAACGCTTTGAGTGGGCGGAGATCATAAGCAGCACCATATCTGAGCAGCTCCAACAACTCACCACAACGGGGAGGTTCTATATGAACTCCTACGTAGTCTATGTTGCGGCCTCAGAGAGAGACTATCCAGCTTTGATGCGGTGTGGGGTTTGGCCCCAAGTTAAAATATATGAATACTATCTAGAACTAAAGCTGGAAAATAGTATCCCCCAGTTCACAAAGATCAACGATGCCTTCTTCTACGGCATCATCTGTCTTCTAAGGCCAAATATGACTCACGGTCATACGACCAAGAGTATCGTCGCAGCTACAGAGAAATGGGGGGCCTTGTTCACTCAATTCCCCACCTTCACTTATCTGAGGGCAGTTAACTTCTTGGGGGAACCAACCAAACTGCCGAGATATGCCGGCCCCAAGTTGATCCTGTTGGAGCTGTCAAGACAACTTATCACCTACCACGAGAAGTGTCTCAAGAGAAAGAAGGGTGGAACTCCTTTCCCCTCACAGTGGGTAGGTATACTTGTCTCTCTCACCATAAGGCAAAGGATATGTTTACAGAACTGGAGAGCTGCTAAATCTAAAGCATAACTTCCCAGCAAGGCCCACTTTCGACCCAAGAAATTGTCTCCCCAGGGCCAAACTCGATCCGATCCACATCCCTCAGATCGAAGACATTTATATCGACATATATCATGAGGTCGAGCTCAGGAGGAAGGATCATTCCCACTTGGCCTTGGCCAAAATCATCCAGTACGGTGTGGCCATCATCCCAAAAGGCTATCAAACTACTAAGCAAGAAGTTGATCAAGTGTACCTTGACACGGGTGGGGACGATTGGCCTTTCACCGTGATTGATAGAAACAAAGCTCCTCAGACAATAGAGGAAAGGGTCAAGGAAACTCTGCAAAGAACAGAGCATTGGTGCAGAATGAATGGTCTCATTTACCTCGGAGTTGATTTCACTACATCTCCGTTGGGCAACACACCTCCTCGGGCAAAACAGCTACCAAAGGGCAAGGGGAAAGGCAAAGAGGGTGAGTCAAGCTCCACCCAAGAGGAAGCTCCTAAAAGTCCTCCTTCCGCTTCACAAGAATGGGTTGAAATCCTGAAAGCTTAGAAGAAGAAGCAGAGAAGATGTTCCGATAGGCACATCCACTCAGGATGTTGCCACAACTATAACTGATGAGGTCCCTTCTGTCCCTTCTCCTTCTCCTCCTTCCCCTCCTCGAGTGACCCAAGTGACCATTCCTTTGGTCGTGTCCTCTCCCCCATCTTCTACTGTTCCCCTTCTTCATCATCCATCTTCTCTTCTCTCACGGAGCTGTCCCCCACCATTTCTTCCCTCATCTCTCAGCTCCCTTCCATTCCTATGTCTACCTCCCCGCAAGATCCCTTCCTCCCGTGAGCACTTCCTCGGCTTCCCTTTCAATGCCACCTCCAAGTGTCTCCACATTTTTCCCTTCTACTACTGCAGCTTGCTCCTTTTCCATTTCTGGTCCTTCTCCCATAAGTCCAGCCTGGATCTCCCAGCACCTGAGTCAACAAGAGGAAAGTTCCCATCGCACCGATGGACTTCTCCATCATCCCATCAAAAGGGGCCAAGAAGAAAAAGCCTATAACCCACTTCTCTCAGAGTGCATCAGGGGAGAGAGTAATGGAGATTGCATACCCCAATCCTTTGAAGGATAAAAAGGATCTGTCTTCGACAGATTACACAGTGACTCAAGTCACAATGGGGACATCTTCAGAAAGCCTACAAGGAGAGGCCCTATCTGCAGTTGACGCCCTTTGCAAAAAGCTCCAGGAAGCAAAGGAAGAGAAAAGGCTGCTAAAGGAGCAAAATAAACATCTTCTCCACGCCTTGCAGAAAATGGGCAGTGCACCTCCTATAACTACCGCCAAAACTCCTGAGCCTCTGAGTCAGGATAAAATCAATGAATATGCCAAAATCGGTGAGCAGGGCATGGCAGTTTCCACCTGGAGGAGCCAAATCCTCAAGGAAAGTGAGGGAGTGATCGCTAAGTTCACCGGGTTATATCAGAATATCAATCGGGTGAACAGAGAACTCCAGCGATAGCAGGACCCATCTCCGAAGAGCTGGATCATGCCAGGATGCAGCACGAGACCTTTCAAAAATGCTCGACTGTTCAGTCAAAGATCTGGTCAAGTTCGGCGTCTTTGGACACCCCAGAGCCCTCAACAAAATCCTTTCTACTCTAGATTATCGGGTGGATCAGCTGGAGTTCATCCTGGAGAAGATCGACAAAGTAAAGGAGGAAGCCCTGGATGCAATGCATCAAATGGAACAGATTGTCCTAAGAATGTCTCCAGGCTTGCTCACTTCTTCTTTCACCTTAAGAAAGGTTGAGGAAACTATTCAGATCTTCAAGGAGATCGTTTCACAGGGGCTGGGGCCAGAGGTCACGTTCGACGCCGAATCCATCAACAACCTATTGGCATGTCGCGACTTCATTGGGTACCTGATAGAGGCAGAGAATGATTATTCAAAACTCCCAGAAAAGCTCACAGATGAGCGGGAGACTTGCAAAGCTATCAGTGATCGACACAAGGATCCTTCCCAGGATCAACTTCAACCCATGATTATCAAATTCATGGAGTACCATGCCCAGTTCCACATCTCGTCACCTGAGCAGCAAAAACAAGATATCCCCTTTCAGCCATGGGACGACGATGAATAGTTTCCTTCTTCCCGACTTTCTCCTTGTGAAATATCTAAAGTGTGTTGACACAAATGATGACATCATCCATGTTGCACCATGGGATGATGTCATCCACCAAAGTTGTCAAAAGTCAACAAATGACTTTGTAATCTATTGTAAGATATTTTTGTAATTAAGTGGTTGGTTTGCTTTTGTCTTCTTTTCTTCTCTCCTTCTATATATACTTGAATACTTGTTGTATTCAAGGGTGGATATTTTTTAGATGAAAAATAGAAGTGGGAAGAAAAGGCTTTGTACTTTTTGTAATAGAAGAAAATATTAATACAAATATTAAGACTTTGTGCTGAATATGCGTGTTATGGGCATCTGATCTTTCTTATGTCAGATCTATGCGTTTATTCTGTTGGATCTATCTCTACTTTTTTGTCATTTATTCATCAGTATTGCTTTATTCGTTTATGCAAGTAGGTTTGGCTCTGTTTACTACCAATCCCAAAACATAAACCCTCTGACCTTTCTGCTTTGGAATTCATTTCTTTTCTCCCTTCGACCTGATCTCTCTTCATCCTCTCTTCCATTCCTTTCTTTTCGCAGTTGGAAACACCCCTACTGGGATGAGATCCCAAACCCCCGAAGGTGGAATATTGTGAGACTTGCATAGATTCCTGTTGGTAGAATAGCAATAAACCAGTTTCACTTTGCTGACTCAAAGAGGGGCTATGCCCTGCACACTGTTGGCTCATTTATCCATAGATCTGCCCCAGAGATAGATTTTCAAACCAACAGTTTTTGGCGACTCTACTGGGGATCGAACAGATCTATCAGATCTATGATGGTGGTATGATAAAAATCAAAAAATCAAAAAATCACTACCTGTTTGTAAATTTTAACTTTTGTTCAAAATCTAAAATTTTTTGCAAAAGTGATCCAAATTGAAAATTTTCTTCTGAGATCCATAGATCTGGCCTAGTTGGAGATCTTTAGTTCACTGACTTTTTATAAAAATCTATATTTTTCCGTAGATCTGAGTTTTTGACAGTTTACCAAAATTTTCAAACTCTTTGAAAAGTCAACTCTAGATCTGAAAATCAGCTTACTAAGCTTCACCATCATTTTATCCTCATTGTTCTTTGTCATTAAACCGCAATCGGTTTTCAAAAGAGGGATAAAATTTAAATATTCAGAAAAGTACATGCTGCTGATTTTTGTCAAAAAATCAGAAAATCAGCAAGTACAACCAAAAAGAGTTTTTAAATCTGCTCCACAATATTGCAAATCGGGAAGGTACACTGGCAGGTGAACCATTTACTCGTAGCAGGAGAGCTCGTGGAGAAGTCGATCCTACTTTCGATCTGCTTCAAAGGCACAACTTCAGTATAACACCGGCACGCTTTTCATCACTAAGTTCAGCTGATCGGTCAGCCAGAAGCGCCTCACCTCCACGAAAAACCAGTTTTCACAAGGAGCCTCCACATCCCTTTGTAGTGCCTTGCTGCTCAGCGGAACTATTTCCAGCCCGTGTTCTTTTTCCACCCGTCCAGATGGCGGTACCATGGGGAAATGCTATGGGTCCCCTGGCCTTGCCGCATCCTGTTCACGCGCTCCCACATGGAAACCGAAAGAATTTTCCCAAATTTGATGGGAGCGGAAACCAAAGCATGGATTCACACATATCTACATTCATCATGTCATGCAGTATCCTGATGTGACTCATGAAGATGTGTCGGTTCACCTTTTTCTGGAAACTTTACAAGGGCCCGCAGCAGAATGGTTTCAGCATTTGCCGCCGGATCTATTACCAGTTGGGCCACCTTGCGGGATGCTTTCGAGGACAGGTATAAGCCTTCGGAAGATGCGTTTGCATTATTATCACAGATCACTCACCTAAAAAAGGAGGCCAATGAGACCATGCGTGATTTTATCACCAGGTTCAATGCATTAATCAACCATGTGCCTGTTGCCATGCTTCCAACACCGAAAATCAGAAGTGTTTCTTCGTGAACGCGATGAGCTCGAAAGTAAGTTTCCTACTCTTGCAAGAACAAGTAGCTACCTTGATTCTCACCCAGGCCGCTACCATCCGAATTGAAGATAATTTACTAATATCTGGCGAATTAAAAAGGGAATCATCCAAGCCTAAATCTTTGGGCCCTTCTCCCGCTACTTCATCTGATCCGGCATTTCAAAAGATGGCGAATGACTTACTCGCATTAAAGAAGCAGTTAGCCCAAGCTTCCCCCAGTTCCTCATACCGGATATCCCACGAGGAATTTCATTTCCAACAATGTCCCACAAAGGTCGCGCTTTCCTACAATTGTTCCGCGGTTGGCGCTTGAGGCTCCTCCGGTCAACGCTTTAGCCGAAATCGAAGAAGAGGAGCAAAATTATGAAGAACCTTCGTCTCAAGGTGAAGATGATCAAGATGTCGGTGAACCGACTGGCGACTCTACTATCGGGTATATGGAATTTGATGAGGAAGAATCCGATGAAGAAGAGGGTACACAAGGGTATGCAAGTGGACAATCATATGTTGTTTTTACCCGCTCACAAGGAAAAGAGGCAGAGGTCGCTGCCGATGTGTGAAAGAGAAGGCCGTGTCAAACACGCCTCCAACCATTGCTAAAAGAGGTAATCCTCTTCCTACTCAACCCCCTGTTAAGTCTTTTACAAAGAAATATTTTCCCCCCATCTCTCCTCCAAATCAACCTTCTTCTATTTCCATGAAGACCAGTAATCCTACTCTACCATCGCGAAGTGAAGGACTCATTCCTTCACCAATGCAACCCTTGGCCGCATTTGACATCATAGATCATGCTAAAAAGACTAAGATCCAAATGTCTGAAGCCGAGTATCTTCAGTCAAACCCCGAACAACTTGTAAGGTTGACCAAGTATATTCAAAGTCAAGCTGTCATATCTCCCCAGATCTCCCTAAAAGGAATCCTTTCCACTCCTCCTGCATCCCGCATAAATGTTGCCTCAACATCTGCATCAGGCAAGATAGAACCTTTCTATCTCTCCCTCCTAATCAATGGCCACAAGTTAAGTAACTTGCATAATTGATTCTGGAGCTTCCGATAACGTCATGCCGGCCAAAGTCACCCATGCTTTGGGCCTCACCCTTACCAAGCCTTTTGGCAGATGTTATTCCTTGGAAACCAAGCAGGTTCCGCTGATTGGTCAGATCAAAGACGCGCAGTTCGCATTTGCGGCGTTCCTAGAGAAAAGAGTAAAGATGACCATCCTCGTTGCCGACATTCCAGCAGCCTATGGAATTTTGCTGGGAAGAAGTTTTTGCAGTGAAGTTGGTGGGGAGATTCATATGGACTGGTCTAAGGCTAGAATCCCCGTCAAAGGTGTAATGCAAACATTGGAGCCTAAATCACAAAAGAAGTACTTGGTTACTAACTCTGAGGACCCCAAAGCCCAAATTCTTTTCGAATCATCAGGAATGGGGAACTATTTCTTGTCTACCGAGTCTGACAAAATGGTTGTTCTCATCCAAGAAGAAGATCTTAACAAGATCTGACTTTTAGTTTGATGGCAGCTGCGCGACTAGTGGATGTGGCGCCGAGCCGTGCTAATATCTCCCAAAGGGGAGATTATTCCTCTCTCTTTCAAGTTGCAGTTTTTCAACACAAATAATACTGACTGAGTATGAATCCCTACTACTTGGCATGCAAGCCGCAAAGGAAAGAGGGATCAAAAATCTGAAAGTACAAGGTGATGCAGAGCTAGTCGTGAATCAAGTTAAAAGGATATATCAAGTGAAGAATGAGAGGCTCAGGCATTACCGCAACGCGGTGTGGGACAACATCAAGAATTTGATGCTTTTTCAATAGAATCCATTCCAAGAGCTCAGAATGACATGGCCGATTCATTGGCCATTTCAACTATCCCTCATGCTCCCTCACCCAGTGTTTGAAAATGCATAAAATACACCATTGAGGTGGTTTTCCACCCAAGCGTGCCGGACAATTCTCAGCATTGGCAAGTATTCAACGATGACAATCAACTCATTGCCTTCCTAGAAAAGGTAGAAAATTTTAAGGAACTTCACTTTGAAGGATCCACTTCTACGTGCCGTGAATCAGTCACCGGTCAAGACGATGAATCCGAAGGGAACGACGACATATGTCAGCTCAAAGGAAATAAAATTCAAGGGCCTGGTTTCTTTAGAGTGGTTGTTTGATAGGCATGACCATTTTTTGTAAAAAGAAAAGGTGAGATGATACTGGCTCCTCCCCAGAAACCGAACCGGTTAATTTAGGTTCGGTAGAACATCCGCAGTTTGTGAACATCGGAAAATGTTGCACACCTGAAGAGAAGCGGAAGTTTGTCAAACTGCTGAAGAAATACATGGATGTATTGGCATGGTCCTACACCGATCTAAAGTCTTTTAAGCCAAAGGACGTCCAACATGACATCCCGTTGAAAGAGGACGTCAAACCCTTTCGCCAAAAGTAGAGGCATTATAACCCTAAGATCTCAGGTACTATCCAGGCTGAAATTCAGAAAATGCTGGATGCGAGAATTATTTTTCCTATCCATCATAGTACTTGGGTGGCAAACATTGTGCCAGTACGCAAGAAAAATGGTGAAATACGCATATGCGTAGATTTTCAAAACCTGAATCAGGCATCCTTAAAGGACAACTACCCACTTCCTATAATGGATCAAGTTCTACAAGCGGTAACTGGATCAAAAATGTTGTCCATGCTTGATGGTTTTTCAGGCTACAATCAGATTGAAGTCTCACCTGAAGACCAATTCAAAACAACATTCACTACCCCCTGGGGCACGTTTGCCTACAGCAGGATGCCTTTTGGCCTGACCAATGCTGGCGCCACTTTTCAGCGGGCCATGGACCTTGCATTCAAAGGTATGATGGGGAAGGTCATTGTGGTTTATCTGGATGACTTAACTATGTTCTCTAAACAATGAAATGATCATTGTGATCATTTGGAGCAAGTATTGGCCAGATGCCGAGAGCACGGGATTTCCCTGAACCCGAAAAAAGTCTATTTTTGGAGTCACAGAAGGAAAGTTGCTAGGACATGTTGTTAGCAAAGAAGGAACAAAGATAGATACCGAAAGAGTTAAGGCTATTCAGAGCCTTACTTTTCCTACAAGCAAGACCGGCGTCCACTCTTTCTTCGGAAAGGTGAATTTTCTCAGCGCTTTGTTCCCGACTTTGCTGAAAAGACTCATCATATATTAGACATGATGAAAGGGTCACCAAATTTCCGATGGAGCGAAGAAGGGAAGAGGTCATTCGAAGAAATAAAAGCTTCTGTCACTCACGCACTAGTCCTGGTATGCCCGATTTCTCCAAGGATTTCATCATGTATAGCTATGCATCTGAGCATACTATATCTGCCATCTTGATGCAAAAGAATTCTGAGAATGTTGAATCCCCAATTGCATTTATGAGCTCTCCCCTCAAGCCTCACGAATTAAAAATGTCTCAGTTGGAAAAGCATGCCTTCGCCATTGTCAAAGTGGTCAAAAACTTCAGGTATTACATTTTAAATTCTCATACAGTGGTGCTGGTCCCTGACACGGCAGTCAAGTCAATTTTAACTCAACAGGAGTTAGGAAGCTTGCGAGGAAATTGGATTGCAAAGGTCCAGGAGTATGATCTAGATATAAAACCAACTAAGTTGGTAAGAGGCAAAGGCCTGTGTCAACTTATGGCTGAAAACCAAGATTCAGAAGTTCCCGAGGAAAAGATGATTACACCAATGGAGCACAAAGCCAGCTGGAGAAACCCGATTCACTGCCTATGGTCCTATTTGTCACAACCAACGATGAGTGGTATTCCGATATTGCTTTCTTCCTCACCTACGGTGAATGCCCAGCTCACCTAACTGCAAAGGAGAAGCGCGCTATAAAGCTCAGAGCAGCCAAATATGTCATCTGGGATGACGGTTTATATAAACGCGGGATAGATGGCATCTTCTTGCGATGTGTTGACAAGCCACAACAAGTGAAGTTACTCAAAGTTTTCATAATTCAGCCTGCGGGGGCCATTTCTCCTCTTCCATGATGGCACACAAGATCATCCGGCCAGTACTATTGGCCGACACTTTTCCAAGATACAACTACCTAGGTGGCAAAGTGTGAGCCTTGCCAGCAGTTCGTCGGCAAGCCCAAATTAGCTACTTTTCCCCTCAGGCCGGTCATTGTCGACGAACCATTCAAGCAGTGGGGAATTGATTTTATCGGCGCACTCAATCCCCAATCGAGTGCCGACATAGTTATGTCCTAACAGCAATAGATTACTTCACCAAGTGGGTGGAAGCCATGCCTATCAAACATGCCACTTCCGAGGTTGTTTGCAGTTTCATCAAAGAAAATATCATTGTCAGGTTTGGCATTCCAAACAAGATTGTTGCTGATAATGCTTCCAACTTTTCTTCACGAGAAGTTGTTGGTTTTTGCTATGAATACGGAATAACTTTGGCTCACGCCTCAGATTATTACCCTCAGGGAAATGGTCAGTAAAATCCAGTAACAAAAACTTAGTAACCATCATACGAAAGCTAGTGGATGAGAATCAACGAATGTGGCACAAGTCCTTATACGACGCTTTGTGGGCAGACCGCATTACTCCCAAGAGATCTCTCGGTATGTCACCTTTTCAAGTGTTATATGGCACCGATGCCGAGCTTCCCATTTCCACTGAACTCCCTGCTCTGCGCTTGGCACGGGCAATCGAAGATGAGACTTTTCAAAATTCCCTTGAAAAGAGGATCATGTATCTAGCAGAGCTCGAAGAAAAGAGAGTAAGGGTGGTCGACAAGATCACCGAACATCAGAATCAGGTCAAAAGATTGTTCGATAAAAAAGCTAAGCAGAGAAGTTTCCAGGTGGGAGACCTCGTCCTTTTGTGGGACAAATGAAGAGAGCCAAAGGGCATGCATGGAAAGTTTGATTCCCTGTGGAGAGGGCCTTTCAAGATCAAGCAGCTCAACGGAGAGAATAGTTTCTATCTCTCGTATCTAGATGGAACTGAGCTCCCACTTCCTATAGCGGGCAAAACATCTGAAAATCTTCAGGAAGTAGAGCTTGCTCTCTTCTTTGTACAGTTTGCTTTAGTTGTGTGTTTGTTTTTGTCGTGTGTTTGCTTTTGTTGGTTGTGTGTTTCCCTTTCCGGTCTCCCTTGTTTTTGACTCTGTTGCCCAATGGATAGGCACGTGAGATCTGGGATTCTCTACCCCTGAGGTTCACTCAGAGATAGTCCCCAAAAAGAGCCAGCTGTTATCCCGTAAAATTGGCAAGGGAATTTTACAGATAACCCTACCAAATTTTGTTCCGGTCCCTCGTCAGGACTCCTTGTGTTCGGAACGTTGCAAAATCCCTTCCCGGAAATCTGGTTTTCCGAACTTAGCCATTTTTGGTCTTTTTTGGTCGGGCACTTAATCTCTATGCAACATAAAGTGTTCATGCACCCCCTTTAAATCCTTCGGCACACGGTTTGAAGTGTCAACACACCTTTTGGTGTGCCTCACTATGTTGCACCTTTCTTGCATGCGCCAAGGCGCATGCGCCTTCATGTCAACAATACTTTTGTTGCACCACATTTTGGTGCGCTAAGGGCACACGTATTTCCATGTTGACAACACTTTTGGTGCACCAAAGGCACATAACTTCATGTTGGTAGGTGTTTTGGTGCGCCAAAGGGCGCATCCTTTCCATTGTCGACAGGCATTTTGGCGCGCCACTTGAAAAAGTGGTTGGCATTTATTACCACCTTGCCTATATATAGGCGCATCTACCCTGTCATTTTCATCAGACAAAATCACGTGATTATTTCTTTTCCCTCTGCACCTGTCAGCGCTGCCTGTCGTTATCGAATCACGTCGTGGACCCAGTTTCACACCTCTCACATTATATAATCCTGGTAAGAGGTCCTTATTGCTCTTGTGTTTTGTGTTTTTTGGTTTTTGGCTGCTTGTTTGTGGAGATTGGATGGAATAAATCTGTGAACCATGGAACCCTCCCCCTTACTGTTTTATCTGTCCTTCCCCATGTGCTTCCCCCTCTTTCCAGATCTGCTGGTAAAGAGGACTGTCTCGTAAAGAAATTGCTTGGACCCCTTTGATTAAGCTTCTTCACCACCCAAGGAACCCTGCAAAAGAAGCTTAAACCACATGTAAACCCTCAGAGAAAGAATCAAAGCTTAAAAGTAAGACTGTATTTTTCTCCTCTTTTGCATCTCGCCACCCCCGCAACATGATATATATAGTCATACGCCAAGGCGCATCTACCATGCCTGTTGCATAAAGAATAATACGCGCCCTCAAGGCGCACTTCCCTTGCTTGTTGCACCCGCTTTCCCTGTGCCCTACTTGGCGCACCAATCTCATGTGTAGCATTGTTAAAACTTGCACCATTGGCGCACCCTCATCCATGCAACACCAACTTTATTTGCGCCAAGGGAAAAACTGAAACGGCGCAGCACCCATTATTACAACAACAACATGTTGTGCAGACCTTCCATGCACCGCGCCAAGTTTCCCTATGGCGCATGAAAAAATGATGTTACACGCATTAAACTTGCGCCCTTTGGCGCATCCTGTACCCATGTGTAACATGAAAAGTATCAACGCCCGCTATAAAATGCATACATATGGCGCAGGTACACTTCTGCTTGCAACAACAAAAAAAATGTAACCTGCAGTATCCATGCACCATGCGCCCTTCGCACCGTCTTATCCTCGCAAGCAGCCCTTTTCAGCGCCATATTATTTAACCCCCTGTAACCTGCAGATTCATGCACCCCGCGCCCGAGGCCCTTAAAATTGCTAACTCTTTCTTCTGTCAACGCTTTAATGGAAGATCAAACAACTAATATGACTTTCTTGCATTGGGTTTCACTTCTTCTTCTTGCAGATCAGCAACTGAGTTCAGAGTTACATATGTCAACATCAAGCAAGAGACCTACCAAATCTAAGGGCAAAGCCAAGCTCACAGAAGAAGAAATGAAGTATAAATATCAGAGGGTCAGGATGCCCGAATCCCAAGCAGAGTGTGACCTAGATATCAGAGACTCAGAACTTGGTCACATTGATATGGAGGATTTCTGGGCCAGAACCCAAGGTCACAGAAGTCCGTGGATGGACAAACTGATGGGCAGTGGGTTGCATTTTTCCTGAGGGATCCCAGTTAGTGCCGTGAACAATGAGTTCATGATGGTAGTAGCCCGCTACTACAACAAAGACACAAGATGTGTCCATAATGAGAAGGGCGAGGTCATAATCAACCTCACTACCCGACACTTCGAAATAATGCTCGGCATTCCTCATCACCGGCACTTTGTGGCCGTAAGCCGAGGAAGATTGCATCAAAGCTTGGGATGACAATGAGGATCAGTGTATGCAGTTGATGAACAAAGTATACCTAAAGAACAAGAAGGTGGTGACCAGATGGCCACAAGTCATTCATCGAAGTGACTTTTCAGAGGAACTCAGTGATACAATCACGTTCCTGAGCAGAGTGTTTGGGCTTCCTGATGCCCACTACTTTCACAAGTGGATGCTGAGGTACTTAGAGACGATGAACAAAAATGTGCCAGATCAACGCTTTGAGTGGGCGGAGATCATAAGCAGCACCATATCTGAGCAGCTCCAACAACTCACCACAACGGGAGGTTCTATATGAACTCCTACGTAGTCTATGCTGCGGCCTCAGAGAGAGACTATCCAGCTTTGATGCGGTGCGGGGTTTGGCCCCAAGTTAAAATATATGAATACTATCCAGAACTAAAGCTGGAAAATAGTATCCCCTAGTTCACAAAGATCAACGATGCCTTCTTCTACGGCATCATCTGTCTTCTAAGGCCAAATATGACTCACGGTCGTACGACCAAGAGTATCGTCGCAGCCTACAGAGAAATGGGGGGCCTTGTTCACTCAATTCCCCACCTTCACTTATCTGAGGGTAGTTAACTTCTTGGGGGAACCAACCAAACTACCGAGATATGCCGGCCCCAAGTTGATCCTGTTGGAGCTATCAAGACAGCTTATCACCTACCACGAGAAGTGTCTCAAGAGAAAGAAGGGTGGAACTCCTTTCCCCCTCACAGTGGGCAGGTATACTTGTCTCTCTCACCATAAGGCGAAGGATATGTTTGCAGAACTGGAGCTGCTAAATCTAAAGCATAACTTCCCAGCAAGGCCCACTTTCGACCCAAGAAATTGTCTCCCCAGGGCCAAACTCGATCCGATCCACATCCCTCAGATCGAAGACATTTATATCGACATATATCATGAGGTCGAGCTCAGGAGGAAGGATCATTCCCACTTGGCCTTGGCTGAAATCATCCAGTACGGTGTGGCCATCGTCCCAAAAGGCTATCAAACTACTGAGCAAGAAGTTGATCAAGTGTACCTTGACACGGGTGGGGACGATTGGCCTTTCGCCGTGATTGATAGAAACAAAGCTCCTCAGACAATAGAGGAAAGGGTCAAGGAAACTCTGCGAAGAATAGAGCATTGGTGCAGAATGAATGGTCTCATTTACCTCGGAGTTGATTTCACTACATCTCCGTTGGGCAACGCACCTCCTCGGGAAAAACAACTACCAAAGGGCAAGGGGAAAGGCAAAGAGGGTGAGTCAAGCTCCACCCAAGAGGAAGCTCCTGAAAGTCCTCCTTCCACTTCACAAGAATGGGTTGAAATCCCGGAAAGCTTAGAAGAAGAAGCAGCGGAAGATGTTCCGATAGGCACATCCACTCAGGATGTTGCCACAACTATAACTAATGAGGTCCCTTCTGTCCCTTCTCCTTCTCCTCCTTCCCCTCCTCGAGTGACCCAAGCGACCATTCCTTTGGTCGTGTCCTCTCCCCCATCTTCTACTGTTCCCCCTTCTTCATCATCCATCTTCTCTTCTCTCGCGAGCTGTCCCCCACCATTTCTTCCCTCATCTCTCAGCTCCCTTCCATTCCTATGTCTACCTCCCCTGCAGTATCCCTTCCTCCCGTGAGCACTTCCTCGGCTTCCCTTTCAATGCCGCCTCCAAGTGTCTCCACATGTTTTTCCTTCTACTACTGCAGCTGCTCCCTTTTCCATTTCTGGTCCTTCTCCCATAAGTCCAGCCTGGATCTCCCAGCACCTGAGTCAACAAAAGAGGAAAGTTCCCATCACACCGATGGACTTCTCCGTCATCCCATCAAAAGGGGCCAAGAAGCAAAAGCCTATAACCCGCTTCTCTCAGAGTGCATCAGGGGAGAGAGTAATGGAGATTGCATACCCCAATCCTTTGGATAAAAGGATCTGTCTTCGACAGACACATAGTGACTCAAGTCACAATGGGGACATCTTCAGAAATCCTGCAAGGAGAGGCCCTATCTCATAGTTGACGCCCTTTGCAAAAAGCTCCAGGAAGCAAAGGAAGAGAAAAGGCTGCTAAAGGAGCAAAATAAACATCTTCTCCACGCCTTGCAGAAAATGGGTAGTGCGCCTCCTATAACTACCGCCGAAACTCCTGAGCCTCTGAGTCAGGATAAAATCAATGAATATGCCAAAATCAGCGAGCAGGGCATGGTAGTTTCTGCCTGGAGGAGCCAAATCCTCAAGGAAAGTGAGGGAGTGATCGCTAAGTTCACCGGGTTATATCAGAATATCAATCGGGCGAACAGAGAACTCCAGGCGATAGCAGGACCCATCTCCGAAGAGCTGGATCATGCCAGGATGCAGCACGAGACCTTTCAAAAATGCTCGACTGTTCAGTCAAAGATCTGGTCAAGTTCGGCATCTTTGGACACCCCAGAGCCCTCAACAAAATCCTTTCTACTCTGGATTATCGGGTGGATCAGCTGGAGTTCATCCTGGAGAAGATCGACAAAGTAAAGGAGGAAGCCCTGGATGCCATGCATCAAATGGAACAGATTGTCCTAAGAATGTCTCCAGGCTTGCTCACTTCTTCTTTCACCTTAAGAAGGGTTGAGGAAACTATTCAGATCTTCAAGGAGATCGTTTCACAGGGGCTGGGGCCAGAGGTCACGTTCGACGCCGAATCCATCAACAACCTGTTGGCATGTCGCGACTTCATTGGGTACCTGATAGAGGCAGAGAATGATTATTCAAAACTCCTAGAAAAGCTCACAGACGAGCGGGAGACTTATGAAGCTATCAGCGATCGACACAAGGATCCTTCCTAGGATCAACTTCAACCCATGATTATCAAATTCATGGAGTACCGTGCCCAGTTCCACATCTCGTCGCCTGAGCAGCAAAAACAGGATATCCCCTTTCAGCCGTGGGACGACGATGAATAGTTTCCTTCTTCCCGACTTTCTCCTTGTGAAATATCTAAAGTGTGTTGACACAAATGATGACATCATCCATGTTGCACCATGGGATGATGTCATCCACCAAAGTTGTCAAAAGTCAACAAATGACTTTGTAATCTATTGTAAGATATTTTTGTAATTAAGTGGTTGGTTTGCTTTTGTCTTCTTTTCTTCTCTCCTTCTATATATACTTGAATACTTGTTGTATTCAAGGGTGGATATTTTTTAGATGAAAAATAGAAGTGGGAAGAAAAGGCTTTGTACTTTTGTAACAGAAGAAAATATTAATACAAATATTAAGACTTTGTGCTGAATATGCATGTTATGGGCATCTGATCTTTCTTATGTTAGATCTATGTGTTTATTCTGTTGGATCTATCTCTACTTTTTTGTCATTTATTCATCAGTATTGCTTTATTCGTTTATGCAAGTAGGTTTGGCTTTGTTGACTTTACTACCAATCCCAAAACATAAACCCTCCCACCTTTTTAAGCTACTTTGGAATTCATTTCTTTTCTCCCTTCGACCTGATCTCTCTTCATCCTCTCTTCCATTCCTTAATTTGGTTTCTTATTCTTTACAAAAGTTTCCATAACTTGCAATATTATTTTCATAATTCAAAAGAATATAAAGTACTTAATTATCTTGTCCTTATGTGAAGAATATTCTTCTCGAACATATATTCAGTATCTACCTTTCTATTCTTACAACTCAAGTGGATGAGACTTGGTGTCCATATAGTGATATTAGGATTTGACGGAGATTTAATTGCAAGATAGATTTTTACCACAAAACATTCTTCGATCACGGAAAATTTATTTTCCTACCATAGTTATTCTAAATCAATGACTTAATGACTTCCTTTTTACATTTATATATCTTTTGTTTTCTCGTAGTTTGATCACAACAATGCAATACATATTCTTGAAACACATAAAGATATTTAATTGAGTTATAAGGTCTCCAAGAGCGGCAGTATCCCTAACCTCAATTCTCATTTTTTTACTCTCATATGCTTTATTTTCTTTTACGTCATGTTATGGCCTTATTTTTAGCATTGTCTTGTAAAAGGAGTTACAAAGTGTTTATCTAACCTCTTGGAGAACAAATATGATTAAGAGACTTGATGCTTCACACGAACCCTAAGTTAACGTCCAAAACAACTGAGTTTTAGATTAATTCCAACTTCACCTAAGGGTCTACCCCTCAACTATAAATGAGGTTTAAGCGAGAGGAAAATTTTATGCTAACCCACCTTCAGAAGGGGCCAAGGTGTAATGTTGAGAGACAACAAGCTAAACGATTTAGCTATGCGAGCCAAGGGGTTCATTAAAAAGAGTGCAAGGAAAAGAACAACTATGTCTCTATCTCCATTTATGTCATTTGGATCCAACGGGATTTCATTCAATGCGAAAATTTACTTTTAAATCTATCTTCGAAAAACAAGGTAATCCACTAGGATACGAAGGAAGGGTTAGTTCATCTTACTCCAAATGGAGTTTGACTGTATCACTCCTATTTACCAGGTTTATGACAATGTCACTAACCATACTGACTAAGACGATAAACCCATTCTTGGGCTCTTGTTTACTCAAGCTAGGAGATTTCCATTGAGTGTAGGGTTTAAGTTCACTCTATGGTTTTCAATGTCTTCTAGGGTAAAAGTAACACACATGAAAACAAGTTATGCTCCGATATTGAATGAGGGTAGAGTGTTTCGATTAAATCTTTATTTTTTTCATTTACCAAGTATGAATGCACAAGATGACTCGTTGATCATTTATTGAATATTGAATATGCACTACAAGATATTACTTCAAATTCATTTACTTTATATAAATATCAAACCTTTTTACTAGGTGTACTATGAATCAAAATTGAACCTAAGATTAAATGCACATTTCCTAGATGTCCTAGAAACCAACATCTCATACATAGCAACAAATTATCAAATATAACCTTCTGAAACATGAGACTACAAAATACATTTTCTCATTTTTAAAAATGAGCCATATAAATTACAATGATAATTAATGCATTACACAATGCCTTTACGTCATCATTCTTTCATCCTGCAAAACACGTGAGCATGATATCAGCGATAATTCGCTGGCATGGCATCCACCCTAACCTAACATAAGTATCATTTTTCAGTTTCCCATTTACATATGACAATAATTACAATTTGCAATCGAAATAAAAAGGTCTAGAAACATGTATTCATTGCATTTCATTTTTCTTCATTTTGTAACCCAGGAGAGAGAAAGAGAAGGGAAGAGAGAGAAAACACTGTTTTGTCAAAAGTTCTAATGCACACAACAAGTTCCACTATAGAGTTTTAAACAGTTATTTGTATGTGTTAAGAGTTTACAGGGTGGTTTGGCAACCCTACGAGGGTCCGCAACTTTCTATTTTTACATTTTCTTACTAGCTACAAAAACATACAAAATGGGCTCGGAGGCTAAGAAACCGCTTCCAAAAGTTATCTTCCGATGAGAACGCACACCATGATCAAATTTCTACGAGTCCCCAGATATACCAAGAGTTCATAGCAACTGATGGAAATGGGAAAGAGCGAACAATTTACGTTTGGCGGCTAGTTCTCCAGGGCCACTGGTCGTAGTTGACCTAGTTGCAAATGAACAAAATTTAGCTCAAGGGCCCATAAAACCATGTCCATAACTGACATTCGATGGATCAACACATAACAAGACAATTCCTACAAGTTCCCCTATATGAGAAGAATTCATTAGAGTCGACAGGACTGAGAACTAGAAAACCATTTTCAAATGGAAACAAGTTTTCTGGAGCGACTAGTTGAAATTGGTCCATTTTGACCTAGTCAAACTGTGGCCGAAGCCTACAAAATGGCTTTGCCAAACTATCCAGAAGAGTGCTTTTCCCTAAGCTGAATGTTCCATGCAATTGTCTAGTATAAACACTAGAGGTTTGTGAAGACGGGAAATAATTTCTCTATCCAAATTTCAAATGGCGGTTCAAAACGAAAGCTGATTTTCTAGATTTGACAGCTTTCTACTGCTGAAAACTAGTGTAACAGGCTCCTATAAGAGCATCAAAAAGATCACAAATGTTTGTTCAGGGTCAATCCAACGGTGCAGGTGATTCCTCACATAACAAGGTACACGAATGAATCCTAACATCTCATTTTCAGAGTTCCAAAGGGTACTTAATGAGTCTCCGAAAAATGCAAAAATTAACTATTTAAACAGGGAGAAGGTCAACATTATTACTAGAAAGTCAATTTTGTCTAGTCGATAAGACAATGTTGTAGCAATCCAGTTGGGTAGGAAGTTTTCTACATCACCTCAGAATGAGGGTGGGAGTTCGTGGTTTAATGCAGAAGAGCTAATTTGATTTTGTGAGTTACAACATGACCATTCATTATTTTTGCAAAGAGTTGATAACAAACATTTAATGGTATTAAAATCCTAATATGTTAAAATTCCATCAAGTTGTAAAAGAGAACTAAAAAAACAAGAATTATGAGAGGTAAGGGAAGATGAACCATGCCTGGATAATGAATTCGGTCGAAATTGTGGGATTCGGTTCAGTATCTTTCTTGGGCACATCGTCAACCAGTTCACAAGCATCCATAGCTCCACCATTTTACATACACATCTATCATAAAATCTATAACTACAGATTTGAAACCATTCCGCTACTCTGATCACATTTCTCCTACCTTCTGGATTCGACCCACCACTTGTTGAGCATGATCAAATGGTTTCTTATTGTTGTTGTTTGGATAGAATGAGATCTTCCTCCTTTTGTGCATAGCATCAAATCTTGAAACCATGAGACCATGATTTTTGAAGGCATTTTGTTAAACACTTCATATGCCTTAAGCACACCTCTACATTTTGCACATTCTCATGTGCTCATCAAATACCAAGCAAACATATCCACACAGCCACCACATGCCACATTGGTATGTTGAAGATACAATATAGGGTTTCCTCAAGATAATCAACGACCAAGAATGTCAATCATGCA
This sequence comes from Taxus wallichiana var. yunnanensis, assembly GCA_018340775.1. Taxonomy (NCBI): domain Eukaryota; kingdom Viridiplantae; phylum Streptophyta; class Pinopsida; order Cupressales; family Taxaceae; genus Taxus; species Taxus wallichiana. The sequence continues at coordinate 919,884,210 of CM031237.1, forward strand.
AACAAAATGATTAATTCTAGGCATGATTCTATAAGAGGCTCTCATGCCATCGAAGTATTTTTAAACCTCACGTACTGAACCTGCATGGCTAAATGCTAATTAAACAAAAACATGGTCAGGGTATGTTCCATAAGACCACATCTCTTTGAGGTTTTTTGTCACACAGTTGACTTGCCTTGTGTATGCTTCCGCAATTTGCATACTTGTCTACTAGTGCACTTGCAACTAAAATCCTCTACCATTATGCTTTGACGGTTGTCCGAGGCCTGCTCTAAAGCTCCCATTTTGACAGAGGCTGGGAGGATGCTGGAAAAGGTTGTGGAGTCTGGCTTTACACGTACCAATTGCATTTGCTTGAAAGTTTCCAAGGCCTTTTCAACAAACTCATTTTTTTGCACATCCTGCAATCATTGCAGTCCATAAAGCACATTTCTTTCAGGCATTGTCAAACAGTTCGCATGCTTCCACATTTTGCATATGTATCTGCCAGGGCACTTGCAACTAAAACATACAAAAATCCCTTCTCCATAATGCTTTGGCGGATGTCTGCACCCAGTTTCAAAGCTCTTATTTTGGCATAGGTTGGGAGTATGCTATTCAAAGGAGACTGAAATGCCTTCTCCTTGGGTTTCATGCACTACCTCCCCACCCTTCAATAATGTCTATGCAGAATAGAAATCCCTGTAACCACTAGAAGGAAACAACCACCTTCTTCCACGCCTGGTGAGTGTGCAGGTCAGGTTGGAAGCTCCTTCCCATGGCGGCGGCGCTTGGCTGCACTCAACAAAAGACAAAAAACAACCAAAAACCAAAATGAGCCCCCCCCCCCCTTTTGCCCTAACCGCCCCAAGATTTCACGGGCATTTTAATTTTAATTCTTTTATTTTTTTTTATATTTTTATTATTATTATTATTTTTATTTTAATTCTTTTATTTTATTTTTTTAATATTTATTTTATTATTATTATTTTTTAATATTATTATTTTAATTTTATTACAATAGATGACTCAAAGGATTGAAATCATGGAAATATAACTCACACACAACATTCCATAAAAGAATATGAATGCATGAACACAACAACAAAAACTAAATATAAGAAAGAGAGCAATAGTAAAAATATATCATTTATTGGATTATGCAAAATCTACTACTCTAATGGATAAGGCGTTGAGTGAATCAACATAAGATCGACATAAAAGTATGCAACTCAAAATGTTTGGCCACAAAATAAGGACAACATAAACTTACATTCGGATAGAATGTTTTCCATTAAAAATGAGTTACATTTATATAAGAAGAAGAGGGGCATGAGTAAATATGAAATAAATAATACCACCCACTTCTTAAATCACCAAGGACTAATTAACATTCAAGTGTGCGGGCCAAACATGGATGCCGAGATATTTTTGCGAGAATCCATATCTAAAAATAGACATGAGTCATTTTTCCATGATTTAATCCCAAAAATACACTTTATCACGACCCAAAATTTTTAATAACATTTAATTCTCCATAAAAAAATTTCAGTGGTACAAAGTTTACCTTATTTAGTGACTGAATCAAAATATATGAGAATTTAAAGATCTCCATGTTGTTTGACATGGTTGATGGACATGAGGCCATCAAATTTAACACATGGGTAGCACTTGCTGATATTTCAACCCCTCATTGTTTCATGGAGTTTCCCTCTTTTTCTATATCATTCCTTTCTTTTATGTGGATTTCCATGCGTAGTTTTTACTTTGTGCGGATTTTGAATCTTTCCGCTTAATTTTAGGGTGCTACATATTTTTAGGCCTCCATGGAACTTTATGGGGCTTCATATATTTAGTGTATTTTGGAATTCAAGTGTTGTTTATAATTTAAGGCTTCCGCTAAATTTTAGAGGGCAAAAAATATTTAGGATTCAAGAGAAAATAGGGATCCACATTAAATTATGGAGCCGTAGAATTTTAGGGATCCATGGAAAAGTATGGATCCATGGAATTAAAGGAGTTTTCAGCTTTACCTTTGATGTGTGGATTTACCTTTAATGTATTAAGATGTATAAATAAGCATGAGTTCTTATTTTACATCAACTACCATCTACCACTTTTCCTTGTTTATTTCCAAATTTATATTGGAATCACACTATTGGTTTCACTATAATTAATTCAATCGAATTATTTTCTATGTGGGTTTCAAATCCACTTTAGCTTATGGGGTGTAAGTGCATACTTGTGATATTTTATAATTTCCTCTATAATGGTGCCTCCAAAATGAGTATCACTTAGATGGTAATTAGTTTCCTCATATTCTAACCATATAAGAGGATAGGTTGGAAGTGAAAATTCCTTTTTGGTTACTCAATGACCATTTTTCAAGGGCATTGCATGGTCATTTGACCTATAGTGTGAGTAATCCTTTTGGACCCAATTTTTATTGATGAAAAATTGATTTGGATTTACCTTGTGAAAATTCTTGCAGAATGATAAATCAATTCCTACCACATCAAACACCTTTTCTCATGTATTGAGAATTGCTATCCATAATTAGTTTCACCCTATCTCATACCCATTATCTATATAACATTTCCTCTAAAATGAGTGTTGCTTATCATATTCTTATTTTTAATCTTTGTGATGTTCTCACCATGTAGTAAAAGAGGTTATAACTGATTGTTAGTTTTTATTATTATTGGTAAATGGTTTTGCAGGGGACCATACCTGGATTACAAAAGGATCAAAAGCTAGATGAAACAAGAAAACCAAAGTGGTTTTTGACAAGTGGGGGCCACACCCCAAAAAAAGGCCTACAAGCTAGATACACCAAAGAAGCACAAAGGAAGAGGACAATCTACCAACAAGAAGCCAAAATACAACAAGACTGCAGAACACAACAAATGTAACACCACGTATGACGAAAAAAAAATGTTGCCTAGAAAATACATAGACAGACAAGAGGAACAACTGGAAAATTGAAAAGATATAAATCATCTAGGGGAGAAATGATATTCTTGAGAGTATTGTTTACTATTTCTTATTTGCTACACTTCTCAATTATTTTCAAAGGCCATCCTATGTTCATTTTAGCTAATTTGAACTGTAATGTTGTTAATTACTTTGACCCAATGTATAACTCTACTAGATAAATCTTTCCTATTATCATGACCTATTATTATGGAAATTTTGTTAATAATAAATTATCTCTCTGAAAGATGTTAGAAAATTGAATTGCATGAAGAAAATTTATTCTCTTTTTCTCTCTATTCTCTCCAACTAAAAATATAAAGTAGATGAGAATTGTGTGTGGAAATAACAATTATCCCTCATTCTTGAAATGGTAAATGTAATCATGTGATATTAATTCTAGATAGGTAAGTGAGATACATGATAGCATTCATGTGGACACATGTTTTTACATGTGGCAAGTGTCTCTACGATTTTTTTTTGGAGTTACTCAAAGATTGTATTTAAAATTAGTTTTCTTTAAATTATATAAATCCATTTTGAAATAAAAATTGTAAATTTTGATTTCGAGATTCAATAAATATTCATTTGATGGTCTTGTTTTAATAAATAGTTGGTTAATTAACAACACATATGATAACAATAGGTCACGTGGAGCATTAAACATAGAAAATGTTGATTTGGATCATGTTTGAATATGTGCTTGAACAATATTTTTATCTATTTTAATAAAATTGTTGAGACACAAGCTTTGGAAATATAAAAATAGTGAAATTGCATTGAAATTACAACTCTAGTTGAAATTATACCAAAACTAGTGTTATAAATGGAATTTAAGGTGATTTAAACATCCATAATAATGACTTAATTTAAAAGCTATATCTTGAAAACTCGAGTCCACGATATGTACATTATGGAAATCCTATCTCTTAAGGAGATTAATATTATCTTCTTAGTATGAGATAATACTATGTAGATCACATCTCAATAATGTGTAAACTCTCTTGAAGTGGGCCACACCTATGCCACCATATTTTATTATTAATCTGAAAATTCTCTTGTTTAGGCATTTTCACTCTTGAATGCCTTGTTAGCATTATTCAAACTCAATGAAAGTTATAAATATTAAGACTTGGTAATCATTTGCTATGTTTTTACTCTAGTATAAAAAAGAACACATGTTGTGCTTATGAATGGAATATCATACGTTTTTCAACTAGAATGTTTTCCTTATCTATACCACTAGGCTTATTTTTGTTATTAAAATGTACTTGAGTTAGTGATACCCCAAATCAAATGATAAATGAATAATTGTAGTCCCACTCATTATATATGATTTTATATGTGTAAGATGGGACTTGAATTCCATAATATAAAATTTCATTTGTAGTTATGATTGAATAACAATAGATGATGCCCTATCTCATGTGACAATGTGGAAGGGGTCATATATATATAACCATCTACTATTTTTAGGCACATCAAACTTCAAGTTTGGGTGTCACCTTTACATAAGTTACTTATAATCTAGTTAGAACCCAACATATTTTATAATTATACCTTGAAACTAGAGTAGCAAGCCATCCATCTCAACCTCCCGTGAAAATGAGGATTTTTAAATAAAAAATAAATTAGGAGTGATGTGTAGTTTTAATTGAAAATGATTCATCTTAAAACGTTAATGGTAAACCTTTGGATGACTTAAATAAAAGAGAAGTGAGGTGTTTCCTTGAGGGAAACATGTCAATTGAGAAATAGAATTCACTAACTTGAAAACAAGTGTTGTATGCCTCTTGTATACTTTAAATGTTCTACAAAGAAAAAGATTAAATAAGAAATTAAATTGTACTAAGTGTGTAAGATAAATCATAAATGAGTAAATTATGGATAAGATGCTACCTTCTCTCTCTCTCTCTCTCTCTCTCTCTCACACACACACACACACACACACACACACACACACACACACACACACACACACACACACACACACACACACACACACACACACACACGAACCCTACACTCATGAATATACCTCATTGTATAACAAAAATAAAATGGGGCAAACAATACCCATAATAGAAATAGGGTAGATCTCCCATTTAACAAAAAAAATAGAGTTGTGCAAACCCTCCTTAGCTTTAATGGCTTCCATGGCCTCCATCCTTCTCTTTCTCCCAAACTTGCAAAACAAAATGGTGCAAATGAGAGATTAGGGCAAGAAAAAGTGAGAAAAGAAAAATCATAAGGATTTTTAGGGAAACCTAGATCTAAGGGCTCATGTTGTTTTGATCTAATGGTGGAGAATGAATCCTACAACTTTTTAAGTTGTGGATTTTTGTGGGAATGGGTTTTTAAAATAATGAGTAGGGGGCTCTAACTAATGGGGCCACCTAGGGGTTAGAACATGGTTTTAAACTATAAGAGTATTTAGACTTGTCTAATTAAATTTTAAATTGCATATGGGAACTTTTAAGTAAATAAATTTAAAGGAAAACTAAGGGGGCTAAGCAATGGAATTAAGATAGGAAATATTTAAATGAAGTAATGGAACTTAGTAAGAATAATTAAACCATAATATTAATTGGGGAATAAATTAATAATAATTAGTTATTAATTTAATTCCAACTACCATATAATTGTGTAGAATTTTTAATCAGGAATTAATTAAATCGTGACTAATGTTTTACCCTTACAACCTTTTAAACAAAAAAAAAATCTGCAAATTTTTCCCTAATAAATTAATAGACTTTGGTGTGGTTTTGAACATCAAAATTGTGTGTGTTACACCCCTATTGAAAAATAGTGGATTAAACCGGTTTTTGGGCCCCCAATCGGCATACCATGTGGCCCCACACTGATTATCGAGATACTAGAGGATTCAAACAAAACTTATACATGATTAGGCTGCCACTTCTCACCATCATTCATCCACCTAGCACACTTACATCATGCTAGGTGTATGAAATTTGTGCAAGTAGCACTTTTGATATGTATAAAGATGGATTTTCCTCCTAAATTATATCACTCCATCCATGTTTCTCATTGTAGTACGCAGTTTGCGAGTTGTACTAAATAGTTCTCATAAGAGCCAAAAATTGTAATTTTTATAATGATCTCCTATTGATGCAAAGTACCTAGAAAATATCTAATATTGCTTACATATGAGGTACTCTAATGGGAGAGGATCATTTCTTTGATACCAAATGAAATATGGTACCAAGTTATACGCGGAAAAATACTTCGTTACTCTTCATAACTCTCCACATAAACTCATACAAATATATAAGCTATGTTTTCCTATAATTTAGGAAGCCTAACATAGCTCCTATAACCTCTTATTAAATATAGCCAAGTTGTTAAAACAAATCGAAATACACTTCCTACAAATGCATGAGTTGTTTTAACTATATAAACAACTCTCACATAAATTTGAAATGTAAACTTATCTAAGAGAATTACGCTGGAGGCCTGATCTCTTGTTCATATAAGCATGACAACGATGCTCAACAACTTTCCCATCTTGTCATCTATGTGCCTGCATGTAACTTTCTAATTTTTTAGTTGTTAAAAAAGCATTGCATCCCGCCAGGAGAAAATGAAGGTGAGAGGATGAGCATTAGTGCCATAATAGATTCCCACCGGCTATAATGTCTATCCCCACGAAGATGAGATCGAGAGAATGATGAGTCAAGATTTGAATCGAGAAAGAGGAGTCAAGATATGAATCGAGAATGAAGAGGTGAGATTTGAATGCCTTGTTGAAGAAAGACACTTATGGATAAGATGTTACCTTCTCTCTCTCTCTCTCTCTCTCACACACACACACACACACACACACACACACACACACACACACACACACACACACACACACACACACACACACACACACACACACACACACACAACACACACACACACACACACACACACACACACACACACACACACACACACACACACACACACACACACACACACACACACACACACACACACACACACACACACACACACACACACACACTTGTTTAACTATAATGTTTCGAATAATTCCTTCGACAAAATGTTGATTTGAAATAATTATTTTCATGCTTGTGTGTATGTAATGTGGGGTGAAACTATATCATTATTTAGTGGAGGGGAAAGTGGTTTTCACTTTAAGGGAGAATAAGGATTTATTTGTTATTACATTGGAAGAACCAAGGGAATATGTGGCTAGTCACATTGGATTTGAAAATGTGTGGTTCAAGTGGAGGGAAAAGGGCATGTTCTTTATTATGTTTTTCATATCATCTTAGCCAAAGGCTAGCCATGATTCCTTTGTCCAGTGGAAAAGGAAATACATATGATGGTATCTCCTTTTACATCCCTTATTATTAGGATTGGTAGTGTGATTTGTTCTTATGTCTACAATTTCTTGTCCAAATTTAAATTAAAAAAATGAGCGGGTTCATGTTTTTAAGTGTTTTAGGAAGTGATACAAAAATAACCTTATTTTAGTTGTGATTTTGCTGCAGAAATTGTGGGCATTGCAAATTGTGCCCCCTTAACACTCCTTAACTATTTGTATGAAGGAAATTTGTTTGGGTATAAATATGTTGAGCATGGTGGGGACTTGAGATGATTATTGCAAAGTGTTTTATGTATACATTATTACTATTATTTAGCTAGGCTCAATGACTAAGACACATGACACGATGAAGTATCCTTGAGTGGTCGTATGCTACATAGTTCTTGTAATGTGAATGTTTGCATCTTTATTTTATTTGTGAACATATTATTACTAATAATTAGCAATCTCTTAATTTTAATTTTTGTTTTTATTATAGATTCAAGGTTATTTATTTATTTAATTATTATTTTCAATTTATTCACTTCATATTATGTAATTTTATTGGAATTATCTACTTATCCTCTTGTTTCTCTTTTATTTTGAGTCTTCATTGAGTAACTTTTTATTTTATTTACTCATAGCTCTATAAATCTTGATTTTGTTTGGCTATTCATCCTCCAATGTATAATAGTGGATTTCCTAAATTGTTGTAATTTGATTCTAAAATTTGTGTAGTGTGCATTTCTAGGGTCATGGACCATTACAATGGGTTTATATGGTCCTTGGAATGGATTCATTTTGGGGGTATGGCCATAGTGTCATAAGACTACATTTTCTGGAGCTATAGGGTGTAATGCACTTAGTTTTGAGAGAAAAAGGTTCTACGTGTCCAGGACCAACAAGTGACCCAACCTCACATTTATTTTATGATTCACATATTTATTTTGGGAGTCATATGGAGACTCACATTTTGGGAGGAATTTGGATTTTTGTTATAGAAGGTATCAAGAGATTGGTGATCTATTGTTTATTAGTTTTATATGTTTGGATATTTTAGTACATGGAATCACATTTATACTCTAATCTCGGAGAGACTATTATTATTTTGATTCATGTGAAATGTACTACCAACATATTGTTGTAATTCCTTATAATTTATGTTGGGCACATGTCATTTTAACCTTTTATGCATGAGGCATGTGATATAATAATTGTGATATGCGATGAGCTATTTTTCTTTATTTAATGTATGTGTGGCTAGTTGAGTGGCAAATGCCACATTGAATGTGATAATGGGTATTTTGGGAGTCAATTTTCATTATGTTGATGAATTGTGTACAATGTTGCGATGTCATGTGTTTTTTTGGAAACCTATGGAAAAATCAAACTAAAAATTGTTATTTGTGAAAATTATTTGAGAAATGAATTAAATGAATAACATAATAAGTGAACTACCAATTTTAATAAAACATGAATATTTTCAGAAAATTACAAATTTTTAATTTTCCCCTTGCAACCATGCTTTAGTGGTAAGGACATTTTCTATATGGATAATTAGTGGCTATTGTTACTCCTTTTCTAAATAGCCTTGGAATTTTTGTCACATTAAGGACAATGTGCTTATAAGGGGAGGGAGATGTAGTTCCCATCCTATTTATCACCTCACGAATCCCACTTGGTAGTAATTTGTTTCATATGTCTTAGTATAGATGTACATTGTCGCATATAATTTGACCTAATTACATTCCAATGTTCAATGACATGCCTATTTCAAGAGAGCTCTAACCTCCACTAGAGAAAGGATTCAATGAGTCAAAATGTATAAGTACCTTGTTAAGCACCCTATTTTAGTGTAGGTTTACAATTAATGGTAAATTAACACAAAGTACAAATTCATAATCAAACAAGAAATTATAAAATTTAACAAGATATATATTTAAAATAATTAATAATAAATAAAATAAATTACTATAACATGGGAAAAGAGTTTGAGGAGGATGGAGTGCATCAAGAGAGAATAATGAGAGGAAACATGTGTTAGGCACGGGTGGTGGTGTGTTTTAAAAATGAATAATTGAAAAGAATATTTGACACATAATCTTTACACAGAAACAAGATGGTGCTTGTGTATTTTATTAATATCAAAATCAAGAATTACAAACAAGTGAGAGAGTTACAATATTTATAGATATTGGAAAAATTCTATCTCATCCACAATATATGGAACAAGATCACCTAATTTGAGAAAATATGCAAGAATAACATATTTTCCCTCTACGCCCTATCGCTCCTCTTGGAAATCATCCGGGAAAGAAATGTGCAAGATAGAACATTATCCCACAAACCAAGGGATATGGCAACTAAAAGACAACTCAAGAATAAAATACTTTATCTAAGCTAACTTAAGTAATTAAAAAATTACTTTATTACAATATCAATTTAACTCATATGATGAATTAAGTGTTAGTTTATTTCCAACATCCCCCCTTAATTCAACATACTCTGAATGCCTCAAATTTTGGACGTGCAAGAGACTTTGTGAAGATATCTGCACACTGATGTTCTGTTGGGCAATGTTGGAGCTGAATGTTGTTGTTATGAACATGTTCATGAATGAAATGTACTTACACCTCAAATTTTTGGTGCATTCATGAAAAACTAGATTCTGAACAAGTTTTATTACTCCTTCATTGTCTACATGTAGGATTGTTGGATCTTTCTATGGTATTCCCAATCCTTCAAGTATACATCGAAGCCATATTGCTTCACGATGACAGCTCCATTTGCTACATGATATTCGATTCTTTAGAGGATCTTGAAAAAAATTCTTCTTCTTACTCCCTCATGATATCGGTCTAGATCCCAAAAAGAATACAAATCCTAAAGTGGATTTCCGTCATCTATGTTTCTGCATGATCTAAATCGGATATCCCGTTAAGAAGAGTTATTGTTCTTCTTATATTCTAGGCCACAATTCATAGTTCCTCCGATGTACCTCAAGTATTTTCTTTGTTGTTTTCCAGGTGAGAAACCCTTGGTTCTTGAATGAACCGTGAATGATAGTTGATTTGCATAGCTCATATCCACCTAGTGTAAGTCTAGTAGATGAGACTCCCAATCAACTCGACGATTGAGATGTGCGTTTACTTGTGGTGATGGATTTGTTTGAGATAGTTGAAGTATTATCTCCATAGGTGTGGAAATTGGTTTAGAATCCATCATATTAAACTTCTCGAGTGTTTTCTTGGTGTATTTCAATTGTGACACAAAGATATGATTTTATCTTTTCCAAATTTTGAGTCCAAGATGATAATGTAGATGCTTGATATCGGTCATGTTGAATGATTGTGTTAAATATTTATTTGTTGACTCAATCATCCTCACCGATCCTCTAGTGATGACTAGATCATTGACATTTACTACAACGATCACTATCGCCCCCTTAATTTTTGAGATAGATATTAGGATCGTACAGACTCCTGTTGAATCCATGTTAAATGAGATGCTCATCAATTTTAATATACCATGCCCTAGGAGACTTTTTAAAACCATATAGTGATTTAATGAATTTACATACCTTTGGATTTTCCTCTTGACACAGGTATGACAAAACCTTCTAGTTGAGTCATATAAAATTCTTCCTATAAATCACCATTAAGAAAAACATGTTTCACATCCATTTACTTGTATTTTCCAACCAAATTGTGCAACTAGAGAAAATATTAACCTGATTTTTAAAATCTTAGATGTGGGAAAAAAAGTCTCCTCATAATCAATTCCTTCTTTTTGAGCATATCCCTTAGTAACTAGTCTAGCCTTGTGTTTATCAATTTTTACATCTACTTTGTACTTCATTTTGAAGATCTATCTGCATCCAATCAGATTTTTCCCTAGTGGAAGATCTATAAGTTGTCATGTATTATTTTTCATAAGTGACTTATATTCTACATCCATATCATCTTTCCAACATTTATACTGTAGGGATTTTGAAACTATGGACAACTCAATAGTTTCAACAACTTTACCCATTAAGGCCAAATTGACCTCATTTTGAGCCATACTGCGAGTCCTCATTCCAGTGGTAGATGTGTCAAGGGCACTATCCAATTTTGCATCTCTCATCATACTTGTATACCATTTAGGAATAATTTTAGTGGTTCATGTGGGAGGTTGAATTTAACCATCTTCCCCATCATCATTGTGATTATCAAAGTGATTACCATCCTCTATTTTCACCGTAGGGATGATTTTTTCATCATGTGAGTGTATGGAAGGAGTGTATTCTTCTTTATTCTCAAAGAAATCAACATCTCGACTAGTGTATACCCTTCTTGTTCTTAGATCCATAAGTCTATAGCCAAGTGCTTCATCACTATATCCCAAGAAGATAAGTTTTTCGATTTAATATCAAGTTTAGTTATTTTTTCTTACGAATGTGCATACTCAATTTACATCCAAAAAATATAAGGTGTGAAATATATGGCTTATTCCCTGACTATGCTTCCTGTGGTGTTACTCCATCAAGAGATGCTATAGGAAATCTGTTTAGTAAATAGACTACAATTTTTTTTTGCTTTGGCCCAAAATGTTTTTGATAAATCTGTATCATCAATCATACATCACACCATATCCATGATAAGTACGATTTCACATTTCACCAACACCATTTTTTTGTGGTGTGTGAGGAGGATCCATTTGACGATGAATGCCATGTGTTTCCAAAAAATCGTTGAACTCATTGCTGGTGTATTCTCCCCCTTGATCTGAGCAAAGTGTTTTTATTTTCCTACTAGACTCTATTTCAAAAAGGGATTTGAACTTCTTGAAAGTTTCAAAATCTTGGTATTTTGTATAAAGACAATATATCCACATTTTTCTTGAAAAATCATCAACAAAGAGCATGAAATATTGAAACCCAGAGTGGCTAGGTCTCATTGGTTTGAGCAGATCGGTATGCACCAAGTCAAGTTTTGCCTTAGCCCGAAATGTACTATATGTTTGAATGGTTCTCTATGTTGTTTTCATGCCAAAAATGCTGACATTTATCTATACCCTTTTTTATAAGTGGCAAACCTCTAACCATATTGTATTAATGAAGTGTGTCAAGATAGCCAAAACTCACATGTCTAAGTCTTCGATGCCATAGTTGAGCTGATGATGTATCCTTCGTTACAAGTTCTTGATCATTTTGTTGAAAAAAATCCAACTGAAACTCTTCCCACATTCAAATATTTTGCAAAAATTTTCTAGCTTCTGGACTTATCTTGAATTAAACACATCTTTTTACCACTTTTACATTCAAAGTCAATTTTGAGATTGTGATCTAATAATTGACTCACGGATAACATATTCTTTGTTAAACCAGGGACATAAATAACATCTGAAATTTTACAATTATGTTTCCCAAGTGGTAGTGAAATGGAACCAATGCCTTCAAAACTATATGATGTATCATCACCCAAAGAGACATGATTTTTTGTGGGTGTTTTACTCATTGTGAAGAACCAATATTTCTTTCCTGTCATGTGTCGAGTTGTACTGCGTTGACATCCAAAATTTGATTTGTAGAATTGGATACTTCATTTGATGTGAATAATATAGAAGTCATTATCATCAAATTTGTCTTTCTGTTTGGCTACATTTCCTTGTTGAGTTGGTTTCTTCTTCTACTTTTGATTATTTTGAACTGTTTATTCTATTGTTGGCCTGATTTTTTTGGTAATTAATATTTCTTCCAATTGACAATCCTTGTTGGAATGTGTTGTACCGATAATTCCTTAACTCATGTCCTTTTCGACCAAAAATATGACATTTTTTTGGTCCTTTTGGCCTTGTTGAGTATTACCTTTCTTCTTAGGTTGTTTACTATAGTTAGCCTACTTTTTTCCTTTTTGATTAGAAGTAAGTGCATGCTCTTCAGTTTCAGTAGTTGAGTGAATAACTTCCTCTTGTTGTAGCATATTCACTAACTCTTCAAAAGTTATTGTTTGACTAGTTATGTTTAATGTGGTCACAAAAATCCTATAAGGAGGAAGAGCTCTCAATACTATAAGCATGAGTGATGTGTCAGTTAATTATTCTTCCAAATATTGAAGTGATGCACACAAAGTTGCTACTCTTCTAAAAAAATTCAACTTTCTTAGTTGGTTGCATTTTCAAGTTCAATAGTTGACTCTGGAGATGAAGTATTGTGTTCTTATTTTTGGACTCATATATTGTTTTCAACTTGTCCCAAGATTCTTTTGTTGTTGTGGCCTCACGAATATGAGGTTGTACCTCATCTGAAACACTAAACAAGATTATTAACTTTGTTTTTTGATTTGCACAATCAAATGTAGCTTGTTGTGTAACATCTTGTAGATCTTGTTAATGTACCAGAAACAACGGACTATAGATTTTAAAAATCAAGCTATGGATGAATTTTTGTTTTCCATGCTGGGTAATTATCAGAACGTAAAATTTGAGAATTTGGAAAAAAGAATTTTGGTGTTGTAATTGTAGACATTGTGAAGACTAATAAACAACAGAAGAAAATATTGAACACTTCCCCCCTTAAAGCATGCACACCCCCCAAAAATAATATTTTATTTAGTTTGGGCTCCTTTTCGGCCGTGTACAATGAATTTTTGGCACTATTGGCCCTGTTACAAATTTGTCTCTTGGCCGATTGGAATTTTTTTGCACTCTTTGGCCTCTTTTCAAATACAAACAACCTTTAATTTGTTCAATTTTTACAAAACAAATCTTATTAAAAGATGGACCAAGATGTAGAGATCAAAAAACCATACACTTTAAAAAAATGACACCTCAATCTGAGGTACCAATTGAAAGTTATGACTTGTTTAAATTTTGATTTCAATATCTTTCTGGGGCCCTTTTCAAAAATGGAATTTTTTTCTAAGTTTTTCCACAAAATCCAATAATGGATTGTTTTTTAAAAGAAAATATATTTTTAAAATTTGGCCCGATTAGGGCTTACTTGGCTCACATGTGCCTTGGTTTCTCCATGGCTTCAAGATATCCGACCCCCTTCACCTTAAAACTTATGTTTTGCAACATCACACATGAATGGAGCTCAAATATGGCAATGATTATTTTGGTGAAGGTTGAAGATGCTAAGATAGATCAAGATCAGAACATTTTTTTCTTTTACGGTGTGAATTGGTTATGTAAAACATAGGTCTATAAGGTGAATCCACAGATATATGCAAATCCCACAGCTACATGTAGGTTGTAGTTTGGTGGTGGATGTTAAAACTTTGTTTTTTTATTAAAATGAAACCTACACACTGCACTCCAAATAGTGGTGCCTCCAAAATTAGGGTCCACTAAATTAAATCACACTAAAGGGGATCTCTAAATTAGAGAAAAGAAAAAGAAACCTTGAAACAATCATATATAGTTATATTTAAATACTTCATATGTAATGAACACTATTAAAAACAAATTGATACAATGAATTTGTTACCAATATTAGAGGTGCATGTAGGTATGCTAGCCTATGATTGCAGTTCCAAAAAAATCACTTTGCTGTGTTATTTTACGTACTATTGATTTTATTGTTGCTAGTGTGTGGAGTAGGGCGGGGGCTCTGTGAAGAGGCTGGGGAAACTCTAGCTCCTCCTAGCTCAAGATTCTTATTCCTCCTCCCTAAAACTTGCTACACTCCCGAACACTCACAGTTCGGGCTCTTCCAACTCTGATAGTAAATCTTGACAATGAATACTTGAAAATAATATTTGACACAAAATATTTACTGTGTATTTTATTAATATCAAAATCAAGCATTACAAACAAATGAGAGAGCTGAAATATTTATAGTTATTGGAAAAATTCTATCTCATCCACATTATATGGAACCAGATCACCTAATTTGAGAAAATATGTAGGAATAACATTATTCCCCTAACGCCCCTATTTCCCCTCATGGAAATCATTTGAGAACAAAATATCTAAGATATAACATTATCCCACATACCAAGGGATAAGAAAACTAAAATACAACTCAATAATAATTTACTTTATCTAAGCTAACTTAAGTAATTAAAAATTACTTTATTAGAATATCACTTTAACTCATATGATGAATTAAGTGTTAGTTTATTTCAACAGTGTGTTTTTGCAGATGTGTAGGGCATGGACGCTTAAAAAATCATCATGAATGTAAATTTTTTTGATGGGTCGTAGTTAGATATGTCATTTAGAGAGAAATTGTTTTCCTATTTTATTTACAGTCAGCATGGTGGGATATGTTTTGGAAGGGGACATGAAAGTATATGGGAAGTGTGGCTAAGGCACTTGATATAATATAAGGGTATAAGTGAAAAGTTGTTCAAGAACCAACATAAATTACCCTATTATTTCTAGTGCTTCCAAAATCAATGTAGAATGGGAGAATTAAATAGGGATATGTACATCCATCAAAGAATAACAAAAAGGGGATATTTTGATGTTGTAGTTTCTAGTACCTTGATAGACATATACGTAAAATGTGGTAGCATACATGTGGTATGTGATCTATAGAAAAACATATCACAAATATTTTTTTATAGTGAACCATACAATGTCACACAAAATACACAAACTAATTTTTTTGGAAAGGCCTAGTGGAATTTAAGAAAAATCCCTTGGAAAGTTTAAAGATGAGATTCTATTATCATTTTCTAACACTCTCCAACTAATGGAAAATTGAAATATTGTGGCTTTGGGATTATCGGTTTCTCTTACGGTATATAAATTTTATATTTTTGGACATGGTATGGTCATCCACCTCGCCATAATGAAACATATTTTTTTCCTTTATGTAGTTATGGTGCCATGAAGGAGTGTTGTTAGAGGTGTGGAATGGAGATGAATATGGAAGTATGAAGAGTTTAATATATGTTTGATTTAAATTTTAAGGTAGGGATAACATATGTAAAAATGGTGTGCATACCATAAATATATTTCCCTAGACTATGTATGATACACGACATGTTGGAACACCAAATTGGGATGATGGAAATATTTCATTGATTGGATTGAAAGTCTATTTGTTATATTTATTGAAATATGAATAGTTCTTATTAGGGGAACCAATCACATATGAAAAAATTATTTCATACTTCAGCTGAATATGGTTGGAGAGTATGATAGCATTCAAAAATTACTTGTGGTTTTTATACCTTCCAAATATAAGAATCCATTTTTGGCGCTTTTGTGTGGAATTACCAATTTAATCTGGACCAAGATCGAATCTCATGATTAGATGGCATGTATATTCCAAGAAATATTAAATTGTGAGCAATCTCTCAAATCTATTATCATTTCTAAGTAAAATGTTTACATGGATAGCTAGACATGGGAACACCAATTCTAAAAAATATTATTCTTTCTTTGTGGAATGCTTCCTCATGATATCAACAGAATGGATCTCCCTCTCTCTATGTCTCTCTCTCTCTCTCTCTCTCTCACTCTCTCTCTATCTCTATCTCTCTGTCTCTCTATCTCTCTCTGTCTCTATCTATGTCTCTCTCTCTCTTGTCTATCTCTCCCTCTCCTGCTAGAATACACTTGTGCTTTTATTTCTCTTATTTTTGAAATCATTATTGTTATTTTATTACTGTGAGTTCTATTAATGATTATTGATTAATTTTTAATGTTTATTAAATTAATGTAGTAAACATTTTATAAGTAAAAACCAAATTTGAAAAAATCCCCTTCAGATACACAAACCACCTTAGAAACACACTAATTTAGTATGACATGAAATAGGCTTCTAGTGAGGAAATTAGTTCACATGGGTGTCATAAGACAAAACCTTAGCCACTTGAAATAAACCTTGTTAAAATATGAATTTAGTTTGGAATTAATTTTTCCTAATTAATTTTGGTCCAAGATACTTCCACATACCAACTCTAACCTTTTTAATTCCATATTAGGATTGGAACCCCATAGTTGATTTCACTAGAACTTTTTGGAAGGTGTTGTTTATATGCAGTTTCAAAGCCACTTTTTCTTATGGAGTACAAGTACAAACTTTTTATTTTTAATTATTTCATCTGGAATAGTACCTTTAAAATGAGTATCACTTATCATATTCTAGTCCTATGAGTTTCCTTCATTCTCACCATATACAAAGGTTGGTTGAAAGTGAAAAATACCATTTTGGTTACTTCATGAACCTTTTACAAGTCCATTTTGTGTCAATTAGAGCTAATTTGAGCTACAACCTAATTAATCCCCATCAACCCAGGTTTTGAAGTTACAAAATCTACTTGGAACCACCCCACAAAAAAATCATATCAACTGAGAAATCGTGTCATTCCATCTCAAACCCCTTCTCTCCCGAATTCAGAATTGTGATCAATATATAGTTTCACTTTATCTCACTGGGAATAAGTTTTTCCATGTCAATTTTGGAGCCATTTTTTCTTATACTATCCAAGTGTAAAATTTCAAACTTGACTAACTCACTCCATAACAACGCCTCTAAAGTTGTTGGAAGAATAAGCACTAAGATGAGGGGGAATCAATGTGCTATTAAATTTTTTCACTTATCACTTAGTATTCATCAATCATTCCATTCAACTTAATTATAAAAACTATCTTAACATGAATTATCAAAACATTATAATATCCATGCATACAAATGAGACATAAGAACACATGAACACCGATTTAAGTGGGAAACCATTGCGGGAATAAAAACCACTGAAAAAAGTTTTATTACATAAATGAATTAAATTTAGATGAGCACCAACCCAACAATGAGCACCAACCCTTAAGTTTAGTGAGGCACCAACCTCTACATTTGGCGAGCACCAACCCTACGGGAGGAAAAAAACCCCTATATGAATCATCAAAACCTAAGCCACCTGATTTTTGTCACCTTGAGATTTTTTTACACAAAAATTAATGATAACAACTATTCAGCTCTCCTTTCTTCTATCTTCTTCAAATATGCCCTCTAGGTTTCTTCACACAACATGCTTCTTCACCAAGTGGTTAGATCATCGACCTTGAACACCATATGCTCACCATCTGTTATTCCTTCATAACATATTCTATGTCCTTTCTTGATGGTAAAAATACCTCCTTTACTTATTTACTCTCCCCCCTTACTCACACTTTCTCATCCTCTCTCTTAACTATAAATAAGTGAGAAGAACATGCTTATATACATGACTAATGTTCATACATAACATTTAGTTCAACCATCATAGAGCATAGATCACTAAAAAAGAATGAAAAATTTACAATAACCTCATTCATACACACCTCCTAATTTCTACAATAGCATGTACACACTTAAATCCTTTATTATGACACAAGTAAGCCTAATACACCCAAACGCCTCTCGCCACACTTAGTCTTCTTGAGCCAACATGAAATTCACCAAACATATAAAACCACTTAGACATGTTTTATAAGTCTTATACCAACATAAAACAATCTTGTACACCTCTACATCATCATATCATGCTATGAAGCCATCATTAGAATCAACTATCCCCACTAGGTCTCTAACCTATAAAAATAGTCTTCAAACACCAAAAAAACACCTCAACCATGCAAGTGTGACACATGAATTGAAATATAATGACCTTATCATCATCACCAAATGCATAAGAAATCATCCCTTATATTGTAAGATCTCAAGAATAAATTTACTACTAGGTCAAAAAAACTTCCATTATACATAAGATAAGATAAATAAGTTAATAATATTAAATGTCCAACAAGTGACCACAAAGATAGGTCAATGGGACTACACCATATAAAGCAAAGGAAAAAAATTGGGAAAAACTCAAAAGGGTCTCTGAATAATAAAAGAAGAAGAAAGAGAGTACAAAGAGGGGAGGAGGTGGAGGAAAATCCTCAACACCAACCCTCACATTTGTCATCATACAAGGCTAACTGGAAAGAATGTGGTGATGTGCTGATGTTTGGTGGTAGGAACTGGAAGCTTTACGAGATGCATATGATCCATGGAGAGAAGAGCTCTTTGAGTGAACTCCGGTGGTTTGTTGCCTATGAATCTTGGGCCCTTGGCCATGTCTAAGTGTAAATATTTCTGGTCTCGAAAGAATATCCTCTAGTCCTAACAGATCTAATCGGAGTATCTCCACAAGGATCATGTCCCCACTTGGTGCCCCTCTCACCCGGAGAAAATAAATAAATATGTGATCTATTAAGCAATATTCCCTCTCGAAAGGAGGATGGATAACCCCATCATGGAGCTTAAGAGCTTCCCGTAAATAGAGAGCGAGACCTCTCGATCATAATACCTAAAAATGTCGTGAATGTTGGATATTCATGGAATAAACAATGAAAGCTCCCTCTGATATCATAGTAAATGGGGCATTGGAAAATGAAGTGTTCCTCTATCTCAATCTCCTTGGGGGAAAAGGCTGGAAGATCCTTTCGAGACCGATCCAATTGGTAATTTCTCTTGACCCGAAGCTTTGTGTGGGAGCCAACTCTAAACTAACCCGAGGATATGTGAAGAACATGCATCCAATGGAAGGAGATATAGGTAGGATGAATGATGAGTCCATTATTGACTTTGAGGAAGTGATTATCATAAAAGGCCATCTTTGGGCATAGCTCATCACTTGGGTTAGTCCAATTGATTTGAATGAACTTTATGTATATATCATCTTTGATAATTTTGTGCAGGTCTTGTGTGCTCGAAAGGAGGTGAGAAGGAGAATCCATGGAGTACCTGAAAGGGAGAATATGGTACATGTTGATCCCAATGGATCCAATGAGACAAGAGGCCCTGACATACCATTAGTGAACACAAACACTATGGTTAAAAAGAGAAAATGCCTCAAAATAATGGTAGGGAAGGTATATGTACCTACCTCTACACCGTGAAAGAATCAAAAAGTCCTTAGATACTATGAAAAAGTGAGACGAGACCAAATATGAACTCTAGTCTGAAGGGGTGAGCCCCAAACTTGGTAAGGATGATATTATGAGGAACAATCTCTTTACATCTGATGATTCTTCTAAGCATAAGGATATGAACTCAATTAATAGAAGTACAATCTGAATCGAGTAGGGAGGGAACCCAAACCTCAGAACCATAGAGAATTGTGGGTTTCACAAGAGATTCTGAGAGAGACATCTTGGATAATGTGTCCTGAAAGTGGTGGCGAAAGCACTGTCTCTCCAAGATTGCAAGGGAACTATCGACACTAAAATTTTCCTTCGTAATTTCTATTTCATTAATGTATGTATTAGGAATAGGATGTTGTTAATTTTAATTAGTAGTAGCATCCGATAGAAGATAATGGTGATGCTGGTATGACACTGCCAATAATGTATAGTACGATAAGATCAAAGTGCAATAGGAATGTTGTGGTAAAAAGTAAGTAGTTGTGGTAAGTGGTTCGGTAATGTTAAAATGTCAAAGTTAGGGTAAGTAGAGAAGTAGGGTCTACATGATTAGGAATTAGAAATATTATATTTGTAATAAGGACAAGGAGTGAGGTCGTAAATATTTTGTGTATTTTATTTGTAAAAAGTCTAAAAATGTGGAACCCATGTGAAATGATAAGGTTTATCTTATCTTAAAAGATAAGTTTACATGTAAAGATAAGAGTTAAGGTATGGAATATGATTCATTAGATTAGATTTATTATCCTATCTTAGTGATAAGGTAGATAAGCCTGAAAGTTCTATAAATAGAGAGGCCACCCCCATCATTTAGGATAGAAGGAAGTAGTGAGAAATATTATATGAGTAAGTGTGTGAAGGAATTCATCATTTAGAAGGTGTGTTAAAGAAGCCATTAAGAGGTGTAATTGTGAAGTTTCTCCCATAGTTATTGTTGGAAGGCAAGTGGAGTTGGTAACACTTGAAGTACCTCATGGATAAGATTATAACAATTTCATGTTGATAATATAATTTACACTTATATATCAGATTTGTCATCATTCCTTTCTATCATACTCTATGGTATTCTTGTATTATGTTTGTTATTATGTTTCCAGATTACTTCCACCAAACTAAAAGTTGTGCATTAGTAAATAATCATAGCACAAGGAGTTCCCAGTGGAGAATTATCATAGTGCCAATTGGTGCTAACAATTTGGTTCCGTTGCAGTGACCATTCCTCGTTGGTGGATTTTTGAAGAGATATTCCCACTTAGTCAGAAATCATTTGGAGGGTAACCTTTTTTTTACTGTGCATAGTAGTTACCATGGTAAAGTCACTTTTTACCGTGAATAGTATTTACCGCAGTAACTTCACTTTTTACCGTAAATAGTGTTTACCACATTAAAGTCAGTTTTTACCGTAATAAGTCAAGTTTTACCATAGTTTACCATGGTAATTTATATTTTAATATAGAAAGGTGTAAAGTCACTTTCTATTGTAGTGATTTTAATTATTTGTGCACATAAGTCTTGTTGATTGTACTTGTGGGTTGGTATTTCACTTTGTGGTTACTTTTGAAAATGGGGAAGATTCCTATTTTTTTAGCCCATTCTAATGAAGATGCTTCCTCTTTCATTCAAGAATTTAAATGATCTTGCATTTGTAATGGCCTCATAATAAGGGAATAATGGACTGAATTTTTTCCTACCTTTTTGGATGGTTTAACCCTTAGGTGGTTTGAAACATTAGGTGATAATGTGAAAAACTCATGGGATTTATTAACTGAAAGTTTTCTTGAAGAATTTGGTGAACAAAAAAAATATGAAAATCTCATGATTGATATCACAAAGTTATCCCAAGGAGAGAAGGAGAAGATAAGGTATCGTGTTCTAGAGCTAAGGAGGAAGCTCGATGCCCAGATATAGAAGGAAGGATTAGCGAGATGGGTTGATGAATGTCATGGATAATCTCCTCTGTAAGCACTTCATTCTTGGGATGAAGCTAGAGATTAGACAACGAGTGAAGTATGATCGCTCAACAACCCTCGAACAAGCAAAGGAGATTACAAGAAGGAAAGAAGAAAGCATGGAAGAAGAGCCATAAGAAATTGTTGCTAAGGTAGAGCCTACACTAACACCTTTGGTCTAGAATCCAAAACCACTCTCGGTGAGCATAAATCTTTCTCCTAGTACATCTACTGAGTATGAAGATCGTCTCGAGAAAGATGGGCTAGCTAACTATTAATCTTATTCAGGAAAAAAATTATGTTATGGTTATTATAAAAGGGTTATTATAAGTATAATTGTCCAGATAGAGCTTCTACATCTGGTACAAGAGATAATGATAAAGGAAAAGCACTTGTGAATTCTTTTGATGTAGTAGATAGGAGCATAAATAATGAAGCATATGTGTTTGTAAAAAAAAAAAGAAATAAAAAGATAACCAAGATGGAAATGATCCTAAGAAGATGAAAGGAGAAACTAGTAAGAAACATAGGAGAAGAAATTTGGGTGTGTAGGATTTTCTGATTTCATAGGGACAAAGACCATACTCCATCTTAGAAGATCTATCCAAAAGGCTTGCAAATATTACATATGGTCAAATTCTGGCTATGTCTTCTGAGAAGAGGCGGGAGCTGCGAAGTGGACTCAATGCTCGACAAAGGAAGGAGGTTGAGGTTCCTGTTTTGGAGGTAGAGGCGGATCCCTATGCTCCACAAGCTGAGGTATTATGTAATGATATTTCAATTCATGATGTCTTAGTTGATGGAAGTGCTGAAATTAATGTAATGATCGAGTCTGTAATGAATATGTTAGGTTTAAAAATTGATCGCCCTCAACACTTATGTTAAGGTCATTAAATAAGGAAACACTAAACTAGAAGGTGTTGTTTCAAATGTGGAAATATCTATTATGGGTGTTGTATCTATGGTAGACTTTTAGGTGATGAAAAATGGTACTGTTGTGTACCCAATTTTGTTAGGAAGGCTATGGCTAAGGAGAGTTCATGTGAGAAACTACTAGAATGAAGGCTTCATGACACTTGGACGTGGTAGAGAGAGGGTGAAGATAAACGTGATCCCTCAACATCATAAGGTAGAACATGTGGATTCAAGTGATATCCTCTAATTACTCTAGTACCAAAGATGAAGTGGACACAGAAGATGAAGAAAGTGAGGTTGATGTTTCAGTCATGGATATCCTTCCAGTCACACCGACTCATGAACCCATAAAATTATTTGAAGAAGAAATTGATGATCGTATCCAACAAATAAAGATTGGTGATGTTGTGATGGAGAGTGAGAAGAAATCCTACCTCCAGCTCTTTCAAAGGTACATACACTTATTCTCTTTTGATTATAAGGAAATCATCAAGTAATTTGGGTAGAACATTCTATTGAGCTCATAGATGGTGTTAAGCCCATAAAGCAAATGCCATATAGAATGAATCCTAAATTTTCCAAGATTGTAAAAGAAATAATAGATAAGTTGCTTGATGCAGGATTCATATTTGCTATGGATAATTCAGAATGGGTTTCTCCCATTGTGATCTCAATAAAAAAGAATGGGAAGCTACACATTTGTGTTGATTATAGGAATCTCAACAAGGCAACAAAAAAGATCATTACCCTCTTCCATTCTCAGATCAGATCTTAGATGAAGTAGCTGGCTAGGAGTGCTATAGTTTTGTTGATGGATATAGAGGATACAACCAAGTTTGTATAGCGGAGAAAGATCAGGAATAATACCACGTTCACCACTCCTTGGGAATGTTTTCTTATAGAGTTATGCCTTTTAGGTTGTGTAATTTTTTGGCAACGTTCCAAGTGTTTGATGAATAGGGTGTTTGAACCCTACATTGGAAACTTCATCAGAGTATTTCTGGATGATTTTTACATCTATGGGAGCAAGATGGACCACCTGCACTAGATGGAGACAACATTTCAAAGGTTAGATGAAGCACAAGCCTCACTAAACCCTACAAAGTGTGTCTTTGGATGTTCTAAAGGTGTTTTGTTAGGGCATGTTGTATCTAGAGATGGTATTGGTATTGATCCTGATAAAGTTTCAAAAATCAAAGAGTTACCATTTCCTATGAATAGAAGTAAGTTGAGATCATTTTTAGGCCATGTGGGTTACTATAGAAGGTTCATCAAGAATTTCTCAAAGATTGCACAACCACTAACCCAGTTCTTGAAGAAGGATGTTACTTATGAACCAAGAAAGAAGGTGCATGAAGCTTTTGAACAACTGAAGGAAGCTTTGGTGTCTTCACCTGTTTTAAAGAATCCAGATTAGAGTAAGCCATTCATTGTGTATATTGATGCCTTAGATGCAACACTAGGAAGTACTCTGAGCCAAAAGGATGAAAATGAGAATGATCATCCAGTTTACTTTGGGAGCAGACAAATGAGCAATGCTGAGGTAAATTATACTTTGTAATAGAAAAATAGGCTCTAGCTATCATTTTTGCTATAAAGAAGTTTAGAAATTACTTACTAGGGTAGAAATTTATAGTTGTAACAGATCATCAGGCTCTAAAATATATTATAAATAAGCCTAACCCATCGGGAGGATAGCAAGATGGATAATTTTTCTACAAGAATTTGAATTTGATATTATAGATAGGCCGGGAAAGAAACATGTCGATGCAGATGCACTCTCTTGAGCCTATGATGGTTTAGGTTCATCTTGTGATGATGATGATTTCCCAAATGCAACATTATTATCCCTTGACACAATCCCTAATGAATACATAGATATTTGGAATTATTTGAATGAATTCAAGTTTCCTAATGGTGCCAATGTAAAGACTAAGAGGAAGATTACTCAAGCCAGTCATCCATATTCTATTTTGTATGGAGTATTATTTCGAATAGGACACGATGGACATCTGAGAGGAGGGTAGTTGGAATTGATCAAGGGAAGGAGCTAATAGAAAAATTTGACAATGGTACATGTGGAGGACACTTCTCTGGACAACTTACAATAAGAAGAATCTTGGATGCAGGTTATCACTAGCCCACTCTTTTTAGAGATTGTTATAATTATTGTAAGACGTGATATTTTTCAAACACATGGTAACTGTAAGACTTCATCAGCTCCATTATGCACTATTCTTCCACTTGGTCCCTTTGAAAAGTAGGGAATAGATATTGTAGGTCCACTTCCAACTATCCCACACCAAACTAAGTATATTGTATTTGCCACATATTATTTAACCAAGTGGGTTAAAGCTAGGCCATTGAAAACAACTTCCATGGATGAAGTAGCAAGGTTCATATATGAACACATTATCACTATATTTAGTTGTCCATTAGAAATTGTAATAGATCAAGGAAGCCACTTCATTAATGAGGTGGTAGAAGCCCTAGTCAACACGTCTTCTATTAGGCACAAGAAGGCAATAACATACAAGCCAAGCACAAATGGACAGGTGGAATGAACAAATTTTGTGTTGTGTCAAATTCTAGCAAAAGATGCAGCCTTGTAGGTACATAAGTGGGATAAAATCATTCATGCAACATTGTGGTCATATAGGGAAACATCAAAGTTAGCAACATGATACTCCCCATTTCAATTGGCTTATGGCATTGATCCTGTTCTTCCTATTGAGTTTGATATTCCCACTGTGAGAGTTATAAAAAATGAAAGGATGGATTAAAGTGATTCGGTAAAGGAAAGTTTAGTACATCTTCATTTGCTAGAGGAAATGAGGGAAATATCGAAGGATACAAGCTATAAGAAGAAAATGAAGTAGAAGGAATACTTTGATCAAAAGATCCATTGGTCTCCATTTCATGTGAATGACTTGGTTCTAGTATATGATTCTAGATACAAAAAAAGAAGACAGAGAAAATTTCTTCCCAAATGGATGGGGCCCTACAAAATAGCAGCTGTGCATGAAAATGGTACATATTGATTAGAGAGATTGGATGTCACTCCCATTATGAAATGGGTCAACCACGACAAGTTAAATATTTTCCAAGCACCAGAATAGTCTACTCCAAGGACGGAGTAGAAGCTAGGAAGGGGAAGATGTCGACACTAAAATTTTCCTCCGTAATTTCTATTTCATTAATGTATGTATTAGGAATAGGATGTTGTTAAGTATAATTAGTATTAGCATCGATAGAAGATAACGGAATCTTGCCGACACAACACCACCAATAATGTATAGTATGGTGACAATCAAAGTACAATAGGAATGTTGTGGTAAAAGTAAATATTTGTCATAAGTGGTTCGGTAATGTTAAAATGTCAAATTTAGGGTAAGTAGAGAAGTAGGGCCTACATGATTATGAATTAGAAATATTATATTGGTAATAAGGACAAGGAGTGAGGTCATAAATATTTTTGTATTTTATTTGTAAAAAGTCTAAAAATGTGGAATCCATGTGAAATGATAAGTTTTATCTTATCTTAAAAGATAAGCTTACATGTAAATATAAGAGTTAAGGTATGGAATATGATTCGTCGAGTAGATTTCTTATCCTATCTTAGAGATAAGGTAGATAATCCTAAAAAATTTATAAATAGAGAGGCCACCCCCTAATTTAGGATAGAAGAAAGTAGTGAGAAATATTGTATGAGTAAGTGTGTGAAGGAAGTCATCATTTATAAGGTGTGTTAAAGAAGCCATTAAGAGGTGTAATTGTGAATTTTCTCCCATAGTTATTGTTGGAAGGAAAGTGGAGTTGGTAACACTTGAAGTATCTCATGGGTGGGATTGTAACAATTTCATGTTGATAATATAATTTACACTTATATTTCAGATTTGTCATCATTCCTTTGTATCATAGTCTATGGTATTCTTATGTTATGTCTCATGTTGTGTGTTCCAGTTACTTCCACCAAACTAAAAGTCATGTGCATTAGTAAATAATCATAGCATAAGGAGTTCTCGGTGGAGAATTATCGTAGTGTTGGATTGGTGCTGACGGAACCATTCCCCTTATTGATGTAGGGATGGATATCTGGGCGTAGAATGAAGAGAGTTCCAAAGAGATATTCCTAGATAGGTTTAGGAGTTTGTGATCTCCAACTCCTACCTTATGCGAAGAAATGGAAATCTAAGGACTTTAGCACATTGAAAACCATAACCTTGGTTTTACCTGGTTGATCTGTAAGCTATCTATGATCATGGAAGAGGGCTAAAGATAAAAGAACCACATCATCTATGAAGAGAAGAATGTAGATCAAAACCTGGTGAAGAATAAAACCTTCCTTGTCTGAATGAGGTCCCGAGAGAAATTCTTCCTACTCATCAATATAAATATCAAACAGAGTGGGAGAGAGAGGGCAGCCCTATTTGACCCCGATGGTGCTCCTGATGAAGTCGGAAAGCCCAACAGCAATACAAAGGTGACCCAAGACCTCCTCATATAGCCGAGTGATGGCAATAAGAAGGGTTTCAAAAATACCAATGTCTCTAAGTATCTAAAAAGGGATTCTCGTGGAACCAAGTCAAATGCTTTCTAAAAGTCCACAAATCAATAGAAGAATCGGAAGAATGATGATGTTCTTCCTTAGTGATAACATGAAGGGTGAGAATGTGATCAATAGTCTGGTACCCTGTCCTAAATCCTACCTATCCTCTATCTCTGCACTGATACTACTCTAGAAACTCATATAGCTACAAATGGAGAACAATGGCGTACAACTTGGAGAAAGTGTGACCCACCATAATAGTCCTGTAATTGTTAGGTTTGGAGAGAGGGACAAATTTGTGAATAGGATGGATAATATGGTGGGACCAAGGTTGCGGGAAGCCAGTACACACCACCTGATTGAAAAGGTCTACCAAATAACTATTGATGGTGTTGATCCCATGCTTGAAAAACTCTGCCTGGAAGTCTTCCTCATCTATTGCTTTGCTTCAATTCATTACTGATATGGCCTTCTTAACATTAGTGTAGGTGAAGATGTGGTAGGTGGAGTGGGGGACACGAAACCATTCTTCCTATATACACTAGCATAGACCATATAAGGGCTAAACCATGTTCAAGCCACCCCGGGCTGTAGTTTGGCTTCCTTAATTCCTCAAACATTCATTTATTCACCTGGTAAAAATTGAGAGAAAACATAGCTTCTTCGAAACTTACCATTTAATATGGGGTCCACATACTATCATGACATCTAAATACCACTTGGAGAAATCTGAAGGAGTCCTATACAATCTTCAATCCTAACCAAGGTCAAAAAATCCATTTTTTTAATGATTGTATAAGTTCTTCTCCATCATTTCATAAATAGGGTTTAAACAGGGTTTAATACCACCTTACCATTTTAATGATTGTTGATAAATCTATACCTTTTGATCCAAAAATTAATGTGAGTAACATTGAGCTAGGATCCTTATCTAACTACCACAAGGAACTTAGTCTCATATTCAAACTTCACATGTTCTAATGAGAATCAAACAAACAATCACAAGATGGGTATTTAATTTCTAGGAACTTGGTAGAGGAAAAATTCACTTTTCATCCTACATATTGTAAACCAACACCTTAATTTTTCTCAAACCACTATAACAACCAACTACACCTTTCCCAATTCTCATCTTTGCATCTCCATGTTGAATCTATCCTTCTCATCTCATTAGGCCACCTAAGATTAAGAATAGGTCTAGGTGCAGATCTAGAAAACATGACTACACCATGTAAACACACTCGAGACACTTGTGAGTTTATCTACACCTCATCCTCATGCTCTCAATGCTCTGAAAATACATAACTATCTTCTACATACCTAGGATCCACCATGACACACCATCCTATTGACTAATCCTCCTAACTAGGCTTCTTGACCATGATTGCATCATCCATGCTGATCACCTCATGAATTTTACACTCTTACCCACCTATAGAGCCTTCAAAAATATTAATGAGATCACTACAACATCCAATTGTTACTAAAATACCTCTGCAAGCCACCATACCTACACAAGACACCATGCCACATCATCAATGATACCAACTAAATCAACTTGTCATGAAAAAAATGAAGGACACTACCAATCAACATTCATGTTTCTTTCTCATTTTAAATGAAACCTATTAACATCAATGAAAATGAAATTTTCCAACAATATACTCATTTGTCATTGATGGAAAATGCATTAATGGAAAACACATATAGCTCAGTCTCTTAAGCCATCAACTCATTCTCCCCTCTAGACATTAATGAAAAAGAATAATACATGTAACATGTTTTTTTCTTCTCCTTTCATCACATTAGGCTCACGATTTGGTCGAAAACATCAACAAAATA
Organism: Taxus wallichiana var. yunnanensis; assembly: GCA_018340775.1. Classification (NCBI taxonomy): domain Eukaryota; kingdom Viridiplantae; phylum Streptophyta; class Pinopsida; order Cupressales; family Taxaceae; genus Taxus; species Taxus wallichiana. The sequence goes on from CM031237.1 coordinate 919,913,644, forward strand.
AAAAGGTCCATTTTACCTTCTTCTTCTCTGTTTTGACTCTTTACAACATTAGAGCAACATAGCACCCCCTTAGCATGTCATACAAATGAACTCAAGAACTCATGAAGACACTCACCTTGAATAGATCACCATATGACTTGATACCAATGAAAATATCAACTCAATAATATTCTTGATGCTAATAGACCAACTTATTCACTACCAAATTCTATTAATTCATAAAATAGTGGACAACTTACTTACCTTCCATACACCACATATCATCTCTCTCACCATCCAAAACATGTCTTGAAACCTTACATACCTTATTGGCACAACTCATCTAACTCATGGATCTAATGAACACATTTTCACAACTCCCCTTGACTTATTATCTTCCTTAAGACATCATAGAATTATACCTTACTCACTTTCTCTAGAGACAACACATATGAATTCTCAAACTAAACTAGAAGACATTTCCCTTCTTGATTGTATCAGAAATGTGCTTAAAAAATTATACCATAAAGCCAAGGAAATGGTCACAACATTTCATACCTTATTCCTTCATAATCGTGTCAACATACTCCCTTTGCAATGAAGCAAATATTATAATAATTGATGCAAAAAGAACAGATCCACCAAGCTCCCCCTGAATCATACACTTATACATGATCAACACTTGTCACACTATCCACATGTATTCTTGAATCAATTAGAACATCAACCTACTTATGGAGATAATATACGAAATTCTCATCTCCCCTAATACCATACCTTCCTCTTGAGAAACTCATAGACAAAAACTATTCAATCGACTCCATACTCAATTTGAAACAATCTTTCATGTGAGATATTGTTTGAATACACCAAACAAGGATTCCATGCTAGAAAAAATAATTATTCATGATTTGCACAAGTCACACCTCATTTGACAAGTCATAAAGTAATAATTGATGCAAAAAGAACAGATCCACCATAGCTCCCCTCAATCATACACTTATACATGATCAACACTTGTCACACTATCCACATGTATTCTTGAATCAATTAGAACATCAACCTACTTATGGAGATAATATACCAAATTCTCATCTCCCCTAATACCATACCTTCCTCTTGGATAAAAACAATCTTTCATGTGAGATATTGTTTGAATACACCAAACAAGGATTCCATGCTATAATTATTCATGATTTGCACAAGTCACACCTCATTTGATCATAAATGTTAGGATAAATTTTATTATCCTAATATTTAATTATGCATAGTTTAATTATTTAATTAATTTTAATTAAATAATAAATTGTTATTTTGTTATATGGTTAATCAACCATATTTGTCTTTATACATACTGTTATATTGTTTTCAACAATATATTTGTTTTTATGTAATTGTTGCTTCCGGATGTTATTGGAAGCTTGTTTATTCTGCACTTCGGTTACACCATGCAACTTATTCTCTCGGATGTATTTGGGTCATGCAATATCTATAAATATTGCAGCCTATTCACTGTAATTTTTAGTTGATTGAGATTAATAAAATTACACAGGCTTCCGTCCCTGTTTCTCAATCTACATTTGGTACCAGAGTGAATTGAAGCTCCTGGCAAGGTTGGAGAAGGTTGCAGAAGAAGGAGAATTCGTGGAGAAGAAATCTGCACTAGAAGGAGAGCCAGTGCTGCCTCCTGCAGCTTCCCAGAATCCCCTGCAAACTCACAACCTCCTGTTCAGTTCCAGGTGTTTGGAACGCAAATTTTTTTTGCACTGGTGCACTCAGCACCAGGCAAAATTTGCTGCAGGTATTGGAAATAATACTAATTTTTTTCCAATAAGGGTTTTGTCTTTACTGTATTTGGAAGTCGCTTTGCTTGTTTTGGAGGTCTGTGTGTATATGCACCTGCAGTGAACAAACAAGCAAAAACAAAAGTGAATCAAGCCGCCTGCATGAAGGAGAAAACAAGCTGAGCAAAGAATAATAATAAAAAAAAAGGAGGCGCCCACGCTGGACCTGCACACCCAACACTGGAAGAAGAGTAATAAGCGCCTTCTCCACTGTCCATGCGGCCTGTCCTCCTAAGCCTACACAAAGAAAAGAAAAAACACCTTTTTTGAGCAAAAACGACCTCATTTGGTCAGCGGCCTGTCCTAAGCCTGCACAAAGGAGAAAAAAATGTTTTTTTAGCAAATGCGCCCATATCCACTCCATGCGCGACCTGCACAAGACATTTGGAAAAAACAGTGATCAAGAATCAAAGAAAAGAAGAAAAAACGCGGCCAAGGGAAAAAACGCGGCCAAGGAAGGAAGAACAGCGGCAAAACACAAAAATGCGGCCTGTACAAGCAAATCAGTGCGTGGAAAGCTAGAAAACGCGGCCTGAGCAAGGAAAAGTGGCTGGAAAAGAAGGAGGCGGCTTCACAAAAGCAAACAATAACAAATAACAAGCTCCAGATCCGGATTTGGAGCAAAGGAACCCTAAAAAACCTCTTCACCAGCATGCGCCACGTGGAGCCTCTACAAGTCATCCATTTTCCAAGAGGTAAGTCAATTTACTTGTCAATAAATACAAATTCCTTCCTTTCATAGCCCAAGCGCCCTAAGTGGGCAAGTTGGTTAGTGCATGCGCCTTGGGAGTGAGAGGTTTGGGGGTCAAATCCCACCAAAAACACTCAAAAACTCACCTTTTGCATCTGGCGAAATTTTGGCGGAACTGCTAAATTTAGCAGACTTTTTTGAATTTAGTTACAACTAACTAAATTTAGCGGAGAAATCCCTAATTTAGGGTAAAATTTTTTTCTCCCATCTGGTCTGTTTTTTCATTCCAGACATTTTTTGCAAAAGGAGACCCATCTAAAAATTGCATTTTCAGCTATTTTTTTGCAATTTTTAGCATTTTGGGTCGTATTGGGCTCAGGAGGCCACCAGGACCCCGAAACTGAAATTTTTTGCCTGTCATTCAAATTGTACAATTTTTTGAATGTAAATTGTATACTGCTGCATATTGTACTAATTTGCAGGTTGCCATAGTCAACTGCAAAACTTTGTAACTGCTCAGAAACTGGCAGAATTGTAATAAAAATAGTAAAATTGGTTCTGTAACACTCACGAGATCCTAGATCTCATTCGCAGCGTTCGGTATATACAGTGCCTCAGGAAGCACTTACGGGTAAAGTCATTGCGACTACTACTACACTTAACACCTAATATAGCTGCAACAACGTCGTCTGGGCATCGTCCCTATAAATCGATGGGGAGTAATAAGGTCACAGTGCACACACTATGAACCATCCCATCCGTCTGTGAACGATTGCAAGACATAAATCCGGACTGAGAAATTATCCGAGTATATAGCGAAGTTACATGCACGTATGAGGATATTTCTTTGAGCCGGTGTCAATAATCACACAGACCCCATCAGTATTGTCTTGGTACCACGTATTGAATTCTTTCACGTATGTTAACGCCTCTTTCACGTACCGCCGGGTATATAGAAAGGGTGAGCTTCTTCCACGTACCGACGGGTATATCGGAAGGCGTGTATATAGAAAGGTTCGGTATATCGGACTAACGGTATATAGATTGGGAGACCTAATACCTGGAGTGATAAGAGCCAAACCACACCAGGTGATCTCTGCAAAATGGGCACCAATGCCCCTAAATTTTTTCTTCCGGATTCACAATTGCTCAGAGGAAGCAACTATGCTGCTTGGAAGACAAAAATCAAGACACAGCTTGAGTTTGAAGAAATCTGGCCTGTTGTGACTGGTACTCTAACCAGATCACCAACTGATGCAACACAACAATGACAATTTGATAGAGCAGATCAGAAAGCAAAACTCATCATCTTGTTTGGAGTATCCGATGATGTGCAAGCCCACATTCGAGATGCCACATCAGCAAAAGAAGCTTGGGATAAGCTGAGCACAATATATGAGGCCAAGAACAAGAATGTCATACTCAATTTGCGAGTCAGTTACATACATTGAAATTCAAACAGAATGAGAAAATTGAAGCCTTCCTAAGAAGAGTTGCAGAGTTGAGGGCTTCACTTCTAGCCCTAGGAGAAGAGGTCAAAGATGAATCTCTCATTCCCATTGTTCTGAGAGCTCTCCCTTCTTCTTACCGCATTTTTGTCACAACTCTAAACTTGTCAGATACGACAATTAGTTTTGACAAGCTAGTAAACCTACTGCAACAAGAGGAAGCAATGCACAACAAGGATGATGAAGAGGAGCAGGCACTGTCTTCACATCAAAAATGGAAAGGAAAAGGTAAAGGAAAACCTAAATCCTATCAGAAGTCCCCACATCAGAATCAGTATCATGGGGACAATCAACAGAAGAAGCGATGTCCAATCTGCAAAAGAGGACATGACTTGCAAGAATGTTGGTTTAACACTTATAAGAAAGGTTCATCAAGCAATTCTGGACCACAACAACAACAATCTTACAAGGGACATTCAAACAACTATCACGGGTAGAAAAAGGGGAACTGGAAAAGAAGACCCCACCAGCAAGGTAATATTGCTGAGCAACAAGAACAGTCAGACAATGAAGACTTCTTGTTCACTGCTCGATCAAGTGAACCATCCACGTCATCTAGTGACATCTGGTATGTTGATTCGGGAGCCACTCGACACATGACCGCCACAGAGACTGGTTTATTTCAATGAGGGACATGCCATCGAAAAATCATGTTTCGTTGGGAGATGATTCTTCATATACAATTCAGGGGATTGGAAACATTTCTCTACCCCTTGGTTCACGCAAATGCAAACTATCAGATGTTCTATATGTCCTTGGGTTGACAAAGAACCTTCTTTCATCGATTCAACTCCTAGATCACAACCTGAAAATTGACTTTGATAGTCAATCCGGCAAGAAAATGTGTTTGATTCGAGATAAATCCAGAGGCTCGAAAATAATTGCAAAAGCCTCAAATGTGGGACAAATTTTTCAACTTGATTTCATTCACAAAAATGATCAAGCACTTGTGGCTAAAAACTCCACCTCAGCCCAGTTGTGGCATCGGATATTTGGTCATGTAAGTTTCAAATATCTCGAAACACTTTAGCGGTGTAATATGGTACATGGGCTACCATCTCTTCAGAAGGATACAGACAAGTGTCCTCACTGCTTAGCAGGAAAACAACACAGAGTCTCATTCCAAAAGAGTACTTTTTGAGCTCATGGTAAACTTGACTGGTTCATACCGATCTGTGCGGTCCGATGCGCCAAGTCATTCGGGGTTCCAAGTATTTCATGCTCTGTGTTGTGACTATTCACGAAAATGTGGATTTTTGTCTTCGTAAGAAAAGTGAAGCCTTTGAAAATTTAAAAAGTTCAAAGTGACATTTGAGAAAGAAACTGGTCATCACATCGAACTCTCCGCTCAGATCGAGGGGGGAATTCACCAATGATGAGTTCAGAGACTATCTACAAACTCACGGGATTCGTCGACAAATTCCTCCTCCACACACACCGCAGCAAAATGGTGTTGTTGAGAGAAGAAATTGTACTATCATGGAAATGGTGTGATGCATGATCGATGATTCCGAACTTGCAAAGACATTTTGGGCAGAAGCAGCAAAAACAGTGTATTTGTTAAATAGAGCACCCACAACTGGTCTTGATGGAATTACACCACAAGAAGCATGGTCAAAAAGGAAACCATCCATTTCACACCTCAGAGTATTCGGGTGCAAAGCCAGCATGCACATACCCAAACAGAACAGAAATAAATTAGATATGAAGTCACAAAATCTCATCTTCATTGGATACAGTGAAGAGACTCTTGGGTACAGATTGATGGATCCTAAGACCAGAAAAGTCTACACAAGCAGAGATGTTGAGTTTTTCGAGAAGAAGGAAGTAGAGACTCCTCCTCCGGACTTCCAAGATGTAGATTTTTCACCTACTGTAAAAATTGAAGCTAATGTTCCCTCAGAAGATGAAAGTGATGATGGGGATGATGGTGTTGATCAGATAGAACCACAACCCATGGGAACAGGTCAACGTATGCCTAAATGGTGTACAAGTACATTACGAGATGCAAGATTGGATGCTCCACCGGATACATCCACCCCTGGACCACGGACTCACAGTAAAGCAAGAGAAGAAGTTAACTTTGCTTTGATGAGTAGAGTTATTGAATCAGATGAGCCCTCTACAATCTAGGAAGCCCTACAGTCAAAAGCTTGGAAAGATGCCATGGATTCTGAATATCAATCAGTGATGAAGAATAACACTTGGCAGCTTGTTGATCTTCCACCAGGGAAGAAACCCATTGGATGCAGATGGATATTCAAAACTAAGTACAAAGAAGATGGGACAGTGGACAAGTGCAAAGCAAGACTTGTAGCAAAGGGGTACACACAGAAAGAAGGCATTGACTATGAGGAGACATTTTCTCCCACAGCTAAGATCAAAACGATCAGGATGATCTTTGCTCTAGTTGCTCAGTTTGGATCGAAAGTTCACCAAATGCACATAAAAGTGCCTTCTGAATGGAGATTTGCAAGAAGAAGTCTACATGACTCAACTTGAGGGATATGTTGTACCTGGTCAAGAAGAAAAGGTATGCAGACTCAGGAAATCTCTATATGGCCTCAAACAGGCACCCCGGGCATGGTACATCAAGATTGATGAGCATCTCGTACAACATGGATTCGTCAGAAATCCATACGATCCCAATCTCTACCTCAAAAATCAAGGGGGGGAGATGGTGATTGTTGTTGTTTATGTCGATGATCTAGTCATCACTGGCAGTTCAGTGAAGATGATTGATGAAACGAAGAAAGATCTTAAGCGATCATTCGACATGACAGATCTCGGGATTATGCACTCTTGTCTTGGGTGGAAGTATGGCAGAAAGAGAATCACATCTTTGTTTCTCAAATGAAATATACCAAGAGAATGCTCGAGAAGTTTAGGATGATGGATTGTACACCAATTGCTACACCTATGGAGAACAGATTACAATTATCTCGTTCAGATCCATCTCCTGAGGTAAGTGCCACTCTCTATCGGCAACTGATTGGGAGTCTCATTTACCTAACCTACACTAGACCAGATATCAGCTTTGCAGTGAGCTATCTATCCAGGTTCATGCAGGAACCCAAAATTTGTCATTGGAAAGCAGCAAAGCGCATTTTGAGATATCTCAAAGGATCAGTGGATCTTGGTCTAGAATACAAGAAGAATGAAAACTTCTTCTTGACTGGATATTCAGATTCAGATCATGCAGGTAACATTGATGATAGAAAATCCACTTCTGGATTTGTATTCTTTATGGGATCTGGACCAATATCATGGGGAAGTAAGAAACAACACTTTGTTTCTCGCTCTTCCACAGAAGCCGAGTATCGTTCTGCAGGAGAAGCTGTCTGTGAAGCGATTTGGCTACGTCGCATACTGGAAGGACTTGGAATACCACAGGACAAACCGACCACCATGTATGTTGACAATGAAGGTGTTCTCAAACTTGTTCGCAATCCAGTTTTTCACGAGAGAACAAAGCACATTGAAGTTCAGGTTCATTTCATACGTGAACATGTGTTGAAGCACAACATCCAGCTTCAGTTTTGTCCAACGGCTGAACAACGAGCAGATATTTTCACAAAGTCACTTGCACGTGACAAGTTCGAGTTGTTCAGAGCATTTCTCTCCTCATCTCTTCAGACAATGCACAATTAAGGGGGGGAATGTTAGGATAAATTTTATTATCCTAATATTTAATTATGCATAGTTTAATTATTTAATTAATTTTATTAATTAAATAATAAATTGTTATTTTGTTATATGGTTAATCAACCATATTTGTCTTTATACATACTGTTATATTGTTTTCAACAATATATTTGTTTTTATGTAATTGTTGCTTCCCGGATGTTATTGGAAGCTTGTTTATTCTGGCACTTGGTTGCACCTGTGCAACTTATTCTCCCGGATGTATTTGGCTGTGCAATATCTATAAATATTGCAGCCTATTCACTGTAATTTTTTAGTTGATTGAGATTAATAAAATTACACAGGCTTCCGTCCCTGTTTCTCAATCTACAATAAAAACACAAAATTCATTGTGACATCCTCATCTTATATCAAAAAAATTTCCCACTTCAAGACAAGAAAGTAACATAAGCCTTGGATTACAAGAATCACTTAGCTCTTTAACTCTTATGATTCCATTGTTTTTACCGTGCATACTCTATACCTAGAATTGTTTTATCACATATGATCTTCCTAACACATGCTAACTTTCCTCTTCATGATAACACCTCAAAATAAAACAATGCAAACTAATCATTGTACTTATCCCGATTTGAATGTCTCTATCATGAATTCTTCAATCAAACTAGGACTATGCCATGAACTACTTTATGATGATGCTTCAATGATAAAATCTTCATCTTGGTCTTCACTTATAATGATATTTATTTTTCCTCGTGCTCTTAGCTTCTTGATCATACCTCCAAGAACCCACATGTAGGTCCATTTAGGTCTTCATATCATTTGTAAGAAAAAAAAATTGTATAGTCCACGTCTTGACCTATAATTCTTAAGAAGAATTAATTATTCATTATGTGAAAATTGAGACCTATATAACTCATGCCTTGGATCTTCATACATATATGAACACTTATTCTTGTTATATTACTTATAAAGACTCTAAAACATTTGATCATGGATAAAGAAAAACTCAAATAAATCCATTAGGCCTTCATGTCACTTCATATCTAGCATAGTATACAAAAACCTTCTTCATTTCCTTTAATTAGGAACATAATACATCACACATACCTTATAATCAAATTTTTAGACATCTTGTCTATCCTTATCAATCGTATCATACCCTCTTGTAATATAGCTCCATGGATAAGACATGATTAGATCAAGATAACATACCATCACAACTTTACAACATGTTCCTTAGCTTCGACATCAATTTTAAGTCACCAATATGATAAACAGACCTATATGTGCTCAAAAGTCCTAAAAATAAGCCAACTTCTTATCTTCCATAGTCAAAAACCTTAATTAGGTCATTAAACACACCTTTTGCACAAAATATACTTATCACACACTTCAAATAGTCAATTTACCATGTTGAGTGTACAAATATTGTTTTTAAGCTCATAAATTTGTAACACATCTCTATGACTATAAAAATACTTGATAAATCCATTATACATACCTTATAGAAGGATATAATTTGGGAAACATACTTCCATGCATTTGATTGGTCTTTTCATAGCTCCAACATATCTCTATACAAACTCTTCAAACAAACTTACTTGATTCACATTTCGCATATGTTAAGACACCAACATGATCTATAGCCTCTGCAACATAAATCAACATCTTTCACATACATTCTTATAGTTTTATATCATATTTCACATCCTTCATTCCACCTTTGATACTTATAACTGCAAAAAATCCTCAAACTCTTATAACATATTAACAGTCCTAACACAACATCCTTAATATATATAATAGGACTTCAATCCTGCACATTGCTTTATGAGTGTGTCAAATCAAAACAACACACAAACATGCCTTAAAAAATATTTTTGATATTTTCATAACAATATCAAGTCTTCAACATGATAGTTCACATCCAACACATTCCATGGTGCTTTAAATGAATGAAGAACAAGTCTATGAATCATAATAGAGACATCTCAACTACTTAGGGATCTTAGAATAATACGAACTCAAGCGATTCTTAGATCTCCATCACCTTCTCAATCGAATTACTTTCATGGGATTGATTAACAACTTTTAGTAACCTCGTAGTATTTTTAGGCACTTTAGGATTAATGTAAACTTTATCCTTCTTCTCCTTTTATATTTGTATATATGTGAAATAGAGATGTCTTTCTTGGAACACTTCATCTTCATAATATTTTTTAATTGACTTCTTGATATTCTTCACTATCTTGGGCCCTTTATTGATCTTACCAATAAGATCAGACACCTTGCTATTCTTGACTATCATAGGTTCTTCTTTTTGTGAATGAATCCTAGCTTGTATAATAATGGGCTCAACCTTCTTCTTCTCTTGATAAACATATGTAGACAATAATATTTATTGAAATTCCTCCAATTTAGACCCTTTCTCTACCTTAGAACCCAATTTACCATGACTCTTGGACTTAATAAAATCATCCCTAACTGACCTAGGTATCTATACTTTTGCTTTGCATTAAACTACCCTATGGACAATTCCATTACATTTAAAACAACCATAAAACAACCTTCTTTCATGCTCCATCTTCATGTTTTTAGTTGAGAACCTTATATCTCTTTTAGGATATACCCTTATAATGCATCCTTTATCATGAAAATTGTAACAAATAACCTTTTTGACTTTTCAGCTTTCTATCCCTTACCTTGCAATCCTTTGCAAAATGAGCTTTTTTCTTGTAGTTTTTAAAAAATAATTTTCTCCTATCTATACCATTTCTCCACGAGGAGTGATGACTATGGTCCATAGTTCTATGACCAAACTCATTGCATGAAAAATTATATCAATTTAATGAAATTACACACCTATCATTTCCTTCGAGACTTGATTGTATTTATCCACCAACTGATCTTCTTTGGATATGACACTCTTTGAGAAACCTATCTACTCGTTCAAGATTTTTGCCAAAAAAATCCATAGTTTTCTCATCTTTGTGATTCTAAGGATCACCTCAAGCTATTAAGCTTTCTTGAGAAGACCAAATATGATACCAATTTTTGGAAGCACAACCACTAAGAGGCGGGGGGTGAATCAACATTCCATTAAAAAAATATTTCACTTAACACTCAACATTCATCAATCATTCCATTCGACTTAATTATACAAACATTATTAACGAGAATTATCAAAACATTAAAAATCCATACATGCAAATGAGATATAAGAACACATGAAAACCAAATCTAAGTGGGAAAACCTCATTGGAAAGAAAACCCACTGAAAAAGTTTTTATTAAAACAATAAATCAAATTTATTTGAGCACCAACCCCTAAGTTTAGTGAGGCACTAACCCGAACAAAAGAGAACTAACACGTAGATTTAATAGAGTACCAACCCTACAAAGAGGCAAAACCCCTAGATGATTCAACACCAACTAAGCCACCTTATTTTTTTGACCTTGAGAATTTTTTTCCACAAAGAGTGATAATGAGACCTATTCAAACATCCTTTATTCTATATTATTCAAATCTTCCCTCTAGGATTCTTCACATAACATGCTTCTTCACCAAGCTAGTTAGATTGTCGACCTTGAACACCATATGCTCATCACCAATTAACCATTATTAACATCTTATATTTCCTCTATTAATGGTCACAAATACCTCCTTTACTTATTTTCTCTTCCCTCTTACTCGTACTTTCTCATCCTCTCTCAACTCAAAATAAGTCGCAAGAACATGTTTATATACACAAATCATGTTCATACATAACATTTAGGTCAACCATCGTAGAGCATAGATCACTAAATACATATGAAAAAATTAGAATTACCTCATTCATACATCTCCTAAGGTCATAAATAACATATACATAATTAAATCATTTATTAGGACACAAGTAGGCACGATACACCCAAACTGACCTCTCACCAAACTCGGTCTTCTTGAGCCAACATGACATTTAATAAACATATGAAACCACTAAGACATAATTTATAAGTATTATAACAACATCCAACAATATTTTACACCTCTGGATCATCATATAATGCTATGAATCCACCATTACAATCAACTATCCCCACTAAGTCTGTGACCTACCAAACTAGTCTTCAAACATAAAGTGAAACACAAATAAAAACCTCAACCATGAAAGTGTGATACATGAATGGAAATATCATGAACTTAGGATCATCAAAAATGTATAATATGCCATCACTTGGAATGTAAGAGCCCAAGAACACCTCTCTGTAACCGGGTTACCAAAACTACCATTATACCCAAAAACTAGTCTTCCTATATAGACCATCAAAGACCATCTATGGGGTCAACCATGTTCTGAAACAACACCATGCATGTATTATGGATTCTCAAATTCCTCAAACATTCATTTATTCACCTTGTCTAATGTAAAACCTGAGAGAAAACATAACTTATTCAAAAACATTCCATTTACTATTGGGTCCACATAATTTCATGACATCTAAATATCATGTGGAGAAACATGAAGGAGTCCTCTACAACCTCAAACCACTAACCAAAAATCCATTCTAGGCATGATTAAAAAAGTTATTTCCCCTCACTACTTAACTAGGGTTTAACACCACCTTACCTTCTTAACGATTGTTCATAAAGATTTTCCCATTAATCTACAAAATAATTCCAGGTAACATTGAGATGGGAAACTTACCCAACCACCATGAGGAGCTTATCCTCCCATGTATAATTCACACGTTCCAACGAGCATCAAAGAGACCACATCGATCTAGGTTTCTCAATTTTAGGAACTCGATAGAGGAAAAAACCAACGCTTGAAACTTTTCTCACACAACCGGAACAACCTACTACACATTTCTCAATTTTCACCTTTGCATCTCCATGCTGAAATTTTTCATTCTCATCTCATTAGGCCACTTAGGATCAAGAATAGGTCTAGGTACAAATCTAGAAAACATGACCAAACCCTACAAAAACACTCTAATACACTTGTGAGTGTTTCTACACCTAATCCTCATGATCTCCATGATCTGAAAAATTCATAACTAGATGCTACATACCTATGAACCACCATGACACACCATCCTGCTAATTAGGCCTCCTAACTAGGCTTTTTAACCATGCTTACATCATCAATGCTGATCACATAATGAATTTAATACTCTTTCCCACCTACAAGAGCCTTGAACAAGATTCCCGACACCACTACAACATCCAACTATTATTGAAATACCTATGCAACCACTATACCTACTCAAGACACCATGCCACATCATTAATGAAATCAAGTAACTTAGCTTGTCATGACAACAATGAAGGACACTACCAATATAACTTCATTTTTCTTTCTCCCCTTTTTATCGGTGAAACCTATTGACATAAATGAAAACAAAACTTTTAAACAAAAATATCTTATGGTTATTGGATTTTACTTTTTACATCTCTTGATATTTCTCACTATATACAAAAACAAGTTATTTGTTATTTTTTCCTATTTCATGACTTTTCTATCCTTTTTAGAGGCCTTCTCATTGTTATTTTAGTTATCATTAGCTAGAAGATTGTTATGTCCTTTGACAAAATGTATGACTCTATTGGATAAATACTTCCTTGTATGATGATATGTTATGATGGAATTCATTGTTAACACTAATTTATCCCTCTACAACATTTTATAAAATTGAAAGGTGTGATGCAAATGAATGCTCTATCTTTCTTTGTTAGAGTAGATTGTTTACCCTATATTACGTTCACCTAGGTACATTATTTACCTTGTATTTTATTTATCCTCACCCACTTATGTATGGATATTTATTTTATCTTATTTAGATATTAAGAGGATATTATCTAGTTGTTAGGTATAGTTCTTTCCTTTATCTATGATCTTGACTAGTTATTTGTTGTCTAGTTATTTCCTTTCTTTATGGCTTGATCCACGACATTTCCTAGTTCTTATATTTTCTTCCTTTCTTATACAAGCAAGGCCCCTTTTCATTGTACGAAATAGAGTTCCATGAGATATAATATATGGTATTGCTTCTCTTTGTTTGAAAAGATTTTTGTAGATTTATTTTTTCAAATTTATTTCATCTTACTAAATGTGATGATCTATTCAAATATGATATATTTTTTCTTGGAAAATTCCTCTTATTGTTCATTTTATTCTCTCCTCTCTCTTGAACTTGGAAATTTAAAATAAATGAGACTAGTGTGCATAAATAATAATATATATCTCTATTTTTGGTCTCTCTCCCTCTCCCCCTCTAGATAATTCTCTAAATGATAAAATTAATAATGTGATATTATTTCTAGATAGGAAGTGATATTCCTACCAACATTCATGTTGAAACGTGTTTTTCACATGTGGCGGTGTTGCACAAAAACACATATGCTTAGCATTGCTTTCAAAGATTATATTTATAGTTAGTTTTATTAAAATTTTATAAATCCATTTTGAAAGACAAATTGAAAATATTGATTTAAATATGTATTAAAAATGTAATTAGAGGGTCTTGTTACATGAGAAACATGTTTTTAATTTATAGTGCTACTAATAACAATAGTAAAATTTATGGAACTTTTTATTGATTTAATTAAGTAGGTCATGTGAAATGTTTACCCTAGAAATTTTTTATTTGGATCATGTTTGGATGTTTTCTTGAACACTATTTTTACTATTTTAAAAACAATCATTGAGACCACAACTTAGGAAAAATACAAATAAAAATTTTCGTTTGGATTACAAATTCTATTGAAATTATACCACACTAAGAGTAAAACGTGGAAGTTAACGAGATTTAAACATCCGATAATGAACTAATGTAAAAACCCTCTCTTTACAACCCAAGGCTTAGGAGATGTAACTTATAGAAAATAAAACAATTAATGAAGTTAATATTCACTTCTTAGTTTGAGTAACTAATGTGTAAATTTCATATGTGTAAACTCTTACAAAGTGGGCCACACATATATGGCCCAAGTCCCTTTCTCATGCATTTTCATTATTTAATTTCTTGTTTATATTAATCCAAATTAATTTGTATCACAATATTAAGACTCAAAGTGATCATTATTGTGTTGTGAATCTATTACAAAATAGAAACACATGTAGTGCATTGAATGGAATATCTTGCTTTTGGAACTATAATAGTTTCCTAAAATTTATCACTATGCTAAATTTTGTTTTTGAAATATTGAAAATTTAGTGAGACACCAAATCACATGAGAAAAAAATACTTTTTTCCCACTTGTTGCATAAAATTTTATATGTGTAAGATGATTCTTGAATTCCACTCCATAAACCTCCATCCTAGATTATCTTGAATAAAAAGAGATAATACCCTTCTTATCTTATATGACCATGTGGAAGGGATCATATACATGTGACCCTCACCAAGTTTCTAAGCCCATCAAGCCTCAACCTTGGGTACCACCTTTACATAAATTGTTAATAATATAGTTAGAAATCAAAATGTTTTACAATTGTAATTTAAAATCGTAGTGGTAATACCCCATTTCTAATCTTGTGTAAAAATGTATCTTGTTGTATAAAAAATTAAATAAGACTCATTATTAATCAATTTTCAATTGAAAATGCTTCCTCTTAAAGATTATAGGTAAAAATTTGGATTTCTTAAATAAAATAAAGGTGAGGTGTTTCCTTAGAGGGAACATGTTAAAAAAGAAATACAACTTAGAAAATTCAAAACAAGTGTTATATGCCTCTTATGTACTTTAAAAGTTCTAAAAAATAAATTAAATAAGAAATCAAATGGTACTAAGTGTATAAGATAAACCATAAATTATGGATATGGTCCTTACTTATCTATCTCTCTGTTATTGGTCTAACTATTGCATTTTGAATTGCTCTTCCGAGAAAATGTTGAATTGAAATAGTTTTTATGTATTATTGAGTAGAGGTGAGGCTATATAATTGTTTAGTGGATGGAAATGGGTTGTCACTTGATGGGAGGACTAAGGATTCATGTTGCTATATTAGAGGAACCAAGGGAATACATGTCTAATCTTAGTGGAGTGAAAAGGGGTGGTTTTAAGTGGAGGGAAAAGGATGTATTTTTTTTTTTTGTGTGTTTCATCTTGGAGGAACCAAGGGATATCCATGATTCCTTTGTAGAGGTAAAAGGTGTAGTGCATATGATGGTATCCCCCTTTACAAGCCTTATTTGTATTCTTGGTAGTGAGATTTTCTCTTGTGTTTAGTGTATTTTCTTTCTTTTATATTTGGTCCTAAATACAAGTTAAATCAGTGTATGACTGGGTTCATGATGTTTTAATAATTGTAGAAATTATTTTTCTTAGTGATTAATGCTAAATGTCAGAAAAATTACCATGAAGTTATCTATGATTTTTGTTCACAAATTATGAGCATTACAACTATGGAATATTCCAAAAATAGATGACGAAGATATTACTATCAAGGTTATAGAAGTATTCATTAATACCTTGATATTAATAAACATATTGTAGTGACATTTATGGTGAAAAAAAGGATAGACATTTGGAAGTAAGAATATAGACATGTGTGGTACCAAATGGATCCTTACACTTATTATAAGGACTTGGTTTATGTATTGTCATTTCGAGGGACATTTTCCTTCTTATGTTGACATATTGATGAATTAATGGCACCATTGTGATATATAGTATGGTATTGTAACTAATATACTATAGATTGTGCATGTATGTATCTATACATTTGTGTATGTATATATGTGTATATGTGTATATATGTATATGTATATGTATATGTATATGTATATGTGTGTATATATGTGTGTATATATTTATGTATCTAAGTATATATTTATGTACGTATGTATGCATGCATGTATGTATGTATGTATGTATGTATGCACAGTCTTACATGGATTGAAAATGAAGAATATAAATAAGTGTAAAATACGAGTTATGAAATATAATTAAGGTGTGAAAAGATCAACCTTTTCCTTTAAAATTTGTTCAAGAATTTAAATTATCTGGTTTGAGAGATATCATCAAAAGAGGATGTGTGTAAAATAAGAGTTTATAAGAGGCCTTGTCTAGACATAATAGAGAATAGTAAGGGTGTATATAAGTGTAACAACATGTGTTGAATAATATCTATGTAAAAAAGTATAAGATATAATATATTTGATAATTATGATTTATTCAAGAAGTAGTGTATGAATAAATATAATATATTTTAGGAAGATATATTTATTGTGTGTGTAGGTTGGAAAATGCTGCCAACTTAATTTATATTTAAGAAACACAATACTTTATCTATCTTCCTCTACATAGAATTTTCTCTAGCTAAGATCCCTCAAAATACATAAACTACTAATCATTATCTATTTTGTGTCAATAAGAGTCTTATGAGGTAAATTGAATTGGATCATTAATTTAATTGTATGCCTAGATTTAGATCACCTGATTAATGTAATAATTGATATAACAATTTCCAAATCAATGCTACTAAAAATAATGGGCTTACGCTTCCATAAAAAAGTGAGGGACAATCATGGGTTCTTTATTGAATAAAGGGGGCAAAATATTCCTGATCTAAATATGTAACCTACACACAAGTACACTTAGAGAAATGTTAGTTGTTTTTGGTGGTTAGGGGACCTGCCTCGATTATATTCCTCACTATTTAAGGAGATAAAAAAATTATTGAGTAAAAATTACAAAACAATGCATGTATATAAAAATTATACCTGACTCGATCGTAGACCAATCGTAGTTTTAATTCACTACAAATCACACAAAGATTGCAAGCTAATTGTAATTATGACTGAAATCTATGTGGAAAGTTTTGTTAAAACAATGTTGTAGTAAGTTCTGACTATCCGTTTTGATCTGCCTTCACCTCTCCAAGACCCGCAATACCAAAATATGCGAGCAAAGAATAAAACATCAAGTATGGACTCAAGTGCACAAAGATTTATGGGTATCTAAGAGTCTTGAAATGATGTATTTGAGTAGTGTTTTCTCTTTTTGAGTGCATAGGGGCATGAGACACATATCCGTGTAATGTGTCTAGATGGATGAGATGATAAGGGTCCATAGTGCATTGGGAATGTAAATGGGTAGGTGGGATGGACAAAATTAAATGTGAGTGGGTGAGGGTTAGTAAATGAGTGACGAGGTTTCTTTTATCCCCATTTTTTTGGTTTTATATTTTTCTTTTCTTTTTGGGGATTATCTGATTTTTTTTAGGATTATTGTGTTTTATAGTGTTTTTAGTATTGTTTGAATAATAGACCTTATGCACAAGGTGTGTTTTATAGTGTTTACATTAATCAAGTTTTATAATTTCCATTTATATTTTGAGTGATTTTGGTTTCCCCTTATCTACATGATTTAGGTTTAAATAACTATTTTATTTTGTATGCCTATCATCTAAATTATATACATTAGTCTTAATTATTTAGAAACTAGAAGCCTAAATAGATAAAATTGTTTTTTCAAAGCAATATGTTTTTTTCGCCTAGCAATACGATATAATGATACATATAAGTCGATGAATATTTCAAAAAAAGATACACATCCACCTTAGTTACCTATATCTGTGAAATATGTTAGGTCAAACAACCTACTTGTTAAATAAGTTATGTTGTGTAATGAGTCATCACACCTTCAAATTATGGGATTACTATTTCATTATTAGTACTAAATATTTTCATAAAGGAGATAAAATGTCATTTTGTTTAGAAGGAATTAAGTAGTGAGTATTCAATTTTATAGAATGATGTTGGTTATTGTCCCTTTAAAAGTGGAACTTCCATATTGAGATATTTTTAGCTATGTTTCCTTAGTATGTAGTATTAAATGGTGTATCCTGCCTAAATAGTAATTATTCAATTAATGAGTATATTTCATATTAGGATATATTTTCCCATAAACATTTGTTATTTTGTTAAATATCCATTATAATGTATGTATATATATATATATATATATTGTTCGATTCATATTATATTATTATTTGTGAACATTTTACCACTTAGTATATTACTCTAATACGATGTTTACATTGTTCATACTCAATCCCACATAGTTATAATTTAAATATTAAACATGCATGTTGTATGATTTTATCTCATTATGTTTAAATCATACATAATTCACGTTTCCTAACATACACACAATGAAAATTATTTTTTGAGATATCTCATTCACACGGTCATCTCATACCTCGAAAGGGAGGTATATACCATGATTTGTTTTATCTCTATTATATATTTCTCAAGAAATTTTATCACTTGTTTATATGGAATAAAAACATAACGAAAATGCAACGTACTTCACTAGATCTCATCACATGACATAACCATGTTAAATTTAGATACCTTGGTATCACTATGATACATATTTCTATTAGGTTTGAAACATTGGTATCATTGAAAGATGAAATAAAATTCATATCCAAAACATGTATAAAGACATGATCTCACATAGGTATATTTACTAAGTATGTGTCAATATCAATTGTTTTCTATTTAGATTTTTATTTTATTTTCAATAGAAACAAGTTCACTTGCATGCATTTTCTATATGTGCAGAGAATGTGTTTCTAGACACATGAGAAAAAAATTCTAGTCTTAGGATCTTATTAGCCCTCCAATACAAAGATAAGGTTATTTTTATTTCCTATTAATTTTTTAATTTTAATTGTTTACTTACTAAGTTTTAGAACTATAAACTTATGGAAAAGAAACAACAAAAAAATATTCTTAGGTAAATTTTTCTTATTAAAAATCTTAATTGTATGTGTGCTTGTGTACACACACCCTCAAAGTTAGACATGTAATTTGAATTCAATAGTAATTAATTGTTTTTTTAGTTGTGTACTCATAGTTTTAATAATTTTTGGTCCAATTTATTGTCATGTTAGCATGTGTTTCTTATTTCATTTAAATCTCAACTTGTTTATATTGTGTCACACGTGGCATTCAACATACTTAACCTTGTTTTTAACCACTTCAAAAACCCTCTCTGTTCTCTTCAATTTCACTCATTCTTATATTTATTTCCTATCATTCTCTCTTCTACATTGTTTTCACCATGGTCTCTAGAATTGATGTTTTACGTATGATACAAAATGATCATGCAATTTACGTACTTAAAAGGGAAATGTTAATTTTCCTATTTAACATTTTAAAACTATATGTTTAATTCCTTGGGATATGTGGATTTTATCCTCACCTTCCACATCCATTCTATGTTATTTTACACTCTAATGAGACCCTAGTTTGAATTCAATAATTCTATAAATTCATGATTTCTTTGGTGCTCTCAATATCAATATCATAAATTGAACTTTTGTAAGAAGATACGGGAACAAGAGTGATATTGAATAAATAAGAGAATTTTTTTCCAAGAGAATAACCTTTTAAAAATTAGAATTGAGTATTTAGAGAGAATTCTAACAAATTTATAAATTATTTTGCATGCTTTGAAAGTTAAGGGTTGGAACACTTACATAAACTAAACTCTTTCTTGACTTACTTTTGAGTATTATTGTCACTTTTTTGAAGACATCAAAGATATGATAATAATGGAGATATTTTCATAGGTCTTGCAAGGTGTTAAAGTAAAAGAAGAATTTTAATCAAGAACATATTTTTCCGTTATATCAATCTAAAATCGTAATATTATGTTTCGTAAACACCTTATTTGTTTAATTACAATATATTTATTCATATTTATGTATTTACATTTATTTTAAGGTTAGATAAATATATTTAGTAAACTAAACTAGTTTTTATATCTACCCCACGTCGAATCATCATATTATGTTTTATAAACACCTTATTTGTTTAATTCTGATAGATTTGTTCATATTTATGTATTTACATTTATATAAGGTTAGTTAAAAATATTTAGTAAACTAAAACTACGTTCTAATATCTAGCATGTGCTAACCTAAAAACTAATATAAATTATCACCAATGTTTCCATATATTAATCAATTTGGTAATAATCTGTAACATTATGTGCTAATATGAAATGTAAGTCCATTTTTCATGCTAGAATTGATAAAACAATAAGGTTGTATTCTTAATGTTTTAGGTAACCCCACATTTATATAATTAAAGTTTATTTATTATATTTATGTATTTAAATTACATAACTTTAATTTAATATATTTAGCAACTAAAACTAATTTCTATCTCTACAACATGCTAACCTAAAATCTATTATAGGTTATCACCAATGTTTCTATATTGTAGACACAAAATCATGCACTTTAAATGTTATTTAGACCTAGTCTCATACTACTATTCATATGGTATTTGAGTGAAAAAGTACTAATTAACACCCATGTTTTGGCCATTTTACTCTACTTTTTTCATCACTGCTGACCTTGACACACACTTAATCAATCTATTTTTGTCATTTTGTGTCATTTTAGCCATGACTGGGAACCCACATGTGCCATAGTCCTAGTCGGGGCACCACCGATCCTTTTAGAATTTCCCACCAATTTTTAGGAACTTTCTAACTAATTGAAAGTGAGTCTATATTTTTGGTCGATCATCTGTCGGGGTTAATTATGAAATTAGAACAAGAGAACCATATAAATATAAAGTTATGAGACCATAATGAGAGACCAAACACTAAGCACTACTATCATCACCTAAGGTTGCATCCATCAAAGGCTCCATTTGCATCCATATAGCTCCATCACAAGGCACAAGGTTGGTTCATCTGCATCACACTGCATAGGAGGGAATTTTATTCTATTCCATCCACCATTCTATTAAATTTCTACACATAGTTATTGCTCACTACTTTCACAAAGTGCGACTAACACAAGATCACCTAGGGCATGATTACACACACAAGCACATAGAACTACATTGGGTATGAGATGTAGTGCAACGCTTAGTTAGTAAGTCCACCAATGTGTCCATTGAGGAAAGTCTAACACCTTCATATGAATTTTTATTTTTAGGAGTTTGATGCTTGTCTTGTGGTTTTACAGTCTCATCTTCATTTTTAATTTCTAGTGACATATCGTGCAATCTAGAAAAGTTAGTGCGATAGGAAGCGAACATAGGTGATCAATTAGCAACACTTGAAAGGAGGTTTATAAAGCCTTTTCACAAACCAAGGAACCCATATCTCATACTAGGGAACCCATAGGTGTCCTTTTACCTATCTAGGCATCCCAATCCACATAGATTGCCAAGATCTGCACTTCTCTAGACCTCGGTGCGAGTCATTTCCTCCTCCTGTTTATCTAACCATCTCTATGACATAGTCTAACAAGCTCATCAAATTAGTTGAGTTATTTTTAACTCTCTTTTCACTCTAGGGTTTCACATATCTACTTTCTTAGTTGCTTGGGTCATTTATCCTTGTTTTGTTGGATTTTATTTACTGTTGTACTTCTTAGATTAACTTGTAATTTCCTCATTTTTAGTTAATCATTTTGGTGAACCCGATGTATCCAACCCTTTCTTCTAATCATGTCTTCACCTTATCAAGTCATGAATCAATCGTCTTATCCTACTTTTGCGCCTACTAAGGTTTCAAGTATAGTTACTACTGCTGCTGATTTTATGCGTGTGCGTACTCAACATCCTCCTCACTTTGTTACGCCTAGGGATGACCCATCTATTAATGTAGTTACTACTCATCATACTCACCTTAATCCTCCTATAGCTCCACCCACTTCTATCCCTCCACCCATTGCTTCGGCAACTCCTCCTACTACTTCTAAGGGCTATGACATCATTGAGAAACTTAAAAATACACTTACCAAGATTTCTCTTTACGACTTATTATGTAATGCACCAGACTTTCATAACACACTAGAAGCTTCCCTTTATGCTATTCATATTGAAATTGATAATTTTTGGTGGCCTTTACACATCTCATATAGTCTCTTCATAATTTTCCACATGCCATATCTTTCACTGACAAAGATCTATCACCTTTTACTAAAATCAATCCATGTGCACCTTTACTCATTACTGTCGTCATTAGCACCACTTGTATTAAATGGTACTTATTGATAATGGATCGACATCAAATTATGTGCTTATTATCTTCTAAAGCAACTGGGTATTAGTGATACTCTTATTTCTAGGAATTCTACTATCATCCGAGGCTATGACTCTACCACTCATACATGTTTAGGAACTATTTCATTACATATCCGGGTTGGGCCTAAGACTATTCTCACTTATTTCTATGTTATAGATGCCTCATTTCAATTCAATCTCTTGTTAGGTAGACCTTGGATTCACACAATGTAAGTTGTTCCATCTACTATTCACCAGTGTGTTAAATTTTTACATGATGGCTATGAGCATACTATTACCGTAGATCTAGAGCCATTCAAATATTGTCACATAGACCCTATTACTACTATGCCCATTCCACCTTCGCAATGTATTCCATATAGTAGCCTTGACACATATGATATTGGTCAATCTAGCATTTCACAATCTTCTTCTTCCACTACAAATACTCCAACTATTTCTACTCACACCACAGCTATTATTTCACCTATGGTATCACCTCCTATCAACATTCCTTCCTCACCTATCGAGTCACCTTCTATAGCTCCACCTTCTGTGCCACCTACCAATATACTTGATAATGTTACACAACACAAGAATTCTAACACCAATGATTCTGATGATAAAGTCAATGCTATCAAACTAATCGATGAAGCATTAGGTCAACTAAATTTCACACTAGTTGACATAGATGATTCTTACTTCGAGGACACATTTGTGGCTGATGGCCTAGGTGAATATAAGTTTAAGACCCCTCCTTATACTAATGCTATGATACTTTATCAAGGATCTCATTATCTTCATTGAAATTATTTTATCTCCTATTGTGTGGTCTGCATCTTCGTCACCTCCTTTCACATGCATGCTTCTTGTCAAAAACTCCTTTTGGCATAATATTCCACTTGATTGTACTTCCTCATATACTATTTTCACACTTGAGGGCTTAACTAGACTTGGTTTAACACTTAATGATATCTTACCACCAATTCACTCGTCTCATCTTTATCATGAATATTATCACATCACGACTACTTATGGCCTTTGTGTATTCCATTTGATGATTTCTTCCCACACTCCTTGTACTTCTCCTATTGCATTTGGTAGTGTCTCCATATGCCATTCGGTAGTGTCTCCATAGGTAATGAATCATCTTTGACTTATGCTCTGAATCTTTCTCATTGGTATACATGTGATTGTCTGTCATTACCCTTCACTTCACGATGAAGAGTAAGTCATGACTATCTACTCATTATGTCACAATGGTTATTTATATGATCCATCTCATTCTATTTGTTATCAAGTAATCAATGTTTATCCATATGACTTTGACCCTAAAGTGACGATCTCTTAGATGATATTACATGATTTATTCTTCATCTTCCACATTCAGGGGGCATAGCATCCAACACATTGCCCCCATATTAGCATTAACACATATCTCATCTTTGCGCTATCATACATCACTCTTATAGCATAGGAATAGTCATCCTAACCATACACAATTTGATCATTACCCGATGAATCACTCTTGTGCTTCTATTCATAATTGAATGTTGAGGGATACATACTACACATGAACCCCACACAATGCACATACTACACATTGCGTCTCTTTACGTATCTTATAGTACATGCCATATTTTTGCATCTTATTTACCCTACATCATTAGTGTTTCAACATTTACACATCTATACATCATACATACTCTATACACTATTCATATTCATCACATATGTGTCACACTCCTATTGTTTATGATTCTATCATCATATACTATTCATCCTACATACTATATAGCACACACCTTACATTCTTAGTCTATCTACAAATCTTGCATTACATACTATACATTATGTATTTAACATCTTACACATCACATGGTCGTCTATCATCATCACACATACTACATATTCTCTTATGTGTTGCACTCACTACCATGTGACACACTTTAGTTCCTTGGTCCATACTTAACTACCAAGGGTTTACCAATAAAATGGACCTTATCATACACACACGTTCATCACTTGACCTTCTATCATGTGACATTACTAGGTTAGTGACATACGCTATAGGCTAACTGGCCACCTATTCCTTCATCTTGTAGTGGTACATGATTTAGGCTACATCACCACTCCCTTTATTCATCTCACTATGATATATGCTTTAGGATAAATCATCACACATTCATCTCTAGGTCACATATCATCAACACACATAAAAACTCATCACAACGTGTTATACACCACACACTATTTGATAATTTCTCGATGACGCAATCTCATTTTTGGTCCATTCTTGACTGCTGAGGGGTCATCTTGAATAAACCTCGGTGCATACACTTCCATTCAAGTAGGGGGAACACGGCTCCTATCATCCATATTCCATTCCATTCCATCCATCCATAACATGTTGCATATCTTGGTTGTTTTTACTCTTGCTTACATTTTCTCGTATACATTCACTTTATTACACATGCTATCTAGATCTCTTATATGCCATTATCTTTACCATACACACATGTGTATTCATGTCATTTTCTAGTTGTGATCATAGATACATGTCTCTAACACGTAGCATGGATGATCACCTTATCTGATCCTACAACATTTGCTTTGGGCATCCACATTCATCTCTTATAGTTTCTATTGTTTCATTTTGCTTCCTAACATACCACTTTCTTGCTTATACATGCTTTTGAAATACTATTTATATTTCTAACATGCTAACAAGTTCTTCATGTGCAACATTTGTTTGTAGGATTATTTTCTTCCATGGCTATTTGTTTGTTTGTCTACTATTGTTTTTCTCTTGTTTGATATTATATGTGGGCCTCACCCTATGTTTTGTGTGCACACTTGTTTGTTGTATGTGGCCATTATGGCCTTGAGTGTCTTGTGACATCATGAGTGGTGTCCCATGTTTGTAACCCTCTTTAGTGGTTTATGATTTTCTTCTTACGTGTTTACTTGCTTTCTCGCTTATACATTATTTATGTAGCTTACACCTGTTATTTACATGCATGCTTGTTCATACTAACACCTATTTTTGGTGCCATGGTGTCTACCAAACACATTTACCTCCCCCTGCAGGGCACAATTTATGCGGTTGGTCCTCTTTTGGGGCTGCATTCTCCTATCAGTGATGTCGTATGAACCCCCAAAAATGGGGGCATCATTTGGGGTTTTACATTCTACACAATGCTTCTATGCCAATCTAGTTTAGTTTCTACCTGTGCATTTTGGGTTATATAGTGAGTGGGTTCAGACCAGTCTACAAACCCTGTACACACCAGATTTTATAAGATAGGTTATCCTTAGCATTCTTAGGGGAAGTTATATATTAGAGGATACAATGGATTTCCTCCTACACTTCTTCAGACATCAACATTAGATCATCCAAAAACTAGGTAGTAAAATATCTCTTCACACTATTCTCGGGTAAGTAGTTATAGGTTGGGGACTAATGCAGCTTTTTCCCTACACTTCTTCAGCTATATTGGTGTGAGACCACCCAAAAACTCACATTTATAGGATATTCTTTTTAACACCCTTTCTTTCATCACGGATTAGGTGCACATGTTCCTTTTACATTTTCATACTTCCATTTATAGTCATTTTACTAGATACATGCAATTTTTACATATACATGTGTATTTAACTACATGATCGTCTTCTCCTTGTAGGTCTGACCATATGAAAAGTAAGTAGTCAACAACAACAAAAACAAAAACAACAATGGAATCAACAACAACAACATTTTTTGGTGGCACACACCTCTTACTAACATGTAAGTACATCACACACATTAGAAACTACAAAAGCATTTCCACCATAGGTTCACTCTTAGCACTTTTTCAAAATATTTCATCTTTATTTTCCATGATTAACTATTTTCTCATTCCATGCTTTGTCTAGTCCATCGAAACACTTTTTACATCACTCTACATGGACATCAAGTACGCATCTCTATCTACTTTATATTTCCAAGTGTTTCACTCGCCAACATAAAGTGGGGAAAATGTAAACACAAAATCATGCACTTTAGACATTATTTAGTCCCAGTCTCATACTACTATTCATATGGTTTTTGAGTGAAGAAAGTACTAATTAACCCCCATATTTTTATGATTTTACTTTTCTTTCTGTTGTCACTTTTGACCTTTAACACATACTTTCCCAATCTATTTGTTTTAGTTTGTGTCATTTTAGCCTTGATTGGGCCACCTAGGCTAGTCTTGGGGTATCCACAGTGCCCTAGTCCCATTCGGGTGCCTCGATATTTTTCAACCTTCTCACCACTTTTTGGGCACATTCTAGCTGTTTGAGCATTCTATATTTTTGGTGGCGAGCATCTTCTCGGTTAATTTCAAAATTAGAATAAGAGAACCATATAAATATAAAGTTATAAGACTATAATGAGAGACCAAAAAATAAACACTATTATCATCACCTAAGGTTGCATCCATCAAAGGCTCTATTTTCATCCATCTATCTCCATCACAAGGCAAAAGGCTGGTTCATCTACATCACATTGCATAGGAGGGAAGTTTATTCTATTCCATCCACCATTCTATTACATTTCTACACATAGTTATTGCTCACTACTTTAACAAAGTGTGATTGACACAAGAGAACTTAGGGAATGATTACACACATAAGTACATAGAACTACATTGGGTCTAAGATGTAGTGCAATGCTCAGTTATCAAGTCCACCATTGTGGCCATTGAGGACAGTTGAACCCATTCATATGAATATTTCTTTTTTAGGGGTTTGATGCTTGTCTTGGGGTTTTATAGGTCTCATCTTCATTTTTATTTCCATCAACATATCGTGCAATCAAACAAAGCTATTACAACAGAGAAGCAAACATAGGCGATCACTTAGTGACACCTCATAGGAGATTTACAGATTTTTCACAGACCAGGGCACCCATATCTCATACTAGGGTGCCCATAGGGGCCCCTATGCCTATCCATGCACCCAGTCCACTCAAATCGCTCGATTTGCACTTCTCTATACATCAGCATAGTAATTTCCTCCTATTTATCTATCCATCTCTATGACATAATCCAACAAGCTCTTCAAATCAACTGAGTTATTTTTAACTCTCTTTGCACTATAGGGTTTCACATATATACTTTATTAGTTTCTTGGGTCATTTCTCCTTGTTTTTTTAGCTCTTATTTAGTATTGTAATTCTTAGATTAAATTTGATATCCATTTAACCATCATATAACAATTCATCCTTTAATTTGAAGCTTTTTTACCATCACTTTTTTTTTTTTTTAGAGAGGGAAATCGAAAATCATTACAATATATTAGACACATGATAATGTTTGGACTCATTTTTACAAAATATATTTAATATAGAATGCCACAATGATGCAAAATTGATGCCACTTAATACATATTAATGAAAATTAGAAGAAAATTTAATGGAATTACTAATCAATGTTGTATGTAAAGAATCTAACATATAAACCTTGAAATTGATATCTATAAGTGTATTTCACAAGGAAACTTAAATTTGATGTCCATCTACCCACAATTTAGAATTGTTTTATTTTTATTGGAAAATTCCATGAATAAATAATAATATATTGGCCATATAGTTGAGTTTGGAGACAATTTTTTTTTTTTTTTTTAATTTCATGTCCAACATAGTGATGTCATTAGATGGATGCCATGTTACAAGGTACTATTTTTTTATTAATATGATCTTATATTATATTAAAATGTAAAATGATACAAGATAATTACAAAAATTGAGCGGTATAGAAGTACACCCCAAAACCACGATTTCAAAATTGGAAAAAACTAATCCTAGGAATACAATCGATTACAAAACATCGGAGAGCAGAAAGTAATGAAGCTAAGACATGACTGAAAATTCATGTCTGTGGGGGAAGGTATTGATCATTCCAAATAGAGATAAGTAGGTATTTTACACTATCCAAGCACATCCAAAAGATCCTGGTTGGATTCCTTCTTTAGTATCTTTAGCGGTGGCATGAGAGGGTGAGATGGCAAGAGACAACCTAGGAAACTTTTTTTGGAAGAGGCGAGAGGCTCCAACTATCTTGAGTACATGGATCGG
This sequence comes from Taxus wallichiana var. yunnanensis, assembly GCA_018340775.1. Classification (NCBI taxonomy): domain Eukaryota; kingdom Viridiplantae; phylum Streptophyta; class Pinopsida; order Cupressales; family Taxaceae; genus Taxus; species Taxus wallichiana. The sequence goes on from CM031237.1 coordinate 919,942,443, forward strand.
TGGCAACCATAAAGTCCCAACCAATCGGCCAGATGGTAGGGGCATCTCAACCTCGGTGGTGAGATGAAGGTGGAGAGGAGAAGATCCTCTATAAAGGCTGGCTATGAGGGGATTGGTGGTCTCACTAAATGAGTAGCACCGTGAGTGGCTCCGACGATTGCCACCTTTGGGATGACCATCGCACCGCCATGTGGAGAGGAGAAGAGAGAGGGGGAAGAAGGTTCATGATAAACATTGCAAGGGATTCATCTTAGTGATGAAGGAATGTTTGAAGATGCTCCACCTTGATTGCCACTTTGTTAGCTGAACTTTAATCAGTGTAATACATCTACGATAACCACATATTTTTATGAATACGAGAATTGTTGGACATCTTTAATATTAGAAAATAAACAAGAATTATTTTCTTTCCAAATCCAGAAAAGGATTTCTCCTCTGAAATATGTTAGAGTAGGTATTCACCTTAGCTCATGTTCACCTAGGTACTTTATTTACCTTTATTGTATTTATCCTCACCCAATTATGTGTGTGGATATTTATTTTATCTTATTTAGATATTAGGAGATATTATCTAGTTGTTAGGTATAGTTCTTTCCTTGATCTATGGTATTAACTAAATCCTTGATGTCTAGTTCTCTCCTAAATTTATGGTTTTGAATACTTCTTTGATGACTAGTTATTTTCTTGATTTATGGCTTGATCTACGACCTTGACTGGTTCTTAGATTGTTATTCCTTGCCTATTTAAGCAAGGCCCATTCTCATTGTATTGCATTGAGTTTCATTATAATATATGATATTGCTGCTCATTTGTTTGTAAAGGTTTATGTAAAGTTATTTTAGCAAATTACTTTCATCTTATTGATCATGGTGTTTGATTAGCATCTGTGTTCTTGGCTTGGTATGATTTGGTTATCGTTCCTTTTATGGTATTAGAGCTGGAGATTGTTGTTGACATCCGTTTATAAGTTTTATTTTGCAAATAAATTCTTTGTATATTGGTCGTATTTTTTATGCATGTAGTTTTATGGAAATTAGAGGCTTCCAATGGATCCAGAATGCGTGAAAACCCTAATATCGATTGTAAACTTGGCCATTTATGGAGGTAGTCATTTTTATGGTTTTTATTGTTCTTGAAATCCTTAGCCCCTGGTCATATGGTATGGTCATATGAGGGCTTAAAGCTTGTGATTCCTACTAGTAGGTGCTTAACTTCATCCCCCTTTAATTTTATTTGTGTGGTGGAGGAAACAACATTTTATTTTGTTTTAGTGGCAGCTAAAATAAATAGCAAAGCAAAATATTGAAAAGTTTGTATCTTTTACTCGGTAACTCAGTTTTGAGTGCTATCTTTGCAAAGTTGCTTTTTTTTGTGCTCTTTCCATTGGAAATATTTATTTTTATACTTGAACTATAATTATGAAGTGCTAAATATGGAGGAGTGTTGCGATCAAATGTGGATGCAATTTGGGTTGAGCAGACGTCGTCCTAAACTTTTGGGAGTTACATTCTTCTCTATCATGGATTACGAGAATGATATCCTTTTCTCTGAAGTATGTCAACTTAATGAGGATATTGTAAAATTTGTGGAAGAAAATAAATCTCTCAAAAAGTGAAATTCTCTTCTACAATCACTCATTCATGATAAGGATACAATAATCCACTCCTGCAGCAACAACTTGCTAGCCTACAACATCACCATGATATTGTGGACAGCCATATCCATGCTCCTAGTCCACTTGCAGCTATTGCTCCTATACCCACTAACATTGATCTATTAGTCTTTGAGCATGTTCCTGCTCTTGATGCTTCTAAACTTGTGAGGCTTGTTATTGCATGCTCTTCCACATCTGTGCCTATTACAGTACCACATGTTGTGTATCCTATTTCTGCTCAACTGCATGGCCTTTTTGAGAAGTGTACCACTACCTTCAATTCTCGCATGCTTCATTTTATGGGTTTCACTGGTAGAGGTATTGGCAGAAACTCATAGGGTATTATTTCCCCTCTTCCACATGTTAAGTGGAATTATTGCCATGACATTGGTTTTCGTGTAGATATTTCATTGGGATCACACATTGTGAGCTCGTTTGTTTGTTTTCTCGACCCTTTTTAAGGATCATGAACAACACATGAGTTTTTATCTTCATTCAGGCTTGAGAAACCTAAGATTTCATCTGTCAGACATGATCAACCCGACACACATTCTCATGTTCTTTTGCATACACCCATTGTACATTCCACACCAAGTCATATGCAGGCATCTTCTTCATCCATCCATGTTGATTTGGGGTGGATATCTAATCACTCATGGCGGTGACATAGGAATTCATTAAGAGGACTTTACAGTGTGGCTCCTCCACCATTTGACCTCTTGCTCCACTTTCTATAGCTTCGCATTGTGATGCTTCTTGTTTTGAGTATTTTTCTTTAGCAAGTGTAGTGTATCTCTCTTTGTTGAGAGATTTTGTATCTCGTATTTTTGACACTTTTGGCATGTTGACATATCTATTGGGGATCTATTCTAGTGTAGTCTAGTGTTAGTTTTTCGGTGTTCGAGTAGCTATTTTAACAACTCATACATATTTAAAACATCCCTCCACTTTTTCAATAGTATGGGAGGGTGTGGTGTTGATCCTGCTTCTTCGGGTTTTGTGTCCTTTTCTTGTTACCTTGGATTTTCTTGGATTGTGACACTCTTGATTTTGTGTCCTTGCCTTATTACTTTGGTTATTGTTCTTGGATTGTGACACACCTATTTTCAGTAGTTGATCAAATTATGTTTGGTGTTTTCTACACTTTCGATATCACTCTGTTGTGATCTCCTTGTATGAAGCTATTCAGTGAAGCCAGTGTCGGTTGTTTTTGAGTTTTGTGATCGAGTAGTGGATTCAGACCACAGTGCACACCAAACTTATTCAACATTGTATGATTTTTTTGAGTTGATCTTCTTGGGATGCCTTGGAGTGGGTTTTAACTCTCTTTATTTTGTTATTCTTGGTTTTGGGTACCTTGTGGTGTTCCTTTTCCCGATTATTGTAAATGAGTAGCTCATCGTGCATAGTTGCCGGGACTTATAGTGTGGACATGCCACTTCTATTTTGGCCCCTAGCTTCACTTGAGGGGGGTTTTAGAGTAGGTATTTACCTTAGCTCATGTTCACCTAGATACTTTATTTACCTTTATTGTATTTATCCTCACCCACTTATGTGTGTGGATATTTATTTTATCTTATTTAGATATTAGGAGATATTATCTAGTTGTTAGGTATAGTTATTTCCTTGATCTATGGTATTGAATAGATCCTTTATGTGTAGTTATCTCCTAAATCTATGGTCTTGACTAGTTCTTTGATGACTAGTTATTTCCTTGATTTATGGCTTGATCTACGACCTTGATTGGTTCTTAGATTGTTATTCCTTTCCTATTTAAGTAAGGCCCATTCTCTTTGTATTGCATTGAGTTCCATAATAATATATGACGTTGCTTCTCATTTGTTTGCAAAGGTTTATGTAAAGTTATTCTAGTAAATTACTTTCATCTTATTGATTGTGGTGTTTGTTTAACATCTGTGTTCTTGGCTTGAGTACGATATGGTTATCATTTCTTTTAAAAGAATGCCAATTATGGGAAAATTTTTAGGGCATTCGAGGAATGTATCTTAAAAGAACATGCTGCCAAGTAAAACACTCTAGATGGAAGGGGAGGAAGAAAGAATGAATCCAATCCCAAGCCTTCAGGGGATTTGTCAAAATCCCAAAAATATGAGACAAGGTTTCCGAGATGACCACGAAAGGGGCATTTGGAATCAAACACCAAGGTGAACCAAACGAAAGGCCTTGGTGAAGAAAACACTACATAAATTAAAAATTTTGGTTTCTATATAGATGGACCAGATAGTATCGAATGTCCTTTTCCATATTGATGGTGAGGATCATATTCCCCACAAAGTATTGAGATTTCTCACCATGGGTAAATGAGGTGAGATATAGGAATAACCATGGCCAATTAAGTAATTCATGAATGGGGTGTCCACATATAACTTCCAATCCATCTTCCATGGATGATACGAAGCAATTTTTTTAGATCATGTGATATGACAAAAGGAAATTATTTCATTAATAATAGCTCGATCAGAAAATTTAATTTGATTTGATCCTTGAGCTCATGCCAGGGAGGGTAAGATTGAGTGCATTTGTAAAAGAGGTCTTAGATGGTGTAAATTTGTCACTTGAAAATGCAGAGTGCAAGAATCCAAGGAACCTCAACCAGACAATGATCCTAGCATTGAATGACATGAGATCACCATAGAGAGTGGTGATTAAATGAAAGGCCATCATAGAAGCCATTTTCATTCCACATGAGCCATGGTTTGATCTTCTCCTAGGATTTCCAAATAATTTTGAGCACAAAAGTTCCAACCACTTTGATTGGAATGGGGAAATGAGAATATTGGAAAATTCAATTCCTTTCTAATCCAAACAGCCATAAGGGGAGCCTTCATCAATTCCATTGCACATGAGCACTTTCCATTTTCTTCCCCTTCTGTGATGTCGATTATCCATTTGGTGTAAAGAACTTTCCCTTGACATAGAATGTCAATGAGGCATAAACCTCTTGAATCTATGGGGAGGCAACAAGTATCCCATCCAACTCTATGGAATTCTTTTCCAATGTAAGCATTGGTCTAGAGTAATTCTTTGAGTAGTTTTTCTAACTTTTGCACAAAATTCTTAGAAGTCACCTAATAGGAGTAATACACATGTGTTGATTCAAGAAATTTGGATCATATCTAAAAACATTTCACTAAAGATAACAAATTAGTAATCCAATGTTCAACATTCAAGCCACCCATTGCATGACATAATGACAAAGCTCTATAGGTGAATCCTGAATGGAAAATGGGATACGAAGAAATTTAAACAGTTCACCGTGGTTGAGCATCTTCCAATCATACATAGACATCCAAGGAGGTGTAAGGAGGAATGACTAGTTGTAACATGTCATTTTATGCCATTTAATAGAAGAGCTAGAGGATAAAAGGAAAATTTGGAGGCACTGCATAACATTGTTTATTTTATTTTCATATTCAATGAGTGTAAGGAAGGAGTCATTCACAAAATAGCCATTAAGTTGTTGGGAGTTATCAGTAGAGGGAAACACAATTCCCCTGAAAAACTCTTGATATTAAGCTTTAGTTAGCAAGTAGTCAAATCCTTCATCTGCCAAGAACATAGAGGGTAGGAGACAATGGGTATCCTTTCCAAATGGATCTAAAAATACAAAATGGATTCAAAATTTTCCCATTGATGGTGATACGGGTGGACACATGTGTAAAAATCATATTGACATCTTGAATGAAATTGGGGCGCAAACTATGAGCTTGAAGCATATCAAGAATGAACACCCATTTAATTCAATCATAAGCATTCTTAAATTCAATTTTAATGAAGAGGGCTTACTTGCTGGATCTACGCACCCATTCCATGCCTTCCTAACTTTGTAATGATATTGTTGAAGACATAACACCTTTAGATGAAATCATTTTGTTCTGACCACACAATGATAGGAAGAATGTTTCACAACCAAATTTTAAGAGATTTTACCATGAATTTTAAGACACATCAAACAAGGTAATAGGATGAGCCTGATATTCACTTTTTTAATATGGGGGCTAAATGACTCGACACTAAAACCCTTCCATATAATCTTGATAAAGGTCTAGGCCAACCGTATCCCAAAGTGATTTGTAAAATTTATAGGATAATACATTACAACTAGGTGCCTGTCATTGGCCATTTACATGACCGTTTCCCGATTAATCCTGCTAGGGAAAGTAGACGATCACATGTAATTTTTGCACCCAAGAAATTTTACATGGCACCATGGCCAAACATTGATCCAAGGTCACTTATCATTTTCTAGAAGGAGCTTGAGCTTGTAAAAATTTCTTGTAGTGATTAATAAGCACCTGCAAAAATGAGCTGAGGGTGCATGAGATGAGTTCTGTCACCATGAATGGCTCAAATTTTTTGAAAGTAATGTTTGGATTTGAGTGATTGAAAAATTCCTTTGAAACTTGATCCCCAACCTTAAGCCATAAAAATCAAGCACATAGTTACATGCCCCGACCATTATAGTTGTCCGCAATTTGGATTTTCTATCTAAGCTCGACCACCTAGAGTTGCAAAGCTTCGAGAAGGGATTTTTGTCAAGCACCACCACCACCGAGTTGAGAATGGAAGAGGTGGTAGAATAGGAGTGGTGCCAAATATTGGGTAGTTATCACCCATAGATTCTAATGAATCTAATTATCCTAGTAAATGCATCTACCCACCATTAAGTTCAACTATACATAAGAGGTGGATGATAGTTATGAAGATGGCGTCGCTGGGGCACTAATCTACACATCAGTTGATATGATTATGTGTGGGTTTGTGTTCCATAAAGGTTGTGTTTATAAAATACTGACCTTTATGATTAGAGTGCCTCTTAGCTTGCCAAGTGATACAAAATCTGATGAGAAAGTGGTCAAAAGGAGAAAATCTAGCATCACTTTCACAATAAAGGAATAAATTTTGTTGAAATCAAAAAATATTGAGTGGATAACATGGCTCTATTGATTTTTTCAAGAACCTGATCCAATCCACCTCGAAGATTGGACCAATTGAACCATGTTTCAAATTTCGGCCAATGTGAGGTGTTTGTGTCATAAAACCTTAATTTATTACGCATGTAAAACAATGCATCCCTTTCACTATTTTTCCATCACATAAGAAGGTTCCCACATTTATTTATGGGAAAATTAACCTAGTATTAAAGCCACCACCGATGACCCAATTGAAATCAAGGATTTCATTGGCTATCCACCACCAAAGATCACCCTTTCTACCACATCATTTGATGCATAAACAATTGATTAAGCCAAAATGGTGGCTTGCATATTAAAGAGAGCCCAAATGGATCTATTGGTGGGGTATGCACCATGATCCATAAAGAAGGGATGCCATTTGAGGGAAAAAAGGAAATTAATGTTGACCAAATTCCCTCATTCCCTCAAATTAGTGAACTAATAATAAATAAAATAAGAGATCTTTCTCCACGGTGAGTTAGATATCCCGAAAATGAAGAGACACTCAATAGAGGATGGATTAGTAGATATATGAGAGGGTTGGTTGAAACTATCAATCCCAAGAAGTGAAAACTTCCTAAGATGGATGTCAACCATCATTTTGAGAAAGATAAGTAAAATACGATATTGATAAATTAGATGTAGCATAATCAACCAAATAGAAACTAAAATGATATATGTAAGATAGAAATGCATATATTATCTAAATGGATGCAAAGTAAATAAAACCCGAATGTGTCAACGCAACATGAGACTAAAAAGCATGGTCGATGACAACCTAAGACTACGAGCACGGTCATGGCGGCCGGGGATGGATGAGAAGAAAATATAGAAATAAATGCCTACAAGATCTCCACGTAACTAGATTTGAAGTTGATCTAGATCTAAAAGTGGACTTGAGCTGAAGGCGAAACCTACGAGAATAGGTGAATCTGGATCTAATTGAAAGGATGCAAGGAAATATTGGAAAGCCCGATGATGAATGGTATGAAGATAGATCTGACAATGGTGGTAGGGCTCGGACAACGGTCATTGTGGATTGGTAGAATATATCTGAAATGACATAAATTATGAATGGAAATATCGAGGATGGATGGATATGGAGATAGATAAGAGATGACTAGGGGTCTAAATGGTAGAAAGGATGAAAAAATGGAGGCTAGCTTGATGGTGACCAAACATGTTTGTGATGATTGAGACTGGTTTAAACTTGGAATGAAAATGGATGGACTGAAATGAATACCTATATATAATAAATGAAGGCCTAGGAATGACGAGGCGAGATCTCTTGATGACAGTTGAACTTGCACAAGATATGATGATGATAGTGGTGATAAATTACAACAATGAATCCAAGCATGCAAGAGAGAAAAATAGGCTTCAAATCTCCCATAGATAGACATAAGATCTCAAAGATAACTCTAAGAGGGCTATAGCAATTGCAAAAATAGAAACAAATGAAAGAAATATCATAAGAAGGATTGAAGAATTTAAAATTGTATCTTGAGAAAAGGAGGGATAGGGGTGGCTTTATAGGGTTGATGACGACCTAGATGGGTCACCATAAATTGTAGGGATCCATCCATTTAGGTGTTGGAAAGGTGGTGCACTTGAGAAAATTATCCCAAAAGAAGCGAGATTAGGGATTTGAAGGGTTAGAATGAGTTAGGTCTAATTAGGATGAGAAAATGGGTAGGTGAATGTGGAAATTATTAAATAAAGGCCATGGAGAGGTGAAATCATTAAATGGTGGCCTAGAAAGGATAAAATAGAGGATTTAAGAAGAGGAAATAAATTAAATGGGTGTTTAGAATTAACTAAACATGATTAGGGATGACTAATGGATGAATAATAATGATAGGTGGGATAAATTGAATTTAAGAGGAAGAAGGAAATTCAAAAAGGAAGAGAGGTATGTATGTATGAAAGATGATGAAGAGTAAATGTGGGGTGAGGGTAGTGATACCAAAATTGATGTCAACATTTTCCTCATTTTGTCAAGTGGTTTTCATTGGGAAAGCCACAAGAAAAAAATGAAAAGAGATGAAAATATGATTAATGAGGTGCTCCACCTCAAACTAGGGATCGACGGCATGAAAGGAAGTCGATCATGAGTTTTAAAGAGATAGATGAGGAAGGAAAGGGTGGAAAGGATGAGAAAATTAATATGATGAGATAAGATATCCCAGATGATGATATAAACAAAAAAAAATTAAATAAAAATATGGTAGTGATTTCAAAATCACTTCGATAGGGAACAAAGTACGGCCTCAATGAACATTATGACAATGTCCTAAGGACTGTGAGTCGATTACACAACTGCAAAAAGGATGGAATCCAAAGGTAATTCACTCAAATGGATGTTTAAGCTGTGGGACAAATGGGTCAAAGGCATACATCAAATATGGAAAAACAAATGTGAAAATGGTCAAGACAAGGGTTGTGAAAAAAAGGGTAGGGGTTGGGTAAATGTAATGTCGTATCGATAGGAGAAATAAAAAATATACGTCAGGGGTAGGACACAAAAGAGATAAAATAATGGTTCCCTAAGAGGGAATGTGAAGATGGCCAGAAAGGCAAGATGATGAAGGATATTATAATGATGCCCCAAGAGGGGTCATGAGGATGGCCACAAAGGCATGGAAGCTACAAAATACAAGATGAGATGCATAATAAAGCCCATATAAGACACAATAAGGATGTGATATGAAGACCACTCAAGGAAAAATTGGAATAAAAGATAATTTGAAAGGAAGGATTGATCAAAAAAGAAAACGAGAAGAAATTATCAAAAGGATGGGCGGGGTTGATGATGACCGAGCAGCGAGGTCGGTGGTGGCTAGGGCTGAAGTGAAGGTGACCCAAAGAGGTCGACAATGATGACCATGTTCAGTGGGCTATATAAGCCCCATGAGTCGATTGATTAGGCTTATGTTCACTATACAAAGTGATGATCAAGAGCTCTGAGCTAAAGAGAAAGTGAGATTTTAAGAGAAATGGAGGTCGAAGGAGTAGCGAGGAAGCACCAGAGGATTCACAGGATGGTAAGTTCCTAAACCCTAGCTTGTTTTAAAGTAGTTTTTATGTTTTTGTTTAATTTTTTACATTGTTTAAAATTTTGGGGTCGCGTGCAGAGGGGGCGGTCACCATAGATTGGGTATGATCGTTGTCGACCAAGCCTAAAAGTGAGTTAAACCATGCTAGGAGGTGCCGACCCAACTTGGGTTGGTGTCAACTAGGGATAGAATGAGTGAAAATTTGATTTTTTTATTTTTTGATGATGAGGAATCTAACATATACACTTTTATTAGTTTTTCGAGCCCAATATACCTTGTATCGGTGGGATAGAATGTTAACATTGTATGACTTGATTAGGGTAGATGTTATATATGCTTGAGTGGGATCACGTGGTTGTAATCGATTTAGTGGATTCCTTAATTACCAATATATTCCATGAGATGTTGGACTTAAGATTGCACTTTGGTGGATAGATGGGATGTGCGTACAGGCACATTCTAGTTTAGGAAGGAGAGATCACCATCACACTTGAGGATGTATACCACATCTTGAGGCTTCCTATACATGGTGAGAAAATACGAGTCCATCACATTGGATTGTAGATTAGGGGTTTTGACAAGGTTATTTGGAGCCGATGCCCCAAATATTACATTCTAATATAGGGTATTCCATATAGAGACCCGATAAGAGTGAGATATGGCTAAGAGTAGATTGATATGCTTGGTGATGATGGTGATTTCAAGCTATACACTACCGATTCAAGGTGTGCTAGGTTTTCATTGATCTTTAGAAGGTGTGGTCGCGGAAATCATTGATAAAGGAAAATGTTTTCTTTTGGCACAACATTATTGGAACAAATATATCATGAGATGTGTATGTACATTGAGAGGAGGAGGAAAAGATTGGATGTAGGGTTCCTTCTCCATTGTTGGGATTATGAACATATAATAGTGATTAGGCAACTATGGTTACCATGGGTGACATGCAACCACATTTAGTTGGTGGTATGATTTTTAGATGGTGAGTCGACCGGGATCATGGTGATAGGAGAGAGAGGGGATCAAAGTGATATGTAAATAGATTGAAAAATATTGATGTAGAGAAAGTTAGATGGTTTCAATACAACGACTATCTTACATTTCCTAGAGTAGATGTGGAGTTAATTGGGATGAAGAAAATGAGGTGGAGTACAGGGCGAGTCACGAGATGATAGAGGTATTTTAGTTTGATAGAATTAGGAAATAGTTGAGAGTGGTATAGACAATATGTAAATATCCTATTAGATATAATTGAGATGAGAGTCGAGAGAGATATGCTAAGTCCCGACATCTCTAACCCTTTGGAGGAGGTGGGGGCACCATGGGATGAGGATGATGAAGTAGGATTGGGAGTAGGATTTTCATATTGGATAGGTACCACTTGTGTAGCTTGGCTGGTGATAGAGGGGGACGAGGGCGACAATGAGCGGGGAGGAGGTTCTAGCTAAAGTGGATGTGACACTAAGAGGTGAGGAGGGTGATGATGAATGATTTTCCACATAGATATCTCGATTATGTGCATAAAGTGACTTAGCCCTCTTGGAGAGGGACCAATACACTAGGAGTGAGAGGCAACACAAGATGAGGCCATGACCGTATGTCGGGAGAGGGAAACAACTATTTAATAGAGGGATTGATATAAGAGACAACGAGAGGCTTATATATTGATATTTGGAGATATCACACCGATACTAGTGGAGGATTCGAGAGAGTGGTGCTCCAAAAAAATCACATGGAGCAGGGGAAGATGGCACCTCCAAGTATTATGCCCTGGATTTATTTGGAGAAATGGCATCCAAGGCACAATACTATGAGCGTATTGTGACATCAAAGCTGCCACAAACATAGAGATACACTACATATCTAGTTGAGCAAAGGGGGAACAAGTAGCGCATCATGACCAATGCCATTTGAGAGTACAAGGAGTGTGACAAAACCACAATGAGATGGGGGCCATGATGGAGATAATGAGGCCCAAATATTGATTTAGGCATCTTCCCCAAGGGGGCAAGACTTGAGACTCTCAAATGTGGAGTTCACTGATTTTGATGATGTATCTAGATTGAGACAGGACCCTTAGTGGCTTGTGAAAATGTATATATGTACTTTTACTTATATATATATATATATATATATATATATATATGATTTTTGTTGTGATTCATAATGTGTCATGTGTTTTGGATTCATGGTTTTGATGATGCTATGTTAGATTTAGATGTGATGTGATGATTATGGATTTGATTTAGATGTTTGATTTTGGTGTCATGGATTTAAATATGATGATTATTGATAATATGTGATGATGATGTGAATTATGTTATGCATTGGATTTGATTATAATGTTATGGATTAGATGTGATTCTGATGTGAATTATGTAGATGATGTGGATTATAGATTAGATTATCATAATTATGGATTTTATTATGACGATTATGCATTAGATGCGAGTTACTATGGGTTCGATTGCCATGGATTAGATATAGATGATGTTAGATAAAAATGTGATGCATTATGATGAATATATTATTATCATGGATAGATGATAGTGGAAATTAAAATATGATAATGAATTTGATGTGATTTATCATGGTGGATATATAGGTGTTAAATAAATGTGTTTAGGAATGGATAGATATTTGTTTAGGCATGGTGAAATAATGGATAGATAATGTGGTGGATTTATAAATATGTTAAATATCAATGATATGGATGATTGATGATGTACTTAAAAACATATGGATGGATGAAATGGTTAGATTAAGAAGATTATAATAGTGCAACATCGATAGATGGTGACTAAAAAAATATAAATGACACTCAATCATATTAAAAAGATTCCAAAGAAATAATACTTGAACTAGATTAAAGTAAACAAAAAATGAGCCAATCAAGGTAATGCACTTATAGCCAATAGTAGGTGTCAACACATAAAGATCAATAGTTAGTGATCTCAAGAATCACAAGGAAGACATCGAAAATGGACTCATAAACCTAATGTCGACATGACACAAGGGGTTTGGATGACACTCCTACACAAGAATATAGGTTCTCCTTAGATGGGTGCCCTTAGGTCTATGCCCTAGCTATGAGTAAGATGATGTAAATTGATCAATGCGGGAAGTTTTGATGGATGATAAAGTTGATTGATGCAAGAAGATTTATTTGGAGTTTTGTTTTGAAATTTTATGCTTTTGCTTTTGAATATATAGAAGGTTGATCAATGCGGGAAGCCTTCACTGCCATGATATGAGATGGTATCCATCCTTCGAGGGAGTGGTCTACATTTTTATTTTTGACTTTGGATTTTGGATTTTTCTTTTATAAATGGCAAGACAAGATATGCATGATAGCTGCCCTTGACTGGGATCAGTCTATAATTTTTGATATTTTATCTTTCATGAACAATTGTCCTTTGAGGGAGAAATCTATTTTATTTTGGATATGATACCAATTTTGACGAGAATATAGATTTTTACTCTTGATGGAAGAGTTGGGGATAGCTAGGTTGAACACTTAGGAGGGGATAGAGAATGTACGAGCAAAAGCTCTAGACCCTTAGAGTGGTTGCATTAGGTAAATAAGAGGGAATTGGATGTAATGATTGTGGACTTATTACCAAGAAGGGGAACTTTTCTATAAAGAAAATGCTATGAGAAGATCCATTGTTCCCATATTCAAGGTCATAAATAGGAAAGTGATGGTAGACCACATAATTCCAAATCATTACAATGAAATATGGAAATGGTTAATGATGGATGGATGACCAATGAGATAACTAATTTTATGTTGGTAAGTATGTTAACAATAGAAAGGCCGCAAGTGCAATGTGTTAAGAGGTTCCATTTCTAGTTTACCATCAAGGGAAGCCAAACGATAGGCTCTAAAACCATACTTATGTGTGATAATATAAGGTCTAATCTAGTTAGGAGAAAAATTTCATGTTGAATCCTTTCTAGAGTAGTGATATTCTGATTTTATTTAAGAACAAGGTCACCGATGTTAAAGTCGCATTCATTGAGGTGTTTTTATAAGAGCATTTAATACAGTCTTAGTAGACATGATCATGTTTAAGAGTGAGAAGGTGACGTTTATATAGAAACTCAAGTTTTGCTAGACCTTCTTGGTGATAATCTTGATCGAAAACGAAGTCACGAAGAGAAACACGCAAGGATGGGATTTGGACTTCAAGACGAAGAATGACCTTGAAGCCATAGATGAGAGAGAAAGGAGTAGCACACATAGAGGTGTGGATGCTAGTCCAATAATCTCAAATAGTAAAGGGGATATGAACATACCAATTATGACCTGATTTATCAATAGCATTGGCAAGGATATTGTGAAGAGTTTTTTTAGTGGCTTTGGCTTGGCCATTAGCTTTAGGATAGTATGGAGAAGAGAAGCTAAGATTAATATTAAAAGAGTCATAAAGATTCTTAAGATATTTATTTTTGAAGGAATTTCTATTTTCCGTGATGATTTTATGAGGAACGTCGAAGTGGAAAATGATATACTGATAGATGAAATTAATGATTTTATTAGCTTTGGTTGATGCGAGTGGAATGTATTCCACCCATTTGGTGAAGTATTCGGTAGTATTGATAATAGAATGGTGGAAATGATAAGAACATGGATTTATGAGGCCAATGAGGTTGAGTCCCCATTGTGAGAAAGGCCAAAGGTCCTAAGCCAGATGTAAGTCCCTGAATAGGAATGCAGACTAGATTAGAATTTTGTTGGCATTTGACACATTTCTTAACGTATTCAAAATAGTCATGATTAAGAGAGGGCCAATAATAACCCATGCGAAGGATCCACTTGGTGATGGACAAAAACTAAAGCAACCACAAAAGATAATGTCATGGACTTCTTGGATAACACACATGGATTCGTTAGATTTAAGGAAACAAAGCAAGATGCCATCAAAGATGTGATTGTAAAAATTCCACCAAGGATGACATATTGATTAGAAAGTTTAATAAAATAGCTCCTAAAATTTTTAGATAGGTTAGAGGGGATGATTGATTGAGAAATATAGTTGAATATTTGAGAATACCAAAGATCACGAGGATTAAATTTGATAATATTGACATGAGATAATTCACTAAGATGAGTGGGTTTGTTAAGGTGGTGAATGATAACAAAGATCTTAAACTCTTCCGTAGACCAAGCGGTAAGAGATGCGAGAGAATCCATAGTGTCTATGAAGTGGTTAGATGACCGAGGGATGCTTGACAATGCTGCTTTGGATGGTGTAGAAATCAAAGGCTCTAAGAAGGATGTAGAAATTATATTTATACTTTTGAAGGACCTCATTCTTACATTGATAGATGCCTTTGACTTGATTAATAATGAGCTGAGAATCCTCATAGATGTCAAGGATTTGGACACCAAGTAAGATGGTGGTTTGGAGGCCTAATATGAGAGCTTCATATTCAGCCATATTGTTGGTGCATTCAAAATTAAGTTTATAGGTGATAGGAATAGGATTATCCCATAGAGGAATGATAATGACACTAGCACCTACCTCTTTTTGACAGCTAGAGCTATCAAATAAGAGTGTCATTTTGAGAGGGGAAAATTCATGTTCAAATTTGTTGATGGAATCATTTGGAAATTGTTTGTGATGAAGATAATTATTAGGAAGAGGGGTGTCAACTAATTGATCTGTGATAGCTTGGCCCTTGATTGATTTCTAAAAGAAGAAATCTATGTCAAACTCTTTCATGAAAAAGATCCATCAAGTGATGTGATCATTATGAAAAAAATTGAATGCATGTTATTGAGAAGATGAAATATAGTGACGAAAAAAGTCTTATGATTGAGAATATAATGGTGAAGCTTGGAAGTAGAAAAGAAAAGAGTGCAATTTTTTTTATTTTCAGTGTAATGAGTATCATAATTGTGAAGGGTGTGACTGATATAATATACGGCTTGATTCCTTCTTTGCTTATCATGATGTGCCAAAATGAAACCCATAGCATGATCGGGTAGAGAAATAAAGATGGAAAGGATCCCCCTCATGTGGAGGGTAATAACAGTAAAGATAGGAGATATTTATTAAGGTCATCGAAGGATTTTGATAGTTATCATCCCACTTGAAGTTGATGTCTTTACAAAGAAGGTGATGAAAGGGTTGGCAATAGTCGAAAAGTTAAAATATTTTTGGTTTGAAAATCAGCCGGATGGACGGATCTATGGATAGACAAGCCAGCGGTGCGCGGGGCATAGCCCCTCTTTGAGTCAGCAAAGTGAAACTAATTTATTGTTATTCTACACGCAGGAATGCAGGCAAGTCTCACAATATTCTCGTCTTCGGGGTTTGGGATCTCATCTCGTAGAGTATTTCCAATCAGAAAAGGAGGGAAAGAAAGAGGTGAGGAGAAAGGATAGATCTCGAAGGGAGAAAAGAAATTAATTCCAAAGCGAGAAAGGTCGAGGGTCTATGTTTTAGGCAATAAACGGAGCTGAACCTACTTTCATAGAAGTAGAGATAGATTCAATAGAATAAATGCATAAATCTGACATAAGAAAGATTAAAATGCTCATAACACACATATTCAACACAAAGTCTTAATATTTGTATTAATGTTTTCTTCTGTTACAAAAAGCTCAAAGTCTTTTCTTCTTACTTCTATTTTTCATCTAAAAGTATCCACCACTTGAATACAACAAGTATCCAAGTATATATAGAAGAAGGAGAAGAGAGAAGGCAAAAAGCAACCAACAACTAATTACAAAATATCTACAAAATATCTAAAAGTCAATGTTGACTTTGGACAACTTGGTGGATGACAACATCCCATGGTGCAACATGGATGAGGTCATCATTTGTACCAACATACTCTTAGATATTTACAAAAAGGAAGCCAAGAGGAAGAAAGCTATTCATCATCGTCTCGTGGAAAAGGGGGTATCTTGCTTCTGTTGTTGTTCGGGAGAGGTGATGTGGAACTGAGTCCGATATTCCATGAATTTACTGATCATCGGGCTGAAGTTGATCCTGGCAGACCCTTTGTATGATCGCCGATGACCTCACAAGTCTCCCGCTCATCTCTGAGTTTTTCAGGGAGCTTGAAATATTCATTACCTACCTCCATCAGAACCCCACAAAATCACGGCAAGCCAGAAGGTTGTTGATGCATTCGGTGTCAAAAGTGGCTTCTGGCCCTAGCCCTTGTGAGACGATCTCCTTAAAGATCCGAATAGTTTCATCTACCTTCCTCAAGGTGAAAGAAGGAGTAAGCAAGCCCGAGACATTCTTAGAACAATTTTCTCCATTTGGTGCATTACATCCAGGGCTTCCTCCTTGACCTTGTCAATCTTCTCCAGGACAAACTCCATCTGATCGACCCGGTAATCCAACGCAGCAAGGATTTTGTTGGGTACCCTGGGGTGATCGAAAATGCCAAATTTCACCAAATCATCGACTGAGCAGTCGAGCATTTTCTCAATCTCATGTTGCAACCTAGCATGGTCCAACTCTTCAGAGATAGGTCCCGCGATCACCTGGAGATCTTTGTTCACCCGACTGATGTTCTGATACAATTTGGTGAACTTGACAATTACCTCCTCGCTTGTCTTTGAGGATCTGATCTCTCCAGTGGAAACTGCCATACCTTGTTCACCAATTTTGGCATACTCATTTATCTTATCCTAGCTTAGGACCTCAGGAGTTTCAGTGGCAGTTGTAGGAGGTGCACTACCCATTTTCTATAGGGCATGGAGAAGATGTTTGTTTTGTTCTTTAATAACCTCTTCTCTTCCTTTGCTTCTTGAGCTTCTTGCAAAGGGCATCCACCATAGATAGGGCCTCCCTTGAAAACTTTCGAAGACGTTCCCATTGTGACTGGGTCACCGTATAATAATCTGTCAGAGACAGATCCTTTTTACCCTTTGAAGGATCGGGATATGTAATCTCCATTACTCTTTCTCCCGATGCACTCTGAGAGAAGCGGGTTATAGGCTTTTGCTTCTTAGCCCCCTTTGCTGGGATGACAGAGAAGTCCATCTGGTGCAATAGGGACTTTCCTCTTCTGCTGGCTCAGATGCTGGGAGATCCATGCTGGACTTAAGGGAACGGGACCAGAGGTGGAAGAGGGAGCAGCTGCAGTGGATGAGGGGAAATGGGTAGAGACACTTGGTGGTGGCATCGAGAGGGAGGCCGAGAAAGTGCTCACGGGAGGAAGGGATACTGCAGGGGAGGTAGACGTGGGAATGGAAGGGAGCTGAGAGATGAGAGAAGAAATAGTGGGGGACAGCTCCGCGAGAGAAGAGAAGATGGAGATGAGGAAGGGGGAATAGTGGAAGATGGGGGAGAAGATACGACCAAAGGAATGGTCATTTGAGTTACACGAGGAGGGGAAGGAGGAGAGGGAGAAGGAATAGAAGGGACCTCAGTAATTGTAGCTGTGGCAACACCCTGAGTGGATGTGCCCATCGGAACACCTTCCGCCGCTTCTTTCTCTGGGGATACCAGACTTACAACCTGTTCTTGTGCGGGAAGGAGGGCTTTCAGGAGCTCCTTCTTGAGCAGAGCTTGATTCTCCCTCTTTATCCTTGCCTTTTCCCTTTGGCAGATGCTTCAGCCTGACAGTGCATTTCCCAAAGGGGACGTGGTGAAATCTACTCCGAGGTAGATAAGGCCATTCATTCGCACCAATGTTCTCTGTCCTCCGCAATGTTTCTTTGACCCTCTCTTCAATGGTCTGGGGTGCTTTTGTTCTATCAATTGCAGCAAACGGCCAGTTGTCCCCATCCGTGTCTAGATACACTGATCAACTTCTTGATCGGTAGTTTGATAACCTTTTGGAACAATGGCCACGCCATATTGAATAATCTCCGCCAAGGCCAAAGTGAGTGATCCTTCCTTCTAAGTTCGACCTCATGATACAGGTCGATATAGATGTCCTCGATCTGTGGAATGTGGATTGGATCGAGTTTTTCCTTGGGAAGGAAATTTCTTGGATCGAAGGTGGGCCTTGCAGAAGTTGTGCTTTAGATTGAGCAGTTCTAGCTCTGCAAACATCTCCCGGCCTTGTGTGAGAAAAGTGCAGTATACCTCGCCCACTGTGAGGGGGAAAGGAGTTCCACCCTTCTTTCTTCAAACACTTCTCATGGTAGGTTATGAGCTACCTGGATAGCTCCAACAGGATCAACTTGGGGCCAGCATATCTCGGCAATTTGGTGGGCTCCCCCAAGAAGTTGGCTACTTCTATGAGATAGGTGAAGGTGGGGAATTGGGTAAATAGTGCTCCCCACTTCTCAGTCGCTATGACTATGCTCTTGGTCATCCGAC
The DNA here is from genome assembly GCA_018340775.1 of Taxus wallichiana var. yunnanensis. Taxonomy (NCBI): domain Eukaryota; kingdom Viridiplantae; phylum Streptophyta; class Pinopsida; order Cupressales; family Taxaceae; genus Taxus; species Taxus wallichiana. The sequence continues at coordinate 919,961,428 of CM031237.1, forward strand.
CATGAGTCATATTTGGCCTCAAAAGGTAGACGATGCCATAGAAGAAAGCATCATTGATCTTGGTAAACCATGGGATGTTGTTCTCCAGCCTTCAGCTCCGTAGTATTCATATATCTTTACCTCGAGGCCAAACCCCATCGGCTCGGCTGCCGGATAATCCTCTCCGAGGCTAAGCAGAGACTACGTAGGGAGTTCATGTAGAACCTCCCCATTAGGTGAGTTGTTGAGCTGCTCGGATATGGTGCTGCTTATGATCTCCGCCCACTCAAAGCGTTGATCAGGCACATTCTTATTCATAGTTTCAAGGTACCTGAGCATCCATTTGTGAAAGTAATGGGCATCAGAAAGCCCAAAAACTCTACTTAGGAACGTGATGGTATCACTCAATTCCTCGAGAAGTCACTACGGTGAATAACCTGTGGCCATCTGGTTATCACCTTCTTATTTTTCAAGTACACTTCATTCATCAGCTGCATGCACTTGTCTTCATTATCCTCCCATGCCTTGGTGCAGTCCTCTTGGCTTACAACCACAAAATGTCGGTGGTGAGGAATGCCTAGCATGATTTCAAAGTGTCGGGCAGTGAGGTTGATTATGACCTCACCCTTTTCATTTTCGACACACCTTGTGTCTTTATTGTAACAGCGGGCCACCACCATCATAAATTCATTATTTATCGCACTGACGGGATTCCCCCAGCAAAATGTAGACCACTGCCCACCAGCTTGTCCATCCAAGGACTTCCTATGACTCTCCTGGTTCTAGCCCAGAAATCTTCCATGTCGATGTGACCGAAGTTCGAATCTCTAATGTCCAGGTCACATTCCACCTGGGACTCGGGCATTCTAGCCCTCTGATATTTATATTCATCTCTTCCTCTGTAAGCTTAGCCTTACCCTTTGACTTGGTTGGCCTTTTTCTTGATGTAGACATATATGGATCTGAGTTCAGTTGCTGATCTACAAGAAGAAGAAGAGAAGTCCAACGCAAAAGAGCCATATTAGCTATCAGATCTTCCATTAAAGCACTTCACAAAATGAGGAGTTAGCAATTTTAAGGCCTCAGGCATGTAGGCGCAGGAACACTACGCAGTTGCAGTAGGGCTAATAGAATGGCACACTGAAGAAGAGAGTGTTACAAGGAATGAAATCAGCACCAAAGGGCGCAGGGCGCAAGGATTTTGCATATGACATATTTGTTGTTGTAAACAGGAGTGCACCTGCGCCATTATATGTGGTTTATATTGCGCAAAATAATCTTGGTGTTGCATGGGGCAGGGTGCGCCAATGGCACATGTATTTTGCGTGTAACATGGAACTTTGGTGCACCGAAGGGCACAAGATTAATGCATGTAACACCAAAATTGTGTGCGCAAAGGGGGACTTTGGCACGGCGCAGGGAAAGCTTGCATGGCACTATGTGTTGTTGTAAGGATGATTGCGCCAGTGCCAAAGATGTTTAGTTTTTTACTTGTATTTGCAAAGAAGGGCTCATGTTGCAAAGTAGAAAGGTCAATGCACCCTTAGGCGTGACTGTGTTTTGTGCAAAGAAGAAGTGGTGATTGCGCCAAGGGAGAAATGCAGCCCGGAACCAACTTTTAGGTTTCTTGACTCTTTAGTTCATGATTTTCAGGTTTTCTTGACATATTTTCATGATTTATATGGTGGGGGGGGCAAAGAAAGAGGTCTAGATTTATTTTTTTGAGGCAGAGCCCTCTTGGCCAGCAGATCTAGAAAGAGGGTGAAAATGGCTTGGGAAGAGAGATTTGCAAGAATGGTAGGGGGGTTTAAAGCTTCAGATCCAATGCATTCTACCTCACAAACAATCAAAAAAAACAAAGAGTAAGAACCACTTACCCGGAATATATAGAATGTGAGAGACGAAGTGGGGTCCACGAACGTGATACGAGGAGGACGGGCATGCTGACAGGTGCAGAGGAATAAAATTTATCACGTGTTTTCTGATTGTGAAAGTGACAGGGTGGATGCGCCTATATATAGGCAAAGGTGTAATAAATGCACCAACCACTTTTTAAAAGGGCACACCAAAACATGTGTCGACACGTAAAACTTGCACCTTTTGCACGGATATATGCATGTCAACATGGAATTATGTGCACCTTTGGCACAAATTTAAGGACTGTCAACACTAGATTTCGAGTGCCAAGGCACACCAAAACATGGCGCAACAATTTTGTTGTTGACAGGAAGGCGCATGCGCCTTGGCACATGCAAGAAAGGCGCATCATGGGAAGGCACAACAATTGATGTGTCAACACTTCAAAGGGTGCGCCAAAGGAAATGAAGGGGGCACAAATTTAGTCTATGTTGCATAGATAAAAGGTGCACCCACCAAAAAAAGGACCAAAATGACTAAGTTCGAGAACTAGATTTCCCGAAAAGGGATTTTATAACATTCTCGAACGCTGAGGGGCCCCTGACGAGGGACCAAGACAAAATTTGGTATGGTTACCCACAAAATTTCCCTCACAATTTTACAGATAACAAATGCTGGCTCTTTCTGGGACTATCTTTGAGCGTTGCTCAAGGGTAGAGAACCCCATATCAACATGTGCCTATCCATTGGGTTAATAGAGTCAAAAACAAGGGCGACGACGAAAGAAACACATGACAAAAGCAAACACACAACAAAAGCAAATCAGATAAAGAAAAGAGAGAGAAGCTCTACTTCCCGAATATTTTGAGATGCTTGCCCGCTATAGGGAAGCGGAGATCAGTTCCATCTAGATACGAGAGATAGAAGCTATTCTCTCCATTGAGCTACTTGATCTTGAAAGGCCCTCTCCATAGAGAATCAAATTTCCCATGCATGCCCTTTGGCTCTCTTCGTTTGTCCCACAAAAGGACGAGATCTCCCACTTGGAAATCTCTTTGCTTAGCCCTTTTATCGAACAATCTCTTAACTTGATTCTGATGTTCGGTGATCCTGTCGACCACTCTTACTCTTTTTTCTTCGAGTTCTGATAGATACATGATCCTCTTTTCAAGAGAATTTTGGAAAGTCTCATCTTCAATTGCTCATGCAAGCAAGCAGAGCAGAAGTTCTGTAGAAATGGGGAGCTCGGCATCGATTCCATATAACACTTGAAAAGGTGACATACCGAGAGACCTCTTGGGAGTAATGCGGTCCACCCACAAAGCGTCATACAATGACTTGTGCCACGTCCGCTGACTCTCATCAACTAGCTTCCGTATGATGGTCACTAAGTTTTTATTACTAGATTCTACCTGACCATTTCCCTGGGGGTAATAATCTGAGGCGTGGGCCAAGATTATCCCGTGTTCATAACAAAAACCAACAACTTCTCATGAGGAGAAGTTAGAAGCATTATCAACAACAATCTTGCTTGGAACGCCAAACCTGACAATGATATTCTCTTTGATGAAATTGCAAACAACCTCGAAGTGGCATGCTTTGACAGAATGGCCTCCACCCATTTGGTGAAGTAATCTATGTTGTCGTAGACATAACTATGTCCGGCACTCGATTGGGGATGGAGTGCTCCGATAAAGTCAATTCCCCACTACCTGAATGGTTCATCAATAATGACCGGTCTGAGGGGAAAAGCAGCCAATTTTGGCTTGCCAACAAATTGTTGGCAAAGCTCACACTTTGCTACCTGTGTGGTCAGTATCCTCAAAAAGTGTCACCAATAGTACCTGCCCGATGATCTTGTGTGCCATCACGGAAGAGGAGAAATGACCACCACAGTCAATCATGAAAACTCTCAAGTAACTTTATCTCTGTTGTGGCTTGTCAACACATCGCAAGAAGATGCCATCTATTCCGCGTTTGTATAAACAGTCATCCCAGATGACATATCTGGCTGCTCTGAGCTTTATAACACGTTTCTCCTTTGAAGTTAGATGAGCTGGACACTCACCATAAGTGAGAAAGAAAGCAATATCAGAATACCATTCATCACTAGTCGTGACAAATAGAACCATGGGTAGAGAATCAGCTTTCTCCAGCTGGCTTTGTGCTCCATCGGTGCAATCATCCTTTTCCTCAGGGTCTTCTGAATCTCATTTTTCAGCCATGAGCTGACATAGGCCCTTGCCTCTTACTAGCTTGGTGGGTTTTATATCTAGATCATACTCTTGAACTTTGCAATCCAATTTCCTCGCAAACTCCCTAACTCCTGTTGAGTTAAGATTGACTTGACTTCCGTGTCGGGACCAAGCACCACTGTATGAGAGTTTAGAATGTAATACCTGAAGTTCTTGACTGCTTTGACAATGGCGAAGGCATGCTTTTCCAACTGAGACATTTTTAATTCATGAGGCTTGAGGGGAGAGCTCATGAACGCAATTGGGGATTCAACATCCTCAGAATTATTTTGCATTAAGATGGCCGATACAATATGCTCAGATGCATAGCTATACATGATAAAATCCTTGAGAAATCGGGACATACCAGACTCGGTGCGTGAGCGACGAGGCTTTTATATCCTCGAATGATGACTTTTTCCTTCTTCGCTCCACCGAAATTTGGTGACCCTTTCATCATGTTTGATATGTGGTGAGTCTTTTCAAAGAAAGTCGAAACAAAGCACTTCGAGAAAGTTCACTTTTCCAAAGAAAGAGTGAACGCCGGTCTTGCTTGTAGGTAAAGTAAGGCTCTGAATAGCCCTAACCCTTTCGGCATCTATCTTCATTCCTTCTTTTCTAACAACATGTCCCCAACAATTTTCCTTCGTGACTCAAAATAGACTTTTTCGATTTAGGAGATCCCATGTTCTCGCATCTAATCAATACTTGCTCCAAATGATCACAATGATCATCTCACCTTTTAGAGAACACACAGCTTAAGTCATCCAAATAGACTACGATGACCTTCCCATCATACCTTTGAATGCAAAGTCCATGGCCCGCTGAAAAGTGGCGCCAACATTGGTCGTCACCAAAAGGCATCCTCGCTATAGGTGAATGTACCCTGTGGGGTAGTGAATGTTGTTTTGAATTGGTCTTCGGGTGAGACTTCAATCTGATTGTAGCCTGAAAAACCATCAAGCATGGACAACATTTCTGATCCAATTACTACCTACAGAACCCGATCCATTATGGGAAGGGGGTAGTTATCCTTCAAGGACGCTTGATTCAAGTTACGAAAATCCATGCATATGCGTATCTCACCATTCTTCTTGTGTACTGGCACAATGTTCAACCTGTACTATGATGGATAGGAAAATGATCCTCGCATCCAAAGATCTTCTCGAATTTCAGCCTGATAGTACCTGAGATCTTAGGATTATAGTGCCTCTGTTTCTGGCGAAAGGGTTTGACATCTTCTTTCAACGGGATGTCATGCTGGATGTCTTTTGGCTTGAAAGACTTTAGATCGGCATAGGACCATGCCAATACATCCATGTATTTCTTCAGCAGTTTGAACAAACTTCCACTTTTCTTCGGTGTGCAACATTTTCCGATGTTCACAAACTGCGGATGTTCTACCGAACCTAAATTGACCGGTTCGGTTTCTGGGGAGGAGTTAGGATCATCTTGCCTTTTCTTCCTAACAAAATGATCATGTCTGTCGAACAAACGTTCCAGAGAAACCAAACCTTTTGGAATTTTATTTCCTTTGAGCTGACATATGCCATCACTTCCATGTATTTCTTCATCTTGATCAGTAACAGATTCACGGCATGCGGAAGTGGATCCTTCAAAATGAAGCTCACTAAAATTTTCTACCTTTTCTAGAAGGCAATAAGTTGATTGTCATTATTGAATACCTACCAAAGCTTGAGAATTGTCTCGCACACTTGGGTGAAAACTACCTCATGGTATATGTGTGTCTTTTTCAAGCCTGGGTGAGGGAGCATGAGGGATGCTGAGATGGCTAATGAGTCAGCCATGTCATTCTGAGCTCTTGGGATGGATTTTATTGAAAAAGCATCAAACTCCTCGATGTTGTCCCATACCGCGCTTGCGGTAATGTCTCGAGCCTTTCATTTTTCACTTGGTATATCCTTTTAACTTGATTTACGACCACAGCTCGCATCACCCCGTACTTTTAGGTTCTTGATTCCTCTTTCCTTTGTGGCTTGCATGCCAAGTAGCAAAGAAGATTCATACTCAAGCAAAGTATTATTCATGTTGAAAACTACAACTTGAAAGAGAGAGGAATAATCTCCTCTTCGGAGATATTAGACGGCTCCAAATCGCCGCGCGCACCCACTAGTCGCAAGCAATCGCCATCAAATCGCAAAGTCCATATCTTGTTAAGATCCTCTTCTTGATGAGGAACATCCATTTTGTCGACTCAAGAGACAAGAAATAGTTCCCATCCCTGATGATTCGAAGAGAATTTGGGCTTTGGGGTCATCCAAATTGGTAACCAAGTATTTCTTTTGAGATTCGGCTCCAGCGTTTGCATTATACCTTTGACGGGATTCTAGCCTTAGACCAGTCCATATGAATCTCTCCACCAACCTCACTGCAAAAAATCCTTCCTAATAGAATTCCATATGCTACCGGAATATCGGCAACAAGGACGGTCATCTTTACTCTTTTCTCTGGGAACGCCGCAAATGCAAACCGCATCTTTGATTTGACCGATCAACGGAACCTACTTGCTTGGTTTCCAAGGAATAACATCTAGCCAAAAGGCTTGGTAAGGGTGAGGCCCAGGCATGGGTGACCTTTTCCGGCATGACGTTATCGGAAGCCCTAGAATCAATTATGCAGTTGCTTAGTTTGTGGCCATTGATTAGGAGGGAGAGATAGAAAGGTTCTATTTTTCCTGACGCAGATGTCGAGGCAACATTTATGCGAGATGCAGAGAGTGTAGAATTCCTTTTTTGGGGAAACTCCGAGTAGTTATGATAGCTTGGCTTTGATGTATTCGGTCAACCTTACAAGCTTGCTCAGATTGACCAAGATATTCACTTCTTATATTTGGATCTTGGTCTTTTTAGATGATCAATTATGTCAAACGCATGGCCAAGGGTTGTGTTGATGAAGGAATGAGTCCCTCATTTCGCGATGGTAGGGTAGGATTACTGGTCTTGATAGGAATATGAGAGGGCTGATTCGGAGGGGAGATAGGGGAAAATATTTTTCAAAAAACTTAATAATAGGTTGAGCAGAAGGGGACTACCTCGTTTAGCGATGGTTGGAGGCGTGTTTGACACGGCCTTTTCTTTCTTCATCTTGGCAGAAACCTCGCTTCTTTTCCTTATGAGCGGGTGAAAACAACATATGACTGTCCACTTGCATATCCTTGGGTACCCTCTTCTTCATCAGATTCCTCCTCATCAAATTCCATATACCCAATAGTAGAGTCACCAGTCGGTTCACCGACATCTTGATCATCTTCACCTTGAGATGAAGGTTCTTCATAATTTTTCTCCTCTTCTTCGATTTCAGCTAAAGCATTGACCGAGGGGCCTCAAGCGCCAACCGTGGAGCAGCTGCAGGTAGGCGCAGCCTTTGTGAGATGTTATTGGAAGTGAAATTTCTCCGTGGGATATCCCGGTATGAAGTGCTAGGAGAAGCTTGAGCTAGCTATTTTTTAATGCGAGCAAGTCATTCGCCATCTTTTGAAATGCCGATCGGATGAAGTGGCAGGAGAAGGAACTAAAACTTTAGGCTTGGATGGTTCTCTTTTTAATTCACTAGATATTAGCAAGTTATCTTCAATCCGTATGGCAGCAGCTTGGGCAAACCAAAAAGTAGTGACTGTTTCTCGCAAGAGTAAGAAACTTACTTTTGAGCTCATGGCGTTCACGAAGAAACACTTCTGATTTTCTAGCATTGGTAGCATGGTAGGTGGAACTCGGTTGATTAGTGAATTGAAACGGGTGATGAAATCACGCATGGTTTCATTGACCTCCTTCTTCAGGTGAGTGATCTTGGATAGTAATGCGAACGCGTCCTCTGAAGGCTTATATCTTTCTTCAAATGCAGTCGTAAGGTGGCCCAACTAGTAATAGATCCGGCCGGCAAATGCTGAAACCATTCCACTGCTGGTCCTTGCAAGGTTTCTAGAAAAGAGGCAAACCGACACATCTTCATGGGTCACATCCAGGATACTACATGACATGATGAACGCGGATATGTGTGAATCCATGCTTTGGTTTCCGCTACCATCAAATTTAGGAAAATTCTTTCGATTTCCGTGAGGGAGCGCATGAACAGGATGTGGCAAAGCAAGTGGGCCCATAGCATTTCCCCATGGCACTGCCATTTGAACGGCTGGAAAAAGGACGCGAGCTGGAAGCACAGTTCCACTGAGCAGCAAAGCACTACAAAGAGATGAGGATGTTCCTTGTGAGAGATGCTTCCTTCATGGAGGTGAGACACTTCTGGATGACCGCCAGCTGAACTTAGCGATGGGAAGCATGCCGGTGTAACACTGAAGTTGTGCCTTTGAAGTAGATCAAAAGTAGGATCGATTACTCCACGAGCTCTTCTGCTATGAGTAAATGGTTCACCCGCCAGTGTACCTTCCAGATCTGTAATATTTTGGAGCAAATCCTAAAAACTCTTTTTGGTTGTACTTGCTGATTTTCTAGATTTTTCTGACAAAAATCAGCAGCATGTACTTTTCTAAATATTTAATTTTATCCTCTTTTGAAAACCGATTGCGGTTTAATGACAAATGTTAACGAGGATAAAATAACGGCCAACTTAGTAGGCTGATTTTCGATCTTAGAGTTGACTTTTGGCAAGGGTTTGAAATTTTGCAAAACAGTCAAAAACTCATATCTACGGAAAAATACAAGTTTTTGTAAAAACTCAACGAACTAAAGATCTCTAACTAGTCCCGATCTATGGATCCTCAAGAAAATTTTCAGTTTGGATCACTTTTGCAAAAATTTGGATTTTGAACAAAAGTTAAAATTTGCAAACAGGTAGTGACTTTTGATTTTTTTACTTGATTTTCTAACATACCACTACCATAGATCTTGTAGATCTGTTCGATCCCCAAAGAGTCGCCAAAAACTGTTGGTCCAAAATCTGTCGGGGATGATCTATGGATAGATGAGCCAACAGTGTGTAGGGCATATAGCCCTCTTTGAGTCAAAGAAAGTGAAACTCGTTTATTGCTATTCTACCAAAGCAGAATCTCAGTAAGTCTCACAATATTCTACCTTCGGGTTTGGGATCTCATCCCAAAGAGGGTATTTCCAACTGTGAAAAGGAGGGAAAGAAACGAGGTGAGGAGATAGGATAGATCTGAAGGGAGAAAAGAAATGAATTCCAAAGCAGAAAGGTCAGAGGGTCTATGTTTTGGGCTGGTAGTAAACAGAGCCGAACCTACTTGCATAGACGAACAAAGCAATACTGATGAATAAATGACAAAAAAGTAGAGATAGATTCAACAGAATAAACGCATAAATCTGACATAAGAAAGATTAAATGCTCATAACACACATATTCAACACAAAGTCTTAATATTTGTATTAATGTTTTCTTCTGACAAAAAAGCTCAAAGTCTTTTCTTCTCACTTCTATTTTTCATCTAAAAAGTATCCACCACTTGAATACAACAAGTATCCAAGTATATATAGAAGAAGGAGAAGAGAGAAGGCAAAAAGCAACCAACAACTAATTACAAAATATCTACAAAATATCTAAAAGTCAATGTTGACTTTGGACAACTTGGTGGATGACAACATCCCATGGTGCAACATGGATGAGGTCATCATTTGTACCAACATACTCTTAGATATTTACAAAAAGGAAGCCAAGAGGAAGAAAGCTATTCATCATCGTCTCGTGGCTGAAAGGGGGTATCTTGCTTCTGCTTGTTGTTCGGGAGAGGTGATGTGGAACTGAGTCCGATATTCCATGAATTTACTGATCATTGGCTGAAGTTGATCCTGGGCAGGACCCTTTGTATGATCGCCGATGACCTCACAAGTCTCCCACTCATCTCTAAGTTTTTCAGGGAGCTTGAAATATTCATTACCTGCCTCCATCAGAACCCCACAAAATCACGGCAAGCCAGAAGGTTTGTTGATGCATTCGGTGTCAAAAGTGGCTTCTGGCCCTAGCCCTTGCGAGATGATCTCCTTAAAGATCCGAATAGTTTCATCTCCTTCCTCAAGGTGAAAGAAGGAGTAAGCAAGCCTGAGACATTCTTAGAACAATTTGCTCCATTTGATGCATTGCATCCAGGGCTTCCTCCTTGACCTTGTCAATCTTCTCCAGGATGAACTCCATCTGATCGACCCGTAGTCCAACGCAGCAAGGATTTTGCTGGGTACCCTGGGTGATCGAAAATGCCAAATTTCACCAAATCATCGACTGAGCAGTCGAGCATTTTCTGGAACGTCTCATGTTGCAACCTAGCATGGTCCAACTCTTCGAGATAGGTCCCGCGATCGCCTGGAGATCTTTGTTCACCCGACTGATGTTCTGATACAATTCGGTGAACTTGACAATTACCTCCTCGCTGTCTTTGAGGATCTGATCTCTCCAGGTGGAAACTACCATACCTTGTTCACCAATTTTGGCGTACTCATTTATCTTATCCTGGCTTAGGACCTCAGGAGTTTCAGTGGCAGTTGTAGGAGGTGCACCCCCCATTTCTCGCAGGCATGCAAGAAGATGTTTGTTTTGTTCTTTTAATAACCTCTTCTCTCTCCTTTTCGCTTCTTGAGCTTCTTACAAAGGGCATCCACCGCAGATAGGGGCCTCCTCAAGACTTTCGAAGACGTTCCCATCAGTGACTTGGGTCACCGTATAATCTACTGAGAGACATGATCCTTTTTATCCTTTGAAGGATCGGGATACGCGATCTCCATTACTCTTTCTCCCGATGCACTCTGAGAGAAGCGGGTTATAGGCTTTTTCTTCTTAGCCCCTTTGTTGGGATGATGGAGAAGTCCATTGGTGCAATGGGGACTTTCCTCTTCTGCTGGCTCAGATGCTGGGAGATCCATGCTGACTTAAGGGAACGGGACCAGAGGTGGAAGAGGGAGCAACTGCAGTGGATGAGGGGAAATGGGTAGAGACACTTGGTGGCGGCATCGAGAGGGAGGCCGAGAAAGTGCTCACGGGAGGAAGGGATACTTGCAGGGGAGGTAGACGTGGGAATGGAAGGGAGCTGAGAGATGAGAGAAGAAATAGTGGGGGACAGCTCCGCGAGAGAAGAGAAGATGGAGGACAAGGAAGGGGGAACAATAGAAGATGGGGGAGAAGATACGACCAAAGGAATGGTCATTGAGTTACACGAGGAGGGGAGGAGGAGGAGAGGGAGAAAGGAATAGAAGGGACCTCGCAATTGTAGTAGTGTGGCAACACCCTGAGTGGATGTGCCCATCGAACACCTTCCACCGCTTTCTTTCTCTGGGGATACCAGACTTACAACCTGTTCTTGTGTGCGGAAGGAGGGCTTTCAGGAGCTTCTTCTTGAGCAGAGCTTGATTCTCCCTCTTTATCCTTGCCTTTGCCCTTTGGCAGATGCTTCGGCCTGACAGGTGCATTGCCCAAAGGGGACGTGGTGAAATCTACTCCGAGGTAGATAAGGCCATTCATTCTGCACCAGTGTTCTATTCACCGCAATGTTTCTTTGACCCTCTCTTCAATGGTCTGGGGTGCTTTTGTTCTATCAATTGCAACAAACGGCCAGTTGTCCCCATCCGTGTCAAGATACACCTGATCAACTTCTTGATCGGTAGTTTGATAACCTTTTGGAACAATGGCCACGCCATATTGAATAATCTCCAAGGCCAAAGTGAGTGATCCTTCCTTCTAAGTTCGACCTCATGATACAGGTCGATATAGATGTCCTCGATCTGTGGAATGTGGATTGGATCGAGTTTTTCCTTGGGAAGGCAATTTCTTGGATCGAAGGTGGGCCTTGCACGGAAGTTGTGCTTTAGATTGAGCAGCTTCTAGCTCTCGCAAACATCTCCTCGGCCTTAGTGTGTGAGAAGTGCAGTATACTCCTTGCCCACTGTGAGGGGGAAAGGAGTTCCACCCTTCTTTCTCTTCAAACACTTCTCATGGTATGTTATGAGCTTCTCTGGATAGCTCCAACAGATCAACTTAGGGCCAAAGATATCTCGGCAATTTGGTGGGCTCCCCCAAGAAGTTGGCCACTCTGAGATAGGTGAAGGTGGGGAATTGGGTAAATAGTGCTCCCCACTTCTCAGTCGCTATGACTATGCTCTTGGTCATCCGACCATGAGTCATATTTGGCCTCAAAAGGCAGACGATGCCATAGAAGAAAGCATCGTTGATCTTGGTAAACTGCAAGATGTTGTTCTCCAGCTTCAGCTCCGGTAGTATTCATATATTTTTACCTGAGGCCAAACCCCGCATCGGCTCAAGTGTGGATAATCCCTCTCCGAGGCTGCAACGTAGACTATGTAGGAGTTCATGTAGAACCTCCCCGTTGTGGTGAGTTATTGGAGCTGCTCAGATATGGTGCTGCTTATGATCTCCGCCCACTCAAAGCGTTGATCTGGCACATTCTTATTCATAGTTTCAAGGTACCTGAGCATCCATTTGTGAAAGTAATGGGCATCAGAAAGCCCAAAAACTCTACTTAGGAACGTGATGGTATCACTCAATTCCTCGAGAAGTCACTACGGTGAATAACCCGTGGCCATCTTGGTTATCACCTTCTTGTTTTTCAAGTACACTTCTGCTTCATCACCGCATGCACTTGTCTTCATTATCCTCCCATGCCTTGGTGCAGTCCTCTTGGCTTATAGCCACAAAATGTCATGGTGAGGGAATGCCTAGCAGATGATTTCAAGTGCGGCAGCAGTGAGGTTGATTATGACCTCACCCTTTTCATTTTCGACACACCTTGTGTCTTTGTTGTAACAACGGGCCACTACCATCATAAATTCATTATTTATCATGCTGACTGGATTCCCCAAAAAAATGTAGACCACTGCCCACCAGCTTGTCCATCCAAGGACTTCCTGTGACTCTCCTGGTTCTGGCCTAGAAATCTTCCATGTCAATGTGACCGAAGTTCGAGTCTCTAATGTCCAGGTCACATTCTTCCTGGGACTCAGGCATTCTGACCCTCTGATATTTATACTTCATCTCTTCCTCTCGTAAGCTTAGCCTTACCCTTTGACTTGGTTGGCCTTTTGCTTGATGTAGACATATATGGATCTGAGTTCAGTTGCTGATCTACAAGAAGAAGAAGAGAAGTCCAACGCCAAAAGAGCCATATTAGCTATCGATCTTCCATTAAAGCACTTACAAATGAGGAGTTAGCAATTTTAAGGCCTCGGGCAGGGTAAGCAAAGGAACACCGCAGTCAGAGGTTAATAGAATGGCGCATCAAGAAGAGAGTGTTACAAGGAATAAATCAGCGCCAAAGGGCACAGGGCACAAGGATTTTGCATATGACATATTTATTATAAAAAGAGATGCGCCGCGCCATATATATGTGGTTTATACTGGGCAAATAATTTTGGTGTTGCATGGGGGCAGGGTGCGCCAATGGCGCATGTATTTTGCGTGTAACATGGAACTTTGGTGCGCCGAAGGGCACAAGATTAATGCGTGTAACACCAAAATTTTGTGTGCGCAAAAGGGGGACTTTGGCGCGGCGCAGGGAAAGCTTGCATGGCACTATGTGTTGTTGTAAGGATGATTGCGCCAGCGCCAAAGACGTTTAGTTTTTCTATTTGCATTGCAAGAAGGGCACGTGTTGTGTGTAAATAAGGTGCACCTTAGGTGTGACTGTGTTTTATGCAGCAGGAGTGGTGATTGCGCCAAGAGAAAATGCAGTCTAGAACCAACTTTTAGGTTTCTTGACTCTTTAGTTGATGATTTTCAGGTTTTCTTGACATATTTTCATAGTGGGAGGAACACATCAAAAGAGGTCTAGATCCATTTTTTGAGGTAGAGCCCTCTTGGCCAGCAGATCTGGAAAGAGGGTGAAAATGGCTTGGGAAGAGAGAGATTTGCAAGAATGGTAGGGGGTTTAAGCCTCGATCCATATAATGCAAACAACCTCACAAACAATCAAAACAAAACACAAGAGTGAGAACCACTTACCCGAATATATAGAATGTGAGAGACGAAGTGGGGTCCACGAACGTGATACGAGGAGGACGTGCTGACAAGTGCAGTAGAGGAATAAAATTTATCACGTGTTTTCTGATTGTGAAAGTGATAGGGCGGATGCGCCTATATATAGGCAAAGGTGTAATAAATGTGCCAACCACTTTTTAAAAGGGCGCACCAAAACATGTGTCGACACGTAAAACTTTGTGCCCTTTGGCACGTGATATACGCATGTCAACATGGAATTATGTGCGCCTTTGGCACAAATTAAGGGTTACAACACTAGATTTCGAGCGCCTTGGCACACCAAAACACGGCGCAACAATTTTTTTGTTGACAGAAGGCGCATGCGCCTTGGCGCATGCAAGAAAGGCGCATCACGGGAAGGCGCAACAATTGATGTGTCAACACTTCAAAGGGTGTGCCAAAGGAAATGAAGGGGGCACAAATTTAATTTTTTTGCATAGATAAAGGCATGATGTGATAGAAGAAGGTCCCCAAGGAGTAATGAAATAAGTCTTATGTTGGTCTTCTAGTGTGATGAGGATTTTATCAGAGCTATGAGAAACCATCCATAAGATAAATCATCTCATGGCCCACCGTAAGCTCTATGAATTGAACTATGTTAACAAGAGAAGATGAATTTTTTTTTTTGGAAATCAAGGTTTAAATATTGAAACTAAGTGTAGATACGAAGCTTTATGAAGCTTTGGAAATAGGTATGATATTGTAAATCCACTCTGGATAATTGATAGGGATGATGAAATTATCAGAAAGGAGGCGGTTAAGCTCCTCTTTAACAAGGAGGGAAACTCGAGGGTACATGCGGAAAAGCTTTTTATTAACCCACTTGGTGTTAGGAATGGTAACAATATTATGGAAAACAATGGAAGTATTAAAGGTTAACATGTCGAGTGTACAACCATACGAAGGCTTGACTATGTCTAGAAATAAATGCGGTGAAATATTCAAGCTCCTGTGGATCAAGGGATTGAACCACTTTGAGGATGAAGGGCTCTTACAGAGTCCCTATGTTGATGTCGATGGTGGATTCATTAAGAAGAGTGGATGTGTCTGGTGGTAAGGTCTTATGAAGATAGGAATATTTTTCCCCATGTAATAAAGGATGGAATCATCATTGGTGCATTGAAGAACATCAATGGTTAGGGAATTTTCCTCAATCATTTCTGGAAATTGGAGAGGAGGGACACGGCTTTTCTGTCACACTGATAAGTGATTGGTCTCAAGGTGATGGTGGAGATTAAATTTTTTTTTAGAGGTGATAGAAATGGTGTCATCCATATCCATAACCTTGTGGGATGGAGAAGATGGAGGATCAATGTCCATGAGAGCTAAAGATGGTGGAAGAGGGTCTAGATGATTGTTTTTATAGCCCAACCCAAATTTTTCATGGGGTTTGCGAGATTGATCAATGACAAGGTCATGTATACCTTGTTCATAATGTCCCATTCCAAATCCTTTCCAAGCATAGTGATGAAGATAGGTGTAGGAAAAGGATTTCTTGTAAAAAAATTAAAGTCATTGGTATATGGCTTTATGTGTGGTTGAGTTTCAATGTGTGAAGAAGGGTGATCAATGCCACCATAGATGAGATTAATGTGAAGATGAGATGGACCAAAAGGAATGATATCCCTAACATTAGGTTGATACATTTGATATTTTTCAGGTCTACCGAATCTATAAGATATGGGAAGAGCATTAAGTGTGATAAGATGATACTCCCCTAGCGAGAGTCGATCCATAACTTTATCTAAAGAATCGTCATTAGGAATATTGGATGCAGAAATGGATGAGTTAGTGGATGCTTGATAAGGATCATGCATGGGGATGATCACATTGTTAACATGGTAAGTCATGTGACATGATTTGAATGGAGGAGTGTCTATGGGGAGAGTTAATATTTTTCCCTCATGTTCATACTTGATACATTGATGAAGGGTGGAAGGAAAATAATGCATGGCATGAATCCATGGTCGTCCAAGTAGGATGTTGTATTGAAACTCCCCTTCTATGATATAGAAGATATCATGGAGGATTTTTTAACTAATGCGGATGGGAATAATATCTATGCCTAAAGTGGGGGCAACAACATCATTAAATGCGTAAAGGACTGTGGGTGATTGGGCGATAATGGAATTAGGGAGAATGAGATGATATTTTTGCAAGCTCCATTTTCAATCATAAAATGATGGATGAAAGTGTCATTGATGCACACGGTGATGAAGAGAGGAAGGTCATGTTCTTCAGGTTATATGTGAGGCATTTTAGTTTTTTCAAAGGATATAGAAGTGGAAGTATCAAGTGCTCTCACAAGTGAAGCAAATGGCTGAGCCTCATTATTAGGAGTGGGGATACGCTTAAGAGATTTGATAAGATATTGATAATGGTTTGAAGAAATTTGAATGAGATCATTAAGGGAAATACTAACTAGGTCTTGATGGATTTGTTTCATAATAATCTGCTTTAATAGCACAAGCCGAAAGCGAAGCTAAGATGGATACCTTAGGTTTTGCTTTGAAGAAGGGGGTTGAGTAGGTTCTTTGGAAGGAGAAGTGACAAAAAAATTTATTTGTGTTGAGTAGGTCGTTGGAATTCATAGGGATGGGAATAGGTTATGACCTGAACAACATTAATGAAGAGATGCAGACCATCCTTAGGAGAAGTAGAAGTTGGAGGAGGGATAACAACATAGGTGATCTCAAACTCTTCAACTTTTGAATTATCCATAGAATCACAAATTAAAATTTTTTGTTCTAATTTTGATTAGAAAATGATAGAGATAACTAGTGAATGAATTTTTCTTATGCTTAAAATCAACAATTATAGGAAAGGAAAGAATATAAACTCATGAACACCAACAAGTTTTATCCTAGAAACCTCTAGAGGAGGAAAACTAGTCGAGAAGGGAAATTTCTCTTTCTTCCCACTTTTTATTGGCCAATTAAAATAATAAGTACATAATTTACAATAAGTATGAAAGAGAAGTAGATAATATCTCACACTTCCTCCCAATTACTTGCTTGCTCTATCTTAACACTCCTTTCTTCTACAAAACACAATTCCATCACTAAGAACTTCTTTCTCACTTGCTTTCATGCTTGATGATATTATTCTCTTCAACAAACATGTATTTATAGACTTTCTCATGTCCTCCCATGCACTTTCGGAGAATGGGAAAGATCATGGAGGAGAAGAGACATGGAAAACCTTTCAAATTGTGGGGTTGTTTGTTTAATGTTTTTATTTTCTATCTAAAAGAGCTAGGACTACCACCCAATGCAGACCAAAATTTTTAGGACCACCACCCTAGTTAGGTGGTGGTTTTGTAACCACCTCTCTCTGCATAGAGCGGTGGTAATGTTACGATAAAGACGTAACCCCCGTGTATTATTTTTCCTTCTTCATTTTGACTGATTTGATGAAGTAGAGTAATTTTGGATCACACACCCCTACTTAGGAAGATTTTCATCCCACAAAATCTTAGTGGGGAGTAGATGAGGAAATAATTCCCTCACTTTTCCCTTCAAGTACCACCGAGTCTTCCTTGGTGTCTTCCCTTTTAGTTCAATCTGCCAAGACTCCTGCAGACCTCTCCTAGTCTCTCTGACCTTCTGTTGTAACACTACATCCTCCTCTAATTCACCTTGTGAGTCCAAGACGCAATCCTCAATGGAAGGTAGAAAATTTAGTCCTTAATCTTCATCTAACATGGATGGCTCATATAGGTGTAAGTTCTCACAATTTACTATAGAGTACATCCTCATAAATGACAAAATCAAGTCGAAAGGCATTTTCTCCAACCTTCTCCAATATGGTGAAGGGTCCATATCGTAGTGGTTTGAGCTTCGTACTTGACCTTGTAGTCTTTCCTTGCTCAAGTAAAGCCAAAATCTATCTCCAACATGAAGCTTATGTTCCCTCCTATGTTGATCATGCCTAGCTTTGTACTTGGCTTGAGATTTCTCTAGTTGTTCTTTGAATTTGAGATGGATTTTCTAGATCCTCTCAATGAATTTGTTTTCTAGTCACCTTTGTGTCTCATGTCTCCTCCTCATCCTACTTCCCAACTACTATGTCCAGTGGATTTTTAGGTAGATATCCCAATCATGCTTCAAACGGTGACTTCGTAGTGGATGTCTATACTAGTCGGTTATAGGAATGTTGAATGTAGGCTAAGGAATCATTCCAAGTCCTTGGGTATTTTTGTTATACCCTCTCGATCAAATGTACCAAAGTCTTATTCACCACCTCTGCATGTTAATATGTCTATGGATGGAAATGTGTGCTCCTTTGTAACCTGGTATCCATCTTGTCCCAAAAAGTAGTCCAAATCTTCCCCAAGAACCTAGAATCCCTGTTATAAACAATAGAATTTGGAAAACCAAAATGCACCCATACATTATCAAAGAAAATATCGGCTACCTCATGTGCTTTTATTGTATTTTTACAAGCCATAAGAATACACATCTTAATTAATCTATCAACAACAACATAGAGATAGTCATGGCCATGTTTAGACATAGGTAATTCTCCTACAAAATCCATAGAAATGTCCTCCCACGATGAGTAGGTACTAAAAAGGCATATAAAAACCCTCCTTCCTAGTATTAGGCTTGTTGGTACAACAAAGTTTACATCCACGTATAAATTTTGATACTTCTTCTTGCATATTGGGCCATTACATGTACCTTTGCAAGTGGGATAGGGTCTTACCAACACCAAAACGTCCCACTACTTTTGAGGTATTTGCTTCCCTCGTTAATAGAAGTCTTTATTATTTAGGAAGGCAAATCTTCCGCCATCAATAGAGCATCCTGTCCTTGAGATAAAAATCTTCAATCCCTGTCCTTTCAGTCCCTTGGGACTGCAACTACTAAAATGTCACCCCAAATACTCTTGTCCTAAGTATATGCCTCTCTGTAAGCTACCTTCGTGAAGGGCTCAATCTCGAGAGATAGTGGCAAAACAGAGAACTTTTACTATGTGGGCAGCGTAGACAACATGTTTGCCACCAAATTTGTACTACCCTTATTTTATTTGATCACTAGATGGAACTCTATTGAAAGAACCCCATCCATTTGAAGTTCCTTGCCTATTGAAATTTAGACTGTGCTTACAAATACTAGAGAGGTTTGTGGTCACTATGCACAATAGTTTCTTTACCCAAAAAATAATGCTTCCATTTTTTAATTTCCTAAGCTAGTGCATACATTTCCTTATCATTTATTGAATATCCTTTAACTATTGAAGTGAAATTTTCATAATGATATCATACGGGTTTACCTCCTTGAAGCTACACTGCACCCATAATATAATCGCTAGCATTTGTTTCTACTTCAAAAGGCTGTTGTAAATATGGAAGAGTAAGTACTGGAGCATGACTAATCTTGTATTTCAATAAATCAAAGGATTTGTCTTGTTCCTTACCCCATTCAAAACCCTTACTCTTTGCGGCCACTATGTGTAGAGGTGATGCAATCATGGAGAATCCCATAATGAACTTCCACATGTACTTTGTATTGCTCCCACAAAACTCCTAGTATTTTTGGCTCTTGTTGGTGTTGGCCAATTAGTGATGGATTCCACCTTCTTTGGATCCACTCATATCTCTCCTCCTCTAACCACATGCCCAAGATAGACAAGTGAATTTTTGGAAAATTCACATTTCTTCATATTACAAAGCAGTTGTTTCTCCTTGAGAACTTACAAGACTTGTTGTAAATGAGTTAGATGTTCTTCCCATGTGGCACTAAAAATCAAGATATCATCTAGATACATAATGACACATGAATCTATGAAATCCTGTACTACATCATTCATCAATCTCGTAAATGTAGTGGGTACATTGCATAACCCAAAAGGAAGTACTAACCATTCATACAAACCTTGTTTTTTCTTGAAGGAAGTCTTCCATATATCCTCCTCCTTCATTCTCGAATTGGTGATAACCTAACTTGAGATCCAAATTTGTGAAGAATTTGGAATGTTGAATCTAGTCCAATAGATCATCTATGCGGAGAAGTGGATATCTATTCTTTATGGCGATCTAATTAAAAGTGTGGTAGTCGATGTACATTCTCCAAGAACCATCCTTCTTTGGCACAATCACAATAGGTGAACCACATGGTAAGGTTCTTGGATGTATCACCCTTAGTCTATTAGTTCTGGAGTTGTTTCTTTACTTCAAGATACTCTCAAGAAAGGATTTCCTATACAACCCGATGTTCGGTAGAGGGGAATCGACAATAGGTAAATCTCAAGATCTACTTCCCATTTTGGTGGTAACCCATTGGGATCCTGAAATACTTCAAAAAGATGAAAAATACTATCTAAATCCTATTTTCCCTAGTTAGAAATATTTGAAACATCCACACCATCTTGTTTATCCTTTAACAAAAGTAAACAAAACTGATTATGATTTGCCTGAATAAGTTAGTTTTCCTGGTTAGCACTTACCATAATAACTCGTGTCTTACACTGGTGTGCCTAGATGTTGTAGATGATCTCATCCTTGACTCATCTGTACCAGTTTTCCCTTCTCATAAATATAGCATCCCTGATATACAAGTAAGGACTCCCAAATACAACATCAAAAACATCAAGTGGAATAACGTTAACTTCCAAAACATCAATATACTGGGAATTTATCCCAAACTTGACATTACATCTTCTTGTTACCACAATTTCAACACCCTTCATCACCCAACCCAAAGGATAAGGGTGTGGATTCTCGTAAGTCTCAAGACCAAGATCCTTTACAACTGCTTCAAAAATCAAGTTAGACTGAGAACTAGTATCAATCAAAGAATTTACCTTAGTTCTCTTGATCTGGATTTTGATATGGAATAGTCTACTCATCTCCTCTTCCTAGTTGTCTATGTTGGTGGCCGTACATCCAAGCCTTTCATCTACATCAAATTCATCTTCGATTTCCACCTCCCCTTCTATTTTTATAGCTATCATGGAATTCTTTGAGTCCTTGGTTTGGTTCTTCGGATGTAACTCTAGATGTAACTTCTAACATGTAGTGTCAATATGACCATTGATATCACAATTCTTGCAAAAATTCTTGGGATCTTTACAAGTATTTAAAGTAGTGGCATCTTGTTTACCTTTCCCTTTCCACTTACCCTTGTTACTTGTTTTCCCATACTCTTTCTTCTGTTGATTTTTTGACTTCTTTTCCCTTGGCTCTGCTTCTCCTTGCTTCTTTTCATCATCTATGTAGTATTCCTACACACATGCCTTGTTGAGATCTTTGGGATTTGTGGAGATGAATTTTCTTCGAAGGTGAGTGTGAAGTCTTCCCAAGTACTTAGTCATAATATCCTCATCCTCCAAGTCCATGTTTAGCAACATGGCTTGCCTCCGAAACTCCGTAGTATAGTCCTACAAACTTTGACCACTACCTTGTCTAAAATATTTCCATTTAATCATTTGGTCAGTCTTGTGGCTAATAGGATAGAAGTTAGCTCTAAGTAATTCTTTAAATTCTTTCCAAGATTTCACAATAGGACGCTTCTTCTTTTCATAAGTGGTTAGATGGATTTCCCACCAAACTAGAGCGTGTCCCTCCATTTTGAGACATGAAAAGGTGATACTCATGTGCCTTAGAGACATTATGGATGATAAAGTAGACTTCTAACAGTTTTAACCATTTATCAAGAAATTATGCATCTACTTGTCCTTCAAAGTTTTTAATCTTAACTTTCGTCTCAAATTTAAAAGGAGTATGATCAGATTTTACCTTTTCTCTTGCATTTGAAGTCTCTTCTTCATGTTATTCCCCATAATATTCCTCGTGGTGGCTCCTTCCTATGCCAAACTTTTCAGCTAAGCCTCGAACCAATGAGTCCATGGATTCTTGCTTGATAGAAGTTGTCTTCTATAAATTTGCAAGTTCTTCTTTCCTTCTAAACATCATATCCATCATGGTCTCCAACATCTTGATTCTACGGACCAAGTTCTCTTCCTCCATTTATCCCTAAATTCTCTACTTCCACTTTCTTGAAGAAATTTCTGGATCTCAAGGTAAAGCCTCTTCGCCTTTAGATCTCATAAGCTCATTATACAAATCCAAGAATGAATACCATAGTCCTGGATACTTGTTAGCTTTGATACCAAAATGATCTGTAAACTCTTCAACTTTAGAATTATCCATAGAATCACAAATTAAAACGTTTTTGTTCTACTTTCAATTATAAAATGACAAAGATAGCTAGTGAATGAATTTTTCTTATGCTTAGAATCAACAATTATAGGAAAGGAAAGAATAAAAACTCACAAACACCAACAAGTTTTATCCTAGAAACCTCCAAAGGAGGAAAAACTAGTTGGGAAGGGAAATTTCTCTTTCTTCCCACTTTTTATTGGCCAATTCAAACAATAAGTACAAAATTTACAATAAGTATGAAAGAGAAGTAGATAATATCTCACACTTCCTCCCAATTACTTGTTTTCTCTGTATCAACACTCCTTTCTTCTACAAAACACAATTCCAACACTAAGAACTTCTTGCTCACTTTATTTAATGATTTAATGATCTTATTCTCTTCTAAAAACATGTATTTATAGCCCTTTTCATGTCCTCTTGTGCACTAGAGAATGGGAAAGGTCATGGAGGAGAAGAGACATGGACAACCTTTCAAATTATTAGGTTGTTTGTTTCATGTTTTTATTTTCTATCCAAAAGATCTAGGACCACCACTCAATACAGACCAGTGGTCTTAGGATCGCTTCCACTGGTTGGGTGATGGTTCTATAACCACCACTCTGCACATGGCAGGGGTCTTGTTATTATAAATACAGAACCCCATGTATTATTTTTCCTTCTTTGTGTTGATTGATCTAGTGAAGTAGAGTCATTTTGGATCCCTATGGATCAATAAGTCTTAGATGAATGAGGAGATTATATGTCTCTATGGATGAAGATGGAGGAGTGAGATTGGTCAATGGAGGAGTGGGGTCCCCTTCAATAAGAAGGTCATCCTCATTGATAATGTTATGAATGATTTTTTTGAGGGCTTTACAATGTTCTGTGTCATGCCTTGCTGCATGAGGGTATGCACAAATGAGATTAGAGTCAAACCATGAAGGTCTTGGGCCATGTGGATGAAAATTTTTGATATATGGAAGGGTGATAGCAGATGCTTGAAGTAGATGTTGAAATATTTATGTGTAAGGGCTAGTGAGGTGTTTGAAGAAGAATTTGTAGGTGAAGTAGTTTTAAGGATACCAGATGAAGGTAAGAGGGATGGTTTGCTTTGAGGTGTTTTCATGGGAGTCTTTGATTCTATCTTGGGCTTAAAATAAGAGAAAGATGGTTGTGTTTTGGTTTCCATTTTGATTGGTGGGGACTTAGATTGTGTGGATTCTTATTTGAAAATTATGGTGGTGGATGGTTTTAAAGACAAAGTTGGTTAAGAGTAAGGGTTGGGCTGTTTACATTTGTTAATAATGAGGTAATTGGATGAAGAGCATGTCCCTAAGATGGATAATAATGCTCCCAACAGGTGATGATCTAGAACTAGATTTATTTTGAGGGTTATTCTTAGGAGAAGGAAGATCTAGCTTTTTGCATGGATGAGTGTGATATTTTTGGTTAGGGATGCCAAGGTTCTTAGACTTTGGTTGTGAGGATTTACCCTTGGTAGGGATGATGAAAATTTCAACCGAAGAATATATGCTACTAGAACTATGTAATGTGGATTACATTGTAGGGGTGGATATTGAAGGTGGAAGTGTCTTCTTTATGATGCACTTAACAAGATCTAGAGGGATGATAGATTTTGTAAGTTTGGGGTTTGCAGATGTAGGGGTGATTTGAGTTGTAGATGAAATGAGAGTGTCATTTGTTGATGTATTGGGTATGGGTACTTGCATGGTGGATGATTCAAGAGGTGGTATTGTGGATGTGGTCATAGATTTGGATGTTGATGTGGGTATAGTCATAGTAGTAGATGTAATTGATGTGGAAGTTGGTATAGAGGTGTGAGATGAAGTTCTTGAGGTATTTATATATGAAGTACTAGATGGAATGGATGATCGTTTGGATGTTATGGATGGAGAGGTGGGTATGGTCAAGGTCGATGTTTATGTATTATTTGTTGTTATAGTTGATGTTTATATGCCAAGCGTAGAAGTTGATGAAGTTGTGATTGTAGGGGAAGGTTTTGAAATAGAGGTAGATGTGATGAGTGATTTGGTGATGAGTGTAGGCAATGGGATTGGTTTTGGTCTATAGTATTAATTGTATGGGCATTAGGTGGTTGTGATGTGGGGTGGAGTTTGATTATTGGGTGGATGATTAGGAAAGGGTTGTTTGAAGATGTCAAGAGGTTGATTAGGTGGTACATTAAGATTGTCCACTTGGAGGTCGCCAAATTCTATGAGTTTTTGGAAAATGTCTTTAAATGAGAGACACCTTTCAATTTCATGGATGAAAACATGGTGATATTTGTAGTAATGTTCCTCATGATATCATGTTATTTTAGGTAGTAATTCATCAAATGGTTGGATGTGAGGAAGATGAATGATATTAACCCCCATTAATTTGTCAAATATTTAACTATAAGATTCCCTAGGAAGGTTATATTTAAGAGGTGGTCTAGAAGCACGCTATAGAGGGTTTATGTGAGAAGTGGATGCAAAAGAATATTTAACCGAGAATGTCATTAACATTGTTATTGTATTTTCACAATGCGTGGATGATTTAATGAAATCGTATTGGTTTTTTTCATTGAAGTTTAAGATGGCTTTGCTCAGGGTGTAGATTTTGAATTTTTGATCCATGGTAAATGCCTCTTCAAAGGTTTGAAATGATTGAATTTGAAGAGTGGAGGAGATGTGCTTCACACAATACCATGAGAAAATTTCAATTAATTTAGTCTGTGGAAGGGCAAATGATAGTTTGTTAATTATGCCACACCATCGTGTGATGAAATCTATGATAGATTTGTCATCATATTGTCTAATGGTGTAGAGGTATTTGATAGTGATCTTACGTGTAATTTTGATTGATAAATTTTCTAGGAATAATTACACGAGTTAGGTGAAGGAAAATAATAAATGTTATCGGATGTCCTTGTACCATTCTAGTGGAGGTTCGAGAAATGACATGGGGAATGTGTGAAGCATGGTGTATTGATCATGGGTGATAAGGTAGCATGCATGTCTAAAAGCGTGAAGGTTTTATTTTATATCCTCCTTGCTATTGAACTTATATAATTTTAACAATTCCAATGATGAGGATAAGGATTTACAGGGACGGATGGATTGATGGGTTCGTTACATTTTTTTCATATGAGAATGTGGTTTTGGATCCCAAGGTAACGGCTTCAAGATTATCCATTCTACTCAATAATGCTTGCATGGGATCATTAGATGGATGGGGTTGTGAAGTTGAAGGATGATATTGTGATGCATATGAGGTGGATGGGTTATGTTGTTGATAAGTTTGATATGTTTGAGGATGTGTGGGTGTTGGTGGAAGTGATTAATAAGGGGGATGTAATTAAGAGGTTGTAATTGGATGGGTTGAGATAGATGTTGTTGTTGAGAAATGGGGATGTGATAAGATTGGTTAGATTAAGTTGGTTGTTAAGAGATGGGGACATTTGATTTGTTTTCTATAGGATGAGTTGGGATATAAGTGATGAGGGTGGGAAGTATGTAGAGGTAAGAACCTTGAGAAAGATGTTGATGGGTTTGTGTTGATTCAAATGGATGGGGTTGTGAAGTGATCACATTGGCATGGACATGGGAATTGGAGATAAGGGGCAATGTTGTGTTAGTCTGTTTAGATATAGGAGGAAGGAAGTGAAATTCTTGAGATGATTAGATAGGGCGTAAGTGATTGTAGTGGATGATGAGGTGATGGGGATAGAAGAAGTGATAGTAGTGTTGACATGAGGAAAATTAGGGGGGATGGGGACCACCAATTGAGTGGTTTGATGATTGTGAGGAATATAAATAGAGGGTTTATTAGGATCAAGCTCATGTTGTGCCATAGTAAGCTCATTCATATCTCTAGGAAAGAAGATGGCAAGTTGTGATGTGAGGACTTGTGTAGATTCAGGATTGGAATGGTAGGTGTAAATTTGTTGCAAATGAGGTCCATCAATGGGGATATTGGTGGTATTATAAAGGATATATTCAGGAAGGGAAAATGGATTAGCATCAAGAATCTCTTGGAATTCTACACACCCATGAGGGATGAGAGGAGGTGTAGAAGTATTGATAGAGGTGGAAGAAGGAGGTGTTGTTGGTCTAGATGGAATAGATTGATGAACAAGAAAGGGGTTAGTTTCAACATGGGTGTTAGGTTAGAACAATGGAATTTATTGAAGAGGGGAATGGAAACAATGGGTTGAGTAGCTACGAAAGCAATGACTAAAGGACCAAAGATAAGGATGGAGAGTGCAAACGTTTGTTAACAGAAGTGGTAGTGGAAATAGAAATGTTTTTATGACATGGTTTGTTCCATTTTTTAATTGGAATCTTGTAATAACTAACATGAAACAAACAATAAACCAAAATTATGATTATTTTTAATTAGATCAAACAAGTCACACAACAAAGTTTTTATTATCTCGACTATTAAATATGTGAAAAAGAAACAAAAATAGGGTTGGAAGGAGCTTAGGAAATGAAAATCTATGGATGGTTTCTGTATGTATGCTAAAATAGCTAAGCTAATTAAATGAAACTAACACTAAGTAGTCTCAAAACAAATCTAGCCTACCATTAAGATTAAGATAAAATCTTAAGGGAAAATCTAATCTAATGCATAAACATGAATGAAACATTTAATGCTAAAAAATTCTTACTCTTGTGAAGTATGATTCTTTATTAAGTATGAGCCTATTTAGATCATAATAAATCAAATTGTATGTTTGTCTCAAAATTGGGGAAAGGATCTCACAAAGAAATGGATACAAGGCCCCAATGTGATCCACCGAGCTACATACAATCATAAAGGACCACTTTTCCACAGGTATTGGGACAACAATTGTGAGTAAGACAAAATGTGACCGAGGAAAAATGGAAGGAAGGAAAAACCAGAGTTTATGCCCAAGTTACAAATTCTTTCACATGGACAGAGGAACAAAAAAAAATAATGGATTTAAAATGATCCTCAACCAAAGGAAAGGACTGATCATGCCAACCAAATGAAGGATAGGGCTTCCACATATCAAGATAGGCGATAGAAAATACGACAGAGCCTACAAAATGAAGAATTTCAAGGAAAAGCGGGGTGAGATACATCGGCTCCGACTCACACATGGGCACTCCTATGAGTGCAACAAGAACAAATAGCAGACCAAGTGACAAAAAAAAAACCATTGGGTAATGGAGTCAAAGAATAAGCTTGCAGAGTAGAACGATAATAACCAACTCCCCAAGGAAAAACTAAGAAACCAAGGCTTTTTCCAGATGTATCCTTCTTAGGAGTTTCTTTTGAAATATTGGTGAGAATTGGAGTTTTTGTTTTGGCCTAAGGCCTTGCCCCTTTGAAAACTTTACTCCAAGTGTTATATTACTTTTCATGGCCAACTACAACATTCATTAGCAACTGTCTATCCTCCTCAGAAGGGATTCCTCCATCATACTTTTTAATCATTAATGCCCTTAAGTATTCAAAATAATTATTAGGAAATTCAAAATATTGTACCATATATATTTCAAAATTATGAGAGGGAGGAAGGGGTAATACCCGGTGGATGCAATCCCAAAAATCTGCAGCAGTTTTGGCACTAATTAATTCAGTCAAAGTTGCTCCTTGTTGTGAGCTTGTAGAGCACCCCACCATGCACACATCATCATCAGTGTCATCATCATCTTCCTCAACTTATTTGTCTTCATCACATGGGGCATGTGGAAAGAAACATTTGTCACACCACTCAATTTCATTGGCTTCTTCCATAGTAACAACTCTAGCAGTCAAAGGATCAAGCATAATTCTATTCTCATAGGCTTGGGGTTGTCTATTTCCTAATCCCACGAGTCATTTGCCTCTGTCATCAGATCTCTGATCACCTCTGGGATGATTGGAAATATTTCTTAACCTTGTGGCCTGTGCTGACCACAGGAACCTTGTCCAATCTCCTTCTCTGCTTTTTCCAATTTATAGGAGATTTCCGTAACAGCTCCGGCTAAATTTTTTACCACCTCCTTTAGATCCACAACTCTACTTGACTGAGGCTTCTCTAGATTGATCAACTTGATGCCTTCTCTCTTAGGAGATTTACTAATTGCCTTGATGTTATTCTCAAGTTGCAAATCCATGGTGAAGGCTTGCCTTAATTTTGTTGGGTTCTTATCTCATAAATAATAGGCATCTTTCTTATCAAAAGCATCAAAGTATTTTATTAAACAAGAAACATCACTTGGCCTCAGGATCATAGGTAGCCTATTTAGGGTCTTATTGAACCTTGTATTGAATTCATGAACATACTCATTAGGATTTTTTTATATTTTCAAATTTTGATAAAAGAAACCTAGGGTCTGTTTTATCTCCATCTTCTTGCATCTAAAAGCATTCTTCATCTCTATCCATGAATCAATGGAATTGTCTGCAAAAATATTTATACCGATCTAGTGCATCCTCCTCTAGAGTATGAATAAAAAAATTTATGTACACATCCTCAAATTCAATCTCAAATTATTCCATCATATTGAAAAAAATCTTTAAGTGCTCATCACCACTAATAACATTATTTCCTTGAAATTTAGGCAATCTATTTCTAACGTCTTGGGGCATAACATTTGGATATCCAGCCATACCTCTGAAATCTATAGGACCAAAAGTGTTCACAAAAATGGAGGTCTGGGTGGGGGTTGGGCCATATTTTTTTGGGGAGGTGATCTTACAAGAGAAACAAAATGATGAGGAGTGAGGGGTCATGGGGCACAGGAATATAATTCTTAGAATGAATGTTTTCTAAAAACTCTATTTCTTGGAAGATACTATTAGCTTTGGAGAACACATGGAAATAATGAGATGTAAATTTTTCAAATACAAAAGAAGAACCTTGTCTAGTTGGAGAACTCAGTTACAAAGAGACTACCCGATTCGAAGAACTTGAGGAAGTATGGCAATCTTCAATGATAGGCTAATCAGTTTCCACAATTGATAACTCCTTTCCCCGAGTTCCGATCTCCAACAACTTTCCGATTCTTCTTCCTTCTGAATTAGTCTTTCCCAGCTTTGGAAACAGACTTCTGGTAGGCTCTCTAGCAAAGAAATATCTTCTTCCTTCCAGATTTTCAGCAATTAGTGATAAATTGCAATTGACAGAGGTTAAGACGCTGACATTTATAAAAAATTCATCCAATACGGAGTCGCCACTAAGGATTTTCACCTTAGTTGTGAAAATGCACTAAAATTAATCTGTCAAATGTTTGTAAACACTAAATTCACACAAATCTTCACAGATCTGACCTTCCTTTACCCATATTTAATATTGCTGATGTAAACTTAGTGCAAAAACCAACAGAAACTAGAAATATTACACGCAAAACTTGTAACTTTGCTTGATTCTTACAAATTTGGACACATGATGACGTTTCAACAACATATTTACACTTAGATCATGTAAGAAACATTACCAGGGTCGGTATCTCAGACACCTTCGTTCAAATAGTCTCAGAATGGCACCATTCTAGTCTTGGTATCCAAATTGATTCTCCCTTTGAAACTGAGCAACATCATAGATTTAGCAAGACACTGAGAGACATAAACATCTTATTTTGAGTCATTTTGTAGCTAGGGAGAGGATTTTTCTAACTCTTTTCACTCGGGCATCGGAGAAATGGATAACACCTTCATTAAGGATTTGATCTATCCTCACTACTTTAGGCCGTGCCTTTCGACCAGGGTGAGAGGACCTGTTTTGTAACCTCTGTCGATGAAAGATAATGAAGATATCCTTCTTTGTAGAAGTCTGAAAGGAGACCACGAGAAAATATGATCAATACACCAAAATTTAACTCTCACGAGTTGTCACTTCTAAAGAATGGTGATATGTCCTAGACAGGGGCTAAGGTTACTAAAGACATTATGGAATCTGATTGCTTCTACATATTTTGGCTGTATAATTTATACATTTGTGGAAACACGAGGAAAACAGGGGTAGGTCAGCATGGATTCATTATTTTTGAATAAGTTTGGTGGGAGATTAAGCAGGATAAAATTGATTATTCCATATCTTTAAGAGACTTCACAACAATTGGAAATCTAAATGACAGAAAGCTTTGGAATAGCTAAAATATTCCTTCAACCAGAAGGTGTGCATCAATGGAGGCCCATATTTGCATAGTTTCACACAATCTCCAAGAATTTAACATGAAGGATCGAGCTAAATACTCAATAAAACATCAAAGACCCCTGGTTCCTCATGCCTAAGATACACTCGAAGGCTTATAGACAATATTTATCAACAAATGACAGTGAAGTGATTTTAAATTGTTTATCTCATCACATGATGAAGGCTCTTCTTGAAATGAAATTGTAAATGCCACTAAACTATCATAGGGATGAGATCCTATGTGATTCAAAGGGACTTTAACACAAGATTACAATAGGAATAAGAAAAACTACTTGCAGACATTTTGAAATAAATTAGACACAAATTGGTCCAAGATTGACACGGATTAATTTGAAATTTATTAGATTCATTAGTAAGGGAAAGTTTCTTTTAACATTCTCGAGCTTGTTAATGGATGTACACTTGCAACCAACTTGACGAATTGAAATCTAAAACATAGGAAATTAATAGGTTTCTTAAATTTTTCTCTCGGGAAGATGGGCTCTCTCCCCAACCATTTGCAAGAGTATTTTCATTGGATTTATACATGTCACTTGCTCACTCATCCCAAATTTTCCCCCTAAAAATAAGAATATTCGAGGGACCTTTTCTCGTTACTGAATTCATCTCGAATGTGACATTTAACAAATTTGCAACATAAATTTTCCATTTGGACAAATGATGAACTGATCATGTTTCCCAGGACCCTCGATTAAGGATTAGGATGCCATGGCACAAGTTTTTGATAATTCTTCTAATCATTCTCTTTATTCTGTCATGCAAGAAATCCCCATTTTAATCATTTTTGGAGGGTCTACATAGCTAGATCTAATAGGTAATCATTTATGCCCTCAGGAAACACCTTTTTCATTCTTTTCGCACTGCAACCTCCATCATTTCATCCTTTTCCCTCTCTTTCCTCTACAACTCTGTCCCGCATCCATATTCTCTAGTAATTCACGTTTTTACAAGTTCTCGAGCAATTCTAACTTCAAAATATTGACCTTAACAATCCTTGGACTCAAAAATTAAGTTCCAAATCCATTCAATGGCACTTTGTAGACAAAAACAAAAGGAATTTCATCAAAAATGATGAAAAATAGTGCGTATTCACATCTCCAGGAGTCTTGGAGAAAATGGCGAGAAAAACAAATGTAATGCACAAAAACCGTTGATTCTTTCCCTTCTCAACTTTAAATTAGAGCCATCCACATGTTTCCTTGGCACGACTACAAAGGTGGGGTACAGAGGAAAGTTTCCAAACAAGCACGGGCCTTCCACGTGCCTTGGGCCCAGGAAAAACACCTTTTGGCCTTTGAAAAGTCTCAGTGTAAAAGGAGCTAGCGAAACCTCCACATGTCTCAATGGCGCACTTTGAGATGGTCCCAAAAGTAGAGACCCCAAACAAGCGTGGGCTCACCATGTGTCTTAGTCTAGCTAGAGTTGTTAAAAAATTTGAAGGACCATAGAAGGCACCATGTATCTAGGGTCTCGAGATAGTTTTCCTTAGCCATTGAAAAGTCCAAGCAAGAGCGAGTGAGCGGAAGCCTCGTACAAGTGTCCTCCTAGTGGTTATTCAAAATAAAATTTATGGGCTAGTCCCCAAATAGGAGTGGTCCCTCCACGTGTCCCAGGCCTTAGAAAATTTCTTTGAATAGTTTAAGTATAGAGCAGAGCTGACGGAAGCCTCCACGTGTATCTGTGGCACAACTTTGAGATGGTCCCAAAAAGCGGAGACCCCAAACAAGTGCAGGCTCACCACGTGTCCCCTTAGTGCAACTGCTAAGGTAGGACTTAGAGGTGAATCTTTAAATAAGCATTGACCCTCCACATGTCCATGGTCTAATAAAGTTGCACTAGTCGCATGAAAAAAAATGTCTAAGTATGGGCAAGGGAGCGGATACCTCCATGTGTCTCCCCGGCGCAACTCCAAGGTCAAACAAGAAGGTGAATTTTTAGATGAGCTTAGGCCCTCCACGTGGAAAAAACTTGAGTTAAATCGAGCCTTATATTTTTCAAATTGCCCCACCGATCTGCATCCAATCAAAAAGGGCGACGTTTCCATAGATGCTGAGTTATAAATTTGACGGGGAAAACACACCTGTCAAACCATAAAATGTAGGGAAATCACCATTTGTGCCTAGAAATGAATCTTTCTTTAAGGAAAGGGAATTTGGAAATGATATAAGGCCCAAATCTGATCCACCGAGCCACATCCAATCAGAAAGGACCACTTTTCCATAGGTATAGGGAAAAAAATTGACAAGGAAGAGAAAACGTGACTGTGGAAAAATGGAAGGGAAAAAACTGAGTTTACGCCCAAGTTACAAATTCTTTCACATGGATAGAGGAATGAAAAAAAATTATTGGATTTAAAATTATCCTCTACCAAAGGAAAGGACTAATCATGGTAACCAAATGAAGGACAAAGCTTCCACGCATCAAGACAGGGAGACAAAAATACGACAGAGCCTATAAACCGAAGAATTTCAAGGACAAATGGGGTGAGATCAAATTACACACCAACGGGAGGAGCTAGAAACCTATTGAATGTGGGATAAAAGATAAATTATAATTAGAAGAGATAAACATGGTTATAAAGAATTGATTAGAATTGACAACTAATGGGAGTTGGAGATGATTTAAATTAATCAAATATGATTAATTAATAGATAGAATAAGCTTAGAAAGATAATTAGAGATAATTTAAAAGAGTATTTAACCAATAAGGGGGTTTATTGATTAAATACAAGGGTACAAAGGATTAATTAACTAATAATAGATTATTGCTCAATTAAAAGAGGATTATAACTAATGAAGTGTTATTAATTGGCATCTAGAGTGGGGTAAAGACTAGTTAATTAACGAAGTGTTGTTAATTGATCAAAATAGAGGGAAACATTAGTTAATTAGTGGTAAATCACTAATTATAATGGAAACGATGGGAAAAGGGGTAATTAGTACAATGTTAGTATTAAAACTGCGTAGATAGATTTTAGGTGTCTATTTTTGCCCCTCTTTGGGGTGGCATAAGTGACGCCACTTCAAATATAGTAGACAATTATAAAAATTAAATTTTAATTTGAATGGAAGAAAAATTAGTAGAATTAAGGATACCCCCTCGAGTGTCGATGGGGTGATGAAATAGGTCGATCAACGATAAAAAAATATGAAGGAAATGGATAGACAAAACAAGGAGGGGGAGGGGGATAAATATAATCCCTATTTCCCCATGTGGGTTTGAAGGAAAAATGTGATAGAAGAAAATATTAAAGAAGAAGAGTGGAGATGAAGAGAATGGAGATATTTTTCATCCATCTTAACCCAAGAGATTGTTTCATCATTTTTCTTTATGATCCATGTCATTTACTCTTTATTTAGATATATACATGTAAAGATTGACTCAAGTAACATACATAACGTAAATATTTACAAGAAAGTAAACAAGTAGAATAAAAAAGAAACAAGCACAAACAAAAATACTTAAAAAAACAATGTTCAAGACAATTGTACCAATGTTTTTGTTATCAAGTTGGAGTTCCCAAATGTTCAAGTTAATGACAAGGGTTAAAAATGGCACCCTAAGAAAGGATACATGCAAGGTGAATAAACGGAGGATGTAGAAGTCCCATGAAAAATAAATCATGCACTATGTAACTACCACAAGTAATGCCTTGTGTAAGGAGATATAGACATAGCAAGAAAACCCAATTTGTTAATGGAGGTAGATCAAAATGATCTGCATGTCATGTGTAGGAATAGGCGAGAACCAAAGAAAGATATTTTGTAGGAATTTTTTTGATGTTTGAGGAAGTTTTGTCTAATAAATGATTCAAATGTGTAAATGTTATGTTTACCCATTTTGTTAATTTTTTGAATGTTTAGGATTTTGTAAATTTTACCAATTTTCTGGATTTTCTAAATTATACCAATTTTTTTTTTTTTGTAATGATTTTTGAAGATTTTATTAGTATTTAAAATTTTAGGAAGAATGAAATGTAGAAGAATGAACATGTTTATGGGACATCAACAAGAATTACCTAGTAGAGTAAATATTCTCGAGGTGAAGGAAAGGTCATTGGGAATCCAAAATATGCCCCAATGAAGCGAAAATGATAAAAATGATCATTTAATAAAATTAATCATTGTGACGGAACACTAGCACATGAAGGGAATAATATAGAAGAAGACGTTAGTCATCCACCTCTAGTAGGTGAGAAAAATGAAGAATTAGGGTTGGAGGGTATAAATAGCAACTAGGTGGGGTAAAATCCATCGCATCCCATTTTGAGAAATTTGACCTTATTGATGTTTGATATATTTTTGCTCTAACTTTTGAGAGAGATGAAATAGATTCCGAGATGTAGACACAACATTGATTGAGTCTTAGAGTTTAGGAGGCTTCATGTGGATGGTCCACTAGTAAGAAAAATAAAAAGTTTGATTTTTGAGTGCATTTACTGTATTTTTAAGCTAGGGGAAGTTGGCGGGTTAACGCTAGCACATGCCTTTGGGCATGATAACATTAGGGTCACACGCTAATGTTAAAACTAGTCTACTAGAGCAAAAATAGGTATTAAATTAGGTCGAGACATGCACTAGCATGATTATGAGCACATGAGCGTGAAGATACATGCACTAAGCATAAGCTTACGTAATTGTAAAATCAAGCATGTTAGCATTAAAAGGAATGTGCTAACATGGTCTTGCGCTAGTGCAAAATGGGGTGTGCTAGTGTGAAAAGGTTTGCTCTAGTGCATAAACTAACTCTTAAAATATTTGTAGAGGAATGTGGAAGATGTTTATAAGAACTTCAAAATTATTAGAAGAATGTAGGAGTAATTAGAACACCTTAGGAAGATGTTATGAGAAGAAATGATGTTAATAGTTTTTCTTGGGTAATTTTATTGGTGATATTACTCAATTTATATGTGTGCAAGTGACATGGATTCCTTTGATTATATGAGCGAGACATTTTCCCATCATGAGTAGAGAGGGTTGATTTCTGTGCTACATGCATAGGTTTATCATATATTGTAGATATGTCACGTATCATGTTGCACCATAGCCTTCTAACCGCCTTTGCAAAGAGATGACATAGTGAGAGCCAAACATTGAGAATTCCTATTGGTGAGGTGATGATGACCCTAGAGGATGTGTATCAGATCCTAAAAGTTCCCATTTAGGAAATTTTAGTGACATAGTATGGGAACTGCGACAGATCATGGATCACATATGGGATCTATTTCAGCTATAGGATATACCCAACAGGTATGGCCATGTATTTATATAATTGTTTTGATGATCGGAAGATTGCATGCATACTATTGTATCGATGGCTCTTGTTAGTGGCTTTTTGCTTTCTCGACAAGATTGGTTCCCACTTTCCACCGGGCTTAATATGAGTGGTACATAGATTGATGGAACGAGAGGTCTTCTACTTGGGGTCATTGCATATTGGACCACTTGCATTGGGACTCACTTGGTTGCATATAGAGGTATTAGGAGCATGGGTGCTGCTACACTTTTACATAATTGGTCATGGTACCATATTTCTATCGAGCACCCACTTGACCGGTCCCAGCTAGAGCACTTCTTTGAGCCATCTTGTAGGGGATAGGATCTAGTTGGAAATAATGTTAGGTCTCACATGGGTGAAACTACATACTACGGACTTGACATTGATGATTTAGAGTTACAGATGGTCACTTGACGACCATACTAGTTATATAAGTGACTCAATGATGTAGTGGAGTTGAGCCTTTCCGAGGTAGAGCATATTTTAATTTGCATTTGTAGATACATTATGGGGTGGTAATGTGTCGACATGGTGCGATGGTAGTTGGGTCTCATCGAAGGAATTCCTAGAGATAAGATGTGGTATGTACACAGGGCACATGAGACATTTGATTTTGGGCCCAACATCCAATAGTGAAGGGTGCGAGGTAGTTATCACGATGTCATCCCACAATTATGGGATAGGAGGGCATAGATTATTGATCTAGAGACCATGGAAAATTATGGTACCTAGTATGCCACAATATTATTGTTGATGAAAAATCCCAGCACCCCCCGAATGGCCTTGTTTGAGATGGGGCATTTGGTTTCATTGCATAGCAGTGAGTTATCCTGGGTTTGGGACATTGTGAAAAGGGATAGCTCTATGGAGAAGGTCGGTTCCTGCTCCTAAACTTACCTTCCACAAACTAATCCTAATACAAGAAAAAATACTCACTAACCCCAATCTAATGCATCTAAGGAGTTAGGGAGAGAAATGTTGCATGAATTAAATCTACACTATGAGTGGTGATATACCAATATTGGAGTGCTAATCACTTCCCTTTCTTGCAAAATAATGAGAGAAATGAACCTAGAAAGGGTGGTCCTGCACCATAAACAAGGTTGCATTCAATACACAATTCCCAAAATGAGCACAACACACCCAAATTTGTAATGAACAAAGATATCCACAACCACATATTTGTAATGAGAGGTAAGAAAAAACACTAAAATCATGTATAGGTTAGAACAATTAACACAAAACACAATTTAATTACTCCTTAAAATTCACACAGTACATTGTACGTAAGGGAAGACATGAAGCCATTATAGTGTTTGGAGGAAGGCTTAGAGCCCCAAATGAATAGGGGTTTAATAGGAGGAGAAAATGACCAACAACCATTTGCAATTGCAACCCATTACAATATTTATAGGAATAAATTTAAGGAGAGGAGAGAGAGAATACAAATAATGAAATTTCTCCAAAACCCATAAAAATGCATTCTTTAATATGTAATGAGTGCTTGAAGATATTCAAAATCCTTTTCTTCATTAATGGCATTGCCTTGTAAAAGAAGGAACTATCTGTGATTTCACCTAGGTCTAGCCTCTAGCTCCTGTAGCTTCATCATGACCTCTTCTCTCACCTACCTCATTAATTTCCACCTACCACAACATTTCTTGACAATTTTAGAGATCCAAAACCTCTAAAATCCAAAATTTTGTAATGCCATACTGAAGATCCTAAAATTATCTTTCCAATGACTATAAATTTGTGAAAAATGGGTGAGTACAATTTATGCACGAGTTGTTTGACTAGGTTTCACCTTCACTTGCTTGTCTCAAAATTTGTTTGACCATCACCATTAAAATATTCATTAGAAATACTTTCCAACAAGTAAAATTTTATAAAATTTGGTTAAAATTTTTATAAGTTATAAGGATGTAAATTTGGGCCATGATTTGGGTCTCTTCTCCCTCATCGAGCTCCTTCACATTACCAATGAGCTCTACTCTTAATGCTAACTTAGAACATTTCATTTTTAATAAACCCCGCCACCTATGCTTTGACTCACCACACAAATTGGATCAGTCCCCTATGGGATGGCTCGGTGCACTTTGAATTTGGTTGGCGGGAATGAAATGGTTTAGGGTTTTGGGCATGAGCCCTTCGGGCTTCTCACCGGGCCCATTTCGGGCTTCTCACACTTAGACCTCCAATGACATGACCCTCGAAGTCTGAAATTTTTGGACTTCAGGTATTTTCTTTTTGAACCCTTATTTGAGCCACTTGGACTTCTCACTCCACTCACCCTAAAACCACACCTCCATTGACCTTGAAAGGGGTTTGAACCCCAAACTCTCCTTTGACCTCAAACGGCTCACCACGTAAGTCCACATTTTGGGATTTCAGAATGTTTATTCATACTTCCATCGCTGATTGATTCAGGGTTAGCTTGAGTCCAAAATTCCACAATCCACATCCTCGAAAGTTCCTTCGCATCCTTCGATGAGCCACCATCTCACCGGGCTTGCTTTGGGGCCAGTCCTCTTTGTGACACCTAGCTTACCCAAGTTCACTATATCGAGGTCATTTCCTTTTGGCTTGTGATTATTCCTACATGATTTTGTGATCTCAATCGAGCCTATATGTTAGCGAGCCAATCATCATTGTTCATCATTAATTTTTTTCAATGCTTAGGCCTACTCTATTGGCTAGCTAGTATTTTCTCGAGCATGTCAAGTAGCATTATTTTAGTGTTAAAAGCTACTCCTCATTCTCGTGCTTAAACTCGATATTGAGTGGATCCACCAAACCGAGCTCCTTCAACCAAGTTAAATGCCCCAACTCGGCCAGCTTATTGAGTAACTCATCGAGCTAACTTTTAGCTCAATTCATTTGGGTCCATTTTGGCATTCTTAAACCATTTTTGCTATTCCTATGGGTTTTTATCATATTTCTTGAGTTAGGAGACCTTGAAGACCTATTGGAATGCCCAGAACTAGATTTTACAATTTTTACCCTTCTTTATTGATGTGGGCCACCAGGTTCATATTTCATTATTTTCCTAAATTAATATTTAAAGACCAAGACCAAGAAGAGGAAAAATTCCTTAGATGATTTTAACTTTTTGAATCCACTTTGAAAGTGCTTCTCGAGACATCAAGAATTACTTATGGCTCGGTTTCTCCTATGGGGTCTATTTAGGTTCCTATCATCCGATTTTTCCCGAGGGGAAAAATTGGATAACAATTTGGTGACTTATGGGGACATCTTCCTGCTAGATGCTCATGAACTAGTATCCTGTTATGTCCATTGGGCATGAAGTCATAACATATAGCCTACAATTGTTTTGTACCTGTTAAAATCACCCTGAAAACCAACTACCGACCCTAGACATGTTCTTCCCGCTCACACTCCAACTCTCATAAGAAGTTCTCAAAAATAAGTTTTGTAAGAGTGTAAAATCGTCTTAACTTGGGATCTTCACTTATTCCTCTCTCTAACCCTAATCAGTGAAATTGAAATGTACTTTTGAACCAGTCCCAAAATTGACTCTACCAAGTATGAAGTTCTCAACAACTGATGATTGCTTGGCATGAATTACATACTGCAAAGTTTTAAATAAGACAATTCTCAAGTTTTAACATCATAGAACTCTATTAAAACTTTAATTTTCTCTTTCTTTTAAAAATTCCAATTGTGACATGTATCTAAGGGCTACCTTTTGATGTGGTGAAGGTGCTTAGAATTTTACCTGTGATTGGTCTTGAAGGACTTGAAGAATTAAAACTTAGTAAAACATGTCCTTAATTATGATTTAGTTGCTCTACATTTAACTTGACTTGAAGATCGCAATTGTTTCCTGTTAGGAAAGATTATTGATAACATTATTAAGTGTGTGAATAATAAAATACAAACTCATATTGAGTTGTATTTTATATTTGTACGTGAGTTGTAGTACAACTTACTAGAGCTATTCTAGGTGAGATATATTGGGGATGAGTATGAGAAAATAAAGGTTGAGAGATATGAGGAAGATAAGACTTGAATCCTAGTTTATAGGATCAAGTATTTGTATAAGAAGCTCACCAGGAAATGAATAAAATATCCCGGATGAATTCAATTGCATATTTTATTATTCCAGAGTTTATTTCTCATATTATATTGTAGCTTCTAACAGTGGTATTAGAGCAGTTCTGCATATATTCTCCACATCTAATTTATGGCTGCACTTACGAATCTTTGATGGTTGTGTAACCTTCCAAAGTTCTATCACCGATCTGATAAGGAGAACGTTGGAAGTTAACACCATTTGACAGACATTTATGCTGCAATCCTCTGAAATGTCTTGAAGTCGATGACTCAGCTCATGCATTATGTGACTTGATCTGCAAGATGTCTACAAAAGAAATAACAACTTAGTGGATATATTGTTTCATTTCCACTTGTGCTCAGATCGAGTTCTATTGATGCATGCATAGGGATATATGTACTAATGAAAGGAGGGAATTAATTGGTTTGAGCCATTCCAATTTGTAGAGAAAAGGTGTTTTATATTGTTCAAATGGTGTATTCATTTCTGATAGGCGTGCGTATCGATCCATCTTCTGCATTCAACATGGTTGCATCCTTTGTCAACGGATCTCCCTGAATTCTTATGCATCAGACACCTCTCAATATTTTCTGTCAAGATCGTTCTACTCCATGTTGAGGTATACACTCGATATGAAATTAAGAGTAACGGAACAACTTCCTACGCTAATCTTGAGGAGAGATATTATGCAAAACTTTCAACATAGTAAAACAGTTACAGAAATATCAACAACATATTCATAACAAGAACACAAACACCAGATATACGTGGGGAAAATCCTTTCGGATAAAAAACCCCACACTCCAAAATCCCACTCAATGTATTTCAAATCTAATAACAAGATTACATACACTTGCAGAGCAAGTTTCTTACAGGAGTATCACCAGAAACAATTCTAGGAGGATTCCAACTTTACAATACTTGCAAAGCTCACCACATCAATTACTTCTCCAAGCCTTCAATTTATAGACCTCTAGTTATACAAGAAACCATCTATGGTTTACAAAACCATGTGCCAAACCTCTCATGAGGTGGATAGCATTAAAGAGAAAGATTTCGGTCTAAAATTAGGATCTCACGTCCATAATATTCTCCCCTATTTTTGACCCTTATAGATGTCATAAAATCTATCATAATATCTCTAAAAATAGTCCTTCCATGATATACTATCATATGGGAATATTTTGACAACTCCTATTTCTATTTTTAGAGCACTGACAATGTGA
Source organism: Taxus wallichiana var. yunnanensis (assembly GCA_018340775.1). Taxonomy (NCBI): domain Eukaryota; kingdom Viridiplantae; phylum Streptophyta; class Pinopsida; order Cupressales; family Taxaceae; genus Taxus; species Taxus wallichiana. The sequence continues at coordinate 920,002,371 of CM031237.1, forward strand.
AACGGCTGTAAGAAAATCTTGACTGAATAAACCAAACAAGGTTGAGACACCTTATTTCCAACAATCTCCCACTTGTCGAATACCTTGTAAGGGTCAAGGGAAAGATACCATCATGGATCAACTGCTAGGGCCGAGAGGCCCATAGACTCAAAACACCACCTAAATTTCGCTGTGCTCATGGGATTAGTTAATGCATCTACAACATTTGCAACTGTCTCTACCTTTTCCAGCTTCACCCTGCCATCCTCGACCATATCTCTCACGAAGTGATACTGAACATCAATGTGTTTGGTCCTGGCATGAAAAGTCGGGTTCTTCACAAGGTATATTGCACTCTGACTATCACAATACATTGTAATTGTGCCCTATTTCAATCCAATATCTAGAACACAAACGCTTTAGCCAAATGGCTTCTTTACAGGCATGAGTAGCTGCCATGTACTTTGCCTCAGTAGTGGACAAAGCAACCATATCCTGTCACTTTCTCATCCAACTAATTGCACCACCATTAAGAGTAAACACATATGCACTGGTGGATCTTCTGCTATCGACATCACCAGCCCAATCTGAATCCACAAAACCATGAATACGTAGGGAATGATTATCTCCTCTTCCATGAAAACATATAGAGTACTCTAATGTACCCCGCAAATATCTGAAGACCCTCTTAACTACATCCCAATGCACTCTTCTAGGATTAGACATAAAATGAGAAATAACTCCCACTACTTGGGCAATGTCTGGTCTTGTACAGACCATAACATACATTAAGCTTCCAACTGCACTCTGGTAAGGCACTCTGCTCATTTCTTCCATCTCCAATGGGGATGATGGACATTGTGAAATGGAGAGCTTCATTCCCAAAGTAACAGGAACACAAAGTGGTTTACAATCCTGCATGTTGAACCTTTGCAAAATAGAACAAACATACTTACTCTGGCCAAGCCATAGCTTTCTGTTCTCACGATCTCTTCTAATCTCCATCCCAAGTATGTGTTTTGCTGCACCAAGATCTTTCATTTCAAATTTCGTAGAGAGATGAGATTTCAATTCTACAATCAAACCTTTTCCTTTCCCAATAAACAACATGTCATCAACATATAAAGTAATTACCAGGAAATAATCACCATCAGATTTAAAATATACACAGTGATCAGATTTAGACCGCACAAACCCCAAACTCAACACATATGAATCAAACTTCTGGTACCACATCCTAGGACTTTGTTTAAGGCCATATAGGGATTTATTTAACTTACAAACCATATTGCTTTTACCTTTCACCATGTAGTGCTCTGGCTGTGTCATATAGATTTCTTCCTCCAAATCACCATGAAGGAAAGTAGTTTTCACATCCATTTGTTCAACCTCTAGGTCATAAGCTGCTGCAATAGATAATAAAAACTGAATGGATGTCATTTTAGCAACAGGAGAGAATATCTCACCATAATCAATACCCTCAACTTGAGATTAACCCTTCGCAACCAACATGCCTTATACTTTTCAACAATTCCAACTGAACCAATCTTTTTCTTAAACACCCAATAGGTTTCCGACCTTCAAGCAATGGTACAAGGTCCCATGTATCATTATTTTTAAGGGATGTCATCTCTTCATCCATGGCTATTTTCTAGGACTTTGCATCATTCATACCCAAAGCCTCTTGTATAGATCTCGGTTCATCAATGTTAGTACTCAAAGCAAATATACACTTCCAATCATCAAGAGAATACCCATACCTTTCAGGTGGTTGCCTTTGCCTTGTAGACTTTCAAACAAGCTGAGGTGGAGATTCTTCCACTTCTTCCTCTTCTTTTTCCTCTTCTGAAGATCCAGAGCTTGGTGAGCTCTCCTCAACTTCTTGTCTATTTTGGGGTCTTGATTCAACTTTCTCAGGTGTAGAAGGAAGTTGAACCACATCCTTTTTTTCTTCATTTTATTTTTGTTGTTCTAGCTGAAAATTAACGGGAAAGATTTAATCTCTCTTAAAATAAAACTTTTAGAGTATATTACCTTTTGTGCAACAAGATCCCAAATCTTATATCCTTTCACACCATAGCCATATCTCGATGAAGATACATTTGATAGCCTTATAATCCAACTTTGTTCTCTTCTCCTTAGGCACATGTACATATGCCTCACAGCCAAAAACTCTTAGATGTCTTATTGAAGGCTTTTTCCCCGATCACGCCTCCATTGGTGTTTTATCAACAAACACTAGTGTATGAGATCTATTTATCAAATAGCAAGCAGTGGTAACAACTTCAACCCAAAACCTCTTTTCTAGACCAGCTCCAATCAACATGCTCCTAGCCTTCTCCATCAATGTTCTATTCATTCTTTCTGTAACTCCATTCTACTCTAGAGAATATGAAGTTGTCTTTTGTCTTTTAATCCCGCAATTTATACAAAATCTGTCAAAGTTTGCAAAACAGTACTCACCGCCATTATCAGATCTCAAACACTTAATTTTCTTCCCAATTTGAGTTTCAACCATAGCCTTAAATTCCTTAAAATGACTAAAAACTTCATATTTACTCTTTAAAAAATATACCCATGTTCTCCTACTAAAATCATCAATGAAAGTAACATAATAAACTGATTTAGCAATAGAAGCAACCTTAACATGACCAAATACATCTGAATGGATTAGATCCAAGATACATGAAGACTTATGAGTAGACGAGTAAAACTAAATGCGGTTCTATTTGCCATAAATACAATGCTCACAGAAATCAAACTCCGTTTGCAATCATTCAACCCCTCAACAAGGTTCTTATTTTTTAGGGATTTTAAACCCTTCTCTCTAATGTGGCCAAGCCTTTGGTGCCATAACATGGTCTTCTCTGTAGGTAATTTTGATTCAGTAGATAGAGCACCCTTGGGTACCTAGAAGCCATGACCATCCACAGAGGAGGAAACCTCTCCTTTTTCAAAGGTGAAATAGTTCTTCGGCTTAGTTTTATTTGAAGTGCTATTGCACTCAACCATGCATGCATCAAGTTGGTATAATGTACCCAATCTAATTCCTCTTCTATCACCATAGCACCTCTCATCATTTTCACACACTGCTTGAGAATATTGTACATGCACACCCGCATCTATTAGCTTGAGAACAGATAATAAATTTCTTGCTAGTCTTGGGATATGCAAGACACCATCAAATCTTCTAATTCTACCATCAGAAAATTTCACTTGAATACTACCACGACCAAAAATTTCAAGGAAAGAATTATCACCCAAATACACCTTACCACCATCATAGTTTTCATACTTACTAAACCAATTTTTGTTAGGGGTCATGTGGAAAGATGCACCTAAGTCTATCAACCATGCATTATCACCTGCACGAGTGGCCAAAGCTGCAATAAAGGCATCTCCATCTTCCTTTTTGGACTCAGAATCAGAATCATGCTTCTTATTTTTCTTTTTCTTTTCTTCTTTGCATTCCCTTCGGAAGTGTCTAGATTTTCCACAGTTCCAACATATCGCTTTGGACTTACCAGGGGATTTTGATCTCCCCTTATTCTTGGAATGGCCACGCTTCTTCTCATATTTTCCTTGTTCTTTTTTCTTCCTCGAACACTCAAAGCCTCTTTGGCGTTCAGAGAGACCTTCCTTCTCATCTCTTCGGAGAGTAGAGAACCAACAACATCCTCCATCTTCAAAGTGACTGAAGTGCTCCCAATGGCCATGAGTCCGCAATGAAACCAACATAGTTTGACACCTTTCTTCTTCATCCATCTTAACTCTAACCGAGCTCAACTGAGTCACCAACGTATTGAATATTTCCAGATGCTCAGATATTTGTCCACCTTCTTCCATTCTCAAGGAATACAACTTCTTCCTCAAGAAAATATTATTTACTAGAGACTTAGCTTGGTATATCTCACCAAGCAATTTCCAAAGATTCTCTAAAGTGGATTCTTCATGGACATTTATTAGGATCGAATCGTAAGACATAGTCTAATAAGACCTTTAGATTTTCTATCCATTACATCATATTTTGTAGCCAAAACTGGATCCGTAGGCCTATGGACATTCTCATCCACCGCATCCCATAGATCTCAATCAACCAATAGATCTTCCATCTTCAGCTTCCACATTTCAAATTTTGTGCCGAAAACTTCTCTACGTCAATCCTCCCAGATGTGCTCGCCATTTGAAAAATATCTCGCAACCGATAAAAAAATATTCTCTCGCACACGCTCCCACTCAAACTCGATTAGCACAAAAAACCCAACAACCCACAACTAAAACCAAAGGTGATCAGGCTCTGATACCACTTGATAGGAAATTAAGAGTAACAGAACAACTTCCTACGCTAATCTTGAGGAGAGATATTATGCAAAACTTTCAACATAGTAAAACAATTACAGAAATATCAGCAACATATTCATAACAAGAACACAAACACCAGATATACGGGGAAAATCCTTTCGGATAAAAATCCCACACTCCAAAAGCCCACTCAATGTATTTTAAATCTAATAACAAGATTACATACACTTGCAGAGCAAGTTTCTTACAGGAGTATCACCAAAAATAATTCTAGGAGGATTCCAACTTTACAGTACTTGCAAAGCTCACCACATCAATTGCTTCTCCAAGCCTTCAATTTATAGACCTTCGGTTATACAAGAAACCATCTATGGTTTACAAAACCATGTGCCAAACCTCTCATGAGGTGGATAGCATTAAAGAGAAATATTTTGGTCTAAAATTAGACTCTTACATCCACAATATTCTCCCCTATTTTTGACCCTTATAGATGTCATAATATCTCTAAAAATAGTCCTTCCATGATATACTATCATATGGGAATCTTTTGACAACTCCTATTTCTATTTTTAGAGCACTGACAATGCGAAACGGTTGTAAGAAAATCTTGACTGAATAAACCAAACAAGGTTGAGACACCTTATTTCCAACATACACACATGTCCAAGGCATTAAAATATGAAACAGTTAGAGGATATTTATGATAAAAAGCAGCAATAGTTTTTTGGAGAAAAAGATAAAAGTGAATAGAAGATTCGTATTCATGCAAGTGTTATCCTCCACGAGCTATCAACTTGACTTTTATGTGCATCTTTACAATATCCATTCAATGTCGGGCTTCCTCTTACATTCGGATGAATAATCTCTTTGTTGTCTTGTTTTAAGAGTATTTTGTTTCAAAACTACCTTTCACGTTAAACCAAAAAAAAGAAAGTATTTATTTAGGTTTTAGATTATATATGGTTTAGGTTTGTTTTTATTCATTAATTGTTTTAAAGTTTTTTTTTAAGTTTTGTTTTATTTTTAAATAAAGATTTAAAAAGTGGATAATACGTGTTATTTTAGTTTTTAATGTTTAGGTTTTAATATTTAGTTTAAGTTTTTCAAAATAAGTTTATTTATTTATTTTAAACTATATCAAATCATATAGTTTCTTTTTAAAGTTTTTAATGTTTTTAAGTGATTATTAGATAGTTTTTCTTATTTGTTTTGTTTATTTTATTTTTAGTATTTTTTTATTTGTTAATATTATTTATGTGTTGTATCGATTTTATTGTCTTATCAACGTTTTAATTAGTTGTGTATCAAAGTTTTGAGAAAGTCAAATTGTGATATTGTATTGTTTCATCATTGTGAAAGTTAGTCAAAAGTAGTGTTAGAATTTTTATACTATCTTGTTATAATCTAGTCGTTTTGTGTCGTCAACTAGAGTCATTGTCAAACTTGTAAAAAAATATTTCTCTACAGACGCATTTTTGGTGTAACCCGATGTCCAAGTTGTAATTGAGCTCCATGATTCAATCCGACCGAGTTAGCAATAGTCAATGGAGGTTAATCAACGACCTCTCATCAGGCACCATCGACGAGGCTACGATAATGATTTGGTGGCCAAGTATTTTTAGTTGTGTGGTATATAATAAAAATAGATGATACCTTCTTGTTATTGTAATGTGTGAAAAAAACCTATATGTAACCTTCTGATGAAAAATATAGCGGGGAAGTAAAAAAAACACATGCAAACATGGATCTTGAAACGGTTCGTGGAGATCCAGAAAACCACATGAGGTGAACAATAGAGTGGAGAATTGTTCATGTCCAGGTTGGTGGTAAACCTGTTGTAAAACCATAGAAGGTTGAGTGTTGCTCCCTTCATTTATATCAAGGTCATGAGCTATAGGCGTGCCACAGGGGTTGGCATTTTGTTGAGATGTGAAAACAATTTTCTACCTTGTTCACATTAGGGGAGTGTATATTAGGAATTAATAATGTTAACAATAGGGGAGTGAATGTTAGGAAATATTATTGATAACATTATTAAGTGTGTGAATAATAAAATACAAACTCATATTGAGTTGTATTTTATAGTTGTACGTGAGTTGTAGTACAACTTACTAGAGCTATTCTAGGTGAGATATATTGGGGATGAGTATGAAAAAATAAAGGTTGAGAGATATGAGGAAGATAAGACTTGACTCCTAGTTTATATGATCAAGTATTTGTATAAGAAGCTTAACAAGAAATGAATAAAATATCCTGATTAATTCAATTGCATATTTTATTATTCCGAGTTTATCATGCAGCTTCTAACATTTCCCACAAGTATGAAATTTCTCTACATGTGGAAGGCCTAATCAAAACACCATGTACTATGTTGGATAAAAGACAACATGAATGAACTATGCACAAAAATAAAAGATCATAAATTCTTAAGTAGACATGTCGAGTGTGCCTAAGAACTTGTGATGTTGAAAAAAACTCTACACCTACATTATACTAACTCGGAAGCAAGGGGACTTCAAACAAATCCTGCAATGGGTTGTGAGAAGTAGTTTACCTTCCTTGAAACTCGTGGCCATGCATATGATTTGGCACTCGATCACGGCTCTTTATAGTAATGGAAAGTTTTCTCGAAGTTGACTTTCCATTTTGAACATAAGGTACCAAAGAACAAATAAGAAACACACCTCCTAGAGTTGTCTTGCATTGAACTCCTTGGAGGCTTTGATATTAACCCTTAGTGCTTTGAATCTCTACCTCATGCTATGAAATGGGCACAACCAGTTATGGCTTCTCAATTGTCTCCAATGAAGCTAGCTACCGAATTAGGAAAGGCCTAATTATTGTGATATTCCCATTCTTTTGAGACTCTTCCCCATAAACATGGGTGTCCTGCAAACTTTCTTTTTAGAGGAAGCTTCTTACAAGTTGACTTGTGTCTTGATTAGCCCCTATAACTAAATTTTTTTCACCCTCTGTTGAATACCGACATTGGGGTTGATTCCCCATGGGTTTCCCCACTCCCTATTTCATAATTTTTATTGACATTAGTGCTGCAAATTCTAGGCATGCGAACAATGGGGATCACCGTACTCAAAAAAATCACCTTCCTTACCTTTACTCGAATTATCCCTCAAGGCCTTGGGAACCAATATTTTTAAAAACACTTATTCCCCTCTAACTTTGCCAATTTTATCACCTTCTTTACCTCGCCTACCCTATTTCGACATGTAATTCCTTCCTTTGAACAATTTGAACATTTTCATCTTCCCAATCCGAGTTTGACCAATATTAAACCATTACATGATCTTCATTTCTAGTTTGATTGGTTGGAAGAGGAATGTTGGAAAGGGATTGCTACTTTTCCTTGTTCTTGGGCGTGGTGTTTAATGTTCAAGTGAATTGATTTGGCCATTTGAAGAAGCCAAATAATCCTCTAAAACATGCCCCCTCTTTGTGGTGTGCCGTCTTTGAAAAAGTTGTATGATTTTGGTTAAAAATTTGGTGCTTGAGGTGTTGTATGGGAATGTCTCTCTTTCTACCAATCTTGTGGCATATTATGGCTTAGTAATAGTTGGATAGAAGGTAGGGATGACATACTGAATACCACAATTCTTGGGAATGTTAGTGCATGGTTTAAAGGAATCGGAAGTGCCCTAAGTGGAGATATGAGGGATTCTTACAAAGCTTGGGGTATGCTCTAGGCATGGAAAACCTGTGAGACATCAAATGAAGAATGAGGAAATAGAGGGGTTTCCTGATTTTGGAAAGGAATGATAAATTTTTAAATATCTTCATTCTGGAAAGGAATGATGATTTTTTCTTTATTTTCACACTAGGAAAGAAGAATTTGAGGTGGTAAGGGTAGGATTGTAGTGACATGGATGGAATTTCTCTTTCTAGCCTGAATCAAAATATTCTCAGCTTGTAATACAATTGAAAATTCTGAGGAATAATGTTGCCTCATAGTGATTAGATTAATACAAGTAAATTAGTATTGAAGGACCTCAAATAATATAAGAATGCCAAACCTTGAGAGAGTCTATATTCTTGAGGGATTTTTTTAGGTCCCTTGTGAATCTAAGGGTTAAATCGGGAATGCATTCCATTGGAGCTCGTATTTTACTTGAGGTGCTCCATGAGGCAAATGACATTTGCATCCTCTTTGAAATGATTGTGCAATTGTTCTCCTAGTTGATTCCAAGTGGAGATGGATTGTGGTGAAAAATTCCATACCAATATTTTTATTTTCCCTCGAGAGATGCAACTATAAGGCTAAGGAAAATATTTTCTTTTGTAATGATTTGAATATAATAGTGTTTTACAACATCTTGAATATGATCAATCAAGGACTGATCTCCATTTTTGTAGAAGGGATGCAGATTTTTAGGGCCACTTTAGGGATGAAATCCAACTGCTGCAAGTGAAGAGGACTAGAACTGAAATGAGGGAATGGAAAATATATTTAGAGAGCCATGATTGAAGTGAAAAATTAAAAAGAAATTGTAACCAGATATGGGGAGGCTACTCAATTAATGGAATCACTAGATATGCTTGAAAGTTACCTTTGAAGGTTGGAATCTTCACCAAGAGAATACCAGCTTGATGAAGTGAAGTGAATACATATACACACACCTTGAAGCCAAAAACACAGTTGGGAGGTTGAAATGGATTGCTACAAATGATCTTTGAAATCTAAAATTCCATGGGCTCCAAGTTTGAAATAAGAAAATCTGAAATCGAAACTCACACAACCTCAAAACTCTAAAATGAAGACCTCTCAAATTCTCAAACCTCTGAAATATGAAACTTCAAAACCTCCTAAATTCTCGAAGTCGAAATCTGAAATTCCAAAAAGCCAAAAATTCTAAAATTTCAAAAATGAGAGTTAAGGCTAGTTTTGGATACCCATCTCCTTTATCTATCAGTTGGTGAAGTTTGGGATTGTTTTGCACATGTTAAGCCCTCCAAAAGTGATTTTGGAATTTAAACCTCGTAGCTTAAACCTCTCAAATATGTAACTTTTGAACTTTGAAATGTAAAGAAACCTCTGAAAATGTATTCTTATTTGAACTTGGCTTCAATGTAACAAGGTTTTGCAAAAGAACAACTTGGAAAAATATAACTCTAACATCTTATGGTCCCATCAGTGTGCCAAAATTATTGATGTAAAATCACAACTTCCCTAATGGCTTGCTTTGAGATGGTGCATTTAGCATAATTGCATAATATTGAGCTATCTTGGGTGTGAGACATTATGAAACATGATAGCTTTCCGAGAAGGCTGGTTCCTACTCCCAAATGTACCTACCACAAAGTACTCCTAATGCCGGAAAAACTATTCATTAACCCTAATCTAATGCATCCATGGAGATAGGGATAGAGATATTGCATGAAATAAACCTACACTACGAGTGGTGATACACTAAGAATGGAGTGATAAGCACTTCCATTTCCTGCAAAACAATGATAGAAATAAACCTAGAAAGGATGGTCCTACACCACAAACTAGATTGCATTTAATGCATCATTTCTGAAATGAACACAACACAACAAATTTTTTAATGAACAAAGATATACACAACCACCTATTTGCAATGAGAGGCAAGACAAAACACTAAAATCATGTAGAGGTTAGAACAATTAACACAAAACACTATTTTCTTTCTCCTTAAAATTCACACAATATATTACATGGAAGGGAAGGCATGAAGCCATTACAATGTTTTGAATAAATCTTAGAGCCCAAAAAGAAGAGGGGTTGCATGGGAGGAGAAAAGGACCAACAACCCTTTATAATTGTAAACCCTTAGAATATTTATTGGAAGAAATTTGAGGAGAGGAGAGAGAGATAATAAATCCCGAGATATCTCCAAAATCCATAAAATTCATTCTTTAATCTATAATGGGTGCTTCAAGATCTTCAAACCTTTGCTTCATTAATGGTATTGCCTTGTGTGAGAAGGAACTGATTGTGATTGCACCTAGGTCTAGCCTCTAGCTCTTGAAGCTTCATCATGACATCTTCTCTCACCTACCTCATTAATTTTTGCCTACCACATAATTTATTTCCATTTTTAGATATCCAAAATCTTCAAAATTTGAAATTTTGTAATTCCATACTATAGAACCCAAAATCATCTTTCTAATGACTAAAATTTGTGAAAAATGGGTGAGTACAATGGAATTTATCACCATTTCTACACATGTTGCTTGATGGTTTTTCACCTTCACCGCCCCGATAATTGGTTTGACCATCACCTTTAAAATCTTCACCGAAAATCCTTTGGAATGAGTAAAATTTTATGAAATTTTGTTAAAAATTGTTGAAGTTATAAGGATTTAATTTTGGGCCATGATTTGAGTCTTTTCTCCCTCATCGAGCTCCTTTAAAAACCATTGAGCTCTACCCTTAATGTCAAATCCACACATTTATTTGTCTAACAAACCCCACCACGTATGTTTTGGCTCGCCACTCAAAGTGGCTCGGTCCCTATGGGATGGCTCAATGGTATTTGAATTTTTTTGGTAGGAATGAAATGGTTTGAGTATTCAAGCCTGAGCTCTTCGGGCTTCTCACCCCACCCATTTTGGGCTTCTAACACTCCAACCTCTAAATGACGTGACCACGAAAGTCTAAATTTTAACTTCGGAGTCTTTCCTTTTCGAAGCATTCACCGAGCCACTTATGGCTGCTCACTCCACCGAGCCCAAAGCCACACCTTCGTTGACCCCAAAAGGGTTTAACCCCTGAACTTTCCTCATACCCCAAACAAATTGCCACGTAAGTTTGCATTTCGGGATTTCAGGACTTTTTTCTTTAGACTTCCATCACCGATTTCTTTGGGATTAGCTAACTCGCTAAGTCTAAAATTCCACCATCTGCATCCCCTGAACTTTCCTTTGCATCCTTCACCAAGCCACCATCTTGTTAAGCTTGCTTTGGGCCATTCCCTTCATGACACCTAGTTGAGCTGATCTCACCGCATCAAGTTTATTTCCTTTTGGCTTGTGATTTCTTCTTCATGTTGTTATGATCTCGATCGAGCCTATATGCTAGTGATCCAATCATAATTGTTGTTCATTTCTTTTCTTTAACGCTTACGCCGCTCTATTGGCTCACTTGTATTATCTCGAGCACGTGACCTAAGTTATTTTAGTAGTAAACCCTACTCCTTGTTCCATGCTTAAGCTCGATATTGAGCTCGATCCACCAAACCGAGCTCCTTCAATTGACTCAAATTCCCCCAACTCACCCAACTCACCAAGCCACTCGACGAGCTAAATTTTAGCTCAGTTATTTTGGGGCCATTTTGGCATTCTAGAACCATTTTTGTTATTCCTCCGGGGTTTTATCAAATTTATTGGGTTAGGAGACTACGAAGACCTATTAGAATGCCCAGAATTGAATTTTTCAATTTTTCACTTCTTTACTTGATGTGGGCTCTCAGGGCTCACATTTTATTATTATCCCAAATTGATCTTTAAGGATCAAGACCAAGAAAAGGAAAAATTCCTTAGATGATTTCAACTTCTTGAATCCACCGAAAGTTATCCTCGAGACCCCGATAATTTATGGCTCGGTTTTCCCGTGGGTTTTGTTTAGGTACCGTCATCCGATTTGGCCCTAGGTGAAAAATTGGATAGCAACTAAATAGATGGATCATCATCCCAAAGGTTGTCATAGAGGCTTGTATAGCTATTGTAGTAGTAGGTCTTCATGGTTGGGATTTGAGAGACAGCCCAGATTAGGACATCCTGAGACCGAGGCATAGTTATAGGTAGGTGATGGAAAAGGAAAAGGATAAGGAACAGTAGAGGAACAAATATAGCCATAGGTTCCACCCCCATAATAGCCTTTATAGCACCAATGTTTACAACATCAAGTAATACCACAGTAGTAGGCACAGGTACAAGAACAACATTTGCATGTTATACAACATATTATAGTATAATGTGTACATGGACAAACATAGTAGGTGCCATTATATAGGTGTAGGCTCAACATGTGCCCTTGATACAAGTTCCACCCTCACAGACTCAAGTGGTGATTTTATACATTACAATAGGTGGGGGTGACAGAGATGGATGGGGATCGCCACCATCTCATATTGCGAAGGTGGGTGTTGGGGATCACCACATAGGTTAGCACAAAGGCCACCATAGAGACCATCATAGATACATGTTCCTAGATTTAGGGTTATTTCAGAGCAGTGGGCCATCGGTGGCAACTTTACAAGTGTAGAGGGCCCTGCTATGAGTTGAGGTGATGTTGCATTTATTACACTATAGAACCTATATAGTCAATTGGAGAAGGGTGAGACATACCAAGCTACAATGAGGTAGCGATTCTGAAGGCTATATCGAGAGGGATCAAGCTTCCACTATGTGATATTAGCTCATGAGTGAGAGAGCACAAAGGGGCGATGAGAGGAATCAATTACATGCCAATGTTTGTATACTTACAGTAGAGGGGTGATGTTGTACATCAAGCATCCTTAGTAGGGCAGCCCCTGACTTGGTATATGATTTTATGTTGGCCATAGGGGAGGTCGAGTATTATAGGGCTCTTTATCATGTGGTCATAGAGGGCCATCTCATATAGTTAGATTATAGGAAGTCACTCCATATCCTAATCTCATAGACCATCTCAATCTACCAAATTTATACAGATGACTCCACCACCAAAGATACCTCTGCCGCAACAAATGCCTCCACCTAGTTATAGGCCGTAGTTCTAGTGTTGGTGAGAGTCAGGTTTGAATATCCTATTATATTTGTATTTTTGGTATATGCCTTGTGATGAAGGAACTTTTTTGACACAATGTATATGTACTATTTTTTATTATGCCTTGAGATGAAGGCATATTTTGTATCCAATGTATATCGAGAATCTTTTTGTAGATGGACATTGAAATTTTATACTGGATATCTGATGATGATGGAATTTGATATTGAGTATCACATTTTGATTTATGAGATAGCATATTTATGATATCGCATTGTGTTTTATGAGATATGATGTTTAGCCCATGTTTTTATTATGGTCTATGATGAGGGGGGATAAAAATAATCCCTATTTCCCCATTTATGATATTATATGATGTTAGCTTAGTATACATGTTTGATTTTCATTTTATGATGATTTAGCTTAGCATTTTATTGATATGTGATGATGTTTAAATGTGATGGTATAGATGATATGGATGATGAAATGATAACAAATTGTACAAGCAATGAATACAAGCACAAAGAACACTTAATCAAATATATTATATACATTCTAAATAACAACACAACACAACTATGTACAAAAATGAACAAACATGCAAATAGAACTTAATCTAATGGACCTTACAATAGATTAAAGAAATATTTAATACAAGAAATCAGGGAACAAATTAAACTAACAAAAACATGCAAGAGAACACACAATATGTAAAAACAAGCCAACAAAACTATGTATAAACAAACAACTAAGTAAGAAAACACTACTTTGTTTTTGTTTTTAGAATTTCTAATGAGACGTTGTTGAATGTTTTAATATTTTTTCTAAACATATTTGAACACTTTTGAAACTTACTAAAAATTTATATGAATTTTTGGTATTTTCTTAAATTTTTCTGAAGCTATGTGCAAGAAAAAGAAGAAACGTGGATGTCCCCAAAATATATGGGAATGTACAAAGGAAATCACCATGTGTATGTGCAAGAAAGTAAGGATGTGAAGATGCCACCAATGTTAGACAGGAATGTACAAAGGAAAAATATTCACATTATATGAGTAGCATCAATTTGGATAAAGGCTATGAAGGATATGATCAAAAGAATCTCGAGACACGGGAAAAAAGTTGGCTTAGGATAAAATCCAATGTACCCCTAGGTATGAGATGCTTGTAAACACTGACTTTTTAATAGCACTAGAAACCAATTTTCACCAAAAGACTTGTCCAAAGTTCCACAATTGCGTGGTTTTCACACTTGGATGAATTGATTTATGTTTATTTTTTGTTTATTTCTCTAAATTTTTATACGTTTTCTATTTTTGATATTGAAGGTCCTCCATGCTTATGTGTAGAAATGCTTGAGATACATGGAATTCATAGGTTCCCACAACTCATCAACACTAGGATCATCAAGTTTATGTTCTCCTGAACCAAACTTAGCAACCATAACATATGGTCCTAACCAGATTAGGTTCAAACTTGCCTTTCTTTTCTCTATCTTTCATGGTATTGAATTGATTCTCTTTTAAGAAAAGATTTCCTACCTCGGCAAGGTATGATTCATTTTTATATCCTCAGTGTACTCGATTCTAATACACTTAGGGGTGATCTATTGGATGAAGGTATTTCTCATCCAGTAGTTCTAGTTCTCTGTGTCTTACCACTCTATAATCCTCCTCTTTATCTAAATATTCTCACAAAGATATGCACAAAGAAGGGATCTCAATATCAAGGGGTAATACGAATTTGGTGCCAAAAACTAAGGAATATGGAATAGAACCATTAGGGTGTATATGGATTTTTGATAGGCCAAGATGGTAGGATGAATTTGCAATTGCCAAGTATGACCAATCTTCATAGTCTTCACAATTGCGTGGTTTTCACACTTGTAAGTGCAAGTGCAAAGTAATAGGGAGTTAACCATTTTATTCTGATTTTAAAGAGTTAGCATGACACCTTCACAGCTTTATTATTAAAATACTTACCATTGTCATCGAAAATGGTAGAGGTCGTAATGGAAAATGAGGTGGTTCATGATTAACTTTGAAATCTGTACACTGGTAACATAAGTAAGAGGGATAGCCTCTATCCATTTTTTGAAATACTCGGTGGCAGTTATGATATGAATGTGACCATCAGATGAAGTGGGGTTAAGTTTTCCAATGAGATCAAGTCCTCACTTTGGAAAAGGTCAAAGGTGTTGTGATTGGCTGCAATGACTGTGTTAGGGCATGTCTTAGGTTTCCATAATTTTGGCACACCAAGCATTTCTTAAAATACTAACAACAATTAATTTCCATGCTAGGCCAATAATAGCCTATTCTCGTCATTTTTAGCAAGAATGATGCCACTTGTATGGTCCCCATAGATTCCTTTGTAAACATATTTGACCAATAAGACATATTCTTCCGAATTCGTGAAGTGTAACATATTCCCATCATAGCCTCTACACAGAGCGTTCCCCAAGTATGGTGTAGAGGTCTATGAACTGGATAAGGTTACATTTATTGGATTGGGTAATGTTAGGTGGAAAGGTTTCGTCATGGAGGTAGTTATAAATGTCATTATACCAGGGGATAAGGGACTAACAACTTCACATACCAAGCATGATTCTCGACATGTCATATGTAGGTATCCTCAAATGTTCCATAAAGAAATGCATATATTTGTTTCCAGGTGGGATGTGTAGCATAGAACCAATGGTAGCCATGGCATCCTCTAAGTGATTATGTCCTCTAGGTATCTATTGGAATGTTATTTGTACAAAAATTCTTTCAGAGTATCAAGTAACTTCATGCGGAATGAGATTCTCATCCTTAAATTTTTATTTTTCATGTACTTAATTAATTATCAGTTGAGAATAACCTATAAAATTAACCTTTTTGATATCCCATCTGATAGAAATTTTCAGTCCTGTAATGAGGGCCTCATATTTTGCTAAATTATTTGTGCATGGGATACTAAGTTTGAATTTTTTAGGGATAAAATCTTCAGTAGGAGTGACAAGCACAACTCATGCTCCCGAGCCATGAAAATTAAATGATCCATAGAAATATATATTCCATGTGACAAAATATTCAATATACATAATAGAAACATATGGAATTTTCAGACTTAATGGTTCGGTTCCTCGACAAAGGGGCTTCAACTAGTTTATCTGCAAGCACTTTCCTTGGAATAAATTTTGGTTGATGTACTAAATATAAAACTCACTAAGCAAGATGATCTAATTAGCCATCTTCCTAGTAAGTGTACATTTAGATAATAGGTACTTTAGTGGGTCAAATCTCAAGATAAGCTTGTTCTTATTGTGCAATAGATAATGACAAAGTTTTTGAAATGTGAAAACAATGTCCAAGCAAGATTTCTCAATTTACGGGTAGTTGATATCATAAGCAATCAAAGTGTGGCTGAGGTAGTACCTAGCTTTCTCTTTTTGATTTAGATCATACTGAGCTAGAAGCGTGCCTATAAAAATTGGGTAGTTGAGATATATAGTAACAATGGTTTGCATGGAGTAGGTGGCATGAGAACAAGGGGTTTAGACAAATATTCTTTAAGAAAGGAAAACACTTTCTATTATTCAGGACCCTAATGGAAATCAACATATTTCTTAAGAAGATGTGTGAAGGAATGACACTTATTTATGAGTTGGGAAATGAATCTTCAGATAGCTTGGATTTTCCCTTGTAAACTATGCAATTGTTTGAGGTTCTTAGGAGGAGGCATTTTTGTGATAGCTGAGACCTTTTCTAGGTCTACCTCAATTCCTCTTCTTGAAACAATAAAACCTAACAATTTTCTTGATAGTACCCCAAAGACACATTTCTTTGGGTTAAGCCTGACCTTATAATCTCTAAGATGTTGAAAGATGTATCACAAGATTTCTGGATGGTCCTCTCTAGTCCTAGACTTTCCCAAGATGTCATCAACATAGTCTTCCATTATATCATTCAACATGTCATGGAAGATGATAGTCATAGCCCTTTGATAGGTTGTGCTTGCATTCTTGAGGATAAAGGGCATGACTTGATAAAATAATGTCCCCTAAGGGGTTGTAAAAGTAGTTTTATGTTGATCCTCTTTTGTAATTTTAATTTGATTATATCCTGAAAGCCATCCATGAGGGATAACATCTCATATCCTGCAATTGAATCAACAATCATGTCAATGTTAGGAAGAGGAAAGTTGTCTTTAGGAAATGCTTTATTAATATTTCTTAATTCCATACAAAACCCGATGCCAACATGTTTCTTTTGCATAGGCACTATATTGGAAATCCACTATGAATAATCAATAGGTGTAATGAATCATACTACCAGTAATTTCTCAAGTTCTTATTTGACT
The DNA here is from genome assembly GCA_018340775.1 of Taxus wallichiana var. yunnanensis. Taxonomy (NCBI): domain Eukaryota; kingdom Viridiplantae; phylum Streptophyta; class Pinopsida; order Cupressales; family Taxaceae; genus Taxus; species Taxus wallichiana. The sequence continues at coordinate 920,019,721 of CM031237.1, forward strand.
AAAAGGGCGACTCAAGGATGCATCTTTCAAAGTTTTTTCTTGATGGGATTTGCTTCTTCATTCATAACTAGGTTATGCACTACTAATGAGAGGTCTACACTTGGAATTTCTACATAGGACCAAACAAATATGTCTAAAAATTATCGTAGGAGCATGAAAAAGGTTTTTTTCTCTTAGGTGGAGAGTGAATCTCCCAACTTAACCATTCTAGGTTGATCCTTTGTTACAATATTTACATCTATAGTTTCATCCACCATCATTATGGATTATTCTTCCATACACATAGCTTCATGAAGAAGGTTAAGATATTCTTCTAAGGGCATTTCAATGATATTTTCACCCTTAGATTGGTCACTTTTATGTCCATTGTTTAACTTTTTATTTTTCCGCTAGTACCTCAAAGAGGTTTTCACTATGGGACTTGGAATTTTTATTTTTTACAAGGCTTTTTGGACAATATTTTTCCCTTGTTATCTTTTAAATTTTTCTTACCACTAGTTTCAGCCTCCTCCCCAAAGTATGTGTATGCATCAAGATTGATGAAGAAGCCCTTCTTGTGGTCGCCAAAAGTAATGTCTTCATGGAGACCCATAAACTCACCAATTAGGTCATTATTCTCAAATGAATCAATTTGTACATGTTGTTGTTGGTCCCAATTGATAAGGGAAGGATGTGTTAACTTTATAAGTTACCCTTGTTGGGAGGGATTTTAAATTTTTCTTGTAATTTTTTGCCTTTCCCATTCCATATATTTTTTTGGGAATTTAGTTTTAAAATTGCCTTAGCATCATTTTTCACTAGATTTCAGATTTCAAAAGTTGACTTGCATTTTACACGAAAAATGAGTGTTGAGTTCCAAAGTTTGAAGTCCGATCCCATTGGAATTCGAAAGAGGAAGTCATAATCATAAGTCATAACTGCAGTGCATAATGCACGTAGTTTCTCTCCCGAGTTCCGAAGTCTAATTCCACACCATTATTTTGGAATTCGGAGTCTGAAGTGTAAGTTACATGTTTTTTACATTTCAGATTCTCGATTTATGAATACCCCCATTTCTACCATTTCAAAACTTTAGAATTTTTTACTTTGGAGCCCGATTGCATGTTGTGTGTAGCCTACATGCCAACCTATGAATATTGAATTCCAAAGGAAATAAATTCCTAACCAACTCACACGTATCGGCTTGTAGTAATTAATTTTTACCCTACTAAAAAAATGTGATTTTTATTTATCATTTTTACTGGATGATTAAGTACACCGACATGTTAATAAATCCGCACCCCAACCGTACCCCGAGGAAATTTTCAAGCATTGTTTTCACATTTTTCTCATCATTTTGGGTAAGTTTTTCAATATTATTTTGGTTTCTATTTTTGGGGCTCTTGTTATATGCTTTATTTATTCTCCCATCCTTCATTTCTCTATGTTCCTCCTAGGTTCTTAAAAATTCAAGCCATGGCTTCTCTTTCCTTGTTGATTTGTTTCTTTTTAAGTCTAAAATCCAAGATAGTTTATCAACAGAAAGAGCGTATATTTTTTAAAACAAGGAGCTTTAGAGGTTCAAGGTTCTACATTTCGGAGTTTTGAGGTTTCATCGTAGGCCCAAAGCTTCGATTTTTATTTTTGGGAGTTATCATTTCGGAACCATAGCCTCTTCGGTTTTTAGAGGTTTCAGTTTTCACACTTTGGTGGATTAGGTGCTCCCACTTCAAAGATTTGTGTTTGAGGGATTCCGCTTTTCAGGCTTTGAAAGTTTGATTTTTTGAAACTTCATAATTTCAAAGCTTTGAGGGTTTCAAGTTTCAAAGGTTTTTTGATTTCAGAGGTTCGGGTTTCAAAATCCTATCACTTTGGAATTTCAGAGATATTATTCAAGGTATAAGTTCCTAATTTTGGAACTTCAGACTTCAGGAATTTGGAAGTCCAGGTTAGTATTATAGGGTGTTCTGCAGGCATTCACTTCTACCCCGAATTCTAATTTTCTGATTTTTTCAATAGGGAAAGTGTCTAGTTCTTCATCCAAGGGGAAGGAAAAAATTAATTATGGCTATCAAGGAGTAACACCCCCTACAATAATTTCATCCGATATTGATAATATTAGGGATACAGACTTGGGACATATTGAAATTCCCAAATTATGGGGAAGAGGCAAGGCTCCAAATAAGAAACCATAGATGTAAGCTATTTATGATAGTGGAATTCCCCTTATGGATGTGTTTCCCTAATCTTTTCAAAGTCTTGAATTCGTGCTTTCCCAACAACTCAATTTGACAAAAACTCATGTACCATTAAGGATGATGATGGCACAGTGGTGATCAAGTTGGATAATGACTTATTTAAATACCTCATAAAACTCCCCGACATTGAAGAATATATGAATATCTCCCCGAGTATTCTTTAGAGCATTGGGTTTCGTGAGAACGACACTTGCACAAGGGTCATCAACAAGAGCTACTTGGCCAAAACTAAAAGCACATTGTCTAGATTTCCCAAGACAATTCCCCGATCTGATTTCATTAAAGAAGTGAATGATATTATTACACTGCTAAGCAGGGTTATGGGTCTCCCTTCTTCTAGGGAGTTCCAAGAGTGGATGTACCTTTACATTTCCACAATCAAAAGAAACAAGGACCTTATTCGGTGGGGTGAACACATAATCAGTAACATCTATTTTCAACTAGGAGATGTGTTAACCTCAGAAACTTATTCATGACCTCCTACCTGGTGTACATAGCGGCAGGAATGAGACATTATCCAGGATTGACTCCAAAGTAATATAGGATTTTTTTGAAATATATGAGTATTATCCCCAACTCATAATGGAAGAGGGTCCTAAGAACTTCTGGAGAGTAAATGATGCCTTCTTTGTAGCTCTTTTGTATTTCTTTGATAAATCTTTAGATAATCAAGAATTTCATATGAAGCTTGGAAGGAAGTAAGGGAGTGGGGAGGTATTTACCTATAGTTACCAACATTCACATACATCATAGTACATTTATTTATAGGTGCTCCTTTCAAGTTTCCAAGATGCTTGATGATACATGTGGGTTCTAATGGATTTGGTTTGTCATTTGCTGAGTTATCACAAGATCCAACATGATTGACATAAAGCAGGGGAAAATTTTCCCATCACTATAGGTAGATATACATGTGATTCTTCATAAAAGGCTAAAAATATTGAGGGGGAGATGCCATAGATGAATTTTAAAACATTCCACCCGTGCACTAATTTTGACTACTTTGGAAAATGTTCAGAAGACAAGATCAGCTAGTATTCACATACCTTAATTAGAGGACATTTGGATCTAGTGTCGAGATGAGAATGCCATAAGGGAAATATAATTTGAAAATTTGAACCTTCCATAAGTCACCCAATATGGAATTGTGGTCATCTCTAGGGCCTACAAGATGACAACCAGGTTTTAGATCCTTCTTATGATCAAAATAATGTCATGAATCAACCTTTACCTTGGATTTATTGGTTAGTTGAGGAATGTAGAAACAAAAGGAAAGGGTTGGTCCCATTCTAAATTGGACCTACCAATGGTTGATAACTTTGGGAATTATGCCCAAAGCGTCAGAGTAACTTTCCACAGAGCTTATTCAAGCATAGTCAATGGTGGGCCATGTCACTCCATCTAAAGGGAAGAGGTCGACTCCCAAACCTATCTCAAGGCCTCGTAATATTTCTTTCATTGTTAGAGGTTCAGGATCCTCTTCTAGAGTTTCTACAAAGGGAGCTACATCTCCCAAAGTGTAATCAACTGAGGTCATTGACCTAAGTTTTTCCCCTCAAATTCCTCAAGTGTCGCAGTTGCCCCTCTCCTCATCTTTTCCATCTTCACCATCCTCAATTCCTCTTTCCCCTCCACCTCTCACTCTTCCCTTGACCATGTCTTCCATTTCCTCTATTCCCACTTCTCCTACATCTCTCACCACATCTCCCTCTATGGCCCACATTTTCTCTTCCCTTCCAACTCTTTCAACTAGAGATATTTTGAGGTTAGGATCTCCTTTCGAACCCCTCTTCCCAAATAATATCTTCCTGTTTCCAATTCTATTTCACCAACACCCTAGGCAATCCTTTCCACTCATCCGTCTATTTTCACCAATTCACTACCACTTTCCATGACTACGACTAGTTCCCTAGTCATATCAACTACACCAAGTACTATTGTAACAATGCCAATATTGTCGTCTAATTCTTCTTCTTCTATTCTTATAAGGTTACATAGGAAAACACCAAAATAAAAGAAGAAATCACTTATTATTGATTTTATCGATTTGATAGTTTTAGATCTAACTCCTCGAAGACAAGCTAAGTGACCAAGAGTTCTTTTTAACTTATCAGTTCATCAAAAAGGGGAAAATTATTTTATATAGCTACTATAGCTACAAGAAAAACTAAGGAGACAATTACAGTAGTAGATTATCAGGTTTCCAAGTTTTCTCTCAAAAAATCCACCCATGAAGGTGCAAAGTAAGATGTTCAGGTGGCCCTAGGTAATTTTCTAGAGAAATACGATAAAGATAAAGAAACCAAGGATGAGCTTAAGGGAAAATTTGAACAGCTAACTTCCCTTTTAACTAAGATCACACATCCCATCCAGGACATCGCTTCTTTCTATTCCTTAGAGATTTGATGATACATCTTTCTCTATGGTGTAAAATATTGGACAGAAGGGAAGAGTAGTAGGGGGTTAGATGGAAAACCTAATTCAAGAGGAAAATCCATTGATTAAAGTTGTTGATTTTTATAGTGAATTGTATGCTGAAAAATATGTCATCTTGAAGATGAATGAACTCCTTACTGAGGAGAGTGATAACTTAGAACTTTCTCTTAAAACATGGAAGGAAATTTGAAGTGTCAGCTTTAATTTTCTTATAAAGGAGGGTGTTATAGATGATGTTTCAAAACCTTTTGAATTCAAGGAAGTAATGGAATTTAGAGTTCGATATTACAGGAGCTCATGTCAAAATTGGAAGAGAAATGAGTTGAAGAAGTGGATGGTTTGAATGACATTATGGAAGAATTTGACAATATAAATTTCAAATTCATAGAAAAAATGTTGATGTTATTCCAATTGATCAAATTATTACTCATTTTAATAATTTGGTAAATCAAGATGATGATGTAACGAAATATTTTAGTCTTGACTCTATTTATAGGTTGGTATCTTACAAAAACTTCCTAAGTTATCTTAAGAAGGTGATAAATAAGACCAAAATATTACCAACTAAAGTAGCACAAGAAACTGAATCGTAAAATCATGAGCCACTACACATGTGGACATGAGGATGAAGAGATCTAGGGGATTATCAAGCAGTTTCTTAATTTTAGGCACAAGTTAGCTAAGGAAGAAGAGAAGAAAGATGAACTAGAAAATGAAGGGAGTGCTATCAGTCCTATCTAGGCATGGAAACCATTGTTGGACAACCTCCAAGCTTTAGAACTAGTGGAATTTATAGGGTTGACTTGGTCAAACATGTGTAACTATTTTTGTTATTTTCATGGGAGGTTGTTCCCTAAGAATTAATGCATTCTATTTTTAGTAGGAAATAGTTAAGGGGTAGAGCTATAATTTCTCAATCCTCTTAGTCTATATATAGGAGGATGCATTTTGTTATAATAAACTTTATATCTTATTGTGAAGGGGAAGTCTATAATTTTGAAGAGTCCAAGAACAAGCTTTAAGCCTTTGATATATTCAGAACACTATTTTTCCTTCAAATACTTGGTGTATTGTGTAATTTGATAATTTGTTTAATACTTGTGAATTATTTAATTCCTTGTATGTAGTGAATTATATTTCCTTTACATCAGTTATCTTCCTTCAATTATCTCATGAGTTGTGGTATGAAATATTTTCATTTCAGTTGTGGAAAATCTTGAATCCCTTATGTTATTAAAGTTTTGTACTTAGTTAATTCAGTGATTGAAAAGGATTATTAGGAGATGTGCATGCTATATATTATTCTGAGATATTACTCTGTGCATATGAAGTAGATATTCTTATTCTATTTACTCTTGGTGCATCACCACTTTTATATATTTCAATTAATCTCTTTCCCTTATTCCTAAGAACAATTAGATTAGTTTTATTTCAAGTATTGTAGCCCTACATCTTGATCTTAAATCAAATGCACCAAGTTTAGAAGGAATCCAGCCTTCTCTAGAGGTTCATCCCAAGGTGCCAAGGTCCCACACCTTGGGGATGTTCCCATGTTACACTGGATCACTTAAAGATTCAGCTAATGCACAACCCGAATGACAACAATTTTTTGCATGCCCAAAGTGGGACCACTAAGAGTTGGTACTCCTCTTAACATTTACATAAATTAGGGTACCTATGCAACTCCACATCTCTAGATTTTGAGATTCAGTGTGTTAACTTATGCAAAGAATTCAGACAAGAGATTCTTTAAATAAAGTAGGTGAATAGGATATTTAATTGTCTTTGTCTCCTCTAATAAGAAGAAAGGGTAAAGCTTCATCATCATCTTGTAGAGGTCATTATACACCTCCTTTTGGAAGGTTCCCTCCACCAAGAGAAAATAAACCACTTACCACTATGGAAAAAATACTAGCTCAAGCTTTCCTTCTTTTAATGGTGGAAGTCCTCTTGCACTAGCTCAACGTGATGCTATATCCATAGTTGCGCTCAATATTTTACATTTCTACATAGGGGAAATAAGTATCACTCCCATTCAATGTGGGCTAGCATCTATGCAGTTCATAATGTCACTGAGAACAATGTGGCAATCCGATTTCTTGTTATTTCCTTTAAGGGAAAATCACTTCAATGGTTTCATGGGTTAGATGATGGCATTGTATGTAACTGGGATGAGTTAGGAGAGAATCTTTGCAAACAGTTCGAGGATAAAAGTGATTACTTTTCACTCATGGAACACTTAACCACCATAAAGATATATCCTCAAGAGTTCATGGGAGATTTCAATTTCTGATTCCAAAAACTTGGAACAGGATCCCAGTATCGATAAAGCCTTCCCCAACTAACGAATTTTTGTACTACTTAAGGGCTTTGAACAATGATGTTGTGGTCATGATTCAGTCGATGGGTGGAGAAACATTACCCAATGCCTACGATATTTCCATAAGAGCTAAAAATTGCTTGATCCAGGCATGGGAAAATAGCCCCAAAAGAACCAATTCCATTCAATCTCGAGTTTCCCACTAATCAACCAAATTTTTTTCCTCTTCCTTTTGTTCCCAAATCAACTAGCTCCATCTACATCTACCCCATCAAATGATCTTCATGAGGTCAAATCATTGCTTCAAACTTTTGGAAATGAATTGGTAGCTCTTAAGAGGAAACAATCCCAATATGCTCATCCTTATCAACCCCAAAACCAACAATATCAATCCAATAGGAAGCCCTTTCAAAATAACAACCAAGCTCAAAACCAAGTTTCCAATGTTAAACCCTTGAATGTTAAGGATCCCCTTGCTACTAGTTCCTCTAGAGCCCTTGTCCCTATGCAAAATAACTTGGTCCAAGATTATGAATGGTGTTACCCTTTCTCTCAGCCACACAATAAAAATCTATGCCCCAATGGAGTGCTTAGTCAAGCCCTTATGGTCTAGAGCATATCTGCACCTACAGAACAAATAGAGGATGCATCTTCCCAAGACATTCTTTGACCAATCACAGAATCGAGAGAAATACCTTATTGAATTAGAAAGAGGAATATTTTTGTGGGTTTAATATTGAATCTATGTTGGTGGCTGCTAATACTCACCAAAAAGAGAGCAATAAAGGCTCAACCTTCAAATTTTGATTAATTATCTACCTCGATTAACTAAAAATGGACTAACTATGTAGTATGGGGATAGTTAATCTAAGCTATGAATAGTTGTAATAAAGTAAATAAATGCACTAAAGTAGTATGAAAGTAAGCTAAACAAGTATATAAAAGGAAATGCTAACCCTAATGTGAATAATAGAAGAGGAAAGAACTCATCTAATTTGACAAAGTGTTGGGACGATGTCATAGTGAAGACTGGAAAATACGTAAGTAGGAAAAACTATAAAAATTTCCCAAAAAGGGTGGATCTGGAGGATCTAGATGGAATGGAGCACCTAGAGGAGGATTGGGGCACCCACAGGTGCTCTGGTATATAATCTAGGTGCCTTGTTTATGCAAAATCTTTGAAATTAATCTTCACCGGTTTGGAAGATGTTCGAAACCCTCGTTGTTTTTCACATCAAATTCATTGTCTCGTGCTAGATGTCTCCAATATTCCAAGATGAAAGAAATATCGGCAAGACCCCAAAACAATCATCAAACCCTGAAAAAAGATAATGCATATGAAGGGGCCGACTCACCTCGATTGTCATAATGGTGGAATTACTAACTAAACATTACACTACATCTCATACCCAATTTAGTTCTATGTGCAAGTGTGTGTGAACATGCCCTAGGTTACTCTTGTGTCGGTTGCACTATGTGAAATAACGAGCAATAATTAAGTGTAAAAATGTAATAGAATCCCTCCCCCTAAAAATTGTGATGTAGATGTCCTAGCCTTATGCCTTGATGATGGAGCTATGTGGATGCAAGTGATCTCCAATACAATAGATGGATTCAACTCTAGATCGAGGAAAATAGTAAGTGATGTTGGGTCCCTCATTATGGTCTCATAACTTTATATTTATAGGTTTCTCTTGGTCTAATCTTGTAATCAACCCTTAAAAGGCCGACCAAAAGAAAGATAAAGATGTAAAACGGCTAGAAGGAGCTAAAAACGTGGTGGGATAGTGTAAAAGGATGGGGACACCCTGGTGGGACCAAGGCTTCCACGGCTCCCTAGTACTAATCTAGGTGCCCTACCAAGGATAAAATAATGCGGGATGATAGAAACCGATTGGGCATATGGGTGCAAGAGGTCGGTGATGATGAAATAAAATAAAATAAGATGGCTAAAAGATGGGGTTAATTAGTACTTTCTTCAATCAAGAACCTTCTAAATAGTATTATGAGACCGTGATAATTAATGTCTAAAGTACATTATTTTTTTGACAACATTTTACCCCACTTTATGTTAGTGAGAGAAAATATCAAGAACATAAAGTAGATAGATATGTGTACTTGGTATCCATGAAGAGTATAGTAGAAATGCATTGATGGAATAGACAAAACATGGAATGAAAACATATAGAGGAGCATAGAAACTAAAGATGAAAAAAATGCAAAGAAAAAAGTGATGAGAGTGAATCTAGGGTGGAACACGTGTATATTGTTGTGGTGTGTAACTTATCTCGCATGGCTAGTAAAGTGTGTGTTGTCACAAAGTGTTGTTATTAACGTTATTATTATTTTTTTCCCATTTGAATGGTTGTCTCTCATATGGTTGAACCTATAAGGAGAAAATGATCAAGTAGTCAAATATGTATGTATGTATCAAACCACAATGTAAAAGACACATGTATACGCAAATGTAATTGGAACACGTGCACTTGATCCATGTCAAGAGAAAGAGTGTATAAGGATATCCTATACTGTAATTTTTTAGGTGATCTCACGCTACCCTAGTTGAAGAAGTGTAGGGAGGAAATTCTCTATGTCCTCCAAGATCTAACTACTTCTTGAATGTATGTGAATAGATCTTTGTACTTCCTAGATTTTTGGGTGATCCGACGCCACTGGCTGAAGTAGTGTAGGGAGAAACAACCACTTTGTAACCTCTAAGCCTCAGTAACTACTTCCTAAAATGCTAAATAAACCATTTCCTATAAAATCCCGTTGTGTATGGGGTTCGTAGACTGGTCTCGAACATAGTAGTTGTATATAACTCAACCGAACCGATGTAGAATCCTTGTATTAGTATGTAAAAAAACCCAAATGATGCCCTCCTCTTTAGGGTTGCATGCAACATTACTTATAGGATAATGCAGCCCCAAAAGAGGACCAACTGCGTGAACTTTGTACCTGCAAGGAGAAGGAAGTTCACTTGGTAGAAACCAATGTGCACACAAATAAGGATGGCTAGCCAAAACAAGTATTATTATGAAAAAACATGAATGTAACAAGATAATGTGTAATCTATGCATATAATGTAAAAACTACCAAGCAAAGTAGTGTAAACATGCAAGAAGACAAGTAAGCTACACAAATCAGGTTGTAAACATGGGACATCACTCACGATGTCACAAGACATGCAAGGCTATCATGGCTGAAAACAATAAACAAGTACAAACCAAATATAGGGAAAGGCCTATAATCAAGAAACAAACAATGCCATAGAAGTACAAATAAGTAAAAGAAGTATTCATGGTAACAATAAATCTTACAAAATAAGTATTGCATATGGAACACCCATTAGCATGTTAGAGAAATAACCAATATTTCAAAGCATGAATAACTAAGTAATGTAAAGTGTTAAGTACAAAATGAAAAAATAGCACCCAGATGAGATGAATGTGGATGCCCCCAATGACTAGTATAGGAAGGGTAGAAGGTGAGCATCCATGCTGCATGTAAAATATATGTATTTGTGATCAAAACTAGACAAAGGAGTGAACGTGCATGTGTGGATGGTATAGATAATGACATATAAGAAATCAATCTAACATGTGTAGTAAAGTGATCATGTAAAACACTAGTAAACAAGAGTAAATGTCCCCAAGACAATGCAATATGTTGTGGATGGATAGAATGGAATGCAAGATGGAATGATAGGAGCCATGTGCCTCCCAAGTGGAGGGAAATGTATGTGATGAGGTTCATTTTTTTCCCCTTAGCAGTCAAGAATTAACCATAAATGAGACTGCGTCACTAGGAAGTGGTCGAGTAGTGTGTGTTGTTTCTAATGCACCGTGTGATGAATGTGTGAGTGTAGTGATGAGATGTAACCTAATGATGTGGGTGTGAACCCTATAACCGAGGTGTATATCATGTCTAGATGAATGTATGAGTGATGATTTATACTAATCATGTATCACTATAATATTAATGGATGAGTGATTAGTTAGCCTTAAGTGTATATCACTGAAATATGAAATGAGAGAGTGGTGATGTAACCTAAGGTGTAGACAACTTAAAAATTATAGAATAAGTGACAATTTAGCCTAAACCATATGTCATTAAGATAGAAATGTCACATAATGAAATGCCAAATGGAAAATGTTTGGAAAGGGTAAGGTCCATTTGATTTGTAAACCCTCGGCAGATTGAGTATGCACCGAGGAACTAAAGTGTGTCGAGAGGGTAGTGAGCGCAATGTATAAAGGAAAATGCAGTATATGTAAAGATAAAATATGACCATGTGATGAAGAGAATATGTAAAAACATAATATGTAGGATGAGATGCAATAAATTTAAAATGTATATAATGTGTGATGTAGGTATATGGATATCATAATATGTAGAAAATGTATGACATGAAGACACGCAGTGTATGATGTATGGTATAGGATGTCACTAATATTCATAGATATCCTAATAGTGTATGTAATGTATAGGATGAATAGTGTATGATAGTAAACATGTGGATGATATAAGTATGGTATATGTAAGATGAAGACTAGTATGATGTGTGATGTATGAATGTGTAAATGTGAAAAAGTTTGTAGATTAAATGTTGAATGTATGGTGTATGATGCATGACGTGTGATGAAATGTAATGTAGAATTTCTATAGTGCGGTGTGCATTGTTTAGTGTAGTAGAAATCCCTCAACAAATAAGTGTGAATTGAAGCACAAGAGTGCATCATCGGTAATAGTGCTAGAATGTATGATGATTATGATGAATGTGAGGATATGAATGTATAAAAATGTCAAAATATGACGAGTGTTACTATGGTAAGACAAGGTGAGGGGTTGTGAAACATTATACCCTTAAGTGTGCACAAAGAGAGATCATGTAAAATCATTGAGAAGATCGTCATCCTCTGGGTCAATGTCATATGGATAAGCATTGGTAACCCGATAAAAAATAGTGTATGGTTGATCATGCAATGAGCCATTAAGGTATAAGTTATACTTGAACATAGTGTATTACTCATTAGTGAATGGAGGAAGTGGGAAACCGTGTGCATACCAATGAGTGAGATTGTGTGAATAGACAAGAAAAGAACTATTGCAGAGATAAAAACAAGACCAAAAAGGCATAGGAAATGAAATTTCTATATGACTAAGATTTAATGTGCCTCTAATATAAATAAGCCAAGATTCCCTTAATGTGAGTGGAGAAGAATGATAGGTACATGATAAATAAATAATAAGATCAAATACACACAAACTATAAGTGGCGTAATATTGATAAAGCCATAGTAGAGATGAGGTTCAAGAGTAGAAGGATAGAGATCCTCAAAGGTGAAACAAAGACAAGTAGGACCATCATGGGAACATATAGTAGCATCACATATAGGATCAAATGGAATATGTTCATGTCGGGCTCACTAAAATGATTAACTAAAAATGGACTAACTATGTAGTATGTGTTAGGAATATCTATGTTGTAGTGTGAACATAGAATATTATGTAAGTGATTATATTATCTAGGATAATATAATATGTGTTGTAATAATTAATTACATTATTGTAAATGTAATTATGAGTGGGTGAGTAAATATTGTTATGAGTTGTTGAGTAAATAAATCATTAACAATATTAGTTTTGTGAGAACACAAAATCTCACGTATAATAGCATGGAGTTGTTTTAGGAGTTATGTGTGGAGATATTTATGGAGATTATATCTCCTTAAATATAGGAAAACATCTCCTATTTAAATGGATGTAATACTTCCTATGAATAAAGAAAGAATAAAGATTAAGATTTATAATTTTCTTCATGTAATTATGATATTAATTTTTCATTTGGTAACAGAGCAGGTTTGATGCAAGAAATTTCAAGCTTTCATGATCAAATCCGTATCAAAGAATATTTCATAGTTTTCGCTTTTCGGATGTGGGTTTTTCTATAATTTTGCGTGCGAATCAAGTTCTGTCAAGAAAATACAAAAGAAATTTTAGTAGAACGCAGAACGTAGTTTGGAAGAAATATGGATTTTACTATGAAGCTATCAAATTAAGCACTTCAATTCTTCTATCGAAAGTTTTCTCCAATTTTCAATAATGTTGAATTGTTAATACAAGTTCTTGACTTGCTTGGAGGTTAAAAGGTATTCAATATAAAATTTTAAAGTACTTGATTCAATTTTGTATTTTTTATCGTATTGTACAAAATAACGGAGAAACTAAATCGATTGAAAAGTTTGAAGGACAAGATTTCCATACATGGCAACTACGGATGTAATTACATTTAATAGAAAAGGATCTATGGGATGTGGTGAAGTCTAATTCAACTCCACCCACTGGAGGAAATGAATTGGCAAATTGGAATGCAAAAGATCGAGAGCATTGGGTACCATTGGTGCAGGCTTATAAAAATCCTATCTACATCATGTGGATTTCACAAAATATGCAAAAGAAATTTGGGAGTCTCTTAACAAATTGTTTGGTTCTCAAGCTGAAATGGCAAAGACTACAATGAAGCAACACTTGTAGACGGTTGAAGATGGAAGAGAGTTCCAAAATGACATATCATATCAGTAAGTTTCGTTTCTTATTAAATCAACTTGCTGGAATTAAAGAACATGTAAAAGATGATGATGCTAAAGCTATTCTTCTTAATAGCATGCCTAAGAGTTACTCAAATATTGTATTTACTTTGAGTAAAATTACTATTAGTCTAGAAGGAGTGATTTCTACATTGTTAGAACAAATAAGTCATGAAGAACAACATGAAGAAGAACTCTATGTAGGAAACAAACCTAGCTCCTCATCTAAGAAGGAAAAACATAAACCAAAGAAGGTTCCTTCACATGGAAAAATAAAATGCTTTTATTGTAATGAGATTGGGCATGTAATACTGAACTATAAAAAGAGAGCTCAGGATCTTCTTGATGACAAGATAGATCAGAAAGCCCTTCTAGATGAAGTAGAAACTGATTGGGAAGTCTACTCAACTGATGAAGAACTTTCATGTCCTAGTGATGAGGATTTCCTATGGTAGACTCTTTTCTTGTTGGAGGAAGGAGGAAAATCAGCGTCCTCTCATCATTCACCAACGATGGAGTCGAGACAGATGATGTGGTGATATTTTATTTTAGTTATGTAGTGTGTTTATACCAAGGGGGTGAAACTAGTTTCATGTTTTGATTTTAATGTGTTCACATAGACTAACAACAGTTCTTGAGTGTCTATTTGGTGTGGAAGAAGCAAATCTTTGACTCACTTACAGGGAAAATCATCTATGTACGGTCCTCTCGATTATCATATGGTCCTCTCGACCGCCATACTTCCGGTGGAAGGTACTTCGTTGGAAGGTGATCACTGTCGATGAAGATGTTCATACGACAAGGATGATCATTAGCAGAAGATCCAAATAGCAAGATCCAAAGAGAATGGCTACTCCGACAAGTTTGATGTTTCAGAGCTCTTACCCCATGTTCACACTAAGGGGGCGAATGTTAGGAATATCTATGTTGTAGTGTGAACATAGAATATTATGTAAGTGATTATATTATCTAGGATAATATAATATGTGTTGTAATAATTAATTACATTATTGTAAATGTAATTATGAGTGGGTGAGTAAATATTGTTATGAGTTGTTGAGTAAATAAATCATTAACAATATTAGTTTTGTGAGAAAACAAAATCTCACGTATAATAGCATGGAGTTGTTTTAGGAGTTATGTGTGGAGATATTTATAGAGATTATATCTCCTTAAATATAGGAACAACATCTCCTATTTAAATGGATGTAATACTTCCTATGAATAAAGCAAGAATAAAGAGTAAGATTTTGAATTTTCTTCATGCAATTATGATATTAATTTTTCAAGTATGGGGATTGTTAATCAAAGCTATGAACAATTGTAATAAAGTAAATAAATGCAGTAAAAAAATATGCAAGTAAGCTAAACAACTATGCAAAAGGAAATGGTAACCATAATATGAAAAATAGAAGAGGAAAGAACTCAATTGATTCGATGAAGTTTTGGGACAAGTGTTGCAGCTTAATACTTAAAAATAAAGAAGTAGGAATGACTGTGTATAAGTCCTAAAAAGGATGGATTTAGAGGATCTAGCTAAACTAGAGTGCCTAGAGGAGGATCGGGCACCCACAGTGCTCGTGTCTATATTATGTGCACCCTAGTCTGTGAAAAACATCTAAAATTGATCTTCATTAGTTTGAAAAATGGTCTCAAGCCCTCTCTCTTTGTCACATCAACTTTGTTGTCCTGTGCTAGATGTCACCAATACTCCAAGATGAAAGAAAGACCTGCAAGACCCCAAAACAAGAATCAAACCCTAAAAAGAGTAATGCATATGAAGGGGTTAGACTAACCTCATCTACCACAATGGTGGACTTACTAACTGAGTGTTGCACTACATCTTAGACCTGATGTAGTTCTATGAGAAAGTGTGTGTGAACATTCCCTTGGTTGCTCTTGTGTCACTCGTACTCTGTGGAATAGCGAGAAATAACTATGTGTAGAAAATGTTATATAATGTTTCCATTGAATAGAATAGAATCCCTCCCTCTATGAATTATGATGCATATGTCCTAGCCTTGTGCCTTGATGATGGAGCTATGTAGATGCAAGTGATCTCCAATGAAATAGATGGATGCAACTCTAGATGAAGGATAGTAGTAAGTGATGCTAGGTCCCTCATTATGGTCTCATAAATTTATATTTATATGGTTCTCTTGGTCTAATTTTGTAATTAACCTTGAAAAGGATCACCAAAAGAAAGATAAAGATGTAATAATGATGAAAGATCCCAAAAAGTGGCAGGAAAGTGTAAAAAGTACTGTGGCGCCCTGGTGGAACCAGAACACCCATGGGTGCCCCAATCGAGGATAAAATAATGCAATATGACAGAAACTGACTGGGAATATGGGTTCAAGAGATTAGTAATGACGAAATAAAATAAAACAAGATGGCCAAAATAAGGGGGTTAATTATTACTTTCTTCACTTAAGAACCTTCTAAATAGTAGTATGAAACTAGGATAAATAATGTCTAAAGTGCATGATTTTGTGACTACAACCTCTCAATCTTGATCTCAATGGTTGCAAGTAAAGATACATAAAATTATTTCTAGAGGCTCAGACCACTCAAACTATGATGAAGGAAAGTTCTTCAGGTGTTATAGTACCAAATTTCCATTTTCTGAAAGAAGATACTAGCATTCAATGAAACATTGGTAGAGTAGGAGGTATCCCCTTCAATATTGTTGAAAATATGAAGAATGCTAACTTAAATGTCACTATAAGGGAAGCAATTTCGATTCCTTAATAGAAAACTCTGCTGGAGGAGGCTCTAAATTTTTTTGTTACACCCAAAGAATCTACCAAGAAAGGGACATCGATTGCTACTAACTTGTGTCAACTAGAAGGAAAAAATGTTGCTAAAACCAATAAGCTACCACCATTCTACATTTATTTAATCATTGGTAAGAACTTGGTACACAACTGTATGATTGATTCTAGCGTAAGTAGCTCTATAATGCCTAAACAGATTGCATACGTGTTGGGTATTTCAAGATACACCAAGATCCATGTGATTTGTTCAGTTGGATGGCACAACAGTTCAGACTATTAGGGTTATTAAGGATCTCAATCTTACTATTCATGTGTGTCTAAGCTTGTCATTTACACAGGACATATCAGTCATTGATCTTCCACCTTTCTTTTCCATATGTCTATCCAAATACTTCACTACCAAAATGGGTTGGTATTTATCTACTGATTGGTCGCACATGCTCCTCAGGACTAGATATGGGACTAAGGTAACTATAAGGGCAAAACCAATTTTTCATGTTGGGCCTCAAAATGTTTTCTAAGTACAAGAAGGCACACGGACCAATGTGAAGTATGACGTGTATGGTAAAGGTGCATAGAAAAAGAGTTTTAGAAGGTTTTAGTAGAACCCATGGCATGCGCTCAAGGAAAAGCAAAGGGTTTAAAGACTTAGCCATATTTAGAATTTAAGGGAGCACACCAGAGAAGCATGACCCGACTAAGCATGTGGAGTGGATAAGGTGCCATCTTGGAAACTTGGTGGTCAAGAAAGGAATAATTCATGTGATGGAAAGATCCAGAAAGACATCATTGCAGAGAGTGGAGAGCCTGATGGGAATAATCATGCTCTATTAGAGGACCACCTTGAAACTTGGCGACCACTCTGCTACTTCATAAAGGCATGGTGGTGGGAAATAAAGCTATATATAGAGATGCTCGTAGAAGAAAGAGACTAGTGACTGAAGAGACACTATCAAGGAAGAGAGCGCAAATAGAGAGAATGAAAGGTGAAGCTCTGCAGAATAGTAAGAAGGTTCCAAAGAGTTGGGGTTCTCATTTAGAGGACTGTAGGAGTAATAGCTTGTCTAGAGGGATGGGTCTATGAAAATATTTTTGTACTATGGGAAGCATAGTTAGGACTTCTGATGCATGAGTCTTATCTACATTGATACATTGGCTTGGTATGGCCTTGGTGAATGTAATATGGTTGTTGAACTATGATCAATATGAAATATATGGTTATGTTCAAAATATGTATTGTTCATGGGTGTAAAACCTAGTGCATTTCCTTTATGATATGAATCAGATCTATTATTTGTTTGATGTTTCTCCTGTTATCAAACTAGGTATAATGATATAATAACTCATCTTAAAGCTCTCAGAATGAATGCATGGTTCTTTACCTTTTTGCATCTAAGTTTCTGTCATCAAGCAATGTATTCTCACAAGACTCACATAAAGGAGGGGCTTGATGCCCGCATGTGCCTCAGGTGAGTGCCCAGTGCCCATTGGGTGATAGGTGAGTGTGCATGGGATTAGAGTGTTGCTCTAAGGGAATAAAAATGACTACATGTCAAAATCATGTTGAACCGTATTCTACTAGTACTATCAATGTGAACTATACCATATGCAACCAAGAAGAAGAAGTTGTAGATCATGAGTCTACTACTCTTATGGAAGAAGTACCTGATATTGTACTTAATGATGTAAGTATGAAGCATCAGTTTGATCCTTATGTTGAGGCATTAGCAGAAGAGGAACCTAGTTTGTTGGTTTTAAAGGAAACTAGGTTAGACAAGTATTGTATTCATGAAGAAGGAACAGTTATACCCCAACTTCTTAAAACCCAGAACACCTTGAGGGATTGTGGAAAAAAATCGATAGTTCAAGGAGTATGAATGGAGAAAGAACTTATGTCATGATAATTTATCCATAAGGTGATAAATATTTCTCATCTTTTTGACTCAGCTTTAGCTACATTAATAATTCAACCGAGTATGAAGCAATAGTACAAGCAATCTAGCTAGATCGGAAGAAGGGAATCAAGGCATTAGTTTTTTTGGAGATACTGAGCTTATTGTGCATAAGGTGAGATCACAAAGTGTGTCAAAATATAACCTCTTAAGGTCATATAAAAACAAAGTTTAGGATTTGATAAAGGAATTTGAAGCCTTGTGACTCCATGCGCTTTTAAGAATCAAAATCAAGATGTCGATAGGCTTGTAACTATGGGTTCATAGTACGACGTTCATATTGATATCATAAAGGATGAACAACAATCTGTCAAAATGGTTGTGAGACCTAAGTAGCAGATAATGCAAGAATTTGGCAATTTTTTGATAGTGATATGCATATTATTATTTTTCTATAGGAAGAGGTTGAGTTTGCATCGAAGAACCAAGCCAAGCTTCGGAAGCTTATAGTGATCAAATAATATCCTTTAGTGAATTCCTTTAGAAGCATTCTAGTGCGAGACAAATTTTAAGAAGAAGGCCTGTAGGTTTTCAAAGTCACTAGAATTTAACCCTAGTAGTTCGTTCTCCAACTCATGTGCTCTCATGTCATCTTACTTCCCAAACATATCATCTAGCGTTTTCCATGCTTGATCGGTGTTGAGGAAGTTTTTATGTGGAAGAGCAATTCAGAGAGACGGACATACGATAAGACCTAAGGCTTCATCATAACGGTTGAACCATTTAGATTTTTTGGGTTCATCAAGAGGTTCGGTCTCTAACCCCATGGTAACCCCAGATTACCCTTTACTTCGCAAAACCAATATAATTTTAGATTTCCATTGAATAAATTAAAAGGTGTGAGCACTGGTACTTTAGAGATATCCATAATTAAGAGATATAACCAAGGAATGCAAAAGGAAGGAGAGAGAAAAGAAACAACCACCCCAGAACAAAATTACACCCCCTAGTTTGGCACTTTATAATTCAGTGTGTTGATTACAACTAGATGCGACTGTGTTCTAAGAACCAATTTGTCACTCACCTTGCAATTAGCGTAATAACACACAATGGTGGAGACAACAATCAAGGTTCGTAGGGTGCAACAGATCGACACTGCAAGCAAGCACAGAAAGAGAGAAGTAAGAGGGGGAAGAAAGATCTTTGTGAGAAACAACATCTCACGTCACATGAAAGAATCCCTTTGTTGTAAGACTATGGTAGACACGCTCACAAGTCCACAAAAAAGGAATAGAACAAAGCTCAAGAAAAAATGAGCTGAATTAAGCAATACAAAGACACCCCCTAGAATGCGGCACTTTATAAAATTAGTGTGTTTATAAAACTAATGATCCCATCATCTAGAGTGTGAAAAAACATGCAACTTTTACTAAAGAAGTGCTCAAAACCGAGCAACGAGTCAAAAGTTATAGCAAAAACCAATTCCCGCAACTGATGAGAAAAAGCCAATAAGCCTGCAAATGGATTAAAAAGTTCCCTAAACACATGCAAAAGGTGTCATATGTATGCCCGTTGGAAATGGCATGGAATTTGAGATAGGTTTTGTTTATATTATGCGGGGGATTAGCCACCTGCCAATCCCGGACCTCACCCTTCATCTTCGGCACTCGACGGAAGGTTAATAAAACAAGCCAAAAAACTTACAATGCCAATAAAATGTAATTTTTTTACCTTATACCTTTTAAAAGTAATGAAACAACATGTTTTTTAGAAGAGTGATAAGGTAAAAAGAATGCAAACATGTTTTTTAAGAAAAGTGAATAAAAAACATATTTTTAGAGAGATATTACCTGGCAAAAGAACTGTAGCTGTCCACACGTGCTGGGAAAATGCCCAGAACAGGCCAAAAAATGCCTGAATGTAGAGAAAAATGCCAAGTTTGCAGTTGTGAGACGTTACAGGCACGACCAGGGGAGAAAATGCCTGGAACAACCCAAAAATAACGCCTGCCAGAGGAGAAAATGCAGCCAGGGGAGAGAAAATGCCCGAACAGTTTGAACACTGAACAAAGGAGAAAATGCAGCCAGGGGAGAGAAAAATGCCCGAGGACAGGTAAAAAATGCCTGGAAGGGAGAAAACACTCAGAAAGGCCCAAAAATGCCCGGACAGGTTTGAGCGTGGGAAATAGTGCAAAACGTGAGAGTCCGGACAAAAACGTGAGAGACCAAGAAAAAACATGAGTATTTTTGCAAAAAAACGTGAGAGACCAGGAAAAAACATGAGAGGTTTTCAGCAGGCTCGTAAAAATGTTTTGAGACCAGCAGAGGTAACTTCGAGATAGCAAGGAACCACAATGATGAGGAAAAAGCTCAGAATAGTCTGAGTATACACCGGTGAAGAAAAAACAACGATCCCAACCAGTAATCATAGGTCCACGCCAAAAATGAGCTCTTCTTTTACCCTGCAGTAGGCACTGAATCTGAACACAACCAGCAAGAAACACACAAACAACCCAGAAACAACAGCCACAAAGATCTAGAAATATCCAAATATGAACTCAGCTGATAAGCAAACCAACCAAATACCTTAACTTGCAACTGCTGAAACCTCAATACGAGGTGAGCAATAATTCCAAAATGATAATAAAAAAAACTTGCACACGAGGAAATGAGAAGAAACCAGAAGTAATAAACAACTGAGAAACGAAGAGTGCACGTTTACCGAAACTAGCTCTGATACCATGAAAGAGGGATTCACGAGAACCGATGTCAAAAGTGATGCACCAAAACGAAGTTGCACTTTGATGGTAATGTCAAGCCAACGCAATATGTAAGATTCGAAACAATGGAAAGAAGATTGCAAGTAAGAAGAATGGGTCTGCTCATACTCATAGATCAAAAATAGGAAGTACAAATAGGGGTGTTGTGTAACCCCATGCCTAAACATGGAAAGAACTCAACGACACCACTGACGCATATGACGTTGACTGACGCATATGACGCCACTAGAAGAGGAGTTACAATTCCAAATAAGGAATGTAACTCCTATGACGCATTGACACAAATGACAATGTCAAATTCTATGACAGAATCTAACACTTGTCATTTGACTTCCTAAGACCTATGACTCTCGCAAGGTGAGATAACTCACCTAGGTGATGTGGACAATGACCGACAATCACACACACCAATAGGTTTCACCCTACTCTTTTATGTCCTGAACAACTTCAAGTGTTGCCCATTGAAAGGCAACAACAATTCAACTCCATCTTGATGAAAAAGAATGAAGCTATCAGCTCCGATGATCTTTTTAATCAAAAATGCCCTTTCCATAGTGAATCGAATTTCCTATGCATGCCTTTTGTTTCTCTTCTTTTGTCCCATAAAAGGACCTAGTCATTGATCTCAAAATTTATTTCCCTAGCCTTTTTTCAAAGATCACCTTGACCCTCTTTTGATGCTCTGAAAATCTATCTGTAACTTGATCCTATACCTCTCACAATTTAGTTAGATACATTATCCTTTTTCCATAGCATTAGTGAATGTGGAATCCTCGAGGGCTCTAGAAATTTGTAAGGTAGGAAATTCCAAGGTAAGAGGTAGCTCTGTCTCTTTCCATATAATATCTCAAAAGGGGACATGCCTATAGCCTTCTTTGGTTAATCCTATCTACCCATAGTGCATTAAAAAAATTCTTGTGCCAAGTTCTTTGATTTTCGATTCTAGCTTTCACACGATAATCACCAAATTTTTATTACTTGATTCAGTTTTGGCCATTCCCTTATGGATAGTAATTGGAGGAATGTACCACTTTGAATCCCATGAGTGTAGCAAAAATTAACCAACTCCTCAGAAGACATATTTGGAGCGTTGTCTGCTACTATTTTATTGGGCACACCAAACCTAATAACAATATTTTCCTTTATAAAATTACACACCTCCTTATAAGTGGCATTCTTAACAGGAATGGCTTCTACCCACTTACTGAAATAATCAATAGCTATCAAAATATAATGATGATCGGCACTGTAGGCCAAGTTGAACATACCAATAAAATCCATGCCCCATTACTGGAAGGGTTCTTCAATTATAATTGGTTTTAAAGGTAATGCAAACAATTTTACATGCCCAACAAAGTGTTGGCATGCTTGGCATGCTTGGAACTTAGACACCCACTATGCAATATCTTGAAAAAGTGTGGGCTAGTAATACCTTCTTTGGAGGATCTTGTGAGTAGTGACTCGGGATGAGAAATGACCACCACAAGCCATGTTATGAAATTGTTTTAAGAGCTGATCCTGTTGAGCTTTACCTACGCATTGAAGAAACACACCATCAATTCCTATTTTGTAAAAACCATTGTCCCAAAGAACAAAGTATTTAGAATTTATTTTAATAGTACATTTATCTTTTCGAGAAATTTTATCTGCACATTCTCCATAAGTCAAAAAATAGGAAATGTTACTGTACCACTCTTTCACCAAATCTATAAAAAGGACCATAGGTAAATCTTGATTTACCTCTGACGTTGTTGCTTTCATCTCCATCATCAATTCACACAAACCTCTTCCTCAAACCAGCTTTTTGGGTTTGATATCTAGGTCGTATTCTTGCACTTTCGTTGCCCCATGTGCCTCTTAACAACCCTAACACTTGTTGGGTGAGAATAGATTTCACTACATTATCTGGAACCAGAACCACAATATGTGAGGAAAGAATATAGTACTTGAATGCCTTACATGCCTTTACCATTAAGTATGCATGTTTTTCCATTGGAGTATATTTCAACTCATAAGGTTTTAAAGGCATGCTTATGAAAGCAATTGAAGCTTCTACATCCTCCTGATTCTTTTGCCTCAAGATTGCTGACATTGTGTGTTCGGAGGAATAACAGTAAAGAATAAATTCTTAGCTAAAGTCAGGTGAAATCAAAATTGGGGCTTTTGATAAAGCCTCTTTAATTTTCTCAAATGCTTCCTTTCCTTTGCTGCTCCATTTGAAATCATGTGTCTTCTTTATCATATTTGAGATATGACGAGTTAGCTCAACAAAGTCAGGGATGAATCTCCTAAGAAAATTAACTTTACCAAAGAAAGAGTGAACCCCTTTTTTTGGATGTTGGAAATGGAAAAATATGAATATATTTGACATGTTTTGATCTATCTTATTTCCTTCCTTTGAGACAATATGCCCTAGTAGCTTTCCTTCTTCACATGCAAAAAAGATAAATTTATTAGGGTTAAGAGAAATACCATGTTTGTGGCATTAGATGAAAACCTCTACCAGATTTGAAATGTGCACACTTCTATTCTTGGAAAGACTATCATATCATCGAGGTACACCACTATGCTTACATCCTTGAGATGATAAAATGCTAAATCCATAGCTCTTTGAAACATAGCTCCAACATTGATCAAACCAAAAGGCATTTTCTGGTAATCAAAAGTTCCCAAGTGTAATGAACATCATTTTATATTGATCTTCCTCACCACCTTGACTTTCATTGTAGCTGAGAAACCATCAAGCATGGAACGAATTTCAGATCCAGTAATAACTTGCAAAGTGTGATCCATGATGGGGATGGAGTAGTTATCTTTTAATGAGGCTTGATTAAGATTTTGAAAGTCAACGCACAATCTAATCTCGCCACTCTTATTCCCGATAGGAACTATGTTGGCTAACCATTCAGAGTGATGTATGGGATAAATTATCTTTGCATCTAGTAGCTTCTAAATTTCTACAAAGATAGTCCCTGAAATAGTAGGTTTGTGCTTTCCGCAACTTCTACTTGAAAGGATTTTGTTCTGGTTTTAATGGGATAAAATGTTGAACTTCTGTAGGCTAATATGTCTTTAGATCCTGGTAAGACCAAGCAAAAACATCCTTATATTTCTTAAGAAGTTTTGTAAAATCTTCTCTTTCTACCTCTGAACAACACTTACCCAGATTTACTAATTTAGGATCATTTCTTGCTCCAAAATTTAGTAACTATGTATCGAGGAAGAACCTTCCCCACTTTCTTCATTCTTTTTAAGCATATGATGATCTCGAAAACGTGTGTTGTATTTTTTTCACTTTTAAAAGTTTCCAAAGATCGTGATTTTATTAATCAATTTTAAGTATTCTAAGCTCCAAAAATTGATTAAATTCTGATTATTATGCATCCATAGAAGTGCGGAAAACTTTTGTAGCAAATAAATAATCAAAAAACTGAAAACATTCAGATAACAAACAAGATTGTTTACGAGCTTCGGAAATTCCTAAGTCCCCGGGTTCGGATTGAACCGATCCATTAATAATATTGAAATGTAAGTACAATAACTCTTACAAATTACAAATAATGAATCACAACCTGCAAATGAGCTGATCAATGTCCCAAGAACTCGAAAATAGCGAAACTATCCCAAGAACGATCAATGGCTCCTACGGTGTTTACACAATGTGATCTCCCCTAACCGTGTTAGAAAAACACCTACAAATGGATATTTATAAACATTCTATGAAAAAAAATCATATATCTGAGATCATCTTTGAATTTTGAACACTTTTCATGTTTACACCAAGTCACATTTCGGACTAGAAGTGCATTGAAATTTGTGTTTTCCAACTAGCTGTCTTGTAGATCCCTGTTAAAAACTGCATTCAAAGCTTCCAAAAATAGGTTAAAACTCAACAAAAATATCAAATCTTACATCATTGGAATCATCTCATAATTTCCTTCATTTCATCTTTTTACTCCGAGTTCTCATTCTGAGTGTAAGGCCTTCAAAAATGGCATTTTCTGAGATCTGGTCCTTATCCTCCTTTGCACAGACCTGTCTCTCTTGTATAAGTTGAAGCGACCCATTTTATAACCAAGCGACCTTCTTAGGCGAGTTGGTTAGAGGATTGGTCTTGGAGCGATGATTTCGGGGATCAAATCCCAGCGGCATCATTTTTGGCAGATTTACATTTTAAATGGGATAAAATCCCAATTTGAGCGGCTTAGGGTGAAGGGGGCGGTTTTGTATTGTAAAGTGGGTATTTATCCCACATTTTGTGGCCTTAGACTTAGGGAAGGTTTTAATAAACCTTATCTCCTCCATTCTCTATGTGGATCTTACCACACATGGCATAAGCCCCAACAACCGCTTCACCACCTTCTCTCCTCCACGTGGAAGCATAGCATATTGGTGGCTTATACTAATGTTTGAACATTAATATATATATATATATATATATATATGTGTGTGTGTGTGTGTGTGTGTGTGTGTGTGTGTGTGGCATTTGGAAAGTGGACTTACCAAGTAAATATAATTTTGACCCATGTAATGTGGTATGGAAATAATTAACTCGGTCAATAGTATATATTCCACTTGTCGTCTCCACGATAGGAAAATCGAGCGAATTCGACGAGTGGTGGCAAGCCACGTGGTGGCTTGTGGACCCACCATGTTGGTGATAATACCATAGTCCACACGGCGGCCGGGCTCCCCTCTGTAATAAAAGTTGAGCCTCTTGTTCCCATGCACCATTTTTACGCTCGTCGAAGACCAGTGATTGAAAACCAACAAACAACTCCCTTTTTCCTTTTCGCCACATGTCGCAGTGCCATTGGTCTAATATTGACCAGTTGACCAGAGTTGACTTTCTCCGTTGTCGAACTTTGACCGGACATAACTAGAGCTCCCGATGTCCGTTTGTCACATTCTCACAGTCATTGGAAACCTATCGAGATGATCCTCTACACTCGACACCATTTAGGGATGTTTAGGGTACTTTTAGAAATTATACCCTTATCATCTGGTCATGTTTGTTGAACATTTCCTCAAGAGATACTAAGCCCTTAGGAATTTTATTTCCCTTCATCCGGATAATCTCTTGACTTCCTAAGACCTTTGCATTTGTTTCTCCCACAGTAGTTTTTCTTGGAAGTGAGTTTCTTCCTTCATAGTAGATCTCTTCAAAGTTATCCTTTTCTTAGAGAAATGTAACAAATTTTCTTGTCATCATTAAAAATTTCCATTGTTGGACATTATTAAGAACCTTCGGTGGAAGACCATCTCAACTTTGTAATCCCCTTATCCAAAAATGTGGGAGGTTGATCTTGATTTAATAAATCAGAGAAGCTGCAAGAGAATAAACTCTAGAATTTTTCTCTCTCGGAATATAGGATACTTGAGAAAGCTGAAAAATCTAGGATAGCGAGTAGACCCGGTCTCTATAAAGCCAGATTTTTCCTTTTTTACTTGATAGAGACCTCATATCTATTTAATAATCAACTCAACATCTCCCTTTGTATGTAATATCTTGATTCGCATTGTTCTTTACTACTCCATACCTAACAATAGTGTTTCATATTCCGTCGTGTTGTTAATATTTTCGAACATTAACTTGAAGGAATGTGCATGCAAATTTCCATCGGAGACTTAAGAACAATGCCTCATACTGATCCAAATGAATAGAAGTTGCCATCAAATTCTAGAGACAAAACCTTATTATCTAGTTGATGTGGCTCTTGGATCACAAGTTGAATTTCTTCTTTATCCATTTCTAGATAATAGACTCCATGATTGGATTCTTGAAACAAGATTTGAGATCTAGGATCTTCAGATTTTGATACTGTGTACTTTGATTTCTTCTCAGGTTCTAATTTCTGATTAACTTCTTTGATTAGTATGTACGCACAAGACCAATCCATCTCGACTTCACCACCCAGTTCTTTAAAAGTTCCCTCAACAACATGCCATAAGATACTGGGATGTCTACTACAAGGATAGTCATCTTTAATCTTTTTTCTAGGAATGAAGCAAGTACTACTTGTGCATCTTTGATTTACCCAACCAGAGGCACTTTCCTTTCCATTGAATAACATCTTCTGATGGTTTTTTTCAATGTGAGACCCAAGGCATCAACAACTTTGGCAGGCATGACGCTTTTCAAAAGCTCCAAAGGACAAAATGAAATTTCTCAATTTGTATCCATTAATAAGCAATGACACATAGAATGGATCGATCCTTTCGATGTAGCATGAGAAGAAGTAGAAGGAGAAGAGCTTGTAGCCACATTATTTGAAGGAGGTGTAATCTTTGGACTAGACAAGATACCCCATGCAACATTATTTGTTGGAGTATTGGGACCATTACTTTGCACATACTTGACTAACCTATTTAGCTAATTAGGAAATTCCCTCAAATACTCAAATTCTAACATCCTGGACCTTAGTCTTTTTAATGTGATCAATATTGTCGAAATCTGAATTACCTCATTCGGATGCACATTGGCCCTCTACCGCAAATTGAAAGAATTTGCATCCTTATCTTTGGGAGATAATGAATAAGGTATCATACTACCTTTTTTTAGGATAGTAACATCTAGCCAAGGATCTTCTCTTTCTCTTCTTTGGACGCTTGTGGATGCTTTGGCATTTTGGCATGCTTGGGACCTTGTGAACACTACAAATGTGTGACCATCGAATCTTCAAAAGATTCATCATATCCATCGTCGATTTATAGTCCGGATAACCAATATTGGAGTCGCTAGCAGATCTACAAAGTCCTCATCACCAAATGATTCATCAATGCCGAGATCTTCTTCATTACTTTCCAAGTTGTTCCTTGAGTAGCTTCAATTTTGCAAATCGCTATGGTGCAGCGATAAGTCTATTTCAATTTTGATTTTGATAGTTAAAGGTATGAGTAGGAGCTATTCTTGAAGGGTAACATTTCCCCGCTTGAGATATCGATTCTTGATTTGTAGCATGTCATTAGCCAATCTTTGCAGCAAAGATCTAAAGTACTTGAAGAAGCTCCATCACCTTTGTGGAGTGATTGTCTGATTTTTCTAGCCATGATCAAGCCATATTCAACCTCCATGGAAACATTTTGTGCTTCTAGCATATTCATAGGTCTTGACCTTCACAATCGATATAGAACTTCGAGAAACAGAGCATTTATAAAAATGTCTTTTGATTCTCATCACTTAATGTAGCAAAAGTGGGGATTTTATATAAAATCCTTTGGAACCTTGAAATAAACTCTCACATGTTCTCATTTGGCTACTTCTTTAATTTTTTTAGTTAAGTGATCAACGTGCTAGTGTCTTTTGTAGGATTAAATATTTTCAAAAATTGCTCTCGCATGGATGCCCAATTTGTTATAGTTCCAGGGCTAACCGATAGAACCATTCACTAACCAAGTCGTGTAGAGTCTCAATGAAAAATCTAACCGAGACATCTTCTTTAGCATCGCAAGCACACCACAAGATATAATGAATGCTACCAAATGATCATCCAGATTTTTCTTACCATCTCCAAAGAATTTACGGAAATTCTTTTTGGATCCTTTAGGAAGATTGTGCATAGGCGAGTCAAGTTCGGTGGCCCAAAGCCACTCCCCATGGGACGGGTACTATTTGGTTCTAATTATGATTCTCCATGATGAATGGGGCACATATTATCCTTGTGTAGACTCAAGTGAATAATTCCAACTCTTTGGATTATGTTTGAAGACGATCCGGATCTAAATGAGTGTGTACTCTTCTTCTTGGTGAGAGACTAGATTTACAGATTCTAACTTGAGGAGGATGATTGAAATTGAATTACTCTTGTAGTATAAAGAAATGATCAATCCTTCCTTGTTCCTTCATAGATTGGGTGAATGGATGTTCACCAGGGTTGGAAGTTGAATTGGAAACACTCGATCTGCAAGAGATAAGCCTTGATCTACAAAGATAGTTGTTCCCTAGGGAGTCGCTAAAAATTGTTGGCTAGATTTTTGCATTTCAAAAGCTAGGCGAGTCATGATATAAATCTCCCTCATTTACCAATGAGGCTCCCATGTAATATTTTTCAAAAAAATAAAATTGTATCTATTTTTGGGTATTCCATGTAGCCCATGAACCATAGTTGTATAGTTTTGTAGCAAGTAAGTAGATGTTAAAGAAAGGAAATATCGATGAAGAAGGAAATAATAAAAACACGGAAATAAAGAGGGAAGCCGTGTAAACCAATAAATAGATTACGAGTTGATTGCATGCACATAGACAGAACCAATAGATATTAACACGAGAATTATAATCAAAGGAAGCTTTCATATCTAGATCTAGAATAACAAAAAGTTTATAAGTAGATCTAAGACAAAAAGTTAGAAACAAAATGCACTATCGACATAAAGTTCTCCATAAATCTTCTCCTTTCTATTCCTTTGCTTCAAATAGCTATAAGGGGTTTCAAAGACAAAGTCGGAACATAAGAATGTTAACTTACAAATTCTGATCCTTACCCGAA
This sequence comes from Taxus wallichiana var. yunnanensis, assembly GCA_018340775.1. NCBI lineage: Eukaryota > Viridiplantae > Streptophyta > Pinopsida > Cupressales > Taxaceae > Taxus > Taxus wallichiana. The sequence continues at coordinate 920,049,238 of CM031237.1, forward strand.
GTTTCTTCCTCTACTTATAAAATGTAGAAGGGAAATTAAAAATGGGAAACTTAACTGAACTAGAACATAAAAAAGAAGTAAAGATAACATCGACAATCATATTCCTTTAATTCCTCTCTAAGTGACATGCATAAGAAGTTATAGTCAAAATTATGCACATCTGTCACTTAACTTATAGAATCGTTCACACAACTTAAAGTAATGGTTTTCAAACCAACAACTTTAAAGTTTTACAATTATATCTAGGAATGAAGAAATAGAAGAAGAAAGATCTATCACCTGTAACATCTACATCTTCTTTTTGTTTTGATACTGAATATACTTTTCGAACATGTAATTCAACAACTTCCCATATATTTTATCCACAACTTTTTTTTTTTTCTTGAATTACAACAAGCCTTCATTCAAAACCTTGATCCACGCTTCCACATCCTTCAAGTTAGGCCTGAACCTCTTAATATCTCGATCATGCAGCAAGTGTTGCCATCTTACTCGATGGAATCCATTGTGAAAGGCCTAATACCTCCATCAATTCTCTCTTGCACCATCAGAAGAGATCCTTCTAGGGAATCATGCACTTTTCTAGGAATGGTCCTTTTGTATGAAGAAACGTTCCCAACCAATTGCTCATTGGTGAAAGCAATGACATTGTTTGATAGTGATGATTTCATACTCTTAAGTGCTCACATCCTTTTTAGCATTATTCGAAGATCTCCAAGCGAAAAGAAACTGCAAACTCAAGTTTCTTTCTCTTTTCAACTGATCCATCGGACACAATTCATTTTTCAGTCAAAACATCCCTCGAAACTTATTTATTTTGACCAAAGTACTCAGGTTACTTTCAGCTACTATGTTCATGTCCATCGTGCTTGTCACTAGTTGCTTCATCTGAATTGATGCATCCTTCATAACCTTTAGACAAGTGACACCTCCCTAAGTTGTACAAAATCTTGGCGAATGATTAGACTCTTCCATTCTTTGATAGCTTTAACCTAGTTACCTACATCTTCCACTTCCTACATCAGATGATCACTCACCTGCTTATGTGCTAAAATTGGCTAAGTGGAAGATTTGGAAACTTTGGAAATAATCTCACACAACTGAGACACCTGCTTTTGAAGTTCAAATTTTTCCACCTTTTATTTTTCAAGCCTAAGGAATAAAGCATTTATCAATGTCTGCATGTCTTACTTCAATCCTTCAGTAGTGGCTTGACCTATGGGTACTTTGGTCACTATTATATCCACTGCCATGAGCTCGCCCTTCTTCTTTCCTTCTACTGGAACTAATACCTCAGATGAACTTCTACCATGAATTCTCAATAATTAACCTCAAAGTCACCTTAACAACTTTAGGTTTTCTGTCTTTTCCTCCCAAACTCAAGAGCAATTACAAGTCATGTTCCTCCGGGTTGATCTCCTCTCTAGCCTCTCTCGGGACCGATTTGTGAAGCCAACCACTCGAGAAATTGCTTCTTGGAGAATGAGAAGTTGTTGAATGTACCACCATCACGTGCTCTGGTTCCTCTCCATCCGAAACTACTACAGTGTCATGGCTACCTTCCTCTATATTGTCTAAAGACAAATCTCTTTCAAATTCTGTCATCTACAACTTTAGCATTTCTTCAGGAAGAGGTGCTGATTGGAGTGGCTGAGGAGAAAATAAAAATGTTTCCGTTCAACGTAGGAATGACAAAGATCTTGATGAGGTGCAATAGTTGGTGAAGAACTTAATGTTGGAGAAGTTAGAACCAACACCATAGCCATAGAAGTAACCTTTTCCCTCGAATGAGACTTCTTGTGCACTTTAATATTTTTAGGCCTTCTACTACTTTCTCCCTCATGCTTCCTTTTGAGGGAATATATTGTGTTGAGGTTTCCTGTGATTTGATTCATTAGAGCCTCATCAAGGAAATATCTCTTTGTTAGCAACCAATTTGAAGTATTGACCAAAATAGTGGCAGACCTTTCCTCGATCATGTGACACCACCAATGTTCTCTTGAAGTATATATATATCTCCTCCCATATAATGATATGTGTCAAGTAACATAGGCCCATCATCTCTAAGATCCACAGGTATCCGTGATAATCCATAATCAAACAATTGTCATGATGTTAACCTACTTAAGTCTTTCTTCCTAACTTCATACTCGCTTCTGCACTTCATCCAAAAATATTCTAATGAAGGCACATGCACGTATTCATGGGAGATTTATTCCTTTCCACCCCATATGGATCGAATTTTAGTTATACTAGGAAGAACTCATGCTCATACTCAGAGAACATCTCTACTTTAATTCCTCTAGCTTTGAGAATTCTCTAGCAAGCATTGATTGTAATAGCTTTCTTGTGATGGGGAAGAAGCCTTTAGACTTCTATCATTTCAACTGTAGGTCATGCATCTCGGCGAGCTTTCTGCTCAAATCCATGATGACTAATATGTCGCTTGGATATCCGGGCAACTTGACTAGTTCTCCGAAAATCCAAAGACCCTAAGGTATGTAAAGTCCGAAAACTAGATGAAGATACTTGCCAACTGGGATACTGACTTCCCAAGCTTCCTTGCTTACCCTATTGGTCTTCGATCACCATTTATCTTACAAATGAATCCATAGAAGTATCCATCATTGACAACCTTATAATATTTATTACATGCACCCACACGATAAGCTACGAGATGGAACTCAAAAATAGGATCCTTGGAGAGCACACCACATCTATCCAACTTGGAGAAGATACTGCTGTGAAGCTACCGCATATACCAAATATGAAGTCATCTTGAAGTTTGTAAAAGTCTGCCTCACATTCTAGAGCTTCTCACCGATGTTGTCATTGATGATTTCTCGACCAATTGATTATAGAATCTACTTTTTTTATCTCAATGTTTATGATGCAGGCATACATCCATGAGCAGAAGTTGTGAGTGTTAGCTTTGCCATTTATCATGCATAGAAATTTGGTAATGTCATCCACCTCATGCACTAGATTGGATCATGGAAGATTCCTTGGGAACTTGGATGGAGATCTAGGATTCTTCATATACCAGTTGTTCATTATGCCCACAAAGTCAACTTTATGCTTCTCCCATCTCTTGCCGGCATCCAACATGTTAATAGTAGTCAACACCTATCGTGTTGGATTCTTCAGACAATAATTGATGAACTATACATCTAGCCATATTATTATCTTCTTTGCAGCATCCTAGATTGATTTGGATAGTGGATGATATGACCTTGCACACTCCATGATGAATTCTAGAAACTGGGTTGTGAATGGGACTTTTGATGCTCGAATGATTCCACTACTTTTGACAAAATGCATGAGAGAAGTCTTTCCACCTCTGGATCTGTCAATCAATTAGGAAAGAGGTTCTGGGCCTAGATCCGTGTCTCCAATGTCAACAAATTTGGAAGTAATGCATGATTCCACTGAGCTTTCTCTTTCATCCCGCTTTGCCATGGTCGGATCTATCTTTGTTTGAGCAACTCTTTTTCTCTTTATTCGGCTAGAATTCTTTACAATTGGTGCAGATCTGGGATTTTTTCAGATTTGAAGGATATATTCAATGTAACCTCATTGATTTAAGATCCCTTTCAATTATATAAGCACCTCTATGAATACCTCGTAGTTAATTCGATAAAGACGACAACCGAACATGAACACTTGATTTTTATCATAAAAATATGCATATAAAGCCCGCAACCCTAAAATTTGAAGCTTTTCTTGCATGCAAAAGCAAGGATAAATATTTTCAACTTCACCGGGCACCTTTACCAATATGCGAGATAATTAACCAAGCCTAAAACAAGCTCCTCTAATCCTAGGTGCTAAGCCTTGAAGCTTTCCAAAGTAGTGAAAATACTTCTTTAAGCAAAAATCCTCCTCCTTTAGGCGCCAAAACTATCCGGGCTGCACTCCTTTACTAGAAGAATTAATTAATTCATCATTATGGCAGCCCATGTTTAGATAACCTTCATCATTCTATACTTAATAATTTCCTCTCCTATTCCTTGAAATGAATTAATTAATAAGCATGCTTTTCTCTTCAATTTGGGCACCTATTTTATGCATGCTCATGGATGCCATTAAATAAATAAATTTAATGTATTTTTAGCCCTCTACTTTCACTTAACATCATGCTTTCACCTTCTATTCCTCCATGCACCAAAAATAGGAGTTAAAACCATTTAATAAATACTTCAAAAAGTATTATTTATCCTCCAAATGGGTCACACTTTTTAGAACGCTTTAGGGCTGCATTAAATAAATAAATTAAATTTATTTTTAGCATTCTACTTCCATACTTCTTCTTTTTGACTTTTCCTCATCCCTAGGTGCCAAAATTAGAAGAGAAACTATTAATTAATGCTCCAAAGGGGTCACACTTTTGGCAAAGGCTAGTTTCTATATTTAAAATTCAATTTGGATGGGATTATTCCCCTTGCATGGTAGCTTAAAAATTCTATTATCCACTTAAGTTGTTTGACTTTCAAAATGATATTTTTTACCCTGTAAGGCAAGTAAGAAATTCCCATCAATGCCTTAAAAGTGATTTTTCTTTAATTCACAATGGGATGTTCACCCTGCAAAGCTAGTAAGAAATTCCCACCCGCCTACCGCCTCTAATTTTCCCATCATGACTGAAGTAAATTTTCCTTCATGGGAAAAAGTACCCTGCAAAACAGGTACAAAAATCCCACCTACCTGCGCGACCAAAAAATGCCATTCTACTTCAATCCATCCATTCCCAAAAATGTGACTTGTCCGTAATAAGTTGTTTTTATGCATGACTTTGTCTCTTTAAAGAGAACTTTACTTCCCGAGGATGATTCCTTCTGGCATGGCAGCCATAGATGATCTCCAAATACTCTAGGAAAGAAAACAGACTTTACTGGTGAAGGAATTGACCTAGGGGAATTTCATAGAGAAAAAAAATGAGAAAAATAAGAAAAATGTAAAATGTTTCCGAAGTCATAGATAAAGCCCAGGATCCATTCCTGGTGAAAACCCTACTAGTATATGTGAATATTGACATGCAAAATTTCAACAGGGATAAAACGGAGCACAATTTACTTCAAACGAGGCTCAAAATAATTAAATAAATTTTCCCGCCGACAAAACTTGACGAAGGGATAAAATAATTTTCATCATCTGGGTATTTGTCGAAATTGGCTTCTATGATTCAATGGGAATATCTAAACACAATACAGAATCTTCAATAAAAACACAAAATAACCCGTTATTTTAAAAGTACAAATTTTTTTACATGGGGTAGTCTCAGATTTCAAGGTGAAATTTGTGGACACCACAGATTCTGTTATTTATCAGTTTCTATATGTTATCCAGCCATCTTTCATTTATATCATTTTCTTTTATCAAATGGGGTTGACATCTATGAAAGGAAGGTAACACTTCGAACCGGCTTCATCGGGCAGCCCCGCATATACCATCTAATCCATTTACTTTCTAGTCTTTCTTATTTTACGCTGAGTTCATCAAGTTTGTGTCATCATCTAGTTTACACTAGTCCATTTTGCATCCATCACGCATTTGAGGTACCTTAAACCCTCACATTTTGGAGTTATTTGATTTTCTTTAGTACTAATTCATTAACTTGAAAAGGAAAAAAATGGATCAACATTCTGGCACGCTTAGTGGGACCACCCTTTTAGGTGATTCCTTGCACTTGTTATTTTCTAGTGTTTCTTCCATATTCTACTAACACCGCAAGTGAAGCTTCAATTTTTCTTGTTCGTGTTACACTTGATTTCTTGGATCACTCTTCACTTACGTCTTCTTGAAGATCAAATAAAAAGGAAAATACTTCTCTAGGTATTCTTCATTTTTTCCTTATTTTCTCCTTTTGCATCGCATTTTCCCTTTCTTGCATGTTTATTTTCATCAAACTTTCACATTTGGATTTGGCTTAAAAATAACCCTTTGTATCATTTCTTGAAAACATATTTTAAGTAGGGGTTAATCTGTTACATCTCACATTCTATCACACAACATAAATTAAGACACCAATCTAAACATCTAGACATCTTTCTACCAGGTGGACTGATTGGGATTTCATCACGCATAGGAAGCCAATGTAGTGTTCTTCAGCCATGTTAAAAATCCAACACAGACTCAGGTCTCATGTACCTTTGGGTATATCAAGGAGTCCCCAGCCATAACCTCTAGATTTCCATTTCCTAGGTACATTTGTTATCCATTCCCCCTTTTTATTTTTCAAACTTTCTTAATAAATCAAAAATAAAAAATTGTTGTGCTTGACTTGCTTCCAGTCGATCCTTTATGAATATCTTTAGCCATCTTATCCAATGATCTATTTATTATAAAAAAATTCATTTCATGCCCATAGTTACTCATTCGGTAGCAAAGAAAATGGAACAAAACTTTTCCTCAAACATTTTTGTCATCTCATCACAACTATTTCATCATTTTTTTATGGATTTGATGAAACAAATAAGGGTATGGGCCAAAGAGGAATACCTATTGTGATGGTTAGTTTAAAGGTCATTGTGTGCATTATGAATTCTTGATCTAAAGCTGATGGTGAGAGCTTCATTTTAGCTAGGAGGAACTACCTGAAATATAAAACAAGACCACAAAAGATAGTTAAATAGTATATGACAATGGACTGCCTATCATATGCTAGATTCGGGAAGTGCGATACTTCCTAGAAGGTTGTCAATCCACTGTTTATAAATCAATATAAAACAACTTAAACATGTAAATAGAAGAATATAGTGCTATCATTCTGATTTGGATGCCTCAGATTACTATCAATGTCGATCCATTAAATACTAAAATGCTATGTAGGTAAAGGTTTTGGGTTGGGTTGTGGGTAGCGCAGGTGGTGGTGAATACGGAAGAAAGTCGGAGGCAGATTTCAGAATCAGTGCTGGTAAGGTTGGGTAAGATTTTGGGTTGTTTTGGGTGAGGTAATTAGGTTGTTGGTGATCGGGGTCACCAATCCACACCATTAATAATGTCAATCCATGGCTTGTGTCCAACGGCTATATGCATTAAGAGAAGAAGATCTTGGAAAGCAACTCCCTTAAACACAATCCAAACTTGCGATGAGAATCTCGTGAGTGTTCTGAGAACCAAATTGAAAGCACACATGCGGAAATTTAAATGCACACTTGCAATCAAAAATGTAAAAAAACTTGCATAAATGAAATCGGACTTCTAGGAATAAAACACACTTGCATAAATTGAAATTTTTGAATTGGAAATAATCAAAATTAAATGAAACACCTGCAGGTTTACAATAGACTAGATGTTACAATACAAAGATAAGAACAACACAACTAGAGGATAATTACAGAAAAATAAATTGTAAATGTTTTGATTGTAAGTCCGGAATTTGACTGTTTATTGTCAAATCTTGACTTACCTCTTAAATCAATGCTAAAGTAAACACAAATTATTACAAAATAAAAAAACAAATATACAGATCCATATTCCTTAGAATGAGTGGCCATCTCATTCCTTAGAAGATGATTTAAACCATGCTTCGAGATCTTAACTCAAAACTGCAAAATATTGGAGAGAAAAGAACATATTCATTTCTTGGTAGTAAAAATTACATATCTGAGTGTGGAAGGTTGCATTTATAATTTATGCATCCAACCAAATCCTTATTTTGGGAGATACAATCTGATCTTATCTTTATTCTAATCCTAACAACTAAGATCTCCATCTCCACAAAATATGGAGAGAGATATATTATTGGAGTCAAATCTTATCTTGCTTATTTTAGGAAGATTTGCTCCCAAATCTTCTCCTTGCTTTTTGGTAACAAGAATCACAATGATTTTATTCTCCTACATTATTGGAAGGAGGTTTTTCCTCAAAATATTATTTTGACCAAATACCTTTCCCGGATTTTCCATTTGACTTTGTTGTTTTTTATTGTGAAAGCAATTTCCACGGGGGCTTTGAAGTGGAACTTTTAATGCTTGTCTAATACGCTTTTTCCTCAAACTGCAGTTCACTAAAAGTTAGATTTCTCTTCATTGGTAAAACCTATAGCAAATCTGAATGAGGTTTTTGTTAAACACATTTTTATGAACAAAAAAATCTCTTATATTTTCTGTTTGAATTTTTGTTTCTATTTATGTAGCTTTTAGTGCTCATCAAAATATACATATTTTTCTCAGATTGGTGAGACTCACTTTGAAAGTTAGATTTCTCTTCATTGATAAAACCTGTAGAAAATATGAATAAATTTTTTGTTAAAAACATTTCTATTAACAAAAACCTCTCTCACATTTTCTTTTTGACTTTTTCTGCTTTTACGTGTATGGAAATTTTAGTGCTCATACGAGACACTTTTTCCTCGGATTGCAACTCACTAAAAGTTAGATTTATTTTCATTGGTTAAACATCTAGAAACTCTAAATGAAGTTTATGTTAAAAAAATTCTATTAACAAAAACCTCTCTCATATTTTCCATTAGATTCTCTATTTATATTATATTGATTAATTAAGATTTGCTCCTAATTTCCTCCTTGCTTGCTTTTAGCAACAGAATTCACCAATCACACGGATAGTATGGATATTTCAAACTTCAGCTCACTAAAACACCCATTGCAACTCACTAAAAGTTAGATTTATTTTCATTTATCTAGTTAAACATCTAGAAACTCTAAATGAAGTTTATGTTATTTTTACAATTCCTCAAAAAATTTCATTCTGAAAATTTCATTGATGCGGGTTCCGGAGCTAACACTGTCATTTCTTTTATACAAGTTCTAGAACTAAATATGCAAGTTCTAGAACTAAATCTACTTTGTCCATGAATTGCAAGTTCCAGAACTAACTATCATTCTATACCTTGCAGCTTTGTCCATTATTTTAATTGCTTGAAAATATAAATATACGAATTGTAAGTTCTAGAACTAAATGTTATTCGATTGATGCAAGTTCCGAACTAAATCTACAAGTTTTGGAACTAAATCATGAGTTTTGAAACTTAACATGTGAGTTTTAAAACTAAATCATGATTTCTCGAACTAAATCTACAAGTCTCGAACTAAACCTATGAGTTTCAGAACTAAATCTATGAGTTCTAAAACTAAATCTACGAGTTTCGGAGCTAACTTAAAACAACTATAAATTTTGCATGTGATCTCGGATTGAGATGATTCATTTTTGAACTTGCATAATTTTTTGAGAGGAATCTGAATATGAAATAAAATTTTAGCTTAAATGTATTTTTCATGATCAATTCCACTTTTCTCAATACTAGCATTATATTTCCTTTATGGCCTATATACACAAGACTTTGCATCTTTTCCCAAATAATCAATAGGATTAGTAAAAAAAAGATTAATTTTTTTTTATAAAGAATGAACAAGATATATATCCTATATTCTATCTTAAGAAAACTATAAGTTCCTAAATTACATTTAAATACACTTTCAAAGGTAACTTAGAATGACAAAATAATGGTAATCTATGGCCAATTTATGGCCTCATCAGCCTGGTCTAGAACAATGTTATCGAGATGAGACTAATGCTTTGATCGGTGGCCAATTTCAGTTTAAGTATGGCTGATACCGGTTTAGGGTGACCGATATCAATCACTGTGGAAAGTGGCAAGGAGTCAAGGGGAGGGTGTTTGGGCTCTCTTTTGTCTTAAAAAAGAGAGTTGGAAAGTTTTTTGTTGGGGAGGGTGAGGTGACAGGTCCAAGATAGGTGTGGTAAGGTTTTGAATGATATTTGGGGTAGGCTAAGGGTTGAGTTGTTAGGTTGGGTTGATAGTCACAGTGACCAATATTGATTAAGGAGGCCAATTTCAATATAAGACGATCGAACACGATTAGGGTTAACCGGTATCGGTGATTGTGGGGAATTGGAAGATGTTGTAGAACATGTTTTGGGTCCTTTTTTTGTTTACACAAAGAGTTTGTAGGGTGTTTGTGAGGTCTACATGAGAGAGGTAGTTTTGGGATATGTTTTTGTGAATTTTAGGTGGGGTATGAGGGGGTGGTTGATAGAGAGAAATATGCATGATAGATCTAAGTAAGAATAGTGAATAGATGAAGGAAAATAGAGAATACAACTGTAAGTGACAAAGGAGAAACCAACTTACTTGGAGTTCAGAAGGGTTCTAAATGCCTATAGTGGTGGAGAGGTGGTTGGAGATGTTGGTAAAGGTTAATCTATGGAATTGTGCTCGGTCTTGCTATGGCATGTGCTTTCTAGAATGCTACCGAGAATGAAAATACCTTGAGATCGGTCTTAGTGTTTGATATGGATGTCTGGATGTGTGAAAAGTTTATGGTTCTTTCTTTCATACATATATCCTTCATTCCAAAGCTTGCAAATGTGGCCAACCTCTTAAAAAATGTTACCAAAATGAATATATGGTAACCGACTATGGTTTAGAATGATCGGCGTCGAGTTTAGGGTTAACCGATGTCAGTTAAGGTGGGAAATCTTAAGTTTACTAAAAGTACCAGATTTTGGCAATATTTTGGGCCAACTCTATCTATTCTCACATATAAAAATAAAATTTTACATTTTAATGAGTGAGAATGTGGTTAGAGGGAGAATAGGCATGTTATTTTATGGTTGCACTAAGTCTTATTTCATTAAGGTAGGTAGGACCAAGTCTTAGTTAGTTATGTTGAGTGAATATCGAGTCCTAGTAAAAGGAAACATGCTAAAAATAGGTTGGTGTTTAGGTGTCTAGGTGAGGTGGAAATTAGGCTTAATTATAGTAATTAAATAATGAATATTGTGAGCATGGGTATTAATTTAATTATAAATAATTAAAGTAATATTAGTGTGGGGTAAAAGGGTCATGGTTAGGTGAATATGTTTGAGTTGGCTATTCAAAAAGGGACCAAGGGGAGTGTGACCCAATTTCTTTGTCTACATTTTTCACCTTTTTTTTTTGCGTAACTTGTATTGGTAGCGACGATGAAAAAAAAGGAAGTGATTGTCCCATGTGTGGGTGAAGGTGATCCCCCTCAAACTAGGCATTGATGAGGTGTAATACGGAATCGGTGAGTGGTTTGATAAATGTGTAGGTGGTGAAGATAGGTGGGGAAGGGTTTGAGTATTGAGGGAAAGGGTGATGATTAACTTGGGTAATAGGTAGTAGACCAGGGGTCAAAATATGGTCATGGATAATGGCAATCAAACACATGCATAATTATAGGTTGAGGAGACAGTGAGACAGACCTAGAGATCAGAGGGGCGATGATTAATGTTGACATTTTGATTATGATTTTTGATAGATACCATCATGCGTGCTGAAGATAATGAGGTTGTATATGAGAGTTTTGATATTTTTGATCATATACCGGCCTACGTGCTGAAGATGGTGAGGTGTATATGAGAGTTTTGAGAGATTGATATTATTTTGTATTAGTGTATATTGGATGGATACACAAAATTTTATGATGAGATCAATGATTGTGGATGATGTATTTGTGTTAGAAATTTTTATTGTTAGTTGTATATGGATGAAAAATAGGTGTTTTAGGCATGGTGGATTCAGGTCATAGGCATGGTTGAGTTAGGTCATAGGCATGGTGGAGTCAGGTTGGTTAGGCATGGTTGAGTTAGGTTAGTTAGGAAATTGAGGTCACGTAGGCATGATTGAGTTAGGTGAGTTAGGCATGGTGGAGTTAGGTATAGGCATGATGGAGTCTTATTTTTAATTTTTATTTAATTTCCAAGTTATTGGTAACATGGGAAATAAATGATGATTTATATGTATGTTATGGTGTAGATTTCAAAAATATTGATATTATGGAAATGTGAAATGATTGATTGGTTGTTTTTATGATGTGAATCATGGTAGATATGTATGTTTGTATTAATTTCCAAGTGTTGTAGAAAATGGAAACTAAGATAGAATACGAATAGGAAAATGGGGGAAAATAGGTTAGGGTAAAGAGTGGCCAAGCTAACCTCCAGGCCCCATGCCCTAGGAGTGTTGTCTCTGCAAGGCCTCGGTGAAAAGGGGCCTTAGGCCAATGTAGTTCTCCCATAAGCTAGGGAAGAATATGATGAATTAGAGGAATGGGTTGGTAGGTTTTAGGTATGATTGAGTGTAGGTCATAGGCATGGTTGGGTCTTAGGTGATAGGCATGGTTGAGAGGTGAAAATGTAGGTGTCGATGGTCTGGTCCTGTATAGGATAATCAATAAGTAATGAGGAAGGTGAATGGTAAAAGGTGGTAAAAGGGCCACTTAATTGATAAGATCCCTAATGATTCTACCATACCCAAGATGGGCTTATGAACTTAAGACCCTAAAGGCATTGCATAATGGACTATTCTAAGGGTGAATAAAGTCACATGATCATGAAATGTCACGGTTGTGGAAAGTCCCTTGAGGTGGTAGGAAATTAGGGTGAAAATGGTGATGAAGTGTAGGCAGGTTGGTTTAGCGTAACCTGATGTGAGATAACATGCCTACTTGGCAAGAAACCCAAAATCAAGATAGGCGAGTCCATGATGAAAAAGATCTTTTTTTCTTTTTACTTTTTTTTTTGATAGACTGATCAATGTGGGAAGTCTATGTGGGATGAGTATATTTGTGTCCTTGAGGTCTTGCGAAGCTGATTGATGCGGGAAGCTTCTGAATATTTTATTATATTTTTGCAGGAATAGTCTTCTTTTGTGATAGACTATATGTAGTATGGCAAGCTTTGTATAGTAATCTATTTATAGCAGCGAAAAAGAAAGAGTAGATGTCCTTTTGAGGGAGTCATATTTTTGCTGGAAGTTTGAATCAAGGAGTTGAATCCCATTTTTTTAGAGATTTTAAGTCATGGACAAGACAATAGAGGAAGATTAGGGTCTTGTTTAGAAGACAAAACCATAGCACACAAAGGTTAACTATGAAAGATGTGGTTTCGGTGATGAACGACCATGGGATTCCATCTTTAAAAAGACAAAAATTATCCATGAGAATCATGCTATGAGTAGAGCCGTGGTACTCACATTGAAGATAAGGTTGGAAGGTGATAGGTAATCACATGATTCATGTTTAGTTGTTGATCCTAAAATGGGTAATATGGAAGGTGAACAATGCTCAAGGGATGAGTAGTCAATTGACGAAAGTGGTATAGGACTTGATGTCAACAAATAAAATGGTCGAAGATACAAGTCATTGAGGGCTCGGTTCTAGTTTACCTTCGAGTGAAGACAAACAATAAGCCCCCGATCTATAGGCACGGGTAACGATATAGGTTCTAAGCCAATTAGGATCAAATTTTCCCCATTTACTTTTCTCTTCTTTTGTTACATGTTGATTTTCCTTCAAGATAAGGTCACCAACCTAGAAGGTGCATTCATTGACACATTTTTCAAAGGTACACTTAATACATTTTTGCTAGATTTAGAGATGGTAAAGAGCATTAAGATGAAATTCATCTAATAACTCAAGTTGTGCTAAAAAATCGTGGTGAAAATCATCATTGTTGAGCATGTCTTGGAGTCATATGCGAGAGATGGAATCGGAATTTGAGAGGCAAGACATTCTTTATACCATAGACCAAGAGAAAGATGTGGCAGCCGTCAAAGTGAAAATTATAGTATGGTAAGCCCACATGGCAAAAGGAATGTGTGTATATGCCAATCCTTTCCAATGTCGCCAACTACTTTCATAAGAATTTTGTTCAAGGTTTTATTGGCTAATTCTACTTGGCCATTAGTTTGTGGGTAATAAGGGGATGAGAAACTAATTTGGATGCCAAAAGAATTACAAAACTTGTATAGGGTTTGTTTTTGAATTTCTTTCCATTATCAGTGATGAGATAGTGAGGAACATGAAAGAGAAAAATGATGTGATGGTTGATAAATTCACATATTTTCTCAGCTTTTTTTAGAAATGAGGGGAATGGATTCTTTTGGTATCAAAATTAATTCTCCCTTAGAAACTGAGAAACATGAAAGATTTAGCAAGACACTGAGAGATAGATAGATCTTATTATGAGTCATTTTATAGCCGGAGTGGATTTTTCTGACTCTTTGTCACTCGGGCATCAAAGAAATGGATAACACCTTCATTAAGGATTTGATCTATCCTCACTATTTTAGGTCGTGCCTTTCAACCAGGGTGAGAGGACCCATTTTGTAACCTCTATCGATGAAGGAGAATGAATATATCCTTCTTTGCACAAATTTGAAATGAGACCCTTTGAGAAAATATGATCAATGCACCACAATTTAACTCTCACGAGTTGTCACTTCTAAAGAATGGTGATATTTCCTAGACAGGGCTAAGGTTACTAAAGACATAATGGAATCCTAATTGCTTCTACATATTTTGGCAGTATAATTTATACATTTTTGGATATAGGAAAAACAGGGGTAGTTTAGGATGGATTCATTATTTTTGAATAATTTTGGTGGGAGATTAAGCAGGATAAAATTGATTATACTAGATCTTTGAGAGACTTCACAACAATTGGAAATATTAATGACAGAAATATTTGGAATAGCTAAAATTTTCCTTTAACTAGAAGGTGTGCATCAATGGAGGCTTGAATTTTCATGGTTTCACACAATCTCCAAGAATTTAAAACAAAGGCTCAAGCTAAATAATCAATAAAACATCAAAGACCCCTAGTTTCTCACGCCTAAGATACACTCAAAGGCTTATAGACAATATTTATCAACAAATGACAGTGAAGTGATTTTAAATTGTTTATCTCATCACAGGATGAAAGATCTTCTTGAAATGAAATTGCAAATGCCACTAAATTGTTAGAGGGATGAGATCCTATGTGATTCAGAGTGACTTTAACACAAGATTGTAATAGGAATAAGAAAAACTACTTGCAAACATTATGAAATAAAGCAAACACAAATTGGTCCAAGATTAACAAGGATTAATTCAAGATTCATTAGATTCATCAGTAGGGGAAAGTTTCTTTGAATAGTCTCAGAACTTGTTAATGGTTGTACACTCACAACCAACTTGACGTGATTGAAATCTAAAACATAGTAAATTAACAGGTTTCTTAGATTGGTCTCTCGGAAGATGGGCTCTCTCAAATTTTCTCTTAAGAATTCAACCTCGACCATTTGCAAGAGAATTCTCATTGCATTTATACATTTCACTCACTCACTCATCCTAAATTTCCTCCCAAAAAGAACAATATTTGAGGAACGTTTGTTTGTTACCAATTTTCCGAGAAAGTGACGTTTAAAAATTTACACCCGCAATGGCCGGTGGACAAATCAGGAATGAATCATGTTTCTCGACCCTCTCAACTAATGAATAGGATGTCATGCCAAATTTTTTAACAGTTCTTTTAATCATTTTGATTCTGTCATGCGAGAAATCCCCATTTTAATCATTTTCGGGTAGATTTGAATAGTTGGATCTAATAGGTAATCCTTTTCACCCTTGAGGCAACACCTTTTTCATCATTTTCCCATTCTTTCCTCTAAAACTCCCTTTGCATCCACTTCTCTAGTAATTCACATTTTTTCAAGAGATCGAGTAGTTCTAACTTCAAAATATCAACCTTAACAATCCTTATACTCACAAATTAAGTTATAAATCCATTCAATGACACTTTGTAGACAAAAACGACAAGGAATTTCATCAAAAAATGATGAAAAATAGTGTGTATTTGCATCTCCAGGAGTCTTGGAGAAAAAATGGCAGAAAAATATATGCAATGCACAACAACCGTTGATTCTTCCCCTTCTCAACTTTAGATTAGAGTCGTCCACGTGTTTTCTTTGTGCAACTAAAAAGGTGAGGTATAGAGACAAGTTTCCAAACAAGAACATGCCTTCCACATGCCATGGGCCCAAGAAAAATGCCTTTTAGCCTTTGAAAATGTGTACCGTAAAAAGGAGCCATCGAAGCCTCCACATGTCACCTTGGTGCACCTTTTATATGATCCTCAAAGTGGAGACCCCACACAAGTGTGGGCTCACCACGTGTCTCAGTATGGCAGAGTTGTTGAAAAATTTGAAGGACCAATAGAAGGCACCATGTGTCTAGGACCCGAGAAAGTTTCATCGATGGTTGAAAAGTCCAAGTAAGGGCATAGTGAGCGAAAACCTCTAAGTGTCCTCCTGGCACTTCTTCAAAATAAAATTTAGGGGCAAGTCCCTAAATAGGTGTGGTCCCTCCATGGGTCCCGAGCCTTTAGAAATTTACTTGAAAAGTTTCACTATAAAGAGGAGCTGGTGGAAGCATCCACATGTCTATCCAACGCAACTTTGAGATGGTCCCCAAAAGCGGAAACCCTAAACAAGCACGGGATCACCACGTGTCTCCTTGGTGTAACTATTAAGGTGGAACCCTAAGGTGGATCCTCAAATGAGCGCTATCCATCCATGTGTCCATGGTCTGATAAATCTGCATTGGCGGCATGAAAAAATGTCCAAGTCTAAGCGGGGCAACGGAAACCTCCACGTGTCTCCCGGACGCAACTCCAAGGTCAAACCAAAAGGTAAATTTTAAGATGAGCACCGAACCTCCACATGGACAAGCTTTGAGTTGAAGTGGGCCTTAGAGTTTCAAAGTGCCCCATCGAGCCACATCTTATCAGAAAGGACCACGTTTCCACAGATGCTGAGATTTAAATTTGACAGGAAAAACACACCTGTTAAACCGTAAAATGTAGGGAAATCACCATTTGCACCCGAAAATGAATCTTTCTTTAAGGAAAGAGATTTTGGAAATGATATAAGGCCCAAATGTGATCCACCAAGCTGCATCCAATTAGAAAGGACCACTTTTCCATAAGTATTGGGACAAAAATTTACAGGGAAAATAAACCATGACTATGGAAAAATGGAAGGAAGGGAAAACCAAAGTTTACACCTAAGTTACAAATTCATTCACATGGACAGAGGAACAAAAAAACATATTGGATTTAAAATGATCCTTGACCAAAGGAAAGGACTGATCATGGAAACCAAATGAAGGAAAAAGCTTTTATGCATTAACACGGGGAGACAAAAATATGACAGAGCCTACAAACTAAATAATTTCAAGGACAAACGGGGTGAGAAATTGAGCACCAACATTGGCTCCAACTTGGTGATGGGAACTCCTGTGAGTGCCACAAGAACAAATAGCAGACCAATTGCCAAAATAAACCATTTGGAAATGGAGTCAAAGAACAAGCTTGCGGATCGAACTATAATAACCAACTCCCCCAAGGACAAACCAAGAAACCAAAAAATGGCCACCAGGACCGGGAAGAAACAAAAAGAAAAACACGAAAGTAGAAAGAAACAAAAAGACTATACACTATACACTATACACTATAGTATACATTGATTACGAGAAATCAATTAATGAAATGTTTCAAATGCCTACCATTAATAGGAAACTAAAACAATTCCCCATCTAAGTCTTTTAAGAAGAAGGTATGTTCACCAATTCGAATGTTAATTGAATAAGGGCCCATCCATAATGCATCAAAATTTCCATGTTTTCCCTTATCCTCATGTCTCTATCCCATAATAGCACAAGATCTCCCACACTGAAAGCTCTTGGAGTCACCTTCTTATCAAACAACTTCTTCAATTTATCTTTGAATTTTACATGCCTATGATGGGATGCCCTTCTTTCTTCATCTAAATCAACAATCTGATGTATGCGAACATTATAGGGACTAACCTCTTGATCTTATAGTTGTTGAAGAAATTGAAATGAAGATAAGTGCATATGTAGGGGAAACAGGGCTTGAGTTCTATACACCAACTCAAATGGGATTTTTTGGTAGATCATTTAACAAAGTGATTCGATTATCCCAAATAAAAAACTTTAATTGTTCACCCCACTTCAGTTTGTTCAACTCCAAATTTCTTCTAATTATCTTCAATAGATTTTTATTGCTAGACTCTACTTGTCCATTTCCTTGGGGATTATAATTGGAATCATATTTCAAATTGATCCCATTTTCATGGCACGTGACCACCAAAGGTTTATCTCAAAATCTCATGGAATTATTAGCATCTATTTTGGCAGTACCCCAAATCTGTAAATGATATAATTCAGGACAAAATCCATGACAATTTGGTGAGTTTCCTTCTTGGTGGGGATTGCCTCCACCCACTTGGTGAAGTAATTTGTGGCCACTAGTATCCACTTATGGCCTACACTTGAAGGATCAAAAATCTCCCCAATGAAATCCATTCCCCATTGCCTAAATGGGGCTTCAACTAATACAGCTACAAAGGAAGGGAGCCTAAAGCTTTTAGTCTTCCAGAAAAGCATTGGTAACTCTCACATTTTCTTACCAACAGAGTTGTATCCTTGAAAATAGTTGGCCACCAATAACCAACCCTTAAGATCTTATGAGCTGTGACTCTTCTAGCAAAATTCCCCCCACAAAATTCTCCATGGAGATCAACAATTATTGTAGGGGATTCATCTTCGATAATGCACCTTAAGAGAACTCCCTCGGGGTTCTTCCAAGCTAACCCAAAGTTAGTAATGACATATTTGTGGGAAGCTAACTTAAGTGATATTTTCTGATTCTTGCTCAAATGTTCGGGCATTGTAGATGTTTGAGGTAAAACATGATGTCCTTGTGCCATTCAAAGTTTATCATTTTTTCAAGGACATTCACCTTTTTCTTTAAATTCATTTACCTCAATTGTCTATAGATTACTCTTTGCCATAAGTTTTCTAGGCCTAAATCTCGACCAATTTTATTGTTTGGATATCCATATCATACTCTTGCAATTTGTTTACCCATTGGCATATTTTTCTTGAAACCTCCATTTCGATAGGATATATTTCACCATGGTGTGGGAACATAATCAATGATTTTAGAACTCATAATATATGGCCTAAAGTCCTTTGTTGATTTTACCAAATAAAATGCCTACTTCTCCATAATAGTATACTTTAGTTTATCTCCTTGTAATGACTTACTAAAAATGGCAATTGGTCTTTCAGCTCCTCATCATTCTTACGCATTAATACATATGCAATAGTACTTTCGAAGAAAAAAGAAAACATTTAGAAAGCCTTCTTATAATCTGGAGCTGCTAAAATAGGGGAATTCTTTAATGCTTCTTTGATCCCAGCAAAATCTTGAATAACTACTTCTCCCCATTTTATACTTTGGTCTTTCTTCAGCATGTTAGTAATTGGGATAGTTAGTTCAAAAAATTTGGAGATAAATCTCCTAATAAAATTAATATACCCAAAAAGGATTGAATTCCCTTCTTGGTTCTTGGAATAGGAACTTTGTTGATGGCTTCTACCCTTTCAGGATCAATCATGACCCCTTCCTTTGACACAATGTGTCCAAGTAGCTTTTCTTTTTGAACTCCAAAATGGCACTTCTTGGGATTAAGTGAAATACCATACTCCCTGCATCTTAACAACATTTTTTCCTAAGTGTTGCAAGTGGTCACTTCTTTTTGGAGAAAACAGTCACATCATCTTGATATATAACAATGAAATCATTAATATAGCTAGAGAAATCTACATCTGTTGCTCTTTGGAAAGTGGCTCTAGCATTCATTAGACCAAAAGGCATTCTGACATATACATATGTTCCCTAAGGAGTGGTAAAGGTAGTCTTGATTCTTTCTGATTCCTTCACAACTACCTAGTTATATCCAGAAAAATTATCCAAGGTGGATAAAAATTTTGAACCAGTAACTAATTGTAACATATTATCCATATTTGGCAGAGGGTAGTTATCCTTCATTGATTCTCTATTCAAGTTTCTAAAGTCTACACACAACCTTATATCTCTGTTCTTCTTTCTAACAGTACCAAGTTTGCAACCCATGATGAGTACCTTGTGGGATGTATGATTCCTCCATCCCTCAAATTTTTCAATTCTTCTTGCATCTTCAAGGAAAGGAGTGGATTGATTGGCCTCTGTTTCTACCTAAATGGCTTGGCAGAAGCTTCCAAGGGAATTTCATGCTGGAAAAGATCCTCTCTGTATGCTTTCAGTTCATAATAAGACCATGCTAAGTAGTCCTGGTATTTCTTCAATAATTAGACATACAATTTTTTTTCTTCCTTGATCAGATTGCTACCCAACCAGATCTTACGTGGTTTATCCTTTGTGCCTAGGTCGTACTCTTCTAAATCCCTCGAGGATGACATGTGTCTATTGACAACACAATCAACATTACCAAAGTTTGATTTAAGTGCTACTAAACCTCTGGGAATAGTATTAGTCTTCAACTAAATTATGTCTTTGCCAAATAAAGTCTCCTTTCCATCAACCGTATAAACCATTGGCTCCCAATCTATACGTTGATCAGAAAATTCTCCTTAGTTCTGCAAGAACCTTTGCACCTGGGCTTCATCCTCGAACACTTGCTAGTGTTTAGCATTGTCTGGAATAGATGGCCTAGTTAATACCTCAATATTATACTCACAATAGGGGGATACAGTATAATTTTCAAATATAGACCCCACTATGGCCAATTTTTCTACTAGATTATTGTACTTTCTATCGTGATGTATTATGTTGAAGGAGTCAAACATCTCAATGAAATCCTAGACTGCATGCTTATACTACTTCATTCTCTAATTTTTGTTGCATACAATTTTCTAACTTGTTTGATAATTATCTCTGAATCTTCCTTAACAATGATGTCTCTAATACCATATTTCTAAGCAATTCTTAGACCCAAGAGTAGTGCTTCATATTCAACAATATTGTTAGTGCACTCAAAGTTGAGTTTAAAATAGAAAACAAACTCTTCTTTTCCTGGAGATATCGAACAATACCAGCACCATTTCAAAATGTAGAGAAAGCCCCATCAAACAACAAATTCCAAGGAGAACTACTTGATTAAGATACTTGCATTGATCAATTTTGTACTCTTTACCATCAATAAATCCAAAAATTTATCTGCATCGGTGTCAGTGTATAACACTTCATATGAAGCATTATTTGGATCCTCAATGAGATGTAGCATCTTCTTTTCACCATATAACTTTACAAGGCTTCCCTCAATAGGTATAGTGACAAAAGACATATCCATTTGCACACTACCACCCACACTAGTAGCTCACTTTTTTATAACAACATTCCCCATTTGGTAGGGCAATCGACAATAACAAAATCTAATTTTAAGTTCTTTCCTCGGTAAGCTGCAAGTTGCACTATCAAACCCTTGACACATCCAACCACTGGAACTTCTCTGGAATCTATGGTAGTGCACTTCCCATAAGATGTTTTCACTTTGATATCTAATTCATTCATTACCTCAAGAGGTGTAACATTGCATCATGCTCTAGAATCAAACATATAGTTGTGTAACAACCTTTGTCTTTAATAATCAGAGTAGTGAAAAATATATCTACATTTAGCTGGGATTCAACCAAAGATGTTCTCAAATATACTTCATGTGGCTCATCTAGTTATTCCAACACTTGGGGTTTTTTCAACTTTGAAATGGTAGGAGGAGTATCAACATTTTTACATTTCTACCTTGGGTAATATTTTCTTCTTTCAATCTTAAATACTCAAAGGTCCTTTTCTTGTGCTCAGTAATCCTAAGCAGCTCAACAATTGGAACAAAAATCTTGATCGACTCAAGACTTGGGCAATGTCATAAGGAATGTATTTGGGCAAGGCAACATTTGGAGGAAGACTGAGAAACTCATCTCGAGAGTCAAGGAATTTTCATGTTCTAAGCATGTGCGGGGATACCGGTTCTACTTGGGGACAAGGATTTTGTGAGATGTATCTTTCTTAGGAGTTTTTTTGAGATATTGGTGAGAACTGGAGTTTTGATTTGGTTTGAGGCCTTTTCCTTTGACAACTTTACTCCTAGTGTTATACTCTTTTCATGGCCAACTACATCATTCATTAAAAATTGCCTATCCTCCTCGAAAGGGATTCCTCCATTATACTTTTTAATCATTAATGCCCTTAATTATTAAAAATCATTACTAGGAAATTCAAAAATCTTGTACCATATCTATTTCAAAAGTATGAGAGGGAGGAAGGGTAATACAGTGGATGTAATCCCAAAATCATGCATGCTTGATTACCGACCTTTGATTAATTCATCAAGTTTCTCCTTGTTGTGATCTTGTAGAGCACCCCACCATGCACACATTATCATCAGTTTCATCATTAGCTTCCTAAACTTATTTATCTTCATCACATGGGGCATGTGGCAAGAAACATTTTTCACACCACTCAATTTCATTGACTTCTTCCACAATAACTTTGGAAGTCAAAGGATTAGGCACAATTCTATTCTCACGAGCTTGGGGCTATCTATTTCTTGATCCCACAAGTCCTTTGCCTCTGTCATTAGATATTTGATCACCTATGGTACGATTGGAAAATATTTCTTAACCTTATGGCATGTGTTGAACCTAGGAACCTTGTCCAATCCCCTTCTCTCTCGCTCTTCCGGCCAATTTATAGAATATTTCCGTAATGACTCTGGAAAATTTTTTACCACCTCCTCTAGATCCACAACTTTACTTGACTAAGGCTTCTCTAGATTGATCATCTTGATGCCTTCTCTCTTAGGAGGTTTACCAATTGCCTTGATGTTATTCTCAATCTACAAATCCATGGTGAAGGCTTTCCTTAATGTTGTTGGGTTCTTGTCTCTTAAATAATAGGCAACTTTCTTATCAAAAGCATTAGAGTATTTTATTAAACAAGAAACATCACTTGGCCTTAGGATCATAGGTAGCCTATTTAGGGTCTTATTGAACCTTGTATTGAAGTCATGAATAGATTCATTAGGATTCTTTTTAATATTTTCAAATTCTGATAAAAGAAACCTAGGGTCTATTTTATCTCCATACTACAATCTAAAAGCATTCTTCATTTCTTTCCATGAATCAATGGAGTTGTCTGGAAAATATTTATACCAGTCCCGTGCATCCTCCTCTAGAGTATGAATAAAAAAATTATGTACACATCCTCAAATTCAATCTCAAAGTATTCCATCATATTGACAAAAATCTATAAGTGTTGATCCCCAATAATAACATTATTTCCTTGAAATTTATGCAGTCTATTTCTAATATCTTGGGGCACAACATTTGGATATTCAACCATACCTCTGAAATCTATAGGACCAAAATTGTTCACAACAAATAGAGGTTTGGGTGGGGTCTAGGCCATATTGTTTTGGGGAGGTTTTCTTAAAGGAGAAACAGAATGATGATGAGTGAGGGGTCTGTGGGACACATGAATGCAATTCTCAGAATGAATGTTCTCTAAAAAATTTGTTTCTTGGAATATCCTATCATCTTTAGAGAACACAGGGACATAATGAGATGTAAATCTTTCAAATACAAAGGAAGGACCCTCTCCAGTTGGAGAATTCAGATTTACAAAGAGACTACCTGATTTGGAGGCACTTGAGGAAGTATGGAAATCTTCAATGACATGCTGATCAGTTTCCACAATTGATAAATCTTTTCCTAATTTCTAATCTCCAATAACTTTTCGATTATTCTTCCTTCGAATTCATGTTTTTGAGCTCTGGAAACTTGACTTTACGTAGGGTCTCTCGGAAAATGAATATCTTCTTCCTTCTAGCTTTACAAAGATTAGTGATAAATTACAATTGATAGAGGTTAAGACACTGGCATTTATCAAAAAATCATTCAATACAAAGTCACCACTAAGGATTTTCACCTTAGTTGTGCAAATAAACTAAAATTGGTATGTCAAATGTCTATCAACACTAAATTCATGCAAAGTTTTATAGATTTGACCTTCCTTTACCCATATTTAACATTTAATATGTAAAATTAGTGCGAAAACCACGAGAAAGTGGAAATATTGCACACAAAACTTGTAACTTTGGTTGATTCTTACAAATCTAGACATATAATGATGTTTCAACAATGTATTTGCACTTTAAAATTTGTAAGAAACATTTGCCAGGGTCTATAGGCATTGTTGATGGTGTTCAAACTTTGCACACAATTCCATGTCCCAGGTAATGGCATCATTCTGGTGTTGTTTCCACACAAATAAATCTCAGAGCTCAAATAATCATAGACAATGATGCCATTCTGGTTTTGTTACCACATAAATAAATCTCGAAGCTCAAATAATCCCTGAAAATGCAAATCATATCCCCGAAAACGCGCACTATTCGGTGTTGGTATCCAAATTGATTCTCCCTTAGAAACCGAACATAATCAAAGATTTAGCAAGACATTGAGAGACAGAAAAATATTATTATGAGTCATTTTGTAGCCGGGGAGGGGATTTTTTTGACTCTTTGTCACTTAGGCATCAAAGAAATGGATAGAACCTTCATTAAGGATTTGATCTATCCTCACTGCTTTAGGTTTGTGCCTTTCACCAAGATGAGAGGACCTATTTTGTAATCTCTGTCGATGAAGGAGAATGAATATATCCTTCTTTGCACAAATTTGAAAGGATACCTTGAGAAAATATGATCAATGCACCACAATTTAATTCTCACGAGTTGTCACTTCTAAAGAATGGTGATATTTCCTAGATAGGGCTCACGTTATTAGAGACATAATGGAATCTGATTGCTTCCGCATATTTTGGTAGTAGAATTTATACATTTATGGACACACGAGAAAATAGGGGTAGTTCAGGATTGATTCATTTTTTTGAATAATTTTGGTGGGAGATTAAGCAGGATAAAATTGATTATACCAGATCTTCAAGAGACTTCAAACAATTGGAAATATTAATGACGAAATATTTGAAATAGCTAAAATATTCCTTCAACAAGAAGGTGTGCATCAATGGAGGCCTAGATTTACACGTTTTCACACAATCTCCAAGAATTTAACATGAAGGCTCAAGCTAAAGACTCAATAAAACATCAAAGACCCCTGATTCCTCACACCTAAGATACACTCAAAGGCTTATAGACAATATTTATCAATAGACGATAGTGAAGTGATTTTAAATTATTTATCTCATCATAGGACGAAAGATCTTCTTGAAATGAAATTTCAAATGCCACTAAACTATCACAAGGATGAGATAATTTTTGATTCATACGAACTTTAACACAAGATTGCAATAGGAATAAGGAAAACTACTTACATACATTCTGAAATAAAGTAGACACAAATTGGTCTAAGATTGACATAGATTAATTCAAAATTGATTAGATTCATCAATAGGGGAAAGTTTCTTTAAACAGTCTTAGATCTTTTCAATGGCTGTACACTTGCAACCAACTTGATGTGATTGAAATCTAAAACATAGGAAATTAACAGGTTTCTCAGATTGGTCTCTCAAGAAGATGGGCTCTCTCAAATTTTCTCTTAAGAATTCAACCCCCAACCATTTGCAAGAGTATTCTCATTGCATTTATACATTTCACTCACTCACTCATCCAAAATTTTCCCCTAAAAAGAAGAATATTCAAGGAACCTTTTTTGTTACCAATTTGGCTCGAAAGCGATGTTTAACAAATTTACACCTGCGGCTACCGGTGGACAAATCGAGAATTGATCACGTTCCGTGACCCTTGACTAATGACTAGGATGCCATGCCACAATTTTTTGAAAGTCTTTTTAATCATTCTGATTCTGTCATGTGAGAAATCCCCATTTTAATAATTTTTGGGTGGCTCTGTACAACTGGATCTAATAGGTAATCCTTTTCTCTCTTGAGGAAACACCTTTTTCATCCTTTTCCCATTCTTTCCTCTGCAACTCCACCCTACATCCAACTTCTCTACTAATTCATGTTTTTGTAAGTGCTCGAGTAGTTCCAACTTCAAAATATCAACCTTAACAATCCTTGGACTCACAAATTAAGTTCTAAATCCATTAAGTGGCACTTTGCAGACAAAAATGACATGGAATTTCATCAAAAATGATGAAAAAGAGTGCATATTCACATCTCCAGGAGTCTTGGAGAAAAAAATTATGAAAAAATAGATGTTGATTCTACCTCTTCTCAACTTTATATTAGAGTCGTCCACGTTTTTCCTTGCGCAACTACAAAGGTGAGGTATAGAGGCAAGTTTCCAAACAAGTCTGGGCCTTCCACAAGCCTTGGGTGCACATGTGGTATGGTCCTCAAAAGAAGAGACCCCCAAAAGGGTGGGCTCACCACGTGTCTCAGTCCAGCAGAGTTGTTGAAAAATTTGAAGGACCAACGGAAGGTGTCATGTGTCTAGGGTCCGAGAAAGTTTCATCAGGCATTGAAAAGTCCAAGCAAGGGTAGATTGAGCGGAAACTATCAGCGCCAATTTGACATAACAATAATTCTCCACTAAGAACTCCTCGTCTATGATTATTTACTAATGCACAAATTTTAGTTGGGTGGAAGTAATATGGAAACACAATAACAAACATAACACAAGAATACCATAGACTATGATACAAAGGAATGATGACAAATCTGAAATATAAGTATAGATTTTATTATCAACAAGAAATTGTTACAGTCTCACCCATGAGGTACTTCAAGTGTTACCAACTCCACTTTCCTTCCAACAATAACTATGGAAGAAACTTCACAATTACACTTCTTAATGGCTTCTTCAACACACCTTCTAAATGATGACTTTCTTCACACACTTACTCATACAATATTTCTCACTACTTCCTTCTATGCTAAATGAGGGGGGTGGCCTCTCTATTTATAGAACTTTCAGGCTTATCCACCTTATCTCTAAGATAGGATAAGAAATCTACTCTGACGAATCATATTCCATACCTTAACTCTTATCTTTACATGTAAGCTTATCTTTTAAGATAAGATAAACCTTATCATTTCACATGGGTTCCACATTTTTAGACTTTTTACAAATAAAATACACAAAATATTTATGACCTCACTCCTTGTCCTTATTACTAATATAATATTTCTAATTCTTAATCATGTAGACCCTACTTCTCTACTTACCCCAACTTTGACATTTTAGCATTACCGAACCACTTACGAAAAATATTTACTGTTTACCACAACATTCCTATTGTACTTTTCTTTACCTTTGTACTATACATTATTAGTGGTGTCATACCAGCAACGTTGTTATCTTCTATCAGATGCTACTACTAATTATACTTAACAACATCCTATTCCTAATACATACATTAATGAAATAGAATTTACGGAGGAAAATTTTAGTGTCGACATCTTCCCCCTTCCTAGTGTCTACTCCATCCTCGTAGTATACTATTCTGGTGCTTGGAAAATATTTAACTTGTCATGGTTGACCCATTTTGTAATGGGAGTGCCATCCAATTCCTCTAGTCGATATGTACCATTTTCATGCACAACTGCTATTTTGTAGGGCCCCATCCATTTGGGAAGAAATTTTCTCTGCCTTCTTTTTGTATCTGAATCATATACTAGAACCAAGTCATTCACATGAAATGGAGACCAACAGATCTTTTGATCAAAGTATTCCTTCTGCTTCATTTTCTTCTTATAGCTTATATCCTTCGTTATTTCCCTCATTTCCTCTAGCAAATGAAGATGTACAAACCTTTCCTTTCTTGAATCAATTTCATCTATCCTTTCATTTTTATAACTCTCACAATGGGAATATCAAACTCAATAGGAAGAACATGATCAATGCCATAAGCCAATTGAAATGGGGAGTATCCTGTTGCTTTGACTTTAATGTTGCCCTATATGCCCACAATGCTGCATGAATCCTTTTATCCCACTTATGTACTGCAAGGCCGTGCATCTTTTCTAGAATTTGACACAACAAAAAAATTGTTCATTCCACCTGTGCATTTGTGCTTGGCTTGTATGTTTTACCTTCCCGTGCTTAATAGAAAACTTGTTGACTAGGGCTTTTACCACCTCATTAATGAAGTGGATTCCTTGATTTGTTATAATTTCTAATGGACTACCAAATCTGGTGACAATGCGTTCATATATGAACCTTGTCACTTCATCCATGGAAGTTGTTTTCAATGGTCTAGCTTCAACCCACTTGGTTAAATAATCTATGGCAACTACAATATACTTATTTTGGCATGGGGTAGTGTTGTTACAAATCAGCGACACCCCTAGATGTTGATCGATTTCTAGTTTGATCATTCTAAGCATCCAAAGTGTGATTGCACAACATTGAATCCTCTTCCCAAGTTTGGGACTTACAAAAATGGAAAAGGAATATCTAGATTAGAGGTTGGTTCCTCAACTCCTCTGAACATCTATTTTACTTGCATAATTGCGCAGAGGTTTAAACTCCTAAATCTACTCTAAATTCCAAAGGGACAAGGATAGAAAATGTAAAAAGAAAGAACTAATGCTAATAGGTGATGCACCAAAGGAGTTGTAAACACCTGATGCTGCATGAAATACACAATCCACAAGGAAACACAACACAAATGCTCAAAATGTAATGAAAGATCAAGAAAGCAATGATAGATATATGAAAGGATTGAGGGATTTTAATCACAGAACATATATCAACATCTCAGATCCAATATAGTACATTACAGTGATCCAGAGGCAAGAAAAGGTGCTGCATTAAATGGAAAGGTAATTTTTTTCACAAATTCTACCAAGGAGGAAGAAAAAGGAAGTTCTGAGCTGAAAAAGTGTCTCCCCTTGCAAAATGAACTCATCACAGGTTTCACAAAGGCAAACCACGACCCCAAGAGAGAGAAACACGAGAAAACGTGCAAGGGGTTCAACCATTGACTAAAATGCCATCAAAACAACATGGGCACCTAATACAGACCCATTCCCTGACATTTTTAACCATCTTTGGGGAGAGAATGCGAGCCATTCTTCATTAAAAGCGGTGGTTGAAACGTCATTTCTGTCCATGAGCACGTGCGGAGGCATTTCTTAATTTTATCTCTCTAAAATCCACCAAAATGAAAAAATAATCCCATAATCTTGTAGATAATTTTACCATTTTTCCATTGATATAAAGAACACGAAAAGCTCGAGCTCTGGATCGAAAGATATGGCCATTTGAAGTTTTAGGGCAAAACAGGGCCAAATCGGGTTGGCGGGCAAAAATTCAAATTTTGCACCTTTTTGGTCATTTGGAAAATTTTCCAAAATTTCCCCGTGCTCCACCACTCTAGGTGCCACGTGGTGGCATCTCATTGGCAGCCGCGGCCTTTCAGGGAAATTTTTCCAAAAACTCCACCGAGCCATAACTTCAAAAATACATGGAGTTAGGAGGAACACTTTACCTTTCGGAAAGCCGAGAAAGAGCTCTATCCAATGGTGTCATTTCCAGAAGGTTTTGAGTGCCTAAAAGAAAAATATTATGACTGAGGCACAAGAGAGGAAAAATGAGAGGAGTTAGCCACAAAATGAGCGGGGGCACATTTTGGATAACAATTTTGGCGACTCGGAGGGGGCATCACTGTGGATGATGTTACTAGTTGCTGAAGCACCCATTGGGCATGGAGTCATGAGTTGTAGCCTACAAAATAATCTGAACTTTGAAAACCTCCTCTCGAGCCACTTGGAAACCTACTAAAATGGATCCGCAAGAGCAAAACCAACACCACAAAAACTATGTACAAAACTAAAGGTCATACATGTTCCAAAATGGAACATGCAAAGTGTGCACAAGCACTTCTTTTCTGAAATAAAAACTACCTACTCTACTCTAATTGGAAGCAAAGGTGAGCTAAACAAACATTTCAACTAGTTGGGAGAAAAAGCTTCCCTTTCTCAAAAGTTGCAACCATGCAACTGATTTGGCACTGAACATGGCTGATTGGATGAGTGGAAAATCAACAAGAAGCTGGTCTTCTACCCAAATCATCAAGGTGTCAACTGAAAACAAATCTAATACCTCTTTTAGTTGCTCTGCATTTGGATTGAAGAGGTATGACAGCTGATCCTTGGTACTTTGTAGCTCACCCTCATGCTTAGAAGCAAGCATGACTGGTTGTGACTTCTCCTTTGACTCCAATGAAGTCAAATACCTTATTGGGAAAGGTATGATCCGTTTGATATGCCCATAGATCTGATTTTCAACTCCAAAAATGGAGTCTTCTTATAGACCTTCTTGGGTGGGTGATGTGGAAGCAATGGTAGGACTTTTCTACCCTTTCTCTTCCTTCATGGCAACATGGAACTCTTCTATAGTGTGCAACTCCTCGTTATTGATTGCAACATCCAATGAAGTTTCTTTTGCATTGTTGTTACCTGTTGCAATACATTGTTGGCTTTGGGGCTCCTCCATTGTAGCTTTTGGAAGATCAAATTCTTCCAGCTTTGATTCAAGAGGCATGTTACAAACTGTAGTAATTTGTTGTCCTTGAACTCTTTTTCCATGGCAGCAAGTTCTTGTTGTTGGAGAACGAATGGTGAAGAAGGAAACATGGTAATTTCAGCTAGCTCTTCATCTAAACATTCTTCTAAGTCGATGGCAAATCAAACTCTTGAATGTCTTGCTGCAAAGCAAAGTCTCTCCCTCTTGTATGGTGGCCTCCAAATCTGCATTTTCTTCACCTGTATAACTTCATTTTCAAACATGAAACTTGTCAATCCAAACTCATCCCAAAAATTAGATTGTTGGAGAGATGAAGTGGGAGAGAAGCATGAAATTTCTTGTGCCTTTTACTCACAATTTGGACCTGTTTGGTTCACCTCCATAATGGCTTCATCAATCAAATCAGCCCCTTCAAATGAAAGTAAAAACATATCAATAATGCTTCCTTCTTCTACTATTGTAAAAACTGACTTGACCTCATCCATTTTCTCCTCAAAGATGGGGTTTTGAGATGGTTTTCCTTCCTTCTCGATGGCTGATTTTGCAAGTAAAAGCTGGATCAACATTTTCTTTGGGAAAAGTGCCAACATGGACACCCAACTCATCACCAACAAATTGCTGTTTTTCTCGCTTCACCGCTGTTATAAAATAAGCCTTGTTTTCCACTTGTTCTCCAACTTCAACATCCTCTATTGGTTTCACCATTAAGGGGAGTTTTGTAATCCTGAATTTAAGAGCCCAACTCTTCAGACTTTGAATTTCTTCATCCTTGTTTGGCTCTTCTTTCTGGTGTTGTTTTCCTTGATTGGCATTCTGATTTTTATCCTCTCAACATGGCTTTGGGAATGCAAGAGGAGAAGTGGATTGTAACTCAATTGATTTTGCAATTTTTTGTGGTGGTGGAGGAGGTATGAACTCTTGTTTCTTTGGAGGGAATGGCTGTTTGGAAGCAAAAAGGACAGAATAATTAAGATGGGGTGGAAGACTAGGGAATGGAGAAATGGATTCAACACTTGGGACAGTAGATGGAGAGTTTAAAACTTGACACTGCTGAGATAAAACAGATTGGGAAAGAAGGAGAGAAGAGGCATGAGATGGTGTGCTTACCTGTTGACAAGGTTGTTGAATACTCCTCTCATACACCTTTATTCCTTCAGTCCACTTTGCAAGCAATGGTAGTGTTGTAATCATGAAGTCTAGCTTCTCTTGAGGGCTGTAATGCCTTGGAAAAGGTCCCACCCATGGACAAGGTGCTCTATAACCGATTCTAAATGCTTTTATTTGTGCTTGAGCCCTGGATTGCACCATGTTTACCTCCATCTTTTGGATTTGTTCCAGCAAATCTGCATTTTCTTTTGACCTCCCTCACAACCAGCATACCCTTGTGTTTGACATGCTTCATATCCAAACTAACTTTGGCATTGCTGCTCATATGGGTAGACATGCTGATTTTGAATTTGATCAAAATGCTGATTTGGAGGATTTGTAAAACATGTTGGAGGTGTGATATACTTTGTTGTAAATGTGAATTCCATGATGGAAATGAAGTCATGATTGCACAACTTCATGGAATGGAAAAGAATGAAAATGATGGAAAGAAGAATGGATGGAAATGAATGGAAAACAGTGCAACTTAGAGAATGAGTTGTTTACCGGATGGAGTCACCGATGTGCTTTTGAAAGTGCCTCCAAAGGTGAATCTTTACAGAAACACACCAACTGTCAAAGATAAAGTGAAAGACCTCTAAGGTCCCACTGTGCATGCCAAAACCTGTTGTTGCAAATCAGGTGAACCCCCCTGGATGTTGATCAGATTTCAAGTTTGATCATTCTAAGCATCCAGTGTGATTACACAACATTGAATCCTCTTCACAAGTGTGGGACTTGCAAAAATTGAAAAGGAATCTCTAGATTAGAGGCTGGTTCCTCGAACTCCTCTGATCAGCTATTTTACTTTCACAATTGCGAGGTTTAAACTCCTAAATCTACTCTAAATTCCAAAGGGACAAGGATAGAAAATGCAAAAAGAAAGAACTAATGCTAATAGGTGATGCACCAAAGGAGTTGTAGACACCTGATGCTACATGAAATACACAATCCACAAGGAAACACAACACAAAACATACACAAATGCTCAAAATGTAATGAAAGATCAAGAAAGCAATGATAGATATATGAAAGGATTGAGGGATTTTAATCACAGAACATATATAAACATCTCAGAACTAATACAGTACATTACAGTGATCTAGAGGCAAGAAAAGGTGCTGCATTACATGGAAAGGTAAAAAAATTTCACAAATTCTACCAAGGAGGAAGAAAAAGGAAGTTGCAGAGATGAAAAAGTGTCTCCCCTTGCAAAATGAACTCATCCTCGGCTTTTATAGTGCAAACCACGACCTCGGGGAGAGAGAAACGCGGGAAAAAATGCAAGGTGTTCAACCATTGACCAAAATGCCATCAAAATAGCA
The DNA here is from genome assembly GCA_018340775.1 of Taxus wallichiana var. yunnanensis. Lineage (NCBI taxonomy): Eukaryota > Viridiplantae > Streptophyta > Pinopsida > Cupressales > Taxaceae > Taxus > Taxus wallichiana. Next base: position 920,081,851 of record CM031237.1, read on the forward strand.
TGGGCACCCCGACACACCCATTCCCGACATTTTAACCATCTTTGGGAGAGAATACGAGCCATTCTTCATTAAAAATGGTGGTTGAAACGTCATTTATGTCCATGACCACGTGCCAGAGGTGTTTCTTTATTTTTCTCTCCAAAATCCACCAAAATGATAAAATAACCCCATAATCTTGTAGATAATTTTACCAGCTTTCCATTGATATAAAGAACACGAAAAACCAAGCTCTGGATCGAAAGATATGGCCATTTGAATTTTTAGGGCAAAACAGGGCCAAATCGGGTTGGCGGGCAAAAATTTGAATTTTTGCACCTTTTTGGTCATTTGGAAAATTTTCCAAAATTTCCCCATGCTCTGCCACTCTAGGTGCGATGTGGTGGCATCTCATTGGCCGCAGCCTTTGGGGAAAAATTTTTCCAAAAAACTCCGCCGAGCCATAACTTAAAAAATACATGGAGTTAGGAGGAACACTTTACCTTTCTAGGAAAGCCGAGAAAGAGCTCTATCCATAGTGTCATTTCCAAAAGGTTTTGAGTGCCTGAAAAGCAAAATATTATGACTGAGGCACAAGAGAGGAAAAAATGAGAGGATTTAGCCACAAAATGAGCAGGGGCACATTTTGGATAACAATTTTGGTGACTCGGAGGGGGCATCTGCACTTGGATGAAGTTACCAGGTTGCTCAAGCATCCATTGGGCATGGAGTCATGAGTTGTAGCAGTGAAAACTGATCTGAACTTTTAAAACCTCCTCTCTCGAGCCACTTGGAAACCCACTTTGAAATGGACTGCAAGAGAAAACCAGCACCACAAAAAACTATGTACAAAACTAAAGGTCATACATGCTCCAAAATGGAACATGCAGTGTGGACATGTACTTCTTTTCTGAAAGCAAAAATACCTACTCTACTCTAATTGGAAGCAAAGGTGAGCTAAACAAACCTCAGCAATTGGTTGGGAGAAATAGCTTCCCTTTCTCAAAAGTTGCAACCATGCAACTGATTTGGCATGAATATGGCTGATTGATGAGTAGAAAATCAACAAGAAGCTGGTCTTCTACCCAAATCATCAAGGTGTCAACTGAAAACAAATCTAATACCTCTTTTAGTTACTCTTGCATTTGGATTGAAGAGTTATGACAGCTGATCCTCGGTACTTTGTAGCTCACCCTCATGCTTAGAAGCAAGCATGACTGGTTGTGACTTCTCCTTTGACTCCAATGAAGTCAAATACCTTATTGGGAAAGGTATGATCCATTTGATATGCCCATAGATCTGATTTTCAACTCCAAAAATGGAGTCTTCTTGTAGACCTTCTTGGGTGGGTGATGTGGAAGCAATGGTAGGACTTTTCTACCCTTTCTCTTCCTTCATGGCAACATGGAACTCTTCTATAGTGTGCAACTCCTCGTTATTGATTGCAACATCCAATGAAGTTTCTTTTGCATTGTTGTTACCTGTTGCAATACATTGTTGGCTTTGGGGCTCCTCCATTGTAGCTTTTGGAAGATCAAATTCTTCCAGCTTTGATTCAAGAGGCATGTTACAAATCGTAGGCCATTGTCCTTGAACTCTTTTTCCATGGCGATAAGTTCTTGTTGTTGGAGAACGAATGGTGAAGAAGGAAACATGGTAATTTCAGCTAGCTCTTCATCTAAACATTCTTCTAAGTCTGATGGCAAATCAAACTCTTGAATGTCTTGCTGCAGCAAAGTCTCTCCCTCTTGTATGGTGGCCTCCAAATCTGCATTTTCTTCACCCTGTATAACTTCATTTTCAAACATGAAAATTGTCAATCCAAACTCATCCCAAAAATTAGATTGTTGGAGAGATGAAGTGGGAGAGAAGCATGAAATTTCTTGTGCCTTTTGCTCACAATTTGGACCTGTTTGGTTCACCTCCATAATGGCTTCATCAATCAAATCAGCCCCTTCAAATGAAAGTAAAAACATATCAATAATGCTTCCTTCTTCTACTATTGTAAAAACTGACTTGACCTCATCCATTTTCTCCTCAAAGATGGGGTTTTGAGATGGTTTTCCTTCCTTCTCGATGGCTGATTTTGCAGTAAAAACTGGATCAACATTTTCTTTGGGAAAAGTGCCAACATGGACACCCAACTCATCACCAACAAACTGCTGTTTTTCTCGCTTCACTGTTGTTATAAAATAAGCCTTGTTTTCCACTTGTTCTCCAACTTCAACATCCTCTATTGGTTTCACCATTAAGGGGAGTTTTGTAATCCCGAATTTAAGAGCCCAACTCTTGGACTTTGAATTTCTTCATCCTTGTTTGGCTCTTCTTTACGGTGTTGTTTTCCTTGATTGGCATTCTGATTTTTATCCTCCCAACATGGCTTTGGGAATGCAAGAGGAGAAGTGGATTGTAACTCAATTGATTTTGCAATTTTTGTGGTGGTGGAGGAGGTATGAACTCTTGTTTCTTTGGAGGGAATGGCTGTTTGGAAGAAAAAGGACAGAATAATTAAGATGGGGTGGAAGACTAGGGAATGGAGAAATGGATTCAACACTTGGGACATAGATGGAGAGTTTAAAACTTGACACTTTCTTGAGATAAAACAGATTGGGAAAGAAGGAGAGAAGAGGCATGAGATGGTGTGCTTACTGTTGACAAGGTTTTGAATACTCCTCTCATACACCTTTATTCCTTCATCCACTTTGCAAGCAATGGTAGTGTTGTAATCATGAAGTCTAGCTTCTCTTGAGGGCTGTAATGCCTTGGAAAAGGTCCCACCCATGGACAAGGTGCTCTATAACCGATTCTAAATGCTTTTATTTGTGCTTGAGCCTGGATTGCACCATGTTTACCTCCATCTTTTGGATTTGTTCCAACAGATCTGAATTTTCTTTTTGACTGCCCTCACAAACAGCATACCCTTGTTCTTGACAAGCTTCATATGCAAACCGACTTTGCACTTGCTGCTCATAATGGTAGACATGCTGATTTTGAATTTGATCAAAATGCTGATTTAGAGGATTTGTAAAACATGTTGGAGGTGTGATATACTGATTTTGTAAATGTGAATTCCATGATGGAAATGAAGTCATGATTGCACAACTTCATGGAATGGAAGAGAATGAAAATGATGGAAAGAAGAACGGATGGAAATGAATGGAAAACAGTGTCCAAACTTAGAGAATGAGTTGTTTACCGGATGGAGTCGCCGATGTGCTTTTGAAAGTGCCTCCAAAAGGCTGAATCTTTAACAGAACACACCAACCTCTATCAAAGATAAAGTGGAAGACCTCTAAGGTCCCACTGGCGTGCCAAAAGCTGTTGTTTTAAATCAGCGGACCCCTAGATGTTGATCGATTTCAAGTTTGATCATTCTAAGCATCCAGTGTGATTGCACAACATTGAATCCTCTTCCCAAGTGTGGGACTTGCAAAAATGGAAAAGGAATCTCTAGATTAGAGGTTGGTTCCTCAACTCCTTTGATCAGCTATTTTACTTGCACAATTGCAGAGGTTTAAACTCCTAAATCTACTCTAAATTCCAAAGGGACAAGGACAGAAAATGCAAAAAGAAAGAACTAATGCTAATAGGTGATGCACCAAAGGAGTTGTAGACACCTGCTTGTATGAAATACACAATCCACAAGGAAACACAACACAAAACATGCACAAATGCTCAAAATGTAATGAAAGATCAAGAAAGTAATGATAGATATATGAAAGGATTGAGGGATTTTAATCACGAGAACATATATCAACATCTCGGATCCAATACATACATTACATGTGATCCGAGAGGCAAGAAAAGGTGCTACATTATGTGGAAAGGTAAATTTTTTTCACAAATTCCTTACGCCGAGGAGGAAGAAAAAGGAAGTTGCGAGCTGAAAAAAGCATCTCTCCTTGCAAAATGAACTCATCCTGGCTTTTTCAAAGGTGCAAACCACGACCCCAGAGAGAGAAACGTGGGAAAACATGCAAGGGTTCAACCATTGACCAAAATGCCATCAAAATAGCATGGGCACCCTGACATACCCATTCCCTAGCATTTTTAACCATTCTGGGAGAGAATGCGAGCCATTCTTCATTAAAAACGGTGGTTGAAACGTCATTTCTGTCCATGACCACGTGTCAGAGGTGTTTCTTGATTTTATCTCTCCAAACTCCACCAAAATGCAAAAATAAACCTTGAATCTTGTAGAGAATTTTACCAGCTTTCCATTGATATAAATAACGTGAAAAACCAAGCTTTGGATCGAAAGATATGGCCATTTGAAGTTTTAGGGCAAAACAAGGCCAAATCGGGTTGGCGGGCAAAAATTCGAATTTTTGCACCTTTTTGGTCATTTGGAAAATTTTCCAAAATTTCCCCGCGCTCCACCACTCTAGGTGCCACGTGGTGGCATCTCATTGGCCACGGGCCTTTCAGGGGAAAATTTTTCCAAAAAACTCTGCCGAGCCATAACTTCAAAAATACATGGAGTTAGGAGGAAAACTTTACCTTTCTGGAAAGCTGAGAAAGAGATCTATCCAATGGTATCATTTATAGAAGGTTTTGAGTGCTTGAAAAGCAAAATATTATGACTGAGGCACAAGAGAGGAAAAATCGGAGGAGTTAGCCACAAAATGAGCAAGGGGCACATTTTGGATAATAGAGTAGTTGGAAGTGGACCTACAATATCTACTCCCCACTTTTCAAAGGGACCATGTGGAAGAATAGGGCATAATGGAGCTGATGAAGTCTCACAATTACCATGTGTTTGAAAAATATCACATGTCTTACAATAATTATAACAATCTCTAAAAAGAGTGGGACTGTGATAACTTGCGTCCCAAGATCCTTCTTCTTTGTAAGTTGTCCAAAGAAGTGTCCTCCACATGTACCATTATGGAATTCTTCTATCAACTCCTTCCCTTGATCAGGTCCAACTGCCCTCTTATACTTCCATCGGTCCTATTTAAAATAATACTCCATGCGAGAATATAATATGGATGACTGATTTGAGTAATCTTCCTCTTAGTCTTTACATTGGCACCATCGGAAACTTGAATTCATTCGAGATAATTCCAAATATCTATGTATTCACTAGGGATTGTGTCAAGGATAACAATGTTGCATCGGAAAATCATCATCATCGCAAGATGAACCTAAACCATCATAGGCTCGAGAGAGTGCATCTTCATTGACATGCTTCTTTCTGGCCTATCTATAATATCGAATTGAAATTGTTGTAGAAAAATTATCCATCTTGTTATCCTTCCTAATGGGTTAGGCTTATTTACAATATATTTTAGAGCCTGATGATCTGTTACAACTATAAATTTCTGCCCTAGCAATTAATTTCTAAACTTCTTTACAGCAAAAATGATAGCTAGAGCCTCTTTTTCTATTATAGTATAATTTACCTTAGCACTGCTCATTTGTATGCTCCCAAAGTAAACTAGATGATCATTCCCATTTTCATCCTTTTGACTTAGAGTACTTCCTAGTGCTACATCTAAGGCATCAGTATACATAATGAATGGCTTGCACCAATCTAGATTCTTTAAAATAGGTGAAGACACCAAAGCTTCCGTCAGTTGTTCAAAAGCTTCATGTGTCTTCTTTCTTGGTTCATAAATAATATCCTTTTTCAAAAGCTGGGTTAGTGGTCATGTAATCTTTGATAAAATCTTGATGAACCTTCTATAGTAACTCGCGTGGCCTAAAAATGATCTCAACTTACTTCTATTCATAGGAAATGGTAACTCTTTGATTTTGAAACTTTATCGGATCGTGCAATACCATCTTTGGATACAACATGCCCTAACAAAATGCCTTTAGAACATCCAAAGAGATACTTTGTAGGGTTTACTAAGGCTTGTGCTTCATCTAACCTTTGAAATTCTATCTCCATCTGGTACAAGTGGTCCATCTTGATCGCATATATGTAAAAATCATCCGAAATACTTTGATGAAGTTCCCAATGTAGGGTTCAAACACCCTATTCATCAAACATTGGAACGTTTCCTGAGTATTACAAAACCCAAAAGGAATAAGTCTATAAGAAAACATTCCCAAGGAGTGGTGAACGTGGTCTTCACTGATATTTCTCCGCTATATGAACTTAGTTATATCCGCTATATCCATCAATAAAACTATAACACTCTTGGCTAGCTACTTCATCCAAGATCTGATCTAAAAATGGAAGTGGGTAATGATCCTTCTTTGCTTCCTTGTTAAGCTTCCTATAATCAACACAAATGTGTAGCTTCCCATTATTTTTTATTGAGATCACAATGAGAGAAACCCATTATGAATTCTCCATAGCAAATATGAATCCTGCATCAAGCAACTTATCTATTTTTTCTTTTACAGTCTTGAAAAAATTAGGATTCATTCTATATGGCATTTGCTTTATGGGCTTAGGACCATCTACCAACTCAATAGAATTTTGTACCCAACTTACTTGACGAAGTTCCTTGTAATCAAAAGTGAATAGGTGTATGTACCTTCAAAAGAGCTAGAGGTATGATTCTTTCTCACTCTCCATCATAGCATCACCAATCTTTATTTTTTGGAGATGATCATCAATTTCTTCTTCAGATAATTTTATGGGTTCATGAGTCGGTGTGACTAGAAGGATATCCATGATTGAAACATCAACCTCACTTTCTTCATCTTTGTGTCCACTTCACTGGTACTAGAGTAATAAGAGGATGTCCAATCATCAGTTTCATCACTTGAATCCATAGGTTTTCCTTATGATGCCAAGGGATCACGTTTATCTTCACCCTCTCTCTACCATGTCTAAGTGTCATGAAGTCTTCATTCCAGTAGTTTCTCGCATGAACTCTCCTTAGTCATGGCCTTCCCAACAACATTGGGTACGCAATAATACCATTTTTCATCACCTGAAATTCTACCACACATACAACACCCATAACAAATATTGCCACATTTAAAACAACACTTTCTGGTTTAGTTTTTCCCTTATTTAATGACCTTAACATAAGTGTTGAGGGGCGATCAATTTTTAAACTCAACATATTCATTACAGACTCATTCATTACATTAACTGCAGCACCTCCATCAACTAAGACATCATGAATTGAAATACAATTACATAATACCTTATCTTGTGGAGCGTAGGATCCACCTCTTGCCTCCAAAATAGGAACCTCCACCTCCTTCCTTTGTCAAGAATTGAGTCCACTTCACAGCTCTTGCCTCTTTTAAGAAGACATAGCCAGAGAGTTGACCATACGTAATATTTACTGAGCCTTTTGGATAGATCTTATAAGATGGAGTATGGTGCTTATCCCTATGAAATATGAAAATCTTGCACACCCAACTTTCTTCTCCTATGTTTCTTACATTTCTCCTTTCATCTTCTTAGGATCATTTCCATCTTGGTTATCTTTTTTTTTCTTTCTTTTTGTTACAAACACATCTCGCTTCATTATTTATGCTCCTATCTACTACATCAAAAGAATTCACAGTGATTTTCCTTTATCATTATCTCTTGTACCGGATATAGAAGCTCTATCTAGACAATTATACTTATAATGACCCTTTTATGACAACCATAATATACAACTTCGATATATTAATTTTTGGACCTCTATCTCCTCCCGAGAACTAAATTCTTTCCTTGAAGAAGATTAATAGTTAATTGACCCATCTTTCTAAGTAGATCATCATACTCAGGTAGATGTACTAGGAGAAAGATGTGTGCTTACTAAGAGTGGTCAGGATTCTAGACCAAGGTGTTGGTGTAGGCTTTACCTTAGCAACAATTTCTTTGGGCTCTTATTCCATGCTTTCTTCTTGCCTTCTTACAATCTCCTTTGCTTATTCAAGGGTCGTTGGGCTTTCATACTTAACTCATTTCGATCTATAGATTCATCCCAAGAATGAAGTGCTTACAGAGGAGATTATCCATGCCATTCATCAACCCATCCACTAATCCTTCCTTCCGGATTTGGGCACCGAGCTTCCTCCTTAGCTCTAGAACACGAGCATGATAATCCCTTATATTATCCTTCTCTCCTTGGGCATAGCTTTATGATATCGATCATGAGATCTGCATATTTCTGTTGTTCACCAAATTCTTTAAGAAAACTTTCAGTTAATAAATCCCATGATGTTTTCACATTATCACCTAATGTTTCAAACCACCTAAGGGCTGAACCATCCAAAAAGGTAGGAAAAAATTCATTCCATTGTTCCCTTCTTATGAGGCCATTACAAATGCAAGATCATTTAAATTCTTGAATGAAAGAGGAAGCATCTTCATTATATTGGGCTGAAAATAAGAATCTTCCCCATTTTCAAAAGTAACCACAAAGTGAAATACCAATCCACAAGACAATCAACAAGACTTATGTGAACAAATAATTGGAATCACTATAATAGAAAATGACTTTACACCTTTCTACAGTAAAATATAAATGACTATGGTAAAAATTGACTTATCCGCATAAAAATGACTTTATTGTGGTAAACAATATTCATGGTAAAAGTGAAGTTCTCATGCGGTAAATACTATTCAAGATAAAAAGTGACTTTACCATGGTAACTACTATGCATAGTAAAAACAAGGTTACCCTCCAAATGATTTTTGACTAAGTGGGAATATCTCTCCAGAAAATCCACCAATGAGGAATGGTCTTAGCAACGAAACCAAAATGTCAGCACCGATCTGGCACTATGATAATTCTCCAATCGAGAACTCCTCATGCTATGATTATTTACTAATGCACAACTTTTAGTTTGGTGGAAGTAATTTGGAAATGCAATAATAGACATAACACAAGAATACCATAGACTATGATACAAAGTAATGATGAAAAATATAAAATATAAGTGTAAATTTTATTATCAACATGAAATTGGTACAATATCACCCATGAGGTACTTCAAGTGTTACCAACTCCACTTTCCTTCCAACAATAACAATGGAAGAAAATTTCCAATTACACTTCTTAATGGCTTCTTTAACACACCTTCTAAATGATGACTTCCTTCACACACTTAGTCATACAATATTTCTCACTACTTCCTTCTATGCTAAATGAGGGGGGTGGCCTCTCTATTTATAGAACTTTCAGGATTATCCACCTTATCTCTAAGATAGGATAAGAAATCTACTCTGACGAATCATATTCCATACCTTAACTCTTATCTTTACATGTAAGCTTATCTTTTAAGATAAGATAAACCTTATCATTTCACATGGGTTCCACATGTTTAGACTTTTACAAATAAAATACACAAATATTTATGACCTCACTCCTTATCTTTATTACCAATATAATATTTCTAATTTCTAATCATGTAGACCCTACTTCTCTACTTACCCCAACTTTGTCATTTTAACATTACTCAAACCACTTACGACAAATATTTAATTTTTACCACAACATTCCTATTGTACTTTGACTATTACTTGTACTATACATTATTGGCGGCGTCGTACCAAAGAACAACACTATTATCTTCTATTGGATGCTAATACTACTTATACTTAACAACATCCTATTCCTAATACATACATTAATGAAATAGAAATTACGAAGGAAAATTTTAGTGTTGACAAAACCTCCAAGTGTCCTCCTAGTGCTTCTTTAAAATAAAATTTAGGGGCAGGTCCCCAAATAGGCGTGGTCCCTCCATGTGTCCCAGGCCTTTAGAAAGTTGCTTGAAAATTTTAAGTATAAAGAGGAGCCATCGAAGCCTCCACGTGTCTCCTCGGCGTAACTTTGAGATGGTCCCCAAAAGCGGAGACCCTAAACAAATTTGGGCTCACCATGTGTCTCCTTGGTATAAATATTAAGGTGGGACCCTGAGGTGGATTCTCAAATGAGCACTGGCCCTCCCATGTCCATGGTCCGACAAAGCTTCATCGAACGCATGAAAAATGTCTAGGTCTAGGAAGGGCGTGAAACCTCCACATGTCTCCCTGACACAACTCCAAGGTCAAACCAAAAGGTGAATTTTCAGATGAGCTTCGTCCCTCCACATGGACCAGATTTGAGTTTAAGTGGGCCTTATAGTTTCAAAGTTCCCCTCCAAGCCGTATCCTATCAAAAAGGGCCCCATTTCCACAGATGCTGAGATATAAATTTGATAGGGAAATCACCATTTACACTGAAATGAATATTTCTGTAAGGACAGAGAATTTGGAAATGATATAGGGCCCAAATGTGATCCACCGAGCCACATCCAATCAGAAAGGACCACTTTTCCACAAGTATTGGGACAAAAATTGACAGGGAAAACAAAACGTGATCTACGAAAAAAGGAAGGGAAAAACCCAAGTTTACACCCAAGTTACAAATTATTTCACATGAACAGAGGAATGGAAAAAAATACTAGATTTAAAATGAACCTCGACCAAAGGAAAGGATTGATCATGGAAACCAAATGAATGATAGAGTTTCCATGCATCAAAATGGGAAGACAAAAAATACAACAAAGCCCGCAAATTGAAGAATTTCAAGGATAAACAGGGCAAGATCAAATTGAGTACTAACAAATTCTAACCATTTAGTGTAATATTCAGTAGTAGTAATAATCCAGTGATGGTGTTGTGAAGAATGGGGATTGATCTCTCTGACAAGATCCAAGCCCCATTGAGATAAAGGACAAAGGTCTCGTGCGACTTGTAAGGCATGACTAGGTGTGTGATGAAGATTAACATGTTGCTGGAATTTCACACAACGTTTGACATAGTCACAACAATCACGTTTTAGGGTTGGCCAATAATAGCCAAGAATAAGAATGCATTTAGTGACAGCTAAACCACTAAAGTGGCCTCTAAAAATTATGTCATGAACTTCCTTGATGTTGTTGGGAATTTCAGAACTTGTAAGGCATCGTAAGAGAATATCGTTGAAGCCACAATTATGAAGGAGACCACGCATGATGACATAACAAGAGACACTTTTAAGAAAGGCACATTGTCCATTACAAGTGTGATTGGGAGGTAGAATTTAAAGGGAAAGATAGTCTAAAACTTCTTATGCCAAAGGTCACATGGGTTAGGTGCAATGGTTCCGATGGAGTGTAAAATCATGAGGTAAACAGGAGGGTGATTATAACCTTTCTATTGTGAAAAAGATTTTAGAGTCACAGACAAGCGGTTATCCGAGAATCTAGGAAGGCCATGGTATTAACAAATTTATTGATAGAATGTGGGGTGATTTGAAGTTCTAACGGTCAAAAGTAGTCAAAATTATGTCTACATGATGTTTATACTTTCAACGTATTTCATTATGACAACCTTGGTATATACCATTGACTTGATTTACAACCAACTAGGAATCACAAAAGATATTAATTGACTTAACATCTAAGGCATAAGCAACCTAGAGACCCAATACAAATGCTTCATATTTAGTGATATTATTTATACAATCAAAATATAGTTTGAAAGATAAAGGCATAGGTTCACCACAAAGAGGAATGAGGATAACACTAACACTACCCCCACGCTGAAATTTGGAGCCATAAAAAAGAGGGTCATTTGGTAAGTGGTATCCTCCAAGGAGAGGGTAGTAATGGATTCATTGGGGAAATTTAAGTTAGAGGGTTAATTTTTGGAAAGAGGTGCATCTACTAGTTGGTTAGTGATGGTTTGGCATTTGATATAATTTTTATGTATGAATTCGAGGTCAATATCAAGTAAAACACATGATCTAGTGTGCAACACATTGACGTTGGTAGGGTTTTTCATACATGTAATGTAGAGGGTCAATATTGGTGATGACAAAGGTTTTGTGGTTGAGCAGGTAATTACAAATCTTGGTGATAACAAAAACTAAGGATAAGTAGAGTTTTTAGGTGTGGGTGTATCTAGTTTCATAGTCTAAAAGGGTATGGCTTATGTAATAAACTACTTTCTCTTTATGTTGTTTTTCATAATGAGCGAGCATAACACCTAAGGAATGGTGAGTGGTGGAAATGTATAGGCAAAAGGGTTGGTTATCCTTAGAAGGAATGAGCACCGGTGGTTAAAGAAGGTATTGTTTTAAGGCATTGAAGGCTTTACAAAATTCATCATACCATTTGAAGGTGACGTCCTTTTGAGGAGATGATGAAATGGTTAGCAGTGGTCGAAAGTCGTGAGATAAAATGACCAATAGTGTTTCACCTGATTCTTAGACGTTTCTTTGAAAATGACGAAATAGATAGGGTGATGGGTGTAGGAGGAATACCTATTGAAATACTTGATTGATAGGTTGTTGTGCACATATGAATTCTGAATCCACAACTGATCGTGAGAGCTTCCTTTTGGCTAGGAGGAACTACCTGAAATGGAACACAAGACCACTAGAAAGAGTTAAACAATATATGCAGTGAACTACCTAGTGTGTGCTAGATCCGGGAAGTGTGATACTTCCTAGATGAGATGTCAGTCCACTGTTTAAAAAAATTTAATGTTGGTAATAAAGTAAATCCTATTGTAATTAAAATGATTTAGGTATCTCATTCAAAACACTAAGAAATATCTAATCTAACAGGCTAGGTTAAAATAAGATCTAAAGGTCAAGTAACTGGTTCTGGGTCTCTGCAGGTATGACAGAGGTCTTGGGCAGGTCACAAGTGAGTAAGGGTGATGTGGGAATAGGTAGGTAGGTTACTATTCTGGGCTATATTGGTAGATACAGAGACCGATGCCGGTTAAGGGTGACCAACGCCGGTTTGGGAGAACCGGTGCCGGTTACTGTGGGATACTAGGAATGTCATAGAATGAGATTTAGATCTCCCTTATGATTACACCAAGGACTAGGCTGGTCGAATGAGGTATTAAGTTGTTTGGATGGGATTTGGCGAGGTTTTAATAGGGATATGGAGGGGTGAGTATTAATGGAGGTCAGTGGGGATGGTTAGGAGAACAAAGGATGAAAATACAATGATGAAATGAGTGAACCAGAGGAGTAAAATGTTCTACTTACTTGGAATCTAGCTCTAGATGTCTATGAGTGAGGAATGAAGGTGTTGATAAGAGGTTGAATGCTGCAGAGGCTCACCAAACATTGGGAGCTCTTGCATGGGCCTATATGTGCTCTCTTCTTTCCTGATTGGATCAAATCTGTGTTGGGTGGTTGTTGGATGAATGTTGGATGTCTGTGCAAGAGAAAATGCTTGATCTCCTTCCTTGCATGTGTGTTCTCATGGAAAATTGTTCTCAAAATATGTGATATCTCTCTAGAATCTGCCAACCTTTTTCCAACCTCAAAAATAAGGTTGTTTTGGGGATTAAAAGGTGATTGCTTAACCGGTGCGGGTTAGGGTTCCAAAGATCGGTTAGGTGGGATTTTCTAGGTTTACTAAACTAGGAAGATCCCCTTGATTTTCTAGGATCTCGTGTGTTGGCCTATGGATTAGGATGGAAGCTTCTTTTAAGCATGTGGGAATGTGGTTAGAGGGAATGTAGGCATTGATTTTTAGGGTTTGGGTAAGTCTTAGTTAGTTATGGCAACTTACTAAGAATAGGTCTTAGGGTGAGGTGGCTTGATGAGGTGTCTAAGTGAGGTGGATATGTGGGCATCATCCTAATTAGGATATTTAAATAATAAATATGGTGAGGATAATGAATTAATTTAATTTTAATAATTAAATTAATATTATAGTGAGGTGAAGGGGGCCATGGCTAGGTGGATGTGTTCAAGGTATTTATTTATCAAGGGACTAAGGGGAGTGTGACCCAATTTTGGTGTCTACATTTTGCCCCTTTTTGTTGTGTAGCTTGTATTGGTAAGCAACGCTGAAAAAATAAGATGTGGTTGCCCCATGTGTGGATGGAGGTGATCCCCCTCAAACCAAGAATTGATGAGGTAGAAGGTAGAATCGGTGAGTGGTTTGATAAAAGGTAAATGTGATGAAAAGGAAGGTGGGTAATAGGGGAAAAAGGAGTAAGGTCTACTTGGGTAATCTAGGTAATGGGTTAGGGTCAAAGGTAGTAATAGTCAAATGCACACACACGTATAAACTGCAGCACACTACCAAGTTAAAGAGCAGGAAAAATCTACATTGTCTAAGGTCGATAGGTTTATCCAAACAAGGTTGAAGTGATTCTGGTATCCAAGGTATAGGATATGGTCAGGAAACACAACACAGGTCAGGTGTAGGAACGTTTAGGTGTGTTCTGGTACACCAAAGGTAGGGTCAGGATAAACGGTCACGGCAAGAGGCAAGGTAAGGTCATTAGGTCAATCAACACAGGTAATAGTGTCGCAAGGTATAGCGAACACATGGGGTCAAAGGTCACTAGTGATGTTCCAGGTCCAAGTATCTAGGTCATGGCATGGGTAGGGCCGAGGTATGGGTAAAATAACAAGTCCCCAAAGGAGGATGGGTAGGTAATAAATGATGAGGGCAAGAGGGTGAGGGGAATGGTCAGGGTAAAGGTTGGGTGGGGAAAAAAGAGTGACGGGTAGGGTAATAAGGTAAAATTTAGGGCAATGTGCAAGAGAGGGTGACCATGCCGGTTAAGGGTAACTAACGTGGTAGAGTGTAACCAACCATGGTAAGGTAGGTAACAAGACCAATGTTGGTGAATTAAAACCGGTGTTGGTTAGATCAGGTTTATTATAAAAACAAAAATATCCATTTTTGTTATTCATTTGTCTTCTTGTGAATTGGGAAAATGACGCTGAGAGAGAGAAAAAGGTGAAAAGCGTCCAAATGGAATGGAGAGTTGAGTTGGCAAGCCGAATGGTGGGTGATTGGTTGGTGAGAGGCGGGTCCATAGGATCGGTGTGGGTGATTTGATTGGTTGGAGTCGCGGGTAGCGATTTGGTGATGGCGAGGGCGGAGGGATCGGGCGGGCCACCAATGTAGTGGCTAGATGTGCCACCACGATGACGGTAGCATGATGAGGTAAGCATCCAACTCTTGTTTGTATTTTGTTAGATAGATTAGGTGATTTGTCAAATTGGGTTTTTGTTTTTTATTTTGGGTGGGGGAAAATAAAATTTGGAAATGGGAGGGTAAATTGGGTAAAATAGGAGTGGTGAGAGAGATAAGTGGGAGAATAGGGGAGTGGATGAGGTGTAGGGGAGTTGTAGGTAATATTGGGTGGGTAGAAGTGTCAAAAGAGGTAAGTTTTGAGAAGGGAGGGTTTGGGGTCGCAGGTTTTCACCACGACAGTGACCGGTGTCGATCGGGTTGAGCCGGTGTCGTCGGTTGGGTTAAACCGGTATTGGTCACAAAATAGGTGACCGATGTCGGTTTAGGGGTGACCAAGGTCCATTAAAGAGAACCGGCACGGTCAGGTTTTAGGGAGAAAGTGGCCAAAAGTGCCATAGGTTGGGTGGTTGAGATGGGTAGGGGTAAAATAGGGTGTGGGAAAAGGATAGTGGGTGAGTATGGGTGTGATAAATGTAGATTAATTTGTTATTTGTATTGGATGTAGGGGAGAGATCAGCTACGCATGTGGGATAGTGTTCCACCATTACTCATGACAATTCGCAGTGCACAGGGACCCCTGAGGAGTTGCGGCATGTGGAGGGGGTGGGCCTGAGTGGGGTTCGACGCTACCGACATGTAGTCCGGTAGTTGAGTTTGATGGTCGCTCTCATCGATAGATGGGATTCCATGACCAACATGTTCCACCTATCAACGGGTGAGATTATGGTCACCCTGGAGGATGTGTTCAGGATTTTATAGCTACCCATATTGGGTACACAGTCTATTCGATCTCCTCCGAGGCCTCGGAGGAGCTGATGCTGACGGTGTTTGGAGAGGGGATGGATGAGTTGACATTCCATAGTGCTAGCATGCGTTATGGAGAGATGTACCTAGCCCATCTAGAGGAGACAAGGCTAGTAGTTCTATTAATGGAGGTAGTGTGTTGCTTTGCACTACCAGATGATAGAGGGTGGGTGGTTTCCGATCATTGATGGGGGTATTACACAACATGATGATAGACTAGACCCACTTTACCTAGGTGCCAACATTCTTGATGCAGCTATATAGAGAGCTATGGGCGTATGGGCATCTACGCAGTTCAGCCTATGTTGTACCTTTCTACTTCACTATTGGGCATATGAGCACATTATCTGTGTGCATCCAGTGGGTATGCCCCAAGTCATGCCTTTCTACCAGGATTTGTATGAGTGGGGTATAGGTGATGGGTGCTGGCTATTGGAGAGTGGAGATCAGATAGGCCCACACATGATGTGGCCTATTTCTAGTGTTTATTGGAGGGGTTGTCCAGAGTGGACATCATATGGAGGCCATATGTGGGCTTCCCATCATATAGGCATATGCGTGATGAGCTAGCTAAGCTCTAGCTATTGAGATGGATACAGGGTCACCGTGTTGGGGAGCACGAGATGATCCCAGTTGATAGAGTTAGGTGGTAGTTTGGGCTGGCTACAGACATAACTCTACCCTTCCCATAGTACAAGAGAGACGATGTGGAGAGGCCCTTACCTCTACCACAGCTGACAGTGCCCACAGGGCAGGAGAACCAGGCAGTGGACCGGAGGATTGATGATGCCGAGGTCACAAGACAGATATAAATAGTGGTGGGTGGCTCATTTATGAGTAGTACCACCTAGGCTAGGGTAGCCGGATCTAGCCACCATCACGGTGTAGAGGGATGCCCTACAAGGGGTAGGTGGTGAATCGATTATCTAGTTGAGTATAGTGTAAACACAACTTACTAACTCAAAGGTGGAGGTGGCTAGGTTATATGCATAGGTGGCCGTCTTCGAGCCCGAGATGGCCCAGGGTGGGGATGGAGATGGAGATGGAGATGATGATCTAGTGGCTCCCCTACGGCATGCATAGGTGATAGGATTGCAGGTCGGTCATTGGCCATAACACAGGCATAGATTGGGGCCTTACAGGCCCAGATATAGCACAGGCAGGGCAGGGGCCAATGGCACCACCATAGGCACCGGGACAGGGTCCCAATTCACAGAAGGGGTGGGACAAGGTACCGCAAGGCCTATGGGGCCATAGGGATTCCCATATCTAGGTTGTGGGATGCCCGAGGCCGAGATACTACTAGGACCAGTTGATGGAAACTAGATATAAATTTCTATCCTATGGAGAGTACAAGGCATAACAGGCCTTGAGTGAGAGGATGATATCTCACTCATAGTGTAGAGAGCATAGGGGGCCATCGAGCTCTGAGACAGGATCAGAGAGAGGCCACCAGCTCATGGAGACTAGCTCATAGTGTGTGTGCGCAAAGAGGGACCCAACCACCAACCTATGATGGGTGGGAAGATGTTAGTAGGTCATAAGATAGGGCCAAGGAGGCTAAGGGGATAGCGATACCGATATGGAGGATGTCCACCGAGAGGGTGCTTGATATATGGCTCTTGATTTTTGACATAGTTTTTATTTTTGAGTATTGAGAGATTATATATTTTTTTATCACATACCGGCCTGTGTGTTGAGATATTATTATATTTTTGATCACATACCAGCTTGCATGCCGAAGAGAGTGAGGATGTACGAGATTTTTGTATATTTTGAGCATATACCAGCTTGTGTGCCAAAGATATTTTGTATTGGTTTATTATTTTATTATATATGAGACTGGCCTGTGTCATGCCGATGATATTTTGTATTGAGTATCGGCCTACGTGCCGATGATTTATTTGAGATAGACATGATGGGATATTCATGCATATTGTATTGAGACACACATATTTATTTATATGATGAGATACATGAGATGCTTGATTTGTTGGTGTTTTGATGAGACTTTTAATTTTTGTGGTGATATGGATAGAAACTATGTGAGTTAGGCATGATGGAGTCAGATCTTAGGCATGGATCAAGTCGGGTCATAGGTATGGTTGAGTCAGGTTGGTTTAGGCATGGATCGAAATTGAGTCGGTTTGGTTAGGCATGGATCGAGTCAGGTCATAGGCATGGTTGAGTCAGGTTGGTTTAGGCATGGTTGATTCGGGTCATAGGCATAGTTGAGTCAAGTTAGTATAGGCATAGTTGAGTCAGGTCATAGGCATGGTTGAGTCAAGTTGGTTTAGGCATGGTTTTGTTTAAATTAGTTGAAGTTGTGATTCATGAATTTGAGCAATGAATGATGATATGGGTCATGTTTAAATTTTTTTATAAAATACACATGATCATGGTAGAGAAATGTAAGTCGTAATAAATGTATGTTGTGATGATGATAATAATGTTAAGCAACTTGTTATTTATTTGGTTTAATTTCCAATTTTGGATATAAAAAGGAAACTAAGTAGGGTAGAATGTGATTTTATGAAAAATGAAAAATGAATTAATTAGGGTAGAGAGTGGCCAAGCTAACCTCCAAGGGCCCCATGCCCTCAGTGTTACCTACATAGTCCCGAAGAAAAGGGACCTCAAGCCGATGTAGTTCTCCCATAAGCTAGGGAAGAATATGAGGAGGTATGAAAATGAGTTGGTAGGTTTTAGGCATGATGGGTTTAGGTTTGTTAGGTGTGAGTGGGCCATAGGAAAAATGGTATAGGTGATGTCGATTGTGGTAAAAGAAGAAGATGACCCCAAAGGTAAGCTTCGAGGACCAAGTCCTGTATAAGGTAATCAAAATGTAAATAAAGATGGGTAAAAGGTACGAGGGGGCAAGAAATCCACATGATTGGCTAGGATCATACTGAGTAGATCATACCTTGGAGGAGGTGATGAACGTGAGTCCCTAAAGGCATTGCATGATTGATTTTTCTAAAGATGAGTGATAGGCACATGATCACCAAATGTTACAGTTCCAAGAGGTCCCTTGAGGTAGTAGGAAATGGGAGTATGAATGGTGAAAGGTATAAAGAGGTGGTTAATTTTGACATGGTATGAGGTAGCATGCTCTTTGGGTAAGAGATCCGAGGTCATAATGGGAAAATCCATGACTAAAATTCCTCTATTTTGACTTAAATTTGAGATAGACCGATCGATGTGGGAATTCTATATGGGATGAGAAATTAACTCCTTGAGGTCTTCGTGAAGCTGATCGATGCGGGAAGCTTCAGTTTCTCTTTTTTTTTTTTTGTTTTGTTTTTGAAAGAGCTTTACATAGCTGTCCTTCAAGGGAGAAGTCTATTTATAGTAGTGATTGCAGAGAGGAAGATGTCCTTTTGAGGGATTCATCTTTTTATTAGAAGTTTGAATCAAGGAGTTGGGTCCCATGTGAGGGATTTGAAGTCATGGACAAGACCAAGGTGAAGAATAGGATTCTTGTTTAGAAAGTAGGGTGAAACGACCATGGGATCTCATCTAAAGGTAGATGAAAAGTATCCATGAGAATCATGTTATGTGTAGCGCCGTGGTACACATATTCAAGAAAAGATAACAAGTGATGGGTACGCACATGATTCTTGTTTAATTGTTGGTGAGGTGTAAGAAGTGGAGAGCACTCAAGGGACGAGCATGAAAGGAGAAAAAAAGTGATGTAGGACTAAAATTCAATAGTAGAACGGTCGAAGATGCAAGGCGTTAAGGGCTCAGGCTCGGGTTTACCATCGAGGGAAGATAAATGATAAGTACCTGATCCATAGGTATGAGTCACGATGTATGGTCCAATCCAATTAGGAGAAAAATTTCCCCGTTTACTTTTTTCCCGTTTAGTTACATGTTGATTTTCTTTCAGGACAAGGTCACTGACTCCGAAGGTTCGCTCATGGACATGTTTATCATAGACATGTTTGATATGTTTTTGATAAACTTGAAGATGATCAAGAGCATTAAGATGACGTTCATCTAATAACTCAAGTTGTGCTAAACGGTCTTGACAAAATTCATCATCATTGATCATGTCATGGAAAGAAATGCAGAGTGAGGAAATCTGGACTTTGAGCGGTAGAACAACCTTTGTTCCGTAGACCAGAGAAAAAGGTGTAGTGGTTGTGGAAGTATGGATACTAGTGTGGTATGCCCATAGGGAAAAAGGAATGTGCGTATGCCAATCCTTCCCAGTATCGTTAACCACTTTCATGAGAATTTTTTTAGGGTTTTGTTAGTGGATTCAGCTTGGCCATTGGTTTGTGGGTAATAAGGTGACAAGAAACTTAAATTAAATGCTTTGAAGGCATCATAAAATTTTTATAACATTTTGTTTTTGAATTTTTTTCCATTATCACTGATGAGGTGATGAGGAACACCAAAGTGACAAATGATGTGGTGATTGATGAACTCACATATTTTCTCAGATTTTGTGGAGATGAGTGGTATAGTCTCTACCCATTTTGTGTAGTATATGGTAGCGGTAATGATCCATTGATGTCGTTAGGAAGAATGAGGGTTGATCTCTCCGATAAGATCCAAACCCCATTGAGAGAAGGGCCAAAGGTCACTGATAACTGTAAGGTGTGACTGGGTGTATGATGAAGGTTTGCGTGTTGTTGGCATTTTACACAACGTTTGATGTAGTCATGACAATCATGGTTAAGGGTTGGCCAAGAAGAATAGCCTAGGTGAAGAATACGCTTAGTGAACAACAAGGCCACTCAAGTGACCTCCACATATGCCATCATGAACTTCCTTAATTGTATAAGGAATTTGAGAACTCATGAAGCATCGTAAGAGAATACCATCATGCCAAAATTATAGAGAAGGCCCCCATGATGACGTAATGAGATACCCTTTTTAAGAAGGCACGTTGTCCATTATGGGTGAGATCGGGAGGTAAGATGGAGAGAGAAAGATAATCGGAGTATTGTTTATACCAAATGTCACTTGGGTCGGGGGTAGCGGTTCGATTGAGTAAATGTCGTGAGGTAAATAGGAGGGTTACCGATTGGAGACATTGTATGGTGATAAAGATTTTAGAATCTGTGGTGAAGTAGGTATTTAAGAAGCCAAGCAGGCCATGGTATCGGAATTTTTTGTAGTTGAAGGGGGATGGTTTGAAGGGCATAACGGTAAAAGGTGGTCAAAAGTATGTCTACATGATGTTTATACTTTTGAAGTATCTCATTACAACATTGGTATACACCATTGACCTAGTTTATGACCAATTGAGAATCACCAAATATGTTTATTGATTTGACATCTAGGGCATAAGCGGCTTGGATGCCTAATACGAGTGCTTCGTATTCAAAAATATTGTTTATACAATCAAATTCAAGTTTGAAAGACAAAGGCATGGGTTCACCATCAAGAGGAATGAGGATAACACCAGCCCCACCCCCATGCTGACACTTAGAACCATCGAAGAAGAGTTTCATTTGGTAAGCGGGTTCATCCAAGGAAAGGGTAGCAATTGACTCATCTGAAATTCAAAATTAGAGGGTTGATCCTGAAAATAGGTGCATCGGCCAATTGGTCGGTGATGGCTTGCCCTTGATGGACTTTTGATGAATTAATTCGAGGTCAAGGTTAGCTAAAAGCATAAGCCATCATGCGGCATGCTGATTTTGATAAGGTTTGGCATACATGAAGTGTAAGGGGTTGGTGTTGGTCACAACATAGGTTTTGTGGTTGAGTAGGTAATGGCGGAGTTTTGTGGCAACAAAACTAAGGCTAAGAAAAGTTTTTTGGGATGGGTGTATCGGGTTTCATAGTCCAAAAGAGTATGGATTATATAATAAACTACCTGCTCTCTGTGTTGTTCATCGTGATGAGTGAGCATGGCTCCCAAGGAATGATTGGTAGCTAAGATGTATAGGTAGAAAGATTGATCATCTTTAGGTGGAATAAGTACGGGTGGTTGGAGAAGGTATTGTTTTAAGGCCTCAAAAGCTTTGTGGCAGTCATCATCCCATTTAAAGGATATATCCTTCTTGAGTAGATGATGAAATGGTTGACACCGATCAGATAATTGTGAAATGAAATGATGAATAGACTATAACTTACCTTGTAGGCTACGAGTTGCCTAAGGTTAGTGGGTGGAGGCATTTCCATAATGGCCTTGACTTTAGCAGGGTCAACTTCTATACCACGTAAGGAAATGATAAATCCTAGGAGCTTTCCTGAGAGAACTGTGAAGAAACACTTCTTGGGCTGAAGGTGAATGCAATATTTAATGAGGTAGCCAAAAATGGTATTGAAATGGTAAGGTTCTCGGAGTAGAATTTAGATTTGGCCAGAGATCATCCACGTAATCTTCCAATACATGATGCATGATGTCATGGAAGCTTTAAGTCATAGCTCAGCTTGATATGTGGAACCCACATTTTAAGGCCAAAAGGCATGAATCAATAGCAAAAGGTCCCCCAAGGGGTGATGAACGAGGTTTTGTGTTGATCCTCTAGGGCAAGAAAGATTTGGTTATAACCCGAGAAGCCATCCATGAGTGATAGCATCTCGTGACCAGCAGTAAGGTCAACTAGTTGGTCAATACTGGGTAGAGGGAAGTCTTCTTTTGGGTAGGTGAGGTTAAGGTCACAGAATTCCATGCAAATGCGAAGTCCCCCTATCACCTTGGTGACAAGGACAACGTTAGAAATCTAACAAGGATAATCAATGGTTAATATGAAGGAAATGGAAAGAAGGCTCTGAAGTTCTTCTTTGACTATAAGGGCAATGCGAGGGTACATTTTCCTCAGTTTTTGTTTGATGAGTTTGGCATCGGGAATGGTTATGATATTGTGGACCACTATGGTGGGGTCAATACCAAGCATGTCTACATAAGACCAAGAAAAATCATGGTTATGATCTTTGAGAAAAGAAGTGATGGCTTCCTGCTCAGTAGCATCTAAATATTGAAAAATCTTTAGGATGTGCAAGTCATCCTGAGTATGAATGTTGATCTTGATAATCAATTCATTTAACATGGTTTGCGTCTCAGAGGGTAATGACCGATGAATATATGAGTCTTTTGCACCAAGGTAGGTGAGTATAGATTCATCATCTTGACATTAAATGATGTTAATTGAAGGTGTATCATCATCGATCATTTTAGGATACAAGAAGGGAAGAGAGGAAGGGGCCTCGCCCTCGTGTTGATAAGTCAAAGGCCCCAAGGAAATGGTGTTTATGAAAAAAAAAGTTAGGAGGGATAGATTCAGGATCCATCAACTCCGTCGACGAAGGTGGTGATGAAGGCGGAGTGGGTGAAGAAGGCAGAGAAGGGCTGATGTTCTCGATGGGTTTAATGCGGGCTTGCTTAGTAGGTGGTTCAAGAAAAGCCGATACCACTATGGTCATTATGTTTGTGGGTGGTACATGGAATGACAGTATGGCGGCCTTGTTTGTAAAAGCCAAAACCAAAACCCTTCCATGCACATCGGTGTAGGAAGGTGTGGGTGAAACGGTGATTGGTGAGAGACTGAAGTCAGCGGAAAATGGGTGGGTTTGTGATGGTGGTTTGGGTGTGTAAGTGGTAGTATCAAGTCCTCCATAGGTGAGACTAGTATGGAGATGAGGAGGACCATAAAGGAGGCATTCTCCTATGTAGTGATCGTAGTGAGAGTGTTGGTGAAGGCTTCCATACTCTTGTGGAGCAAGGAATGTGTTGACTCTATATAAGTGATACTCTCCTAGAGTGAGGCATTGAAAAATGCCTTCGAAGGATCGGTGGTTGGTATGTGGGTACCTAGAATAGATGATGTGTTGGTGGTGTTGGTGCCCATTTTGATCTTACACCACCTTTTCCCTAATTTTCTTTTCACTTTGCATTTCTTGAAACATTTTCTATAGTTTTAATGGGTAAAATGAAGTTGTTGCCTCTGTTCCCATGCCTTAATCCATTTGAAAATCATTTGACATGCCCCGAATACTCAAGTTTTCCCTAATTTTTTCCCTAAATTCTTCAAATCATGGGCTATGTCATTTTTTCCATTTTCTCGATCATGGAAGCTTCAAATGATAGTTTTATACCTATATGCCTTTGAAAATATATCCCCGTGGTTGAGAAATGCCGAAATCATGTTTGATCGATTCTATTTCAAAAACATTCCATCCTTGGTGAAAAAATCAGATTCTGGGCACAACTACAAAATTTACGTGTTTTTAACAGCTTAGATCCTGTATTTTAGCCATAAAATTATTCTTCAGAAGTCAAAGGGCGTGACAACATATAATTTAGTTGAGGAGAAGCAGGGAAGTGTTATAACTTATCATTTTTTTCCTTTTTGGCAAATGGGGCATTTTCGGGCCCAGGGCTCCACTTTTTCCAAATTGCCTACGTGGCATGTTTTGATTGGCTGAGGAGAAGTGGGGAGTCGGATTTCCTTGGAGATTTTTGAATTTTATTTTGTAAATTTTTTTAAAATTCAAAACTGGCCTAAAACCCCATAACCAATCATAGGTGGACACGTGTCCTAAAAATAAAAAGGGAAAAGTGGGCCGATGGGGGACTTAGAAGAATTTTTGCCTTTTTGGCGAAAAGGGAAAAAGATGTGGAAAGGTCTGCGGGGCTGCAATGGAAGAGATATGGACATGTGGTAAAGCAGGACAAAGCAGATCGAACTTGGGAAAAAGGGAAATTGTT
This sequence comes from Taxus wallichiana var. yunnanensis, assembly GCA_018340775.1. Taxonomy (NCBI): domain Eukaryota; kingdom Viridiplantae; phylum Streptophyta; class Pinopsida; order Cupressales; family Taxaceae; genus Taxus; species Taxus wallichiana. The sequence goes on from CM031237.1 coordinate 920,106,203, forward strand.
CCCTTTTTTTGGTCAAAATGAGTTAAGGCAAAAAATTAAGCTACGGGCCCGCAAATGAGCCATAAGGAGACACGTGATGGGTAGAGAGGTTAGGCGGGCCCCCGAGCCGGAGGAAAGGGGGAAATTTTTCCCTTTTGGTAAAAATGAGTTAAAGTGGAAATTTGAGGCATGGCTCCATGACTAATCAGAAGGAGACACGTGGAGGGAAGAAATCGAGGCGCGGGCCTGTGGGAAGAAATGAGAAAATTTTCCCTCAGAAAAAAAGAGGTTAAAACATGAAATAGGCCCACAAATTTCTAGTGATAGAGAGGAGGACACGTGTCAAGGATAGAGGTAGAGGTGCGGGCCCATGGGGGAAAAAGTAAAAAAATTCCAAAATTCAAAAAAGGTCAAAATGCACAAAATTGAGCCATGATCCCAATGGGACCCACCATATGCCACGTGTCATCACCAAAATTCAAGGGTGGAGGGGCAGAGAAAAAAGTTGAATTTTTCCATTTTTCCAAAAATGTTAAAAAGTCAAAAGTGAGCCCGAATTCATTCCCAATCATATTTGACACGTGGAGGGCCCAGATTGAAGGAAAAAGAGCAGATTAAGGGTAACTGTACATTTTCATTTTTGCCACCATTTTTGCTCCAGGAAGCTTGGAGATGTGAATTTTGCATCATTTTTCATCGAATTTTGGTGAATTTATGTCCTTTGTGCCTGCAAAGATTAATGCAAGTGGTTTTAGGGATTAATTTATAGATTTGAGGTGTTTTTGAAATAAATTTTTACTCAAAGCTAGTGCAAAACGTGAAATATCGAGATTATAAAGTTGCGAAATCAAATTTTGGAATGATAAAGGTCTCGCATGCTTGGAGAATGAAAAACATACCTCCATAATGGATAATGATGAAGAATTTGTAATGATTCACCATTTTAGAAAACACTTGCAAATTTGGTTGCAAATTTGTTAAATGTCCCTATCTCAAAATCATGTTGGAATTTTGTAACAAACTTGATGTTTGGGCATATTCTTTTCTTGGGAAAGAAGGATCAAATGTAATTGAAAGTTATATAATGCATGTTTTGAGACATGCAAAAGGTCGATAAACTTAGAAATTCATGGGAAAATATGGGAAGAAGCCCATTTCTAATTCCTTTTTGCATCAGATTTGTATCATGTTGTGTTGGTTTCAGATTGTAAAAAGATCCGAGATTGTTCTTTATAACATTCCTCTGCTGATAAATTTGGTCATTCGGATTATTCTATGTTTTCTCTTGGAAAAGTTTGCATGTACTTATGTTTCGAAATGTTTTCAATTGTGTTTCTTCCTCCTGTTGCGAGTCTTGTGTTTAAAATCTCTCTTGATCATACATGGTCTCATTTCTTATTGATAGTTTAGTGGCATTTGCGGTCTCACATTGAAGAGCTTTCATCTCTGATAAAGAGATAAATAGATTTAAAATCACTTTACCTTTCTTGAATTCTGAGATTGCTTGTAAACCTTTGGGTGCACCTTAGGTCATGATAAAATAGAGATTTCTGGATACTTTGTTGGTTCATATGCTTCAATATGTTATGGCAGGTTATCAAAGATTGTGTGGAAGAGTGTAGATATGGGCTTCCATTTGGTGCACATATCCTCGTTGAAGGAGTATATCAACCCTTTTGAAGCATTCTGTTGTGTGGGTCTTACAAATTTCTTGCAAAGGTCCTCAAATAATTTGGCAAATTCTGGTTAGTCTTGTCAAAATCTCACACCAAAAATTCTTTTAGAATAACTAATCCTAGCCCAATACTACCCCTACATTGCATTGTGTGTCAACAAAAGAATACAATCCATTTTCAAAAATGCACAAAGCAAATCAGATCATACCATGTCTCTAGCAGCCTCAATGTGGGCCTTGTCTTGAAAGAATTTCCATCATTTAGTAGTGACAACTCTGTTGAGTTTGAATAATGGAAAATTGATCATGTTTTCCCAAGGCCATCTCCATACAATATGCACAGTATAAGGATATCTCCACCTCCTTCACAAAACAGAGGCTACAATATAGGTTCTCTTACCTTGGTTGGAAGGCACAACCTAAAATAGTGAGGATTAGATAAAAATCCTTTCAAGGTGCTACCCACTTCTTCAAATCCTGAGTGTTAACAAGTTAGATAAATTGCTTCCCAAATACAAAACGACATATAAATCATTTATCTGCCTCTGAGTGTCTTGTAAAATCCATGATGCTACTCAAGTTGTGAAGGAGATTAAATATGGGTACCAACAGGTGGTCGACATGCAGAGGTAGAGCTAATAGATTGTGAGGCTGATGGGTCATCGTGGAGGTTGTGGCAGTGGTAGGAATGGAGGATGTAGGTGTGGTCGAGGTAGTGGCGGCACTGGAAAGCGGAGGTGTAGGTGAAGCGGTAGTGGTCATAGAGGCTTTAATGGGTATGAGCACATCATTGGGTTGGTAGAGCATGTTACATGTTTTGAAAGGTGATGGATCAGCTGGAATAGTATAGGTGTGCCCTTCATGCTCAAACTTTACACAACGATGCAAAGTGGAAGGAACATAACCCATGACATGAGTCCAGGGTCTACCAAGTAATGTTTATATTGAAATTCCCCTCCACGACATAAAATAGATCAAGAATAGTGTAGGGCCCACGTGAACATATAGGATGAAAATTCCTAGTGTAGAGGTGATTACATCGTTGAATGAACGCAACATGATGGGATTTTTATGCATGTAATTGTCAGGTATGCACATTTAAGCAAATGCATGGGATGAAATGATATTAATGCTAGCACCCCCATCAATCATTACATGTCGTACACGTATATCATCAATGTGGACAGAGATGAAGAGGGTCGGGTCTAGGTCATCTATTTGGTGCGATGTGATCTCTTCCTCTGAGAAGCTAAGGGAGGCTACTTGGTGAGTAGGGTGCAGAGTATGGATAAAGGTGGCAATTTGGTGAGAGAGGATATATGATGGGGTGTGATAATTGAGGCTACGGATGTAGGGTCATTGGGTAAAACCTCAATATATTGCAGGACTTCCATGAGAGCTCGACGATGGGATTCGAGCTTTGGATGAGGTCATATAGGGACATTTTGAGGGTAGATTGGTGTAATTTTTTTATCATGGTGCGATGTGTGACCCCATTAGAAATAGGGTATGTGGGGCCACAAATAGTGATTTTAGGTGTGGGTGCAGATGGTATGTTGGGTATAGGATTGGTTGGTGGGTCAGTTGCCTTTTCCTTGCCTTTGTCTTTCTGAGCATGGGTAGTGATGTGGATCATGTTGATTTGAGGGGAGTTGGCAAAAGGATAAGGTGTAGGGTGAGTGGTGTAATGGCATGACGGGAAAAAACCTACCGGAGGAGAAAAACCTATGAAGTGAGATGGGCGCAACGACTCTTAGGTAATGGTGTAGCAAGTTCCCTGATGCAAAACATGTTAATTTTGAATCTTGGAGGTGGCTCTAGGAGTCGTGGGGTGGAGGTCATGGTTGTTGAGTAGGTAATGAGTAATGGACTATAAGAATGGGTATTCATGAAGAAGAATCCTCATCAAGAAGGTCGTCATCATCAAAGTGGCTTTAAGAGAGACACAACCTGATAAGGATGGTTTTCAAAGCCTCGCAGATTCTCCACATCATGCCCCGACACACGATGGTAGGTAAAGAATTTAGTGTCATCAAACCCTTTTGGCATGGGTTTGAGGGGGTCATAAGGTCCGAGTAGCGGTAATGTGAGGATAGAAGTCTCGAGGAGGTTGGTTAATATTTTGGCATATGACCCTACTAGTGGATTGCAATGGGAAGTGAAAGTGGGTTTAGGTGTAGGTGCGGCTGATTGTTGAGGAATGGTCTTTATAGGAGGGGAGTGGGTTGAGCCATGGTTTTGGGTGTTGTAGTGGTCTTGGGTGTTGGTCGTGTTTTTTTGGGATGGGTATAGTAGATGAATGGGAAAGAAGGTGTATGGTTGTTGTGACTACCTTATTGGAGGGTAGAATATTTTTTACGTTGGGTTGCACCTTCTTGGGTAAAGGTGATATGGGTGTAAGAGATCTAGAGGAAAAGTGGATGGGGAAGAAGGTGAGTTACCTAGGGAGATAAAAAGGTCTTGTGAAGGTAGATGACGTGGTTGTGCGGGGGGTGTGAAGGATAGATATTGAAGTGTAGTGGGTAGTGAAGAAGTTCTTTGAGGGTATTGGAGGTATGGGTGGTAAAGATGCTATAGGGGTGGGTTTAAGCCGTGTCGCTTTGGGTATGTTAGAGGTTTGCGAGGAAGGAATGGGTTGTTGTGTTTTTGGTTTATTAATGGGTGGATATTTCTTGATCATGTTGGGAGGTTGAGGTCCTAAAACAGATGGAAAGGGTGAAGGTGATGCAAGTATGATTGGCGTAGCCGGGGTATGAGTTCTATGGGTTTGGTTCTTCTATTTGGGTGCTTTGCAGTAGGTGTGGTGTTGACTTTGGAGGATGTAGCTAAATCTAGTTTGATAGGTGGATGAGTAAGGTTGGTGGTTGGGGTGACCCCTAAGGTAGTGATAGGTTTAGTTGAGGAAGATGATGTAGGTGTGGGTTTGGATTTATATGTATGTTGGGCTATGGGTAAGGGTGTATGTTGAGTGGTGCTGAGGGTTATGGAAGAAGTAGTGATAGAGGTGGTTGTGCTTGGTTCAACTGGTTGAAATATTTTTGGGTAGATAGTGGAGGTATCAGCAAGTGACATCTGCATTTGTGTTGAGGTAGGAAGTAGAAGGCGCTCCCACATGCAACGCTCCCACATAATCTAAGCGTGAGAATGGCATGTCTGTGGTGAGGAGTTGATGAGGACCTAATGGTAATTCCCATAAAATGTGTCTTAGAGACGGGGAATTTTCTAGCTTTGGCTTCCATGGGTAAGAGAGCCGAAAGTAGGTCTGCGGGATCTTGGGTAGCTGATGGAGAATGTTCACCTAGAGGAAAAGGTATCTCTACTGGATCTGTGATAGGTGGAGGAGAAAATGGGTGTTCCTCTATAGGTGGAGGAGATGATGGGTTCTCCTCTGTGGGTGGAGGAGGTGATGGGTGCTCCTCCATGGATTAAAGAAGTATTGTGGGTGACAGGTTCCCTAGGTGGAGAAGCCAAAGGTGAAATGGTCTCGATATTAGTAGAAGGCTCCTCCATAAGTGAGGAAGGAGGTGAAAGGTGTTCCTCTGTGGGTGGAGGAATAGGTGAGGTAGGTTCCAATGTAGAAGGAGGACTTCGGGCTAGAATTTCCTCTATGGAAGGAATATGAGGTAATTCAGAAGCAATGAGTGCATCGTTGAAAATAGCATGGACCTCGCGGGTATGGCTATCATGAGTTGAGGTCTCACCAATTTGATCAGATGAAGGGGCATGATTGGGAAAGGGTTTCTTGAAGATGTGTAGGTTTTGATTGGCAGGTGCATTAGGATTATCCACGGTTAACTCACCTTTCTTGAGCATTTCTTGGACAATGTTTTTGAAAGTGATGCAATTTCCATCACTGTGACCCTTTACTCAATGATAATTACAGAAGTTGTGTTCTTTATACCATGCGGGCATGGGGTGAGTAGGTCAAAAACAATGTGTGGTTTTATAGGAGGAAGGGTGATGGCCTCGGCTTTGATAAGATTTTCTAAGACAGAATAATAAGGCTCCCAATTGGGGTGTATTTCCGTTGTTCTTATGCTAATTGAAAAGTCTGAGCGGGTGAGAGATTAGATGAGGACTAACATGATTTGATGATGAGCTGGGCCAACTTTGAGTAGTCTGCGTTAGTGGTCCCCTTGGCCTTTGAATAATTTTTCTGTGGTTTGGAAGAAGAAGAGGTATCATTCGACTTGAATGCCGAATTCTTATTGCGTAATTAGATTTTCTTCTCTTCGATGGCCCGAATCTCTAACTTTTGTGCCATGGTGAATGCTTCATCAAATGTTTAGAAAGTATGAACCTATAGGGTTGGTGAGATATGTCTAGCACAAGCTCGCATGAAGAGCTCGATGAGTTCTATTTGTGGTAGTTGGAATGTGAGTTGATTGATCAGGTTACACCAGCGAGCGACAAAATCTGTGATAGATTCGTCATCATACTGATGCATGGAGTATAGGTCAATCATGGTAACCTTCTTAACGATATTGATGGAGAAGTGATCCAAGAAGGCTTGGGCTACCTCATTAAATGAAAATATGGAGTGCCTAGGTAACCCACTATACCAATCTAATGCGAGTCCATTAGAGACATGGGAAAGGTCCTCAAGAGAAAAGCATCATCGTGGGTGATTAGGTAACACCCATGTTTGAACAACCACAAATGTTGTTGCGGGTCTTCCTTGCTATTGAAACGGTTGAATTTAGGAATTTTGCAATGCATGGGGTATGGAAGGATAGGAATGGATGGGTGGATAGGCTCATTACAAATATCATTGTAGGTGAGAGTGTTATGGGAGCAAGAAACGATGCCTCCAATGTCTACATCTTGTCCATCATTAATTTGATTAGGTTGTTAGTAGATTGTGATGGTTGAGTGCCTCCTGTAGCGTAAGAGGGCTGGTGTTGGGCATATGATGAGGGTGGTATTCCAGTATATGGTGTTTTCATGTAGGTGGATTAAGAAGAAGGTAATGAAATAGGGGGTATGTACTTGGAATGAATAACGAGATGAAATAGGGGGATGCTAATAGTACATATATGGAGGTGGAAGGGTCATTGTGTTCTTAGTGGCAATGGGGGTCAACGATTGTGGAATAGAAAGGACCACATTTTGAAAAGGGGTAGGGGTCACCGACACAGGGAGGTGGTTGTGTAGCTATGTGTATATACGAGACCATAGGGGTGGATGAGGTGGTGTTCTGAATAGTTTTCGAAGGTATGGTGGATGTGGCGGTCTGATGGACGTAGCGAGATGTGACGATCGGAGCGGGTATAGGACCTAGGCTAGTAAAATGGCCGAGGGTAAGGTAGATGCAGGCAACACAGAGCTAGATGGGGCTGATGTAGGAGTGGGAATGAGAGTCGAGGGGATAGCTACGAGCATGCCATATGTCAAACCGACCCTAGGCATATCGAGTGGACGAGTGGGAAAGATAAAATTGCAAGGTGGCTAGATTTTGGTCAAGGAGTCATACGAACTCCTCGTGTCCAGATAAATGATAGAGATAGGCTAGATAGGTTCCATGGCGGGTGATAAAATGGAAGGTGGTGAAGGGATAGGTGGAAGGGGTTGACAACTGGCATGGAATACGAGGGCACTAGCTTGTCAACACGTCAGTACCATGTGAACAGGTACTAACGTGGTAAGACTAATTTCTGTAAGTGACATAGAAACATAGCACAAGAAGAATAAATTGCAAGTAAATCAGTGAATTGGGGCTAAAATGGTAGCTGAAAGCGACAAAGGCTAACTAATGTCGGTTAGGGTAAACCGACACCATCCACAGTAACCATGGTCGGTCACATGTGGAAAGTGGATAGTTGATCAATAACAAGGTATAAGGCCAAATTTTCTAGGTATGTCGAATACTAATGGGATTTACTGAGTCAATGACGATGATGATAGTGATAGGGACTCTGAATAGTCAAAGAAGATGAATAGATGTCCTTTTGGGTAGATTAACTAAAAGGACCAGGAACCGACACCGGTTGGGTATAACCGATGATCACGTCAGGGTAATCGAGCGAAATGATTCTTTGGGCCGACACCGATCCAACTGTGAAATTGAAATAATGATGAGAAAAAGTGGTTATGAATTAAAATCTGATGTGGAATCAAACCCAAAATGTCGAGAATGATGAGAATATGGTCTAGGAACACTCAGATGAAGCTAGAATACACCAACTATGATGATGAGTGTGTAAGGAGAAACAAGAAAAAAATGAAGAACATGACCTCTCACCTTAAAATGCAAGCCAAGTAGAAACAATAAGAAAAATGTGATCCTAAGAGTGCCTTTTCTATTGTGTTTTTTTAGCTTATGCTATTTAAGGACTGACTCATGAAATGTAAAATAGAGTTTTTGGTGAGGATGGATTCCTACGAAGAAGGAGATCTAAAAGGTGAGTTTCAGGTATGTTATAGTGGGGGCGGGCTTTGCTCTAAAGTATGACTTAACAGAAGCAGTGAGCTAGGGAGTACCTGCCAATCCTTAGATCAGTGTGATTATTGTGAGCCCTTCCCAGGAAAGATGTTGTTTTAATAATATGTATTTGTTTTGAATTTGTGTAATTTGGTAAGACTCGAAGAGAGAGAGAGAGAGAGATGTGCTTTCTATGATTCGTTAGTCAACCATCGGCAGAATGACTTCCAGCGTATAGGTTGCCCTCAATTAATGTGAGCTAATGTAGAAAATCAAAATGAAATGCAATGATTTTAAGCCCAAATCGAAATATGGAATTCGATGACACAAGTAGATGAAGAGGGAGAGGGATGCTCTTTCACTAAAATGTAGAAAACAAGAAGAAATGGTTCTTTTTAAGTACACCAAAAGAAAGGTTTCTTTTAGAGAAAATAGAAAGAAAAAGAAGGTTACCAAGGAAGAAAATTAATGTGTATGCTTTTCAAAAGGGAAACAAACACACAAATTTTCCTAGGAATGAATAAAATGCAAGGAACCCTGATGGGTCCCACCGGGCATGCCAAAATGTTTCACTGATTCTTAGACGTTTCTTTGAAAATGAAAAAATAGATAGGGTAATGGGCGTAGGAGGAATACCTATTGAAATACTGATTGATAGCTTGTTGCGCTGCACATGAATTCTGAATCCACAGCTGATCGTGAGAGCTTCCTTTTGGCTAGGATGAACTACCTGAAATGGAGCACAAGACCACCAGAAAGAGTTAAATAGTATATGTAGTGAACTACCTAGCATGTGCTAGATCTAGGAAGTGTGATACTTCCTAGATGGCTGTCAGTCCATTGTTTAAAAAATTTTAATACTAGTAATAAATTAAATCCTATTGTAATTAAAATGATTTAGGTATCTCATTCAAAACACAATAAGAAATATCTAATCTAACAGGCTAGGTTAAAATAAGATCCGAAGGTCAAGTAACTGGTTTTGGGTCTCTACAGGTCTAACAGAGGTCTTAGGTAGGTCACAGGTGAGTAAGGGTGATGTGGGAATAGGTAGGTAGGTTATTGTTCTAGGTTATATTGGTAGATATAGAGACCGATGCTGGTTAAGGGTGACCAAAACCGGTTTGGGAGAAGCTGATCTTTGGTTCTTGTGGGATATTGAGAATGTCACAAAATGAGCTTTAGGTCTCCCTTATGATTGCCCCTAGGACTAGGCTGGTCGAAATGAGGTATTAAGTTGCTTGGATAGGATTTGGCAAGGTTTTAATAGGGATATAAAGGGGTGAGTATTAATGGAGATTAGTGGATGGTTAGGAGAACAAAGGATGAATATACAATGATGAAATGAGTGAACCAAGAGGAGTAAAATGTTCTAGTTACTTGGAATCTGGCTCTAGATGTCTATGAGTGAGGAATGAAGGTGTTGATAAGAGGTTGAATGCAGCAGAGGCTCACAAAACATTGGGGATCTCTTGCATGGGCTGCATGTGCTTTCCTTCTTACCTGATTGGATTAAATCTGTGTTGGGTGGTTCTTTGGATGAATGTTGGATGTCTATGCAAGAGAAAATGCTTGATCTCCTTCCTTGCATGTGTGTTCTCATGGAAACTTGTTCTCAAAAGATGTGATATCTCTCAAGAATCTTCCAACCTTTTTCCAACCTTGAAAATAAGGTTGTTTTGGGGATTAAAAGGTGACCGATGGTGGTTCCGGCTTAACCGATGGTAGTTAAGGGTAACTAGAGTCAGTTAGGCCTAGATTTTCTAGGTTTTCTAAACTAGGCAAATCCCCTTGATTTTATAGGATCTCGTGTGTTGGCTCTGCGATTAGGATGGAAGCTTCATTTAACCATGCGGGAATGTGGTTAGAGGGAATGTAGGCATTGATTTTTAGGGTTTGGGTAAGTCTTAGTTAGTTATGGCAACTTACTAAGAATAGGTCTTAGGGTGAGGTGGCTTGATGAGGTGTCTAATTGAGGTGGATATGTGGGCATCATCCCAATTATGAGATTTAAATAATAAATATGGTGAGGATAATGAATTAATTTAATTTTCATAATTAAATTAATATTATAGTGAGGTGAAGGGGGCCATGTCTAGGTAGATGTGTTCAAGGTATTTATTTATCTAGGGACCAAGGGGAGTGTGACCATATTTTAGTGTCTATAAATAGATTACAACTTACCTTCTAAGATTCAAAGTTGACGTAGATTAGTAGGTGGAGGCATTTCGATAATAACCTTCACTTTAGTAGGATTGAATTCTATGTAACACAAAGAAACGATGAAACCAAGGAGTTTTCCTGAAACTACCGCAAAGACACACTTCTTAGGTTCAATACAGACACAATACTGGCTAAGGAGGTCAAATATGACCTTAAGGACTGTCAAGTGTTCTGTTCAATGTTTAGATATTGCAAGAAGGTCATCTACGTAATCTTCCAATATGTGATACATGTTTTCATGGAAGATATAAGTCATGGCTCGCTTATATGTAGCACCATCATTTTAAGGCCAAAAGGCATGGCTCGATAATGAAGGTCACCCAAGGAGTGATGAAGGTAGTTTTTTTATCTTAAGTGCGAGTAATATTTTATTATAACCGAGAAACCATCTTTGAGTGATATCATTTCATGGCCGATGGTAAGATCAACTAGTTGGTCAATTCCTGGTAGGGGAAAATCATCTTTGGGACAAGCTAGGTTGAGGTCACGAAGTCCGTGTAAATGTAAATTCCCTTGTTTCTTTTGTGACAAGAATGATGTTATAAATCCATTGGGGATAGTCAATGGGTAGGATGAAGGAAACTAAGAGAAGGCGTTGAAGTTCTTCTTTGACCAAAAGAGCAATGCGAGGATGCATTTTCCGTAGATTTTGTTTTATGGGTTTGGCATTAGGAATGGTTATGATATTGTGGACCATGAGTTTTGCGTCAATACTGGGAATATCAACATAGGACCAAGAAAAAGTGTTGCTATGGTACCAAAGGAAAGAGGTAAAATATTCCTGTTCAACAACATCTAAAGATTAACCTATCTTTAGAATGTGCGGGTCATCTTGAGTATTAATGTTGATTTCGATAGTCAATTTGTTCAACATGGTTTGCGTCTTAGAGGGTAATGACCAGTGAATATAAGAATCTTCCGCACCCATATAGGTGAGGATAGACTCATCATCCTGACATTGAACGACGTTAATAGAAGTTTTGTCTTCAATCATGTCAGGATACAGGAAGGGAAGGGAAGAGGGAGCCTCGCCATCATGTTGATAGGTTAAAGGTCCCATGGAAATCATGTTTAAGAAAAAAAAGTTATATGGAATATATTCGGGATCTATGGAATCGTGGGTGAAGAAGGTTTTCTTCCTCAATGAGGTCGACATGGGCCTTCTTGGAAGGTGATGTGGCAAAGCCAATGCCACTACAATCATTGTGTTTATGGGTGGTACATGAAATGATAGTATGGTGGCCTTGTTTGTAAAAACCAAAGCCAAATCCTTTCCATGTGCAATGGTGAAGGAAAGTGTGGGAAAAGCAATAGTTAGTAAGGGATTGGAGGTTAGATGAAAATGGTCGTGTTTGGGATGGAGGTTTGGGTGAATAAGTGGTAGTATCAAGTCCCCCATACATTATGCTGGTGTGTAGTTGGGAGGGCCTTAAAGAAAAACCTCACCTATACAGTAGTCATAACAAGGGTGCTAATGTAGGTTTCCATACTCTTGTGGAGTGAGGAATGTGTCGATATTATACGGTGGTAATCCCCATAGTGAAACATTGAAAAACACATTCTAAGGGATCGGTAGTCTATAAGTGGGTGGTGGAGATAGATGACTCACTAGATGATTGGGTAGGAGGGGTAGTAGTTGGTTGGGAAAAAAATGAAGTAGCTATAGAGGCTACAATGACATAGAAGAATAACAAGGTTAGATTTGGGAGAGGTGGCAACATCATTAGTGGATGGGGTCATGGGTGAAGGAGAAGTGGAGGTAGTGACAGATGCCTTGACTAATAAAAGTACATCATTGGGACGGTATAACATGTTACAAGTTTTGAATGGTGATGGGTCGGTGGGGATGGTATAGTTATGTCCTTCATGCTCAACTTTTACAAAGCGGTGTAAAGTTGAAGGGCCACAACCTATGACATGAATTCAGGGTTTGTCAAACAATAGGTTATCTTGGAAGTCACCCTCTAAGACGTATAATAATTCCAGAAAGTGTGAGCTCCCACGTAAACGTGAAGGATAATGGTGCCAAGGGTGGAGGTAATGGTGTTGTTAAAGGAGTGTAGCATAATTGGGTTACTATGCATACAAGTAGAAGGGATGCACATTTGATTATATGTGTGGGAGGAAATGATGTTAATGCTAGCACCACCATCGATCATGATGCGTTGTATGCATATGTTATCGATATAGACAGAAATGAATAGGGTAGGATCAGGGTCATCTAATTAGAGAGGTATAATCTCCCCGATCGGAGAAGCTAAGAGTGGAAACATGAGGAGTGGGCATGGGGGTATAAGAAGGATATGATTTGGTAAGCGAGGCCACGTGGTGAGGGGTGATAATCGATGCCACCAACAGTGTGGGGTCACTGCGTAGAAATTCAATGGATTCTAAAACCACGATAAGGGATTTTACGTGGGATTCGAAGTTTATATGAGATCATAAAAATTCATCTTTAGAGGATACTAATGTAATTGTTTTATTATTCTGTGATGGGTAACCCATTCGGAGATAGGGTATGTAGGTCTGAAGATAGTTATTTTGGGTGTGGGTGTAAATGGTATATTGGACACAATGTTGGTTGATGGGCTAGTTGGTTTTTCTTTTCCCTTATCTTTCTAAGCACGGGTAGCAACGTGAACCATGTTAATCTGAGGAGGTAGATGGAGAGGGTGTGTCATGAAAGGTATAATGACATGAGGGGAAAAATCCTAGCAGTGGATAAGATCCTTGTGAAATGAGTAGGGCACACCGACATTGTTAAATTGATCAGAGTTTAAGCATGGAAAACTAGATAACAATACACCGAAATAATATATTTAGAGTTGAAAACGTTTCTGTATCTATTCATTATAGAAGTATTACATATATAGCTTTCTTTGATCCTATAATGAAGGAGTCAACATCAATCCATATTAACTCTCCTACAACATCTCAACACACTCCTAAGATCACTCAACTATCCCATTATTCACTCAACCATTCTTTATCTCTGAGTTGTACAAGACAACTCATTATTTGCACACACTAATATAATAATGTTACACAATATTTCTATAATAGAAATTTGGGTGGTGATTTGGCCAACTCTCTAATATGGACCATGTTGATCTCAAAATTCAGAGATGAGAAAAATGGTTGTGGGGGAGGTGATATTGATCATTGAATGGGTAAAGTATGATGATGTGTTGTGAAAGGTGAAGGTGGAACATGGTCTTCATCAAGAAGGTCATCATTGTTGAAATTTTTTTCAAGAGGACAAATTTGGAGAAGCATTATCTTTATAGCCTTACAATTTTCTACATCATGTCTTGACACACAATGATAGGCACAAATCTTGGTTTCATCAAACCATTTTGGTTTGGGTTTGAGAGGATTGTAAGGTCAAAGAAGCGGTAATGTGATGACAAAAGTCTCTAAGAGATTGGATAAAATGTTGGCGTAGGACCCCACTAATGGATCACAATGGGAAGTGAGTGTGGGTTTGGGTAGAGGTGTGGATGATTGTCAGGGAAGAGGCTTTATAGAAGGGGGAATGGGTTGGTCTACTGATTTAATGAGTGGTATGGTCTTATGTTTTGCTGGCATCTACTTAGGTAAAGGTGTGGTAAAACATCTTACAATGGAAGGTTTTATTGGTTTGACTACCTTATTAAAAGGTAGTGGATTCTTATCCTTGGGTTGCACCTTCTTTGGTAAAGGTGACACGAGTACGGGATGTAGAAGGAAAACAGACGGTGGAAGAGGATGGGTTACCCATGGGGAAATGAAGTTTTGGTGGATGTGGTTGGTAAAGGTTAGGTAAACATCAACTGGTTTAAGTCATATAGGCAAGGTTGGGTTTATAGTAACTTGTGGAGGTGTAGGTGGCAAGAAGTGCATGGGTGAGGGTAATGGTGTTTGGTTTTGGATGAATGAGGTGTAATAAATGATCCTGATGTAGTAGTAGGTTGTTTAGCTTTTGAATGGCCTTGGGTAGGAGATTGTTTGATCAAGGTTGATGGATGAGGCCCTAGGATGGATGGGAGGGGGAAGGTGACAAAGGTGTGGTAGGTGAGACCGGTGTATGCAGCCTAGAAGGTTGGGTTTTCTTTTTAGGAGGAGGTATAATGGTGGTGTGGTTTTGAGATGGTACTACTAAGTCCAATTTGATAGGCGGGTGAGTAAGGCTTGATGTTAGCATGATACTCAAGGTAGTGATGGGTCTAGCTATAGATGAAGACATAGGTGTGGGTAGGATTTCAGGTTTTGAAATGGTTTTGGTCACGGGTAAAGGTTTGGATGTAGGTAGAGATGATGAAGAAGAAGCCATTTCAATAGGCATGGTTAGTGTTGATTTGGTTGCTGAAAATACCTTTGGGTAGATCGTGGAAGTATCTTCACTAACATTTGCATTTGAGTCGAAAAGGGGAGCCAAAGATGTCCCCAGAGCATGGAATTATCAACATAATCCAGCGATCGGAAAGCCATGAAAACATGTCTTAAAGATGAAGATGGAGTTGGTTTGGTGGCAATCCCTAAGAAATATGTCATCGGATAGGGGATTGGATAGCCTTGAAATTTTTAGGTAAAAGAGATAAGATCATGTCAATGGGGTTCTGGGATGCTAAGGGGAACTGCCCCAATAGGTAGAGGCATGTCTGACAAGTCTCCCATGGGTAGGAGAGATAATAGGTGGGGTGATGTAGACTTCATCCTTGGTGGAGGAGAAGGTGATGATGATTCTCCTGTGGATGTGAGAATTAAAAGTGTTGACTATTCGGTAGGTTGTGAGGTAGATGGTGAAATGATATCGGTAGGAGGTGTGGGTTCCTCCATGAGAGTAGGGGAGATGAAGGGGACTCCTCTATGGGTGAAGGAGTAAAGGGGTATGCTCCTCTATGGGTAGAGGGTCTCATGTCATAATTTCCTCAATAGATGAAGTAGGTAGGTTTTGAGGAATGGTTGGTACAATATCAAAAACCATGTGGACTTCACGGACATTGTTGTCACTAGATGAAGGTTCACTATTTTGATTAGATGATGGTTTATGATTAGGGAACAACTTTTTAAAGATGTGCAAATTTTGATTTGCTAGTGCATTCAGGTTTTCCATGACAAGGTCTCCATTATCTATCATCTCTTGGACAATGTTCTTAAAATCTATGCACTTACTATCGCTATGACCTTTAATGTAATGGTAATTATAGTAGTCATGTTATTTATACCATGTAGGCATAGGACGAGTAGGATCGAAACTTGTATGAGGTTTTATGGGAGGAATTTTAATGGCTCTAGCTTTAAGAAGATTTTCCAAGGCGAAGAATAGGGCTCTCCATCAAAGTGTATTTCGATTGCTCCCATCTGATTTGAAAGGCCTAGAAGGGAGAAAGGTTAGAAGAAGGTTGGGATTGATTAGAAGGATTAGGTGGTCCTACTTTGAGGACTACCGCGTTAGCGAATCCTTTGGGATTTGAATAGTTATTTTAGGGTTTTGAAGAAGAAGAAGAGTTGTTTGATTTGAATGAGGTGTTCTTGTTTTATAATTCAATTTTCTTTTCTTTGATGGTGCAAATTTTTAGTTTTTATGCCATGGTGAATGCTTCATCAAAGGTTTGGAAGGTTTGTACTTGCAAAGTTGGTGAGATGTGTCCAATAAAAGCTCTAGTGAACAACTTGTTATCCTGTAAAATTGACGAGGGCAATTTTAAGGGTAACCATACAAAAATTTTGTCCTGGTCCCTCGTAAGGGACCCCTCTGTGTTTGGAATGTCGCAAAATCCCTTTCCAAGAAATCTAGTTCTCCGACTTAGCCATTTGGTCCCTTTTGGTGGGTGCACCTTTTATCTGTGTTACACAGAGTAAATCTGCGCCCCCTTCATTTCCTTTGGTGCACCGTTTGACATGTCGACACATGTTTTGGTGCACCTTACCGTGATGTTCCTTTCTTACGTGTGCTAAGGCGCATGTGCCTTCATGCTAACACATAAATTGTCGACACATGTTTTGGTGCACCCCTTGAAAAAGTGGTTGGTGCATTATTGCACCTTTGCCTATATATACGTGCATCCACCCCGTAACTTTCACCATCGAAACACATAATAACTTTATTCCTCTGCACTGCTCACGAGCATGCCCGTCATCCTCAAGTCACGTTCATGGACCTGTTTCATCTCTCACATCCTATGTATTCTAGGTAGGTTATTCTTACTCCTCTTGTGTTTTGTTTTGGTTGTTTGTGTGGTAGAGACGAATGAATATGGAAATCCATTAAACCCTCCTACCATTCTTGCAACTTTCCCCCAAAACCATTTTCATCCCCTTTCCAGATCTCCTAGTAAGGAGGGCTCTACCTCAAAAATATCAACCTAGATCTCCTTGTTGTGCCCCCTTCACCGTCTAAAATCCTGACGAAGAGAAGCTTAAAAGATCACAAATCTATCAGAGATAGAAAACTTGGAAAAACATTTCCAAACTATGTTTTTACCCTTTAGCACAATCGTCACCCTTGCAACGGGAAGCACATCACGCTAATGGCACACAAAAATTGAGTGCAACACATAATATCCTCGCACCATGTAAAAACCAAGTAAATCCTAAAAATTGGCACGGGTGCATACCCTCTTACAACGCAACACAGTGTCATGCAATCCTTCCCTGCGCCACGCCAAATTCCCCTTTGTGCACAAAAAGATAGTGCAACACGCATTTATCCTGCACCATTCGGTGCATCAACATCCTCTGTTACATGCCAATTGCATGCGCCATTGGTGCATCCTGATCTCCATGAACACCAAGTTTATTTGCGCCCAACCTAACCTTATATAGATGGCGCAGGCACATCCTGATTACAATAACATGATGTCATATGCAAAATTCATGCGCCCTGCGCCTTTGGTGCTGATTTGTTCCTTGTAACATTCCAATTCAGTGCACCTTTCTATTAACTCTGTAGCCTGCATTGTTCATGCGCCCTGCGCCCTGAGGCCTTAAAATTGCTAACTCTTTCCCACCTTCACCTATTTACACAGAGAAGTGGGGGCCTTATTTACACAATTTCCCACCTTCACCTATCTCAGGGCAGCTAACTTCTTGGGTGAGCCCACCAAATTGCCGAGATATGCCGGCCCCAAACTAATCCTGTTGGAGCTATCCAGACAGCTCGTAACATACCATGAGAAGTGCCTGAAGAGAAAGAAGGGTGGAACTCCTTTCCCCCTTACAGTGGGCAGATACACATGCATCTCTCACCACAAAGCCCGGGAAATGGTCGCCGAGCTAGAACTGCTCAATCTAAAACACAACTTCCCGGTGAGGCCCACTTTTGATCCAAGGAATTTCCTTCCCAAGAAAAAACTCGATCCTATCCACCTTCCACAGATCAAGGACATCTATATTGACCTATATCATGAGTTTGAACTTAGAAGGAAGGATAACTCTCACCTGGCCCTGGCAGAGATTATTCAGTATGGCGTGGCCATCGTCCCAAAAGGTTATCAAACTGCTGATCAAGAATTTGATCGGTATATCTGATACGAGATGGAAAGAACTAGCCATTTGCTGCGATAGAGCGAACAAAAGCACCCTGGACCATTAAAGAAGGGTCAAAGAAACTTTCTCGAAGGACATAGCACTGGTGTAGGATGAATGGCCTCATCTACCTCGGGGTAGATTTCACTACGTCACCATTGGGCAACGCACCTGTCAGGCCAAAGCATCTACCAAAGGTCAAAGGAAAGGATAAGGAAGGTGAATCGAGCCTTTGCTCAAGAAGGAGCTCCTGAAAGTCCTCCTTCCGCATTTGTACAAGAACAACTTCTAACTCGGCTTCCTAGATAAAGAAGCAACAAAGGTGTTTTGATGGGCATCCACTCGGGGTGTTGCCATTACTAGAACCACCGAGGTCCCTTCTATCCCTTCTCCCTCTCCTCCTCCTCCTCGCGTGACCCAAGCGACCATTCCTTTGGTCGTGTCCTCTCCCCCATCTTCTACTATTCCCCCTTCCTCGTCATCCATCTTCTCTTCTCTCGCGGAGCTGTCCCCCACCATTTCTTCTCTCATCTCTCAGCTCCCTTCCTTTCCCACGTCTTCTTCCCCTGCAGTGTCCCTTCCTCCCATGAGCACTTTCTTGGCCTCCCTCTCGATGCCACCACCAAGTGTCTCTACCCATTTCCCCTCATCCACTGTAGCTTCTCCCTCTTCCACCTCTCTGAGTCGCGTTCCCATAAGTCCAGGCATGGATCTCCCAAAGATCTCGAGCCAGAAAAGAGGAAATTCCTATCACACCGATGGACTTCTCCATCATCCCGACAAAGGGGGCTAAGAAGTAAAAGCCTATAACCCGCTTCTCTCAGAGTGCATCGGGGAGAGAGTAATGGAGATTACATATCCCGATCCTTTAAAGGGTAAAAAGGATCTATCTTCGACATATTATACAGTGACCCAAGTCACAATGGGAACGTCTTCAGAAATCCTTCAAGGAGAGGCGCTATCTGCAGTGGATGCCCTTTGCAAGAAACTTCAAGAAGCAAAGGAGGAGAAAAGGTTGCTAAAGGAAAAAAACAAAAATATTCTCCATGCCCTGCAGAAAATGGGCAGTGCAGCTCCTACAACTGCCACGGAAACTCCTGAGGTTCTAAGTCAGGACAAGATAAATGATTATGCCTAAATTGGTAAACAAGGTAAGGCAGTTTTCACCTGGAGGGATCAAATCCTCAAAGACAGCGAGGAGGTAATAGTCAAGTTCACCGAGTTTTATCAAAACATCAATCAGTGAACAAAGATCTCCAGGTGATTGCAAGACCTATCTCCAAGGAGTTGGACCATGCAAGGCTGCAACACGAAACATTCTAGAAAATGCTTGACTACTCAGTCGATGATCTAGTGAAATTTGGCATCTTCAGTCACCCTAGGGTACCCAGCAAGATCCTTGCTGTGTTGGATTACCGGGTCGACCAGATGGAGTTCATCCTGGAAAAGATCGACAAAGTCAAGGAAGAAGCCATGGATTCAATGCATCAAATGGAACAAATTTTTCTTAGAATGTCTCCAGGCCTGCTTACTCCTTCTTTTGCCTTGAGGAAGGCAGACGAAACTATCTGGATCTTCAAGGAGATCATCTCGCAAGGGTTAGGGCCAGAAGCCACTTTCGACACCGAATGCATCAACAACCTTCTGGCTTTCCGTGATTTTGTGGGGTTCCTGATGGAGGTAGGAAATGAATATTTCAAACTCCCTGAAAAACTCAGAGATGAGTGGGAGACTTGTGAGGTCATCGGTGATCACACGAAGGGTCCTGCTCAGGATCAACTTCAGCCCATGATCACTAAGTTCATGGAATATCAGACTCAGTTCCACATCACCTCTCCCAAACAACAGTAGAAGCAAGATACCCCCTTCCAACCGCGAGATGACGATGAATAGTTCTCTTCCTCTTGGCTTCTCTTTTTGTAAATATCTAATAGTATGTTGGTACAAACGATGACCTCATCCATGTTGCACCATGGGATGATGTCATCCACCAAGTTGCCAAAAGTCAACATTGACTTTTAGATATTTTGTAGATACTTTGTAATTAAGTCGTTGGTTTCTTTTTGTCTTCTCTTCTTCTTCTTCTATATATACTTGAATGCTTGTTGTATTCAAGGGTGCTTGAATAATTTTCAAATGAAAAATAGAAGTAAAAAGAAAAGACTTTGAGATTTTTGTAACAGAAGGAAATATTAATACAATATTTAGACTTTGTGTTGAATACCTGTGTTATACATCAGAGCTTTCTTATGTTAGATCTGTATGTTTGTTCTGTTGAATCTACTTCTTCTTTATTGTCATTTATTCATCAGTATTGCTTTGTTCATCTATGCGAGTAAGTTCGGCTCTGTTTACTACCAACCCAAAACATAGACCCTCTGACCTTTCTACTTTGGAATTCATTTCTTTTCTCCCTTCAGATCTTTCCTATCTCCCCATCTCGTTTCTTCCCCTTCTTCTTACAGTTGGAAACACCTCTACTAGGATGAGATCCTAAAACCCCAAAGGCAGAATATTGTGAGACTTGCACAGATTCCTGCTGGTAGAATAGCAATAAACCAGTTTCGCTTTGCTGACTCAAAGAGGGGCTATGCCCTGCACACTGTTGGCTCGTCTATCCATAGATCTGTCCACCTGACAGATTTTCAGACCAACACAACTCTATAATTTCAATCTGAGGTAACTGGAATGTCAATTGGTTAATAAGAATCCTCCAAATAGCGAAACAAAATCTGTGATAGATTTCTCTTCATACTATCTAGTTTAATAGAGATCGATCATGGTGACTTTCTTGGTAATATTGATTGAAAAATGGTCTAAGAAATCTTGGGATACTTGATTAAAGGAATAAATGGAATTTTGAGGTAGTCCACTATACCAATCCAATGTTGGTCCTGTCAAGGACATTGGGAAAATTTTTAGGAGCAAAGTGTCATCATGGGTGATTAGGTAGCACTCATGTTTGAATGACCCCAAGTGTTGATGCAGGTCTTATTTATTGTTGAAGCGATTGAGTTTAGGAATTTCCCAATACAAAGGGTAGGGACGAATGGGAATAGATGGATGGATAGGCTCGTTCTGATTTCATCGTAA
Organism: Taxus wallichiana var. yunnanensis; assembly: GCA_018340775.1. NCBI lineage: Eukaryota > Viridiplantae > Streptophyta > Pinopsida > Cupressales > Taxaceae > Taxus > Taxus wallichiana. The sequence continues at coordinate 920,127,103 of CM031237.1, forward strand.
GTAAAAGAATTATAGGAGCCGAAATAGATGCTTCTAAGGTCTACTATTTTCCATAATAATTTTGATGAGGTTGTTAGTAGGTTAGGATAAATGGGTTCCCCTACGAAAAGGGGGTTGATGTTGAATTTATGAGGTGGGTGGTATGATAGTGTATGGTGGTATTGAGTATGAGAACTGCATAGGAGGAATAGATGTAGGTGGCACATATCTAGAATAAGTTATAGATGAGGTCAAAGGGTTGTTGGTAGTATGCATAAGTGGGTGGGGTAGTATTAACAACTCTAGTGGTGATTAGGGGTAAGGACTACAAGATAGAAAGGACGAGGTTGTGGAAAGGCATGTAAGTCACCGACACTAGAGGTGGTTGCAATGAAATAGGTATATGTGAGGTAGCGGGTGTAGATGGGGTTATACTTAAATCAAATGTTGGAGGGATAATTGATGTCACAAGTGTGATAGATGATTTAGATGTTGCGGAGTTATAGTGGCTATGGGATCTAAATGAGATGCCACAGTGGTAAATTGGATGAAAGTATCACCAAACTAGTGCTAGGTGACGTAGAGGTGGGGGCGAGAACATGAGGGATAGATACAAGAATGTCATATATTAACTGTCTTGAGGAATCCTTGGTGGAAGAATGAACAAGGTAGTACTAGAGGGCAACGAGATTCTGGTCAAGGAGTCTTGTGAACTCCTCGTCACCGGTAGTGATGGGGATAAAATGAGTCGGATCCATAGGTAATAGGATGGATGGAAATGATGGTCTAGGTGGGAGTGGCTGAAAGATGGCATGAAAAACAAGGGCGTTAGTTTGGCTGCGAGTCAACACCATGTGAATCAACGTATATCAGGTGAACTGTACTCTATAAATGACACGAGAACAATAGAGATGGGACAAAATAGATTTTGAGAGGGAAAGTTGGTAAATATTTTGACTAAAATCAAAACAGAGTGACCGACGCCGGTTGCACTAACTGATGATGGTTAAGGGGTGACCAATGATGGTCAAGGGTGAATGATGATAGTTACATGAACCGATACATTACTGTGAGAAAACAATAGTTTCAGCAAATGAGGTAGAAATTGATGATTGTCAGACAAGAAAGTTGTATTTGATGACTATTATTAGAGTATAGAGAGTACAATGATACACAGAGACTCTAAATAGAAGAGAATATGAGATAAGTTTCCTTTTGTTAAACTAACCAAAAGAACAAGGAACTAAAATTGGTTAGGTAAACCGATGGTTGTAAGATCTAAACGCGGCGACACCCGCTAGACCGATGTCGGTTACTATGAAATCTGAAGAATGAAGAAAAATGGATTTTTGTGAATTTAGATTGGATGAATAATCAACCTAGAAGTCTAGGGATGATAAGATGAGGTCTTGACACACTCAGAGAAATTCAAAATACTCCAACTGTGATGGCGGAGTGTGAAAGACAAAAAGAAAAATGAAGAATTGTATCCTCACACCTCAAAATGCAAATCAAGAACAAAGCTAAAAAACACATAGTCCTAAAGGTGAATCTTATGTTGGTTTTAGCTTATGCTATTTAATACTGACATGTGAATTTAGAATAGAGTTTGTTTAGAAGGCTTCCTATGAAGAAGGAAATTCTAAAGGTGAGGTTCCATGTTACATTTTGGCGGGGCAAGCCGTTCTTTGATGGGGTACTAGACAAAGAAAACCAGCTAGGTGTCCACTGTCAATCTTATGATCGTGTAATTGTTGAAAACTTCTTCCGTGGGATGTTGTTTAAGAAGATGTGTAAATTTCAAATTTGTGCAGTTTGGAAAAGAGAGAGAGAGAGAGAGAGAGAAGAAGTGCTTTCTATGGTTCAATTGTGTCAACCATCAGCTGGGCATGACTTCCAAGCATATAGGTTTCCCTCATTTTTAATGTGAGCTATAATGCAACAAATCAAAATGTAATGCAAGTGTTTTAAACCCAAATTGAAATGTGATATTCGATGTAACAAGTGATGAACATGAAAAGGAAGCTCTTTCACTAATGCAATGCAAGAAGGAAGAAGCAGTTCATTTTAAGCACCAAATGAAAAATGTCATTTAGATAATTAGAAGAAAGGAATATTACCAAGGAGAAGATTAAATGTGTATTTTTTTGAAAAGAAAGAAAGAAACAACAAATTTTTCCCTATATAAAGAAAATGCAATGAACCCAAGAGATGGTCCCACCATGCATGCCATATTGTTTCACCGTTTTCTTTATGGATTTGACGAAATAGATAAGGGTATTAGCCAAGGAGGAATACCTATTGTGATTTTGGTTTAAAGGTCATCGCACACATTCTAACTTCTATATCCAATGTTGACTGTGAGAGCTTCCTTTTGGCTAGGAGGAACTACCTGAAATAAAAAACAAGACCACACAAGAGAGTTAAATAATATATGATAGTGGATTGCCTAGAGTATACTAGATCTATGAAGTGTGATACTTCCTAGAAGGCCGTCAATCCACTATTTATAAATCAATATAAAACAATTTAAACATGTAAATAAAATAATATATTACTAGGATTCTAATTTGGGTGCCTCATATTACTATTAGTGTTAATCTAATTAAATACTAAATTCTATGTAGGTAAAGTTTTGGGTAAGGTTATGGGTAGGGTAGGTGGTCTACAGTCACATATAAAGTCTGGTAAGGTTGGGTAAGATTTAGGGTTGTTTTGGGTGAGGTAATTAGGTTGTTGGTATGGAACAGTGTTATCGATCACAAAGACCGATGTCGATTAGGGGTAGTGGTGATGTTGGTTTAAGGATGACTGATCTTGGTTTAGGGTGACCGATATCGGTCACTATGGAAAGTGGAAGGGAGTTAGGGGAGGGTGTTTGGGATCTCTTCTGTCTTGGAACAAAGAGTTGGAAAGGTCTTTGTGGGGGAGGGTGAGGTGATAGGTCCAAAATAGGTGTGGTAAGGTTTTGAGTGAGGTTTGGGGTAGGCTAAGGGTTGAGTTTTTAGGTTGGGTTGATAGTCACAGTGACTGATATTGATTAAGGAGACCAATGTCGGTATAAGATGGACCAACCATAGTTAGGGTTAACCGGTGTCGGTGACTGTGGGGAACTAGAAGATGTTGTAGAATGATTTTTTGGTCCTCTCTGTGTTTACACAAAGAGTTTGGAGGGTGTTTTGAGGTCTAAATGAGGGAGATAGTTTTGGGATAGGTTTTTGTGAATTTTAGGTAGGGTGTGAGGGGGTGGTTGATAGAGAGAAAGTTGAGGGATAAATCTAAGCAAGAACAATGAATATATGAAGCAAAATAGAGAATACAACTGCACGTGACAAAGAAGAAACCAACATACTTGGAGTTCGGAGGGTTCTAAATTAATTTAGTGGAGAGGTGGTTGGATATGCTAGTGAAGGTTGATCTCTGGAATAGTGCCTAGTGTTACGGGCGTGCTTCTCGGAATGCTACCATGAATGCAAATACCTTCATATCAGTCTTGGTGCTAGTTATGCATATCTGGATGTGCAAAAGGGCTCTAGTTCTTTCTTACATGTAGATATACTTCATTCTAAAGCTTGATAATGTGGTCAACCTCTCAAAAAGGTTACCAAAATGAATATATGGTAACGGCGAAAAGTTTAGGGTGACTGGTGTCGATTTAGGGTTAACCGATATTGGTTAAGGTGAGAAATCCTAGGTTTACTAAAAATTCCAAATCTTGGCTATCTTTTGGGCCAGCTCTGTCTATTCTCTCGAGATCAAAACGGAATATTACATTTTAATGAGCGGGAATGTAGTTAAAGGGAGAATAGGTATGTGATTTTAGGGTTGCACTAAGTCTTAGTTCATTAAGGTAGGAAAACCAAGTCTTAGTTAGTTCGATGACTGAATATTGAGTCCTAGTAAAGGGAAACCTACTAAGAATAGGTTTGTGATGAGGTGTCTAGGTGAAGTGAAAATTAGTTTTAATTAAGGTAATTAAATAATGAATATTGTGATCATGGGTATTTGTTTAATTATAAATAATTAAACTAATATTAATGTGGGGTAAAAGGGCCATGGGTAGGTGAATATGTTTAAGTTAGCTATTTGAAGAGGGACCAAGGGGAGTGTGACCCAATTTTGGTGTCTACAACAACAAACATCCACCATGACCAATGGTGGTGTAAATTAATTAGCAAAAACTAGTACGTTGTTCACTAATCCATAGTAAATTATTCATCAGACCTAGGGACATAAACTTTCAACTCTTCCAGTGTTGTATACATAGTTTTGGGTGCTTACGAGGTATAAACTAAAATATTGTTGTCACAACAATTAGAAATACAATGCTGGAAGTAAAATACGTTACAAATGAAAGAAGATGCTACAGCTAAGTAATAAGTAGATAAAATCATAACATAAGTAAAGGAATGAGTTGTTGCAATTCTAATCTATGCATCGAAGAAACTAAACGGAAAGGGGTTTTAACAAACCACAAGTGGGCCCTACCTTGGGTGATAACCCTTCCTAAATCTTGTGTCTATAGAAAAATGATAGAACTCATATTTTATTCATCAACATGAAGATTTAGAATGAAACTTACAGCAATTCCTCCACTATGGATCGATATCTACTATAGTCTCACCACTCTCTTTATAATCAACAGAGACGTGAAGAGACTCTTTCAAACTAACAGATACATTTTGATTAAGTAAAAGATCACTACCAAGAAATTTGTAGATTCTTATGCATGCAATCGAACTTAAGAAAATGTGTTCTAATACAACAACATAACTAATTGTTTAGTCTAGAAATCAAGTTAAATCAACTAGTTCCACAGTAGTTGTAGATCATAATCAAGTATTTGCATGAGATCTATTTATTATTCTTGTAAATTCTCCTTTATTAACATGTGTGAACTCAGGTGAAGTATCCACATTGATCAAGCTTCCCATAATCATGATCTTGTATATGTACATGTTCTCCTTTGGATGCAGGTGCTTTGTTGAGGATGAGTCCTAGTTGTTGTAGACAAGTCCCTTTCATTGTGAGAGTTCCTTCAGCTACATGTTAGTGATAACATATAACAACTTCTTGCAAAAAAGTATGACATCTAGACAAAGAACTATTAATCATTTCATTACATCCAAGAGATTAACATACACATTCAAAATCCATAAAATAGAGTAACTTAGTAATAGCTATATTAATTAATATAAGTTCCATAAGTTTAAGTTCAAGTGGAAATTTCTGAGAATAACAGGATGAACAGTGCAAGGGTATACAAAATATACAAAATATGAGATAATTAAAATAGTAATTAAAGGGTCTCATCACACCCCCAGACTTAGTTTCTTGAATGTCCTCATTCAAGCATTCTCATTGCTTATCCTCTGCTTTCTTGGGATCTTCCTATATGATGTGCACACCATCATATGAAGTCGGTTGGCATGGATGTCCCTTCTGGTTCAATAAGAAAATAGCGTGCATTCCTCATGTACCATTCCATTATCCTTTCCTTCAATTCCTCGTTTAGTTCTTTATCCCCAAACCAATGAGGTATTGGATAGTGGAAAATAGGTGGATAGTATCTAATAGGATAACAAGTTTTTCCACATCCCCTTACCACCTTAATATATGGATTGATTCTCCAGATATTTGGGATAATGTTTGGATATTAATGCATTTCTTTTCTCCTCCGCTTTGGCGATTTATCTTCCCATGTTATTTTGATGCTTGCACTATTTCCACACCATTGAACCTAATGTGATATCTGACCTCATCATGTACTTCTTCTCTCATCCTATATACCCTCTGTTTTATTTTCTGCTCCTTCATAAATTTACCATACTCTTCAATCATTGCCTTGGTATTTCTTGCATCTTCTTTGATTATCAATGGTTTCTCTTTACACAATTTTCCGTATTCTACCATTTTTTTCTGTATAGTTCATTATGGAAGTAAGAACACAGTTCCTAAACTTGTACATCCCCAATGTAGAGAATAGGGATCTAGTCTCTATCATATTCTAAAGCATAATTGAACATATATAGTTCACAAAGAAGTAACTAGATCTCATGGGGCATTTTTAGATATATTCTAAAGAAAGGCCTTGCTCCAATGATATCAAATGGTATGTCATTGTTGATACAAGTGTATTTCAATTACAACATTTGTTCCTTTAAAAAGACAACATAAATATTTGATGGTGGTCTACATTTGAATATTTCATTCATTACCTAAACTATAGCTTCTTGTTTCTTTTTAAGCCTTGCAATTTCATTTTCCTTGGCCCTTAGTTGTCTATATTTTTCCTCTAGATCCTGTTGATGTTGGAAGATTAACTCTTCCTTTTCCCTTTCCCACCTTCTTTGTAGCTTGTTACAATAATTCTCAAACTTCTGCACCCAATATTCTAAATTGGTTTGGGTTGCCATATTTCTACATTCTGTCCTAGGAGGCTCTCTAAAAACTTCTTGTATGAAAACATGTGGTTATAGGTTGGGTGGTGGCATTGGTTGAGACACAGATTATGAGAGTATATGAGCTATGTCTGGGGAAAATCAAGGATCATCTATGTGCATTATCTCAATAACATATTTTGTTTCAAATGTTTTGACAATGTTGTCAATTATTACTTATATATCAAGTGGCAAATTTTGTTCAATATCCATGATACTTGGTATGTTCTTCATGTAATTGTTCTAATAACACTTCCGCATGTTGTCTCTCATTGTCTTCAACCGTAGTTATTGCTTCATAACTTTCCTTAGTTCTTGCATCATCCTTATACTACACATGAACAACCTCTATTTTTCAGGGCTATTATGAGCATTGGTTATATTTTCAAATTCTTCAAATGGCATTACTTCTTCATGTTGTAACTGGGTTTCCCCAACATGAATGACCTATGTTTGAACCTAAATTTCTTCAGTAGGGCACTCATTATCAGGTTTTTCACCTAATTCTTCCTCCTTTTTCTTTTCTACATCCCTAGTCTATTCCTCCATGACTATGTGTCTTCATCTTGTGTTTATATGGACTTCCTGCTCAACTTCCATTGGAATAGCTTCCTCTTTCTTTTCTAGTCCCTCTTCATCATTGTCCATAAAATTTTGAATTCTTACTAGGATTTGAGGTTCTAGTATTTTTAGGATTAAGCATATTTGACCTCCTAGATGGCTCGAGACTTTAGTTGAGGATTTCAGTTTACCTTTAGAGGAAGAGGAGTCTAGTGTTGATATATTTAGCAATGCTTCAAGAACTTAACCTGTCAGGAGAGATTGGTCTAGGACCTTGTTTTCGAGATGGAGGTTTGTCATGGATGGGTGTTTCTTCAATTATGGAGGATTATGAAAGAATAGGGGTTTCCTCAGGAATATGGGTTTCTGATTGAATGGATGTTGAAGCTACATGTTCAAGTGGAGGCATAGAATAACTAGCTGAGCCTCTTTTATTTTTCTTACCCTTTCTCAACAGATCATTAATATGCTTTTCTCAAGAAAAGTATCCCCAATTTATTGTAGGATGTTCAGTTGTCAATGCATGTTTAACAATCAAAGTGACAAGACAATGATGAGACAATGCATACTTTCCCTTTTGTGATTCCCTACTCATCTTCTTCAAACTTTCATGCAAGAAATTTGGTACATTCACATTTCTACCATTATTCAAATGATTTAGCAGTTTAAAATGGAAAATGTTTAACCATGAATATTGACCCTCATAGGTAAAATATTTTATGATATAATTTGACACATCTTCCCAAAAAGGTCTTAAATAAGTTCAAAGAGTACCTTTTCTATCTACCACAAAAATGTCATCCTCTCAGTAAATTATGCGCAAGCTTCCTCTGGGTTTGATTTTGAAGGATACACCTCACCTTATGATGGTAGTCTAGTTACTGCAGCCAATATTTCATCATTAACCTTAACTTGCAAACCCTTTATTTTTTCCTTCTTGTCCTTGAAGGTGGTGGTAAATTTTATGACCATAGCCTCATTGAAACCTTGGAACTTATTGATGTAATCCATCCAACCATTATCATGAAAGTACTATAGAATTTGTGGCTAATTCCACAATTATGAATGGTTTGTTGGTTCATTTCTTATCAAGTCTCCACCCATTGTTAAGTTATACAACTTTTACAAACTCTGTAAGAAGGAGGTTTCTCACTTCGAATTTGTGATACGAAATTCAAATGAGTGGAGGAACTCAAGTGTTGTATGTTTTTTAATTTTTGAATTGATTCAGACGCACTCAAAATGACATGCATTAATTATGTTTGAAGGATACATCCATGTGAGGTGAAGATGTGGAGTGACATGGGAGACAAGTGTAGACACCAAAATTGGGTCACACTCCCCTTGGTCCCTAGCCAAATAACCAGCTCAAACATACTCGCTTAACCAAGGCCCCTTCTAACCCACATCACTGTTAATTTAATTAATTTAATTAAATTAATATATATCCTCACAATATTTATTATATAATTATCTTAATTTATACCCCACCACCTCACCTAGACACCTCACCTAAACACCTCATCCAACCATCTCACCTTAGACCTATTCTTGGCATGTTTCCATAACTAACAATAACTAAGTATTACTTGCCTTAATGAGCTAAGATTTGGTCTAACCCTAAAATCAATGCCTAAGATTTCTCTAACCACATTACTACTCATAAAAGGGAAAATTTTGTTCTAATCCATGACAACAAAATAACTGGGCCCAAGGAATAAGAGAGATTTGACTATTTTAGTAAACCTAGGGAATCTCACCTTAACCGATGCTAGTCACCCCTAAACCGTCGTCGGTTACCATTTATTCACCTAAGCAACCTTGTTTTTAGGTTGGCATATTTTGAGAGCAAGAAGACAAGAAGAGAGCTACATGCAAGAAGAACCAGAGTCTTTTCACACACCCATATGTCCATGCCAAGACTGCAGAATAGATCCAAAAGAATTGGCACTCATGGTGACATTCTTGGAAGCATCACTATTGTACCAAGCTCCATTACGTTAACTGATCATCACCACCACCCAACCATTGGTAAGTGTTTTATCATTAATCATTTCCATTCATATTCTATTCATAGAGTTGTTATCATTTCTGATATCATTTTCCTATTAACATTCCCATCCTCCATAATATTCTTTACGACAAAACCAAAAAACCTCACCCACCGCTTATTAGATCACCTATCATATCCCTTCTACGTCTTTGAGTGTTCTCGTATTCCCACGAAATTTCCATCTCCTTCTTTAGCCCCATCTAACCTCACCTAAACTCTACAATAAGGTTTTCATTGAATTACTATACCGTCGTCAATCTCCCATAACCATCGCCGATTATACTAAACCAGCATTGGTATCTCATGTTTCATACTATGTGCCAATAATAGAACCAAACAACCTTTTACCAAATAACCTAAACAACCCAGAACCTAACCCTAACCACTCCAATACCCTTACACCTACCAACCCTTCAAATCTGACTATAGCATAGCCTGGTATAATAGATTTACTTATTGTACTTGAATGAGATTCCTAAATCATATCAAGTACGATAGGAATTTATTTATTTCTCATATTAGTTTAATTTAAACGGTGGATTGACAGCATCTAGGAATTATCACACTTCCTCGGAACTAGAATACGCTAGGCGGTCCACCGTCATATATAATTTAACTTCTCTTTTGTGGTCTTTTTTCTATTACAAGTAGTTCCCTCCTAGCCAAAATGAATCTCTCACAATCAACATTGGGTAAAGAAGTCAAAACGCGCAAGAACAACCATCAACTCGACCAGAAATAATAGGTATCCCCGCTAGCCCATTACCCTTATCTGCTTGGTCATTCAAAATGTAAAGAAAATTGGTGAAACATTTTGCACACCCAAGTGGGACCCATCGGGGGTTCTATTGCATTTTATTCATTCCTAGGAGAAAGTTATGTGAATGTTTCCCTTTAAAAGTCTTACACATTAATTCTTTTCTCTCGTAATCTTCTCTTCTTTCTAATTTCTTTAAAAGAAAAATTTCTCTTGGTGCATTTAAAAGGAATCATTCTTCTTTCTTGCTTTCTACATTTTGTTAAAGAGCATAACCTTTCATATTCCTCATTTGTTTAATTGAATGTAATATTTTCGATTTGGGCTTAAAATTGGTTGCATTACATTAAGATTTGTTGCATTTAGGTCACATTAAAATAAGGGAAACCTATATGTTAGAAGTCATTCCCGGTGATGGTTGACACATAGAATCATAGAAAGCACATTCTTTCTCTCTCGTGTCTTACCAAACTTGCACAAAATTTAAATATACACATCTTTATTAAATAAAATCGTACACAGGAACACTGTCCACGATCACGTAATCAAATTGGCAAGTACTCCCCATATTGTTACATTTTTTGAGTCATTATCTCATAGGACGGCCCATTCCCACCATAACATACCTGAAACTTCTCCTTTTAGATATATTTCTTCGTAGGAAGCCTTCCTCACCAAAAAATCTATTCTAAGATTCATGAGTCAGTCTTCTAAATAGCATAAGCTCAATACATTAAAAATCACTTGTTATAAATGTGTTTTTAGTGTTTGATTGATGTGCATTTTGAGGTGTGAGGATACGCTTCTCCATTTTTCCATTCTATTTCCTTACACACTCCACAATCGCAGCTTGGAATATTCGACTTCTTCTCGAGTGTGTCGACTTCATTGCATAATCTCCAGGACCTGCAGGTTGGTTGTTTATCTCATTAAAATTCATAACAATCCATTTTTCTATAGCTTTCCAATTTTCATAGTAACCAGCATCGGTTTTGTCTTAACTGACATCCGTTTGTTGTTCTTTTGGGTTAAATTGCCTAAAAGAACCCTTATTTCATTTTCTTTGTTGTCAGAGTTCTTGTGAGTCTCTGTACTCTCTCTTCTTTGATAAACAGTCATCATCTAACTTGTTCATCTAACCATCAATAGTCTTTACTTCATTTGGTAAAATTGTTCTGTTTCACAATAATCAAGCGTTGTTACCCCTAAACCGTGTATCGGTCACCCTTAACCATTTTCGGTTACCTTGTGTTGAATCTCAGCTGATACATTGCCCAAATTTCACCTATAAACACTTGTTTTCTTCATTCCTTCTACCTTTTGTGCCATCTGCAGGATACAACATCACTTGATATACATTCATTCACATGGTGTTGACTCGCAATCAAGCTAACACTCTTATATTTCATGTGAGTTGTCAACCACTCCCACCTAGTCCATCACTACCCTCTTTCCTATCACCCATGGATCCATCCCTACCTACCACTATTTCGTAGGTGACAAATAATTTGCTTGAATCCTTGATCGAATCCCATAGCCTTGCAGCTTCTACCATTACCACTCTTCCACTAGGGACTCCTCAGACAGATCCATATATGGCATGCCTATATCCATCTCTCCTACCCTTATTCTTGCTTCTTCATCAGCCCCTAATAACGTGGTGTTACCTTTATCTAATTCAACACTAGTCATTTCACAGCTAGGACCCATACCCACTATGACCGTTGCATCTACGATGTATCGCTTGCACTGTAGTATCTATTGTCCCCTCGGTAATCACCAAGACCATAACCTCATCCTCACCCATTGTCTCACAAATACCCATTACAACACAACTTCCCATTGTGTGAGTAACCCCTACTCCATTCCAAAATCTTGTCCTCTCCATCCCAAATACACTTCCTCCAATCGCTACTAGATTCATTATGACCATCCCACCTACATACACATACTATCAACAACCCCCATCTCGTCTCTATCACCCATTCAAGATACATGCCCTCTATATTGGTCCCCTATTCTCAACCTCCCTATTTGGCATCACCTTACAATGGAATTCCACCCACATCACATGTTCAGTACCAACCCTCCTATGCCACAAGAGGAGCCCTTCCATCACAACCTACCAATGACCTCATCAAATTAATGATGGAAAAGATGCAGATGCTAGAAGCATCGGTTTCTGGATCATGTAATTCTCTCACCTATGATGAAATATATAATGAGCCCATTCATCCATCCATCCCTATTTTCCCATACCCTATACATTGGGAAATGCCAAAATTCAACCATTTCAATAGTAAAGAAGACCCACAATAGCATTTGCAGTCTTTCAAACATGGGTGTTACCTAATTGCCCATGATGATGCTTTACTCCTTCGAACCTTCCCGATGTCCCTGATAGGACTTGTATTGTACTGGTACAGTGGGCTACTAAGATACTCCATCTACTCATTTAATCAAGTAGCCCAAGCCTTCTTAGACCACTTCTCAATCAACATTGTTAAGAAGGTTACCATGACTGATCTTTATTCCACATGATAGTATGATGATGAGTCTATTGCTGACTTTTTCACTCATTGGCACAACTTGAATAACCAACTCACATTTCAATCACCTCAAATTGAACTTATATATTTGTTTACTCGGGCTGCATAAGATACATCTCACCAACCCTGTAGGTGCAAACCTTTCACACTTTTGACAAGGCATTCACCATGGCATGGAAATTGGAAATTTGTGCTATCAAAGAAAAGAAAATTCAACTTCGTAACAAGAACATCACATTCAAATCAAATGATGCTTCTTCATCTTCAAAACCCAAAACAACTATTCAAAACCCAAATAATCATCCAATGTTATAGTTCTTAAGGCTAGCCCCCTCATCAATCAAACCCATCCAAACCTCCTTCTAATCTCTCTCCCATCCAAGCTTTCTAGTTTAGATGAGAACAACAAAAGTACACTTCAATAGGAGAATCTTATTCTTTTTTTTTTTGGTAAAACTTTTTAAGGTTGGTGCCATTACCCTCCCCACTATAACACCACATACTAGTTTTGACCCCGAGCAACCCATGCCCGTGTGGTATAAGGAACATGAATTTTGTAACTTTTATCGTGTCAAATGTCATAGTGACAATAATTACATCACCTTTAAGAATATCGTCCAAGAAATGATAACAAATGGAGATATAGTCTTGGATAGCCCGAAGGCACCCACCTACAAAAACCTACATATCTTCAAAAACCATTTCCTAATCATGCTCCTTCTTCCAACCAAGCTCATGACACTTCAAACAATGATAGCAATGTTTGTGAGGTCCACACTATCTTTGATGACATACCGGTTCCTCCCAATTGCCTCATGTTCCTTCCATAGATGAAATCTTAGCCCGAGCTCCCCTACCGCACAAGAACCTATTTCATCTACTCCTCCACCCACAGAGAGGAGATATTTTCATTTTCTCCTTCACCCGTGAAAGAGCCTATAATTAGCATGCCGCCTTTGACCCCTTAAATTACCAAGCAATTGTTAGTGGAACCTCTCCTACTCTTAGGAGATGCATGTCCACCTCGTACACCATCACAAGGGAGAGTCCACCTCATCATGTCCCATCCTCTCCTCTACCCATGGAATATCCTATAGAAATACCATTGCCTTTAGATGAAAATTCACCAATGGACCTTCAACATCTAATGTATTTACTTTCGACTCTCTTACCCACGAGTCTAAAGCTAACCATTTCCTATATCTCAAACACATTTAACGAGGATTGTCACTTGATCCACGTTGGCCCCACTTACAATAGTACCATTTTCATGTTTGGCCGATTACTTGGATTATGTTGATAGAGCCTACCATTGTGTGCCTACCATTGTGTGTGGGTTTGGGTTTGAGTGGGTTTGAGTGTGCCTACCATTATGTGCCAAGACATGATGTAGAGAACTGTAAGGCTTTAAATACCGCTCTTGTCCAATTATGTCCTTCCGAAGAAATTTTTGATGGCAATGATCTTCTTGATGAGGACCCCATTTTGCCTCAACCAATTTCCCTATATCTCCTTCTATTACCTACTTATGGATCAATATCTCCACCCCCACAACTCTCTGATCCACCCCAAGGTTCGAGATCAACATGATCAACATTATCACCCGCGCCCAGAAAGAAAAAGGCAAGGAAACAAAAACTAGCCCATCAACCAAACCTTTACCCAACATACCATCTGCACCCATACCCAAATTCATCATTCGAGGTCCTACATATCCTATTTCTGATGGGGTCACACACTCGCACAATGCTAAAATAACTACACCAATCCCCCTTAAAATGTCTTTATATGACCTCGTCTAAACCTCTAGAGTCACATCATCAAGCCCTCATGGAGGTCCTTCAATCTATTGAGGTTTTACCAAATGATCCCACACCCATAGCCTCCATCATTACCCCTCACCATGTTTCCTCTCTCACTAGGTCATCACCTTCCTCTACGCCTCCACCTACTTGCTAAGTAGCTGCCCTCAACTTTTCAGATGAAGAGATCACTCCCTTCTAGTCGATGACAGTGACCCCACTCTTTTCATCTCCATCTTTATCAATAATATATGCATATGACATGTTATGATCAATGGTGCTGCTATTATTAACATCATTTCCTCCCATGCATAAGACAAAATGCAAATACCTACCAATTACCTGCATGGTAACCCTGTTATGTTGTGTTCCTTCAATGACGTCATGACCTCTATCCTAGGTACCTTCGTTCTCCATGTCTGTGTAGGTCCCTGCACCATCCCAAAACTTTTCTATGTCCTATAAGGTGAGTTCTAGTATAACTTGTTGCTCACCAACCTTGGATCTGCACTATGGGTTTTGTTCCTTCAACTTTACACCGTTTCCTCAAATTTGAACATGAAGGACATAATTACACCATCCCTTCTAACCCATCACCTTTCAAGACTTGTAACATGTTATATTGGCCCAATGATGTAATTTTACCACAAAGGATCTACCATTATCACCGTGTCACCTTCACCCACAAACCCATCCACCAAACTCGCCACTATCTCGTGTTGAATCAAACCTTGCTATCCCCACAACTTCTACAAAACTCCACCACCGACTCCACCTATTTCCCCCTTATCTAGTAATCTGCTTATCCCCGCTACCCACATAAAAACTACTAATCCCTTAGAAGGTATTTTTCAATGCCTCACTTTTGGTGAGTATCACCTATACAATATCGACACCTTCCTCACCCCGTAAGAGTATGGAAATCTACGTCAACACCCCAACGATGACATCCGCATCGGTGATGTTTTTCCTTATGGTCCTCCCCACCTTCACACAAATATAACATATGGGGCACTTGATATTGCCACCTATAAACCCAAACCTCCATCCAAAGCCCAACCATTTTCATCTGACCTACACTCCCTCACTAACCACCGCTTCACTCACACTTTCCTCCACCAGTGTGCATGGAAAGGATTTGGCTTCATATTTTATTAACAAGGCCACCATACTGTCATTTCCTATACCTATTATAAACACATTGACCATAATGGCATTGGTTTTGATGCTTCACCCTCCAAGAAGTTTCACGTTGACCTTATCCAAGATGATAAATCTTCCCCATCCCATTCATCCACATTACCATCTTCACCCACAGATTCCATATATCTCAAATCTATTCCTCCTAAAAAAAATTCGTAAACACAATTTCCCTGGGACCGGTGACCTATCAACGCGATGGAAAGGATCTCTCTTCTCTACCATTCCTATATCCTGACATGATCAATGACGATATGCCTTCTATTAACGTTGTTCAATGTTAGGATAATGAATCCATCCTCACTTACCTTGGTGCAGAAGATTCTTATATTCATCAGTCATTACCTTTTGAAACATAAACCATGTTGAATGAATCGACCATCAAAATAAACATTAACACTCAGGATGAACCACACATTCTATAGATTAGCCAATCCTTATATGCTACTAAACCGGAAGCCTTCACCTCTTTCCTTCGGGACCATAGCATTGCATTTTCCTAGTTCTATGCTTTGATATGCCCAAGACCGACCTAAAAATTGTGGTTCACAATATCGTAACCATTCCTGATGCCAAATCCATCAAACAAAAGCTGAGGAAGATGTACCCTCACATTACTCTTATGGTCAAATAAGAGCTTCAACACCTTCTCTCGGTTTCCTTTATCTTACCCATTGACTATCCCTAATGGATTTCTAACATCATTCTATCACAGGGTGATAGGGAGACTCTACATTTTCACGGACTTCGTGACCTCAACCTCGCCCCGTCCCAAAGATGATTTCCCTACCGGGACATGACCAATCGTCGATCTTAGCATTGGCCATGAAATTATATCACTCATGGATGATTTCTTGGGCTACATTCAAATATTAATAGCTCCTGAGGATCAACACAAGACTTCCTTCATCACCCTTTGAGGGACTTTCTGCTATCGAGTCATGCCTTTTGGCCTCAAAAACACTGGTGCTACATATCAGCGAGCCATGACTTACATCTTCCATGACATCATGCATCACATATTGGAAGATTATGTAGATGATTTTCTTTCAAAATCTAAACATTTAGCCGAGCACCTACATGTCCTTAAAGTCATCTTTGACCATCTCATCAAGTATTGTGTTCATCTTCAACCAAAGAAGTGTGTCTTTATGGTACTTTCCGGAAAACTTATAGGTTTCATCATTTCTTTGCATGGCATAAAAGTTGATCTTGATAAATTCAAGGATATTCTAGAAATTCCTCCTCCCACTAGTCTCATCAACTTTAAATCCTACAAGGTAAGTTGTAATCCATTCGTAATTTTATCTCATGCAGCTTTTCTCATCATGTCAACCATTTCATCATCTTCTCAAGAAAGACATTTCATTCAAATGGGATGATGAATGCCATAAATAATTTGAGGCCTTAAAACAATACCTTCTTCAACCACTAGTACTCATTCCTCCTAAATATGACCAACCCTTTTACCTATATATTTCCACCACTGACCATTCTTTAGGTGTCATGCTTGCTCATCGCAATGACCAACACTGAGAGAAAGTTGTTTATTACATAATCCATACCCTTCTGGACTATGAAAATAGATATACCCACACCAAAAACTCTACTTAGCCTTGTTTTCCTCTCAAAATTTCCCCTCTTTTGAAAGTTAGAAAATTAAAAATTTTCGGTTGACATTCTTTAGTGATGTTCTAGTGAAGTGAAAAGTTGAGGAGATAGTAAAAATTCACGTTTTTTGGAGTTACTTTGGTAATTTGTAGGTTTTTCATACATTTTTTCCCTCATGTCCCAAGTTCTACTAGTCCTTCTATTCCCAAATTGGTCGCATTCCCGATTTTTTTTACTTTTGGTTATGTTGAAACTTTTTGGCCTGTTTGTCCCAAGCTCACCCGGGCTCTCTATTCCCCGATCGGCTGCATCACCCACATCGGGTCCTTCATGTTCTTTTATACAATCTGTCCCAAAAGTGTCTGTGCCTTGTATCCCCGCTTTCCCTACATCACGCACATCAGGTCGAATCATGTCTTTGCATCCCTTGCGTTTCCAAGTTTCTGGACCGCCCGTGCTCATTTGGCCCACATTACCCGCATCGCCTGTGTACGGCCGATCGCGTCTTCACATCCCTCATGTCCCAAATGTACCAAAGACCATCCGGGCCAATTTTTTCCACTCTTCTTGATTCTTATCTTTTTGAGTCAATGCTATATGAATTTAATGCACATTTAATGACCTTCTCTCTCCTAAACAACTATTTAATGGGACTATCCTCTATGCATTTGACTCATTGCTCACTTGCCATCATTTGCTCGAATCCCTACAATTAAGGTCATTTGCTTGTGCTCTTGCTCCCTTTGCATTTTCATTGCGAACTCAACCCTTGAAGGTTTTCCTCTGATGCATTGCAAACATGAAGATCAAATTCCAAGGCCAAGAACATGTATCACCTCTTGAGACCTCTGTTCCCGATATCGGGGATAGTGAGGTTCAACACCTAGATTTTGGGGATTTTTGGAATAGATTGACTTGCCCTAATCCTTCCCCCATGGCACAAATGATCAACGACAGTGGACTTGCTTATGTGGTTGGTTTCCCTATCTCTGTACAATGTGCCGACACCGTGCTTGCCTGTGGAGCTCATTTTAACTTAGACACCAAATAATTGACTAATGTGCATGGGGAGTTGATTGCCAAACTAGATGTTGCTGCCATTACTACTACCCTATGCATTCCAGAGACCGAAGACTCCATCGTTCTCACTCAATCTCAAGCTCAGACCTTGTTCGAGTAGGAAAATGATAAATATAAGGCAAGAATAGAAAAATCATGGTTGAAGAACCCTAAGAAGGGAGCATCCTGACTTTCCAAGGCATTATTTAGGGTTGATTTCAATGAAGAGCTGTTTGATTTCATCATTTTGCTAGCTCGTGTCATGGGATTTCCCTCTACCAATGAATTTCACTTCTAGATGTGCCCTTTTATCAACATCATCTGCAAAGGTGATCAGAACATAAATTGGGCAGAAATCATCTGCATGAATTTGACCGAGCAATTGTCTAATGTGCAACAAACTAAGAAGTTCTATATGACTTCTTATCTCATGTATTCCCTAGCAGCATCCCGACAGTGGTTTGGATTCACATACATGGAGGGCCAGAAGGATGAGCCTATTTATGCATATTGCCCCCAATTTACCCTTGAAACTAGCAACCACAATTTTAGAAGAGTTAATGATGCCTTTACCATGTATATTGTAAGGCTTTTGGAAGGTGATACTGCCAAGAGGTTTTCTGATGAAGCCATGAACCTGATAACTAAGTATGGAGCTTTCTTTATTCAATTCAGGAGGTTTTCATATATCAGGTTGGCTGGTTATGAAAACACACCTCTCAAGCTCCCCATGTTTTGTAATGACAAGATGGCTCTAGTTGAAGTGTGCAGGAAATTAGATAAATTGCATAGAACCTGCAGGGACAAGAAAATATCTGGTCTACACTTCCCTATTTCTTTGGGAAACTATACATGTAAAACAACCTTGGATGCCCAAAATGTAGAAAGGGCCATTACTCCCCTCACTGTCCACTTTTTCAGGCCTAGGACTTGTTTTGATTTGAAGAAGTTCATTGATCAGAACCTCAGAATAAATTATCATCATAGGCCAGATACTGAGGATTACTGGGCTGATTGTGCAAATGATTTTGAAGCAAGGCGGAGGCACTATGGCAGACTCTCTCTGCAACTGATTAAAGAGCTCAATATCTATCAAATTCTTGAAGGGTTCTAGGATGATGATGAAGACTTACAGTCTTTTGAATATGAGACATCAATCAAACATACTCCTTTGGAAGATCTAGATTGGTACAAGAAGGAGAAGCATTACTTGATTGAGATTTTGGCCCCTGTCCTTGTAAGAAATAAAGTTTTGTTTGATAGGAAGGTTCGATAGCTTAAGAGGAATCAAAGAAGATCTTCTTCTAGATATACTTCAAGACCTAGGAGGGAAACACATACACCCAGCACAAAGGTACCTATACAAACCCTTCCTCCTTCCTCAATTAAAGAACCTGAATCATCTACTCCCTCTTCTTCTACTCAAGTATACCAAAAGAAGATAAAAGAGGTTAAACAAGAGCCAATTGAGGAAGAACCCCTTCTAGAGCATTTAGGATTTCCTTCAGGGCCAAAGAACATTATTGTTCTTAGTGAAAGTGATGATGGTGAAGTACCAAACCTGCAAGAACTTCAGAAGTTATAATAGAAGATGAGAAGGAGGTGCCTAGCACTGAACCTCCTAGTACCATAGATTCCTCTACACAAGAAGCTCCAAATGCCTCACTCACCTCTTTCTTGGGAGACAACAGTGGTGAATACTTTAAGTGTCATGGGTTCACTTGCTCTTGGACCTCTTGTCCCTTCTTCTTCTTCTTCTACTTTTTCATGGGTGTAACCCTTGGTTGATAACAGGAAGAGAAAACCTTCTTCCCATTTGATAGGGCCAAATTTTGATGTTGTGGAAGCTTTTTTAGGTACTACTCCTCCTCCTCCAGCAAAGAGAGCTAAAACAACTTCAAGAATAGTGACAGATGCTCAAGGCCAACAATTTCTAGAGGTTGCAAATCCTAAGGTTGATAAGGCAGAGCAAGATCTATTAGCCTCTGACCTGGAACTTTCTAGAATTCCAATGGGAGAATCTACTCCTGAGAGTGAGGTACATAACCTCCAAGAAATAGTAACCAAGGTTATTGAGAGAGTGGAAAAGGGTAAGCAAACTATAGAACAATTGGAAGAAAAAAATCAAGTTCTTTCCAGCTTCATCAAGTCATTATTGGCTAAAGATAAGGTTTTGGATCTTGCTCCACTAACTACCCTTCCACCTCCTATGATTCTCAGTTAGGATGAGGTTTAGAGTATCAAGGATATACACAAATATTCCACTTATGGAAGGGATATGGAAGCCATGGTTGATGAAATGACCATTGCAGGCTTGAACTTCATTGTAGAGGCCTTTAAAATCAATGAGAAGGTGGCCAACCTACAACAAACTCTCTCCTCCTCTATTAGAACTATGGAAAAGAACTAAAGCTTTGGATTAGTTGCATCACAGATATTTTCTTGATGGGAT
This sequence comes from Taxus wallichiana var. yunnanensis, assembly GCA_018340775.1. NCBI lineage: Eukaryota > Viridiplantae > Streptophyta > Pinopsida > Cupressales > Taxaceae > Taxus > Taxus wallichiana. Next base: position 920,147,566 of record CM031237.1, read on the forward strand.
AGGATGATGAAAATATATCGTTGGCCAGTAAATTTTTTGATGATGCCAAGGACAACTTGTCGTGTGGTCATGGGTGTTTAGTGTTGAATGGAAAATAAAAGTTCGAGGAAGCCTTGGATAATTAACAAATAGTTGGCGAGATGGGAGAATCTTTCAAGACTTTTGTTGCATCTGCCTTTAAGGATGTTCATTGTTATCTTCATGTTGAAATTTCAGGTGTTCCTTTCTCTCTTTAAGAGGTTGAAACTCGATTCGGACATTTGTCAAAGAAGACCTGTTCAAAGAAGAATTGATTACCAAAGAGAAGATAAAGGATATTTGCTCTCTTCAATCTACCATTGAAGAAGCTAATAAAGAATACCTGGAACATACCGAGTTTGATAAGGACATGGAGAAATGTCTAGGCACTTGGTCTCATGCCACTACCAACACATCAATCCCATGAGGCAGGGAGATAGCTGAGGCATTAAAAAGATTCAGGCAATGGATTCTCAAGTCAGTGGGCCCTCCTCAACAATAAGCAAATGTTTTCTCTCCTAGTTTCTCCTTTTCTCCTTCTTTTCCTAGAATCGAGCTCATTGTAAACTAATTAAGGACATTGTCCAAAGCACTTCCTTAATTAATATTTTAGTTAAAGGAAACGGTTACCAAGTGTAACCAATTTTTAAGCTATATAATGGGCTCTCTATGCCATTTTCAAGGGCTGGAACTCTAGTTATTTTAAAAGTGTAAAGGAGTAAAAAGATATCAATACAAGAAGATCTCTCTTTCTGTTTCTATATGTGCTTGTTCTTTCCTTTCTATCTGTTAAAATTTATTGAATCATTAATCTATTTACATCAAGAAGCTTTGTATTCTTGTGGATGTCATCTCTGGAACTTTGTGTCTGTGAAATAACATCTTGTGGTTTTAATGCAAATGATTATGTTCTATATGATTCCATTCTAGCATTTGTAAGGAATTATTTTGTTATCTATATTTCCTGAGAGTGTTATTCTACCTTTTCCCATTCCTTATTTCTTCTATCCTTTTGTATTGATGATCTGTTATATCAAACACTTTTATGATATCAGAGTTCCTCTTTAAAACCAAACATTGTACATTTGTGAATAGCTTTTTGCTTTCCATAAGGGAACCTCTCCCATTAAAGAGGAGGGACTTTCTGTCCCCTGACTATTGTTTTCAATAAAGTCCTTATTTGACAACCAACAAGCCTTAGTTTTCATCAACGCCAAACTCTTCCATTACCTACTCAACCACAAACCCTTCATCATTACTAATACTCGACCCATTACACTCGTATGTATGCCAAACCCTATCAACATCAATGTGCCGCATGTTAGATTATGCTTTTGGCTGACCTCGACCTCAAATTCATTCATCAAAATTCCATCAAGGGCCAGCCTATCACCAACCACTTGGCTGACGCACCTATTTACTGGAATAAACCATCTAACTTTGACTTCCCAGATGAGTCTATAGCTACCCTTTCCCTGGACGAACCCACTTACCAAATGACACTCTTCTTCGATGGATCCAAATTCGTATGGGGGTGGGGTTGGTGTTATCCTCATTGCTTTTATGGTGAACCTATGCCTTCATCTTTCAAACTCAATTTTTATTGTACAAACAATATTTCGGAATACGAAGCACTCATATTGGGTCTCTAGGCTGCTTATGCCTTAGATGTTAAGTCAATCAATATCTTTGGTGATTCTTAGTTGGTCATAAACCAAGTCAATGGTATATACCAGTGTCATAATGAGATACTTCAAAAGTATAAGCATCACGTAGACATACTTTTGACCACCTTTCTTGTTACACACTTCAAACCACCCCACGTTCTACCAATAAATTTGTGGATACCATGGCCTGCTTGGCTTCTCAAATACCTGCTTCACCCGCTAAATCTAAAATATTTGTCACAATAAAAAGAATACAATCACCCTCTTATTTACCTCATGAGGTCTAATCTGTCGGAACCATGGCGCCTGACCCACGCGACCTTTGGTATAAGTAATATACAAACTATCTTTCACTTTCCATTCTACCCGCTAATCTCACTCATAATGGACAACATTCCTTTCTTAAAAGTGTCTCTCATTATGTCATCATGGGTGGTCTTCTTTACAAATGTTGTTTCGACAACATTCTCTTTGCAATTCCTTATAAGTTTTGAAATTCCCTACGCCATTAAGGAAGTCCATGATGGAATTTGTAGAGGTCACTTGAGTGGTCTCGCTATCACAAAACACATTATTCACCTAGGCTATTATTGGCCAACCCTAAACCGTGATTGTTGTGATTATGTCAAACGTTGTGTGAAATGCCAACAATATGTTAATTTCCATCACACACCTAGTCATGCCTTACATATTGTGATATACCTTTGGCCTTTCTCTCAATAGGGTTTGGATCTTTTCGGTGAGATCAACCCCCATTCTTCACAATGCCACCAATGGATCATAACTACTACCAAATATTATACTAAATTGGTAGAAACCATTCCCCTCATTTCTACCAAGTTTGAGTAGATATGTGAATTCATCAACCATCACATCATTTTTCATTTTGGTTTTCTACACCACCTTATCACGATAACGTAAAAACAATTAAAAACAAAACCCTATGCAAACTATGTGATTCTTTTGGCATCTAACTCAGTTTCTCGTCACCTTATTACCCATAAACCAATGACCAATCTGCATAAACCAATAAAACCTTGAATAAAATCCTTATGAAAGTAGTCAATGATACTAGAAAGGATTGGCATATGCACATTCCTTTTGCCTTGTGGGCTTATTACACTAGTATTCGCACTTCGACTGCTACCACCCCATTTTCTTTGGTCTACGGTACCAAGGCTGTCTTACCTCTCAAAGTCTAGATTCCATATCTCCACATCTCACTACAAGACATGCTCAACAACGATGACTTTCGTCAGGGATCATTTGGCACAACTTGAGTTATTAGATGAGCGTCATCTCAATGCTCTTGACCATCTCCAAATCTACCAAAAATGTATCAAACGTTCCTATGAAAAATGTGTTCACGAACGAACCTTTCAAGTTGGTGACCTCATCCTGAAGGAAAATCAACATGTAACTAAAGAAGAGAAAAGTAAACGGGATAAATTTTCTCATAATTGGCTTGGACCCTATATCGTTACCCATGCCTATGGATCACATGCTTATCATTTGTCTTCACTCGAAGGTAAACATGAACCTGAGCCCCTTAACGCCTTACATCTTTGACCATTTTATTGTTGATATCGAGTCCTATATCAATTATTTTTCAGTTGATGGCTCACCCATTGAGTGTTGTTCACCTTCCATATAACCTATTTTTGAGGATCCTCGATGCAAAAAGAATCATGTGATACCCGTCACCTTTCAGCCCTATCTTCAATATGAGTACCTCGGATCCACTTGTAGCATGATTCTCATGGATAATTTTCATCTTCTTCAAGATGGAATCCCATGGTCATTCATCACTTGAAACCATCTCTCTCATAGTTAATTTTTGTGTGCTACGGTCTTGTCTTCTAAACAAGAACCCAATCTTCCTCTATAGTCTTGTCCATGACTTAAACATCCAAAAACAAAAAGGGTTATAACTCCTTGAGTCAAACTTCCAGAAAAAGATGAATCCCTCAAAAGGGACATCTCTTCACTCTAATTCCACCACTATCAATAGACTACTCCCTTGAAGGACAGCTATATAAATTCATTACAAAAATATAATAAATATTTATAAGCTTCCCGCATCGATCACTTCATGAAGACCTCAAGGAGATAATATATTCATCCCATATAGACTTCCCGCATCAATCAGTCTATTAAAAACAAACAAATGAAGAAAAATATGAAATTTTCATCATGGACTTGCCTATTCTTGATCCCGAGTTTCTTGTTCTGATAGACACACTGTTGTACACTAAGTTACACTCAACCACCCATTCTCACCTCCTTTCCTTTTTAGCCTAATTTCCTCATTACTCAAGGGAATTGCCGCAAACGTGACATTTCATGATTATGTGACTTTCTTCACCCTTAGAGTGGTCCATTATGCAATACCTTTAGGGTCTTTTGTTTATGAGCCCTTTTAGGTACGATCAACTCTTTAGGGTTCTTATCAATTACATGGATTTTTACCACCTCATACCATTCTCCTTTCTCATTACTTAGTGATTATCCTATATAGGACTAGATCATTGAAACTTATATTTAAAAACCACTCAACCATGACTACAACCTAAACTCAACCATGCCTATGACCTATACTCAATCATACCTAAACCAACCTAATTCCACAATGCCTAAATCAACCCGACACGACCATGCCTAAACTAACCTCGACTCAATCCATGCCTAAACCAACCTAACTCCATCATGCCCGAACTAACCTAACCCAATCCATGCCTATGACTTTGACTCCATCCATGCCTTAATAGACATGCCTCCACACCTACCTTGCCTATAAATGTCCTTCATTGAGTTTAACGACTTGTTATTTTACCCATACCTTGGTCCTACCCGTGTCATGACCTCGCTACTTAGACCCAGAACATTGTTAATGACCTATGAAGTCATGTGCTTGTTATATCTTGTGACATTGTTACTTGTGTTGTTTGACCTAATGGCCTTACCTTGCCTATTGTCATGTCATTTATCCTAACCCAACCTTTGGTGTATCGAAACATACCTACATGTTCCTACACCTGACCTGTGATGTGCTTCCGTACCATATCCTATACCTTGGATACCGGAATCACCTCAACCTTGTTTGGATAAACCTATGGGCCTTAGACAATGTAGAGTTTGCATGCTCTTCAACTTGATACCGTGCCGCAATTTATACATGTGTGTGCGTTTGACTGTCACTAAATTTGACCTTGGCCCATTACCTTGATTACCTGATTAGACCTTTACCCCATTACCCCCATTGTGCACCTTCCTCTTCGTCACATCCACCTTTTATCAAACCACTCACCGATTATGTCTTCTACCTCATCAGTTCCTAGTTTGAGGGGGATCACCTTCACCCACACATGGGGCAACCACATCTTATTTTTGTCAGCATCACTTACCAATAAAAGCTACGCAACAAAAGGGAAAAATGTAGACACCAAAATTGGGTCACACTCCCCTTGGTCCCTAGTCAAATGACCAACTCAAACATATTCACCTAACCAAGGCCCCTTCCACCCCACATCACTATTAATTTAATTAATTTAATTTAATTAATATATATCCTCACAATATTTATTATCTAATTATCTTAAATTCTACCTCACCTAGAAACCTCATCCAACCATCTCACCTTAGACCTATTCTTGGCATGTATCCATAACTAATAATAACTAAGTCTTACTTTCCTTAATGAGCTAAGATTTGGTCTAACCCTAAAATCAATGCCTAAGATTTCAGTAACCACATTCCTACTCATTAGAAGGGAAGATTCCATTCTAATATGTGACAACAAACTAACTCGAGCCCAAGAAATAAGAGATATCTATCCATTTTAGTAAACCTAGGGAATCCCACCTTAACCAATGCCGGTCACCCCTAAACCGATGCCGCCAACCCACAACTATTGTTGGTTACCATTTATTCAACTAAGAAACCCTATTTTTAGGTTGACATATTATGAGAGCAAGAAGACGAGAAAAGATTTGCATGCAAGTAGAATCGAGTTTTTCATGCACCAAGACGTCCATAGCTAGTACCGGGACAGATCCGTAAGCATTGACACTCACGGTAACATTATGGGAAGCGTCACTATGGCACCAAGATCCTTTCCATCAACTGATCATCACCACCACCCAACCATTGGACCTGCAATATTGATAAGTGTTTTATCATTAATTATTTCTATTCTTATTCTTCATTCATAGAGTTGTTATCATTCTCCTATTAACATTCCCATTCCTCCATAGCCTTCTTTCTGACAAAACCAAAAACCTCACCCACCCGCTTATCATATAACCTATCCTGGCCCTTCCACCTCTCTGAGTGTTCTCAATATTCCCATAGACCTCGCCATCTCCTTCTTTATCCCCATCTAACCTCACCTAAACTCTACAATAAGGTTTTCATTGAATTATTGTCACCCTATTGTCAGATCGATGGTTACCCATAACCATCGTCGGTCTCCTGTAACCATCATCGATTATACCAAAATGACATCGGTCTCTAGTGTTTCATACCTTGTGCCAATAACAAAACCAAACAAAATTTTACCAAATAACCTAAACAACCTAGAACCTAACCCTGACTAGTCTAGTACCTTGACACCTACCAACCCTTCAAATCTGACTATAGCCTAGCCTGCTATATTAGATTTACTTATTGTACTTGAATGACATACCTAAATCATATCAAATATAGTAGTAATTTATTTATTTCTCACATTAGTTTGTTTTAAATGGTGTATTGAAAACCATCTAGGAAGTATCATACTCCAGAACTAGCATACGTTAGGTAGTCCACTGTCATATATCATTTAACTTATCTTTTGTGGTCTTATTTTCTATTACATGTAGTTCCTCCTAGCCAAAAGGAAGCTCTCACAATCGGCATTGGGTCAATCAGTTAGAATGTGCACAACAACCATCAACCGACTAGAAATAACATGTATTCCTCCTAGTCCATTACCCTTATCTATTTCATCATTCAAAATGTACAGAACAACAAGTCACTTTATAGAAGGTGACAGAAAAATATGATAGTTAAAGTTTATTGATGGCTCAAGACACATATTAATTAAATATAATTATTATAGAGTTACTTTATTTAAAGTAAATCGAGTGCACTTAACTCGAGGTCGTATGATTGGGACATGTGCCTTGTTGGAGTTTGTTCCATTGGATGAATGCATGAGGCTACATGTTGAGGTACTATATGGCTACAAGTAGTTTTCCTACATGCCCTATTACTCCGTGTTCTATCTTATATAATAAGTTCCATAATGAACTCAATTAATTCTGAAGAGGGAATATTGATTTTTTCGGTGCTAACTATCTTCATCTTTTTGTGCTCATTTAGCTCAACTCTTGATTCTTCATATAATCAAGTTCTATCAAAAAGGAAAGAAAAACCTGCTTTGGCTACATACTGCTATAAGTGGACGTTCTAGTCTTTGCACCACCTCTTTTCATTAGATATTATGCACACCTTGCTGCAAATACTCCAAATCCTTGCAAAATATAAATGCTAATAAAATAAAACATGTTAGTGAGTGGTGTTGATCACCATGAAGGATGATCACATCACTTTTATTCCTCCTTGGGGTATCCAAAGCTAGATAAACCAAGGCCATGAAGATCTCATTACCCTACACTTCATAAGATAAACCATCGGTTCAACTTCTATTCTCAATTATGATGTTCTCATTTCCATCATACTTTGGCCTCCTCTGAACTGTTGGATGAAGGTGTTCTTATCAGCTAGATTTTTATATAACCTCAATCTATGACCATTCACCAGTAGTTTAAATCTCATAGGATTAATGGTGGTGAGTTTCATAGCTCCATTGGGAAATATCTTCTCAATATCATATGGACCTAGCCACCTTATCATGAGTTTTCCCATGTGGTCTTTGTATTTGGAGTCAAAGAGAAGTGCCCAATCACCTTCTTGAAATTTCCTTGTTTTGATGAACTAGTCATGCCACTTAATCCTTTTTTATACCACCTTTGTATTATGAACAACCTACCTCCTCATTTCATCTAACTCATTGAGTTGAAGAATCCTTTTCCTCTGAGCTTTAGACAAATCTATGCCCAATTCTAATGAATTTCTTAATGTCTTGTGCTCAAATTCAATAGGAGAACAACAATATTACCGTACAGTAGCTCAAAAGGTGTGAATCTAGTTGTTTTTTTCCATGTGGTATTGAATGCCCAAACTACCTCTAGAAGTCTTTCTGACCAATCCCTTCTATGTAATGTAATAGTATTTGTCAAGATGGCTTTAATTTCTTTGTTTGTTACTTCAACTTGGCCATTGGATTGTGGATGATAAGGTGTGCACTTCCTATGCATGATTTCATATTTTGTAGCTAAATCAACAATAACTTCAGCATTTAAGTGGGTACCTTGATTTGTGACAATCTCTCTTGGAACTCCATACCTTGTAAATATATGGTCATATAGGAATTTTACAACTTTTTCACTCTTCTGATTTGGTAATGCTTTCACTTCTATCCATTTGGTGAGGTAGTCTGTGCACACTAGAATGTACTCTTTTTGTTGAGACTTAGGATCAATGGGAAAGTTCAATCCTCATTCGTCAAATGGTTGCAATACAAGTTGAGGTTACAATGGAATTTCATTTGATTTGGTAGGATTTCTCATTCTTTAGCATTGATCACATCTTCTTGCATACAATGTTGCATCCTTGTGTAGTGTAGGCCAATAATACCTGTTGTTAATACTTTTTATGCTATCCTTTTTGTAGAAAAGTGTCCTCCACATGGCTCACTATGATAGGATTTGAGGACATCATAAATTTCCTCATCATCTATACATATTCTCATAACATTATCCTTCCCTATGTGGAATAGGAAACTAGTTATCTAGGAAATATTCACACTTTTCTTAGCAATATATTTCTTTTCAAAATATATATAGTGTGGAAGTGTCTTACTTGAAACCAAATAGTTGGCTATATCAGCATACCAAGGTGTCTTGGTGGAAATGGAAAAAAATTATCATCTGGGAAAGAATCATCCACCACTACTTCTTCATTATTATTCTCCATTCTTGAGAGAAAATTTTCTACAACATTGTCTTTCTCAGGCTTATCCACAATTGTTACATCAAACTCTTATAAGAGCAACAACCATCTAATTATCCTGCTACTACTTACAATCGGTTTATGGATAATCTATTTTATGGTAGTATGGTCTATGTGGATAAAATCTAGATATCCCATGATATAGTGCTTGAAATTGTTAATGGCGTATACTATTGCCAAAACCTCCTTCTTAGTAAATGTGTAGTTAATCTCGGTGTGCTTTCTGATTTTTACTAACATAATAGATTACATAATTGAGTATCCCATCTTTCTGTCCTAAAACAAATCCAATGGCATGATTTGAGGCATCAGTGTGTATATGAAATGGAAAAATCCAATTTGGTCCTCTTAAAATAGGTGTAGAAGTTAGCATTTGCTTCAAAGTTTGGAATGCAACTTCACATTTCTCTGTCCATACAAATGCAACATCCTTTCCCAAAAAAACAATGATGCTACAATTCTGTTGAAATATTGAATAAATCTCCTATAATACCTAGCATGACCCAAGAAGCTCTTTACGCCCTTCATCTTCTTAGATTTTGGAATGTTTATAATCACTGATATCTTTGTTAGATCTACCTGGATTCTAGTAGATGACAAATAATGACCTAACACTATCCCCTTAGACATCATCATATAACATTTTTGTTTCTTAAATGAAAGTTAAGCTCCTTGCATCTCTTGAGAAATTTGTCTAAGTTCTTCATTGCTTCATAAAATTTGTTGCAATGGACTGTAAAATCATCCATATATACTTTCATACAATTATTGGTTAGATATGAGAAGATGCTAAGAACTCGCTCTCTGAAATGTGGCAGGTGCATTACACAAACCAAAGGGAAGAACAAAGTATGCAAAAGTTCCCCATGGGCATGTGAATGTGGTCTTGTCTTGATCTTTTGGTGTAATCTGAATTTGGTTGTAGCCACTATAAGTGTCCATAAAAGAGATACTTCTTTCTAGTAAGAGTATTAAGCAACTGATCAATGAAATGAAGTGGGAAATGATACTTCTTTGTTTCTTTTATACAAATGTAGCATCCTTTCATATGAGTCAAGTACCATGGCTCGTAAACTTGAGACTCGTGCCTTTAAGAAAGGAAAACTAAAAATTAAATCAAACAAACCCAAAACTGAGTTTACCAAAGCATCCAGACATAACGATAAATCTAATAGTGTAACCAATGTTGTGGTCATCAAGTATTCTTCTACAACTTCCTCTAGCACATTTCCTCAACAACAAGCCCCTAGTCCTATGACCAACTATACTCCCCTTGGAGAATCGTATAGTTCAATATTTTACAATTTAACGACATTTAATCTTATCACACTTCCTCCTATCCAACCATTTGATGAATCGAGACCAAAAATTACATGGTATCATGAGAATCATTACTATAAATACCACAAAGTCTAAGGAAATGATATAGAGAGGTGTCAAACCTTTAAAGATCTAGTCTGAAGACTTATTTATTAAGGCAATATTCAAGAAGAAAATCCTAATTCATCTCCTAACCAACCACTTGACATCTTTAAACAACCATTCCCCAACCACACACCAACAACTCAAGCCACCACTTCTTCTACATCCCAAGCACCCAATGCTCATACCATAAACACTCTCCACACTATTGATCAAGATCCTACCCCATCAACAACCTCACCTTCTTCCTCAACTATCACATCCACCTCTTTAGAAATCATTCCTACATCTACCAGCCCATCAACACTTATCCCCATAACCACACCAATCACACCCACATCTATCTCGACATCTATTCCCACATCCACACATGTTGCATCTCCCCATTCACAAGCATATCAATGATTCCCTTGCAACATTTATGAAACAACCATTTAGTTCTACATATATTGTTGAACCAATACCTAAATCCACTTCATCACCTACATCTACTTCACCACTTATCATATCCACTTCATTGGATTTGAATACTTTACATACATTTATTCCACCTTTACCCATTATACCATCCTTACCATAATTCCTAGTTCCTCTTTCTGTAATTTTTCCTATGCCCACCACATCAACTATTATGACAACATCTATATCATCTCCTCCTTCCACATCACTTTCATCATTTGAAGAATTTTGGAAAGAACTTCAACTTGTAGCAACTTCAAGTGATCCTCCCATCTCATCTACACAATCAAACACTCCTACATCAAACCAATCTTCTCCTTCTTTAGACTTCATCATAAAAAGGATACTACCTCAACCTATAACACCAAATTGAGACCCTCCAATTGAGATTGTGGTCATCCCTCCCAAGGGTGCTTCTTCACAAAACAAATCTAGAACCCTTGGCACATTTCCTCAATGTTCTCTTTCACATCCTCACAAGAAAATTGACATCCCCTCACCTAAGACCAAACAATCCAATGCCACATCATCTATCTTAGGACCACATCCATCTCTTTTGGGACCAGAACCTTCATCAAAAGCCAATCAACCTAATCCAATATCATCCAACACTTCTTCTTCTAGAACACCAATCATCACCAAGACTGAAACCAAGACATCAAAACCCCGAAATACTCCAACTCCACACTTAACATCCAAATCATCTCAAGCATCTACCTCTTCCTAAATATCCAATACATATCATAAAGACAAGACACCTCTAATACCTTGCTTGAGTCATATGCAAAGGTCCTCCAACACTTACTCCAAATTTCCACCATCCCGCTTCCACCTATTAAGGCTTTTGACCCAAATAGCAAGAAGCTATCCTAGTTTGATTCTAACCTCGCTCGTACCTACTTTATCGTACACTTAGACATGACACTCAATATTATAAAGCACTCCAAACCATTATCCACAACATCATTAAGGAAGATGACCTTATTCTTGAGGCAAACCAATCTCCTCCTTCCACATCCATTCAAACATTTACATCTTCAACCTCATCCATCCAAATGAAAAATTTCCTCCATTCCTCATGGAATTTTGTGGCCATCCCACCTCCAAATGACGATTATTTTGAGGATGGTCCCCATTTATTCATCAATGCTATTCGGATATCCACTCGATATGGTCCACACAATCCTAAATCAACATCCCAACCAAAATCCAAGACCTTTTTCACCATTCCTTCTCTTAAGGAGTTTTACTCATCATTGAAACCTAAGGTTTTTATCTTAGCTTCCCCTTGGCCTATTGAACAAAGTATCGTCAAAAAAATTCATCAGGCCCCAGTTAATATGTCGATTTATGAGCTCATCCAAATATCACCGAATATAGACATGACCTCACTAAAGCCTTGAAGCATATTCTGACATCTAGTAATGAGGATCAACCCTTCGCATCTCTCATAGGAGCACTCACAACTTCTATTGCTATCTCATTTGATGATGCTAAGATTCTAGAAATCACACTGGAAAAACATGACCTTCCCCTTTTCATCATAGTTAGGATCAATGATACTTTCATTCGACGATCCATGATCAATAATGGGGCAAGCATTAACATCATCCCATCACATACCTTTGATCAACTCAAGATCCCAAAATCCATCATCGCCCAAACACTTGCAATCGTTTGTGCCTTCATGATGCTATCGCTCCCCGCCTTGGGAAAAATTGTCCTTCCTATATTCATTGGTAAAAATATCCTCCTTGGGATCTTCTACATCATAGAAGGAGAATTTCAGTACAATTTTCTCCTTGGACGACCTTGGATCCGCGTTATGCATTGTGTCCCCTCTACACTTCATCGATGTCTTAAATATGAGCATGAGGGGAAGATCTTGATGCTTCCCAAGGACACTCCTCCCTTCCAAATGTGCAACATGACCTATTAATGACCCATCTGCACTATCCACTAGCTCATCCATCCCTTCATCCAAACTTTCTAATGATGACTCCTAGATAAATTAATGGACAAACTCACGTTGGGGAGTATCATGTTCTTATGCTCAATACCTTTCCCACTCCTAATTATCTCAATAAACCCAACCAAGCTCCAATGTATCAACTCAATGTCATGTATACAATTCATTTTGGTCGACACATCTTCAAACTAACCTCATCTATGTTGGTTTCAATACCCCCTTTTTCTTACATTATTGATTATCTATATGTCAAACCTTATACCAGTGTTTTGGATTCCTCAACAAACCATCCTTCGACCACACATATCTCCACCATTTCACATGGAAGGGATTTGGCATGGGACATTATAAGCATGGGCCACATGGCCTTATTATTGATCAATGCCACAATCCTCACCAAAAAGTTGAGGTTAGGATATCAAGAGCAATCCTCTAACCCCATTTCACCATCTAAGATGTGCATGGACATGCCTTCTCCATCTTCTCCATCCCATGAGTCCATGGATACAAATGACATTGTGTCTATTGCATTTGGATTGTTTTTAGTCTCCACCATCACCTTGGGATTGATCACTTATCAATATGAAAATCAGACTAGGTTCCTTCCCCTCCGCCATTTAGAGATGATATAAGAAGATTCTTCTACCATCGACATTATTTAGTGTTCCGAAACAATGACACCATTCTTTCCCACATGGGGGAAGAGGATTCTTATCTTCATAAGACCTTACCATTTGACACATCCACTCTTCTTAATGAATCCACCATCAACATCAATATCAGGACTCCCCAAGAGCCTCGCATCCTCAAAATGGGTCAATCCCTTGATCCACACGAGCTTGATTCTTTCACCACATTCCTCTCTCGTCATATCCAGGAATTTTCATGGTCATATTTAGACATGCTAAGTCTTGAACTTCTATCTTCATTCACAATATCATCACCTTTCCCAACGCAAAACCAGTAAAGAAAAAGCTTCGCCACATGCATCCTAGAGTTTCCCACCTTGTCAAAGAGGAGTTGCAACATCTTCTTTCTTCCAATTTCATCATCCCCAAAGAGTTTAAAAATTGTACCTGTCACTAAAGTGTTTGGAAAGCTTCATATATGCACCAAATTTCAAAATCTTAATCTCATTTTCCCTAAAGACGACTTCCCTCTTCCCAACAGAGATCAACTTGTGGATCTTACCGCAAGTCATGAGATTTTTCTAGTTATACTAATATTCTTATTACACTAGTGGATAGACATAAGACCTCCTTCATCACCCCTTGGGGACCTTTTGTTATCGCGTCATGCCCTTTGGTTCAATTATTAACTTTATCTATCGGTATATTAATTTCCTCTTTGGCATTCCTCACAAACTCATCACGAACAATAGAAAGTCCTTTAAAAATAAATATCTCAAGAAAATTTGTGACTCATTCAATATCCAACTTAGTTTCTCTTCTCCATATTATCCTCAAGCTAACGACCAAGCCGAAGCCACTAATAAAACTCTTCATTGTTAGAAATTAGTCCTAACATGGGTGCATTAGTTAGTTGCCCACATTATTATCATGGAGGTTAGTATATTTATATTATTGTTATTATGTGTGGAATATTGTAAGTGAGTTGTTAAAACAACTCACGTAGGGTTTTTAGGTGAGAGATATTTTAGGGAGAGAATAAAGGTTGTTGAGAAACCTACCTAGAATTAGTGTGAGAGGTTTGTGGAGTTGTTAAAGGTGTTAGAGATTCAATCCTATATCTATGTAACATGTCTTGTGGAATAATAATTGAATATGATTGAATAAATTCATGCTTCTGCACATTTGAGCCTTTGGCTCTTACCAAGTAAGTGGGCTTCCATTTTCATTTGGTATTAGAGAATGCTCAACCTCTCTATTCACCCTCCATTCAAGTTTTTTTTCCTCAAAATGGTTTAATGGCTATGTAGTGTAGCCCACGTGCAAATGCCATTTTTTCCATTCACCCTTTCTTGCATATTGCCAGTAGTTTTGTAGTACAGACCACATACAAACTTGTGGCATTCATCATTCACCTGCATGCTTCTCACTCTTCATCCTTCCCATTTTATTCGTTATTTTTGCACTCTATTATGTTGAAAATTTTAATCCAAAAAAAAATAGTTTATGGTTTATTTATTTTTCCTAGTTTTTTAGAGTCGATATTATAAAATATTTTGGCGGTATCTTATTCAGCAACATCAACACCATATTAGCATTCAACCTCACGTATTGGATTGTATATGGTGTCAACAATATTTGAATGTCATTACACTTGGTATTTCCATCTGGATTCAGACGTGTTGAGCTAGATACTCATCTTACCTGTCTCTAAATATTGGTAAATGAAACTTGGCTTCCTGTTGGCCCTGCTCCAGTGGAGGATTAAAAAACTTGGCCTTCCTCAAATTGCTCGTCATGAGATCCAAATTTTCCTTAACAGATCTGAAATCCATATCGGCTTCTCACCTCTCAAATCGGTGATCTCTACATTGGGTTATTAGATCCACTATCTCACGCACTTGATTGCATTTGGATCTTTGGCTTCAAACATAGAAAGTTTGTTTTGATCTCCCCATGGATTTTTTTGAAGGATATCTACTCAAAATTTTTGATTTGGTTGTGCTTCATGCAAAAATCTATACAGTTGAATGTGTTAGTGTTTCTCATCATTGAATCGAATATTTCTCTATTTGCAAATTGGTAAATCTACTTCCTACGCGTCTTAGAATCCATCTGTGATTTGTTTCTCTAATTTTAAATAGCTCAGTACTCCCAATGTTAGGCAATATCATACTCCTCAACATGGATCTTCTTGGCTCATGAGAAACCTAGTTAAATGGTTCAAAACAATCTTGTTCGTTACATATTTTTGGTGATTTCCTGGAAATCTCTCCAAAATAGTGATAATAATTGGAAGATCTCCCTCGGTGTCTTAAATCTCAGACTTGATGGGAATGAATTCCACATTACTCTTGGAATCACCTCAAACGTTGAATCTTTAAAATTGGGTAGGGATATCATCTTTCAAATGCAATTATTGATAGATAGATTTGTATAGAATAATTTATAAGGCACTTGGGAGGTGAAAGGGGTTATATTTGTTGAAAATTGGATAAAGTTTTAAAAGAAAATTTATTAGGGGAAAATAAGATTTTTAAGGGGGAATTATTTTCAAAAACATTTGTAAAAGGGGGTTATATCTATCTTTTTTTTCAAAAATTGTAATGGGAAATAAATTATAAGGGGATATTTTTTCAAAAAAGGGGGGAATGAACTATATTTTCGAAAAATTGATGATGGCCCACTATTTTTTGTAATTGGATGCATTATCGGTCAAAACCGACATCCAATTTTTTTAACATTGAGGGGGAAATATAAAAGAGATGGACATCAATCAATTGTAGCATCCCGTAAGATAGATGCAATGAACGACCCAATCCAACCATTACTATGTGGTTCTAGAGAGTTCCTCACCCCATGTTAGAACTAAGGGGGGATGTTAGGAATTAGTCCTAACATGGGTGCATTAGTCGAGTTCCCACATTATTATCATGAAGGTTAGTTGATTTATTATTGTTATTATGTGTGGAATATTGTAAGTGAGTTGTTAAAACAACTCACGTAGGGTTTTTAGGTGAGAGATATTTTAGGGGAGAGAATAAAGGTTGTTGATAAACTTACCTAGAATTAGTGTGAGAGGTTTGTGGAGTTGTTAAAGGTGTTAGAGATTCAGTCCTATATCTATGTAACATGTCTTGTGGAATAATAATTGAAGATGATTGACTAAATTCGTGCTTCTATAAATTTGAGCTTTTGTTCTTCCCGAAATGGGATTCCATTTTCATTCATAACATTCTTGCAAATACTATTGACCGGTCAGTCGTAGTTGGAACCTTAATCTCCTTTCTCTCTTTGGGATTATCACACTAGCATCTACACTTCAAAAGGTGCCACACCCTTTTCTCTCGTGTACAATTCTTAGCTACTCTTCCCTTGAAGTTAAAATTCCATACTTGCATGTGTCTCTTTGCACATTATCTCTAATGAATATTATCTCCGTAAGCGCCTAACATAGCTATAATTGCTATATGAATGCAACCTCCTTGCTCTTTAACACCATCATGCTTATCAAGAACACATCATGTGTGCTTAAAAAAATCTCAAAGAGCACAAATTCAATGTCGGTGACCTCTTCCTTAAAGAAAATACTAATGTTACTACTCTAGAGAGGAGCCAACGTGACAAGTTTTCCCCCATCGGATTGGACCATACATTATCTCACATAAGTATGGGTCGAGAGCCTATCGTTTGGCCTCCCTTAATAGTAAACCGGAAGGGGAACTACTTAACACATTGCACTTATGACCATTCTATTGTTAGCATGTCTACCACAAGCACTTTGTAATATCCTTAGATCATCCCTCCATCATAGCCTCTTCCATCTATCATTGTAATGATTTGGAACTATGTAGTTTATCATTTACTTTCCTAGATATGACCTTAAATATGGGAACCATGGCTCTACCCATAGAATTGTTCCTATTATATAGGTTATCCCTATTTGGTGAGGACTCCACAATCATTACATCCATCATCTTTTTTTTACCTCTTGGAACCATATAAAGGGGTCATGGGTGTCATTTGTACATTCATTATCCCCTCCTAAGTGGTCTACCTAGCTAGTCTTAGCTCTTCCCCATGTTAAAATCAAAATTCATGGATGTTTTTATCAAAATTCAAAGTTATCAAAAACAAACTTATCCTTGAAGGATAGTTGTTTATATATAAAAAAATAAAAATCAAATCAAATCAAGTAAATAGGTCGATCCTTGATGGATGACTATCATGCTATCACTCTTGCCATCTATATCACATATGTATAAAGTAGACCATACCCTCGAAGGATGGATACTCTTTTGTATCATGGAATTGAAAGCTTCCCACATTGATTATCCTTTTATTTTATTAGCATCCTAAGAAAGCTTCCCGCATTGATCAACTTTCTTCTAGAAAACTTCCCGCATTGATCAATTTTCTCTTTCCCCTTCCTAGATTTGGGGCATATATTTAGGGAACACAACTTATGGATAACCATATTTCTGCGTACAAGTTACATCACAAACCCCTTTGTTGTGTTGACATTAGGTTTATGATTTCATTCCATCCATGTTTTTCTCATGATCTTTGGTATAACTAACTATCGTTGGTTATATGCTAACATCATGTTTTGGTTACATGTGCCTTGTGTTACCTGGATCCCCTCTTGTTTCCCTCCAATGTGATTGGAGGTATATTTTCCTCACGCGTTCCTTGATATGATATAGCATTATTCATACCCATGGGTCACCACCATTAAGTTGCATTTTATTCTAAACCTTTCCACATCTATATGTTATCTCTCCTTTGTTTTATTATAAGCCCATCTTTCTTTATGTAAATCCCATTTATGCTACCCATCTATGATATCACATCAACTTACCTACCCTTTCCAATACCCATCATTCATCACATCTATTGATTTTTCTCAACATCACATACTATCCATACATATACATTCATCATCATAATAAAATCCATAGTAAACACGTAATCATCACCATCATCAATATAAAACATACTATCATAATCATCATTAAGAAAATATATCATCTTATATTTTTACCATCATCATCAAATATAAGTAAAACATGTGATCACATCATCATAAATCAAATAATCAACATCACACAATATACACATGCTAAACCACAACAAAATCATATATCATATATATATCGCCAAAATGAAGTGTATCAATACATCATCGACCTCTAAGGGTCCTCTCTCAAAGAAAATATATCTCAGTAAAACCGAGAAATTGTAAATCATAAATTCTAAACTCTTGCCACTATGACACAAGTCCCTCGGTCTATCTATCGGCCTTGTTGCCTCCGCCTTATCCCTCTCCTCGATGTGGTTGAGCCACACTCATTGTGCTCCTAGATGGCCCAGCTCCAACTACCACTCTCCTCTATAGATTCTCACAATATCGAAGTGTCTTTGGTAGCTTATTGATCATGATACCCTCATAATACTTATCCTCTATGGCTAAATATCTATATATATCTATTGAAATCAATCCGAGAGGTGCCATCTCTCCTCCTCCCTATGATGTTGCTGGTGTACCACCCGCAACCTTGAAAACTAGGATCATCACAAGATCTCCAAAACAAATCATGTATGCCTCCCTATGTCCTGTAGTACCGGTCCTTGTCCCGAGTGACTCATTCCCTCTCTCGTGTTAATTCATCTCTCTATTGAATGGAAGTGTCTCTCTTCACACATATCTTATCTATCTTTACATGTACTCATGCCATCTCCATGGACTCTATTAGCACCTTCGCCGCCTCCTGGAGCTTCCCTACCTCAACCTCCATCTCTTCCTCATCATCTACCCTCTCTCCCAGGACACCCGAGATGCCTATGCTATGGTCATCTAATCAAGGAATCCCACTTTGACTCACACATCATCATCCTCATCCCAAGGCATTGTTTCCTCCTTTATATGATCTATCATCTCGGGAATGTGCAACTCTTTATCAATCTCCTCTCTACTATATAAGATATGATCTCTCGAATAGTTTGAATGAAATAAAATTTTCATCATAATTGATTAAACTGTAAAAATGGATCATCTCTATCCATCTACCCTACACCCACATCATCCTCTCATTCCAACTAACTATGGAACTACCCCGTGCCATGCAGGGAAGTCTCTCGTATGGATGCCATATAATCTACTCTCCCTCGAGCTCTAAAACCTATCCACATACCAATCTACACCCCTCTCTCCCATATCTCCATTATCTGATCGAATTGCCATCTAAAGAACCCAACCACAAGATCTATGTGGTCCCCTATGATCCATGGTAGCCCTTGTGGCCTCGATGACTATAATATGCTCATAGGCCTAGTAGTGTAGCAGAAGCCTAGATCAAACCTTGATCTCTTCCTGCTATGTACATAACTAGCTCATGGGATACATGTGCTAAAAAATCAATGCCAAATAAAAATTTTATTTGATGCTCAACAATATCTACTACAACACAAGTTAGATCCTATGAAAACTTGGCTCCTCCTGATTCAGGAAATGCATAACATGAAAATTCCATCATAATCAAACAAATCAACTAGCTCTGTGGTACCCCAACCTCGTACCTCATCTCATATGAAAAATCCCCTGAAGAGAATTTGATATGGGACACATCAAATATAAATATCCATGTCAACACTACAAGTCTACTATCAGCTGTGATGGGAACCATTTCTCCCCCTCTATAGGTAATCTAAGGATGTAATATATATCCTCAAAGGTGATAGTCATCTCACCCATCCTAAACCAGAAGGTTCCTGTCTACCTATCCCATCTCTTAACCAAATCTATCATCAACCCTACATCCCATGGGATATGCTAATATTGTCTAAATCCTCCTAACCCCATGGTTGGCAAGTGATCCCACTCGGCGTTGGTGGCATCTCCTCTCATCTGCTCATATAAAGCCAATACTCGATATCTAAAATATAAGGTCTCTTGGGAATGCAATCACAAATAAAATACATAAATTTCAGATCCTTTAACCATTTAACTTCATCCAGAAACTAATTTAATCATCAACCAACAAATCTATCCCTGGTTGATGTTGACCTAGGTTGGGTTGACATGTGCAAGGGTCGATTGAAATTCCTTAGGTCTAGGTCGATGGCGACTCATTTGAGTCACCGCCAACTACCTCTAGCATCATAATTTTTTCTAAAAAAAATAGAAAATAAAATAAAGTACAAATGTGGGTTTCGTTACTCACCATCTTATGCATCCACCGGTGTTTCCTAGGTAATCCTACGACCTCCATCTCTTAATCTTCTTATTTGGCTCTTCGCTCTCAATTTTGACTTGTAGGCGTCCAAATGAGCATTGAAATTGACAGTTGGTCTTATATAGCTACCAACACCAAGTCGTTGTTGATCCCTTTGGGTCTCCATTGATCAGCCTTAGTTACCGATGAATCACCTTGTTAACCCTTGTTTTGGCATTCCTTATCTTTTTTTATCCCTTGTTAGGGAATCATCTATTTCTCCTATTTTATCTCAAAGCCCACGTTTGTGGCCATATTTTTTCCCCTTTGGGATTTTATATATATATATATATTATATATATATATATATATATATATATATATATATATATATATATATATATATATATATATATATATATATATATATATATATATATATATATATATATATATATTTCCTACAACCATTTATGTGCCCTTTGTTCAAGCACCATTATTCTTTTCATTCTTTGTGGATACATACCTTTTATCAATTCCTCATGTACAAAGAATTTCACATTATTTTCACACTTGATTGTCCATAGTTTGATGTTTTACTATGACCCATTGGTCCTCACGAATCACATCCATTCAAGAGGTTTCCCACTCAATTCCTTCAATTTCATAGTGATTTTCCCCACTCACCGGTTCATAGAAAGTTTCAGCCATCTCTATTGAGATAATCTTTCATTCCCTACTAACGTGATATCAAAATCACCACCATATGTTCTATTTTTATTTAAATCCTTCATGCTTGGGGCATCTTTCCTCACTTTATTATTTTACCCATTTTTCTTCTCCCACCCACCCTTCTACATCTATCTTTTTCAAACCCGTCATCAATTTCCCTTTGTGTTATCAATCCCTCATCTAAGGGGGCTCACCATAAATATTTCATTAGTCTTCATCTTACTCTTCATCCCTTGTCATTTTTGTCTCATGGATTTCCAAACACAAACCACACAATAAAAAGGGGCAAATGTAGACACCAAAATTTTGTATCGAAACCCATGATTTCCCAGCTGTGCATTTTTCACCATGGTGCCAACTAGACCCCCTTAATTTGATTCATTTATTTAAATGATAATATATTATCCCATCACATTTAATTCTTGTTAATTAACATAAATTAGCTAGTTACCCCTAATTAGCTTTCATCTCTCCTAATTAACTAATTACTTCTAATTGGCTTTCTTTGGGATGCTTTTATCCATAACCACCTAAATCCACATCCCTAAACTTTTTCTAGGTTTTATCCAACCCATATTTATCTCCTATCTACCCATGAAACTTCCCTAAAAACTCTTACCCGCCTACATGCTTTAAAACACTTATCCCCAATATCTAAAAGCCCCATATCTCAAGTAAATCAGTGATTTTACCATCTAAGGAATGGTTGACCACGGTTGGTGGTGATCCATCCGGTCACCATTAACCTTATAAGACTAATTTCACCCCGTCCCAAAATGAGACACAACCCAAGCTTTCTTGTAATATACGAACTTATCTTTGAATCTTAAGATCCTCAGAAGCTATGACAATCCTCTCGGAGTCCATTGAAGATTTCCTTTCATCACTTATGGAGCTTTTTGAGGTTTACTTTAATTTTGTGCTTATTTATGTTATCATATACTATTTTCATAATTATCTTGTAGAATCTAACTTCTTTCGAGTTCAACCATCGTCGGAATTCCACTCTCAGCTTGTTCTTCAAGCCGTTTTGCTTACAGGTTTCTCGTTTAGCCCATCTAATTTTGGATTTGTTTTTCATTGTCTAGGTCATCATCGCTCTACCCGGATCTCCATCGACCTAGCCCCGTGTCACCATACTTTTGTTTCTGATTCCTTCTAGCATCTTCTTCTGCTATGTTATTATTGCTAATTCTCATATCTATCTTCCCCGATCCTCTATCATCCCAAATTGTTATGTTTGCACTCTAGTCACTACCAACCTAACCCAATTGCTGGTGACCAAGAAGTCCTATTTCCATCCAACCCATCCTAATCTCCATTTTATCGTATCCTTTCTATTTTTGTGTTTTAGATCCTCCTTTGTAGGTTACAGTAAGAGTTCTCAAGCTTCTATGATCACCTTACTTATACTCAGATCCTTGTAGATGTGTATTTTAAGATTATTGTTCACCTTCATCTGCTCAGGTTGTTGTCGACACCGGCCTTATGTAGCCTAGGTCACCGCGATCCAAATGGTATAATTTTCTTTGTGTTTATTTAGATTAGATCAGTGCTTTTCATCTACCTCTATCATTTCTAGATTTTGTTATTTATCAGTTTCTTCATGTTATCTAGCCATCTTTCATTTATATCATTTTATTTTATCAAATAGGGGTTGACATCCGTGAAAGGAAGGTAACATTTCTTTGAATCACTCATAGAAGCCCCCACATATACTATCTAATCCATTTTACTTCTAGTCTTTCTTATTTCACAGTTCATCAAGCTTGTAGTGAAATCATCCACATTACACCCATCCATTTTACATCCATCACACATTCAAGGTACCTTAAACCCTCGCATTTTGGATTTATTTGAATTTCTTTAGTGCTAATTCATTAACTTGAAAAGGAAAAAAACTGGATGAACACTATTATCTGCAAGGAAATGGTTTGGCTGAGTCTAGTAATAAGAACCTCATACAGATCATCAAACGGACTTGGAATACCCAACTTAAGACTTCCTTGTGGGTAGATTGAATCATGCCAAAGAGGGCCATAGGAAATTCCCCTTTCATGCTTGTATATGGTAGGGAAGAAAAACTTCCATTATCTCTGGAATTTCCCTCCTTGGAGTTAGCACATCAGTTGGAGGTTATGGAAAGTGATCCTATGATAGTAAGGTTTGTTGAATTAATGGAATTGGAAGAAGTTAGGAGAAAAGATATGAAGACTTTGGAGTAGCATCAGGCTCAAACAAAGAAGACCTTTGACAAGAAAGCTTCTCATAAGACCTTTCAAGAAGGAGATTTGGTTCTCAAATGGGATGATGATAGAGACAAGAAAGTAATGCACGTAAAATATGAAGCCCTCTGGAGTGCGTCATACATCATTACAAGATGTAAAGAGGAAAATTCATTTTTCCTATCCAGGACTCAATGGAGAAGCATTTCCTATCCTAATGAATGGGATACATCTCAAAACTTGTTTTGAGAAGGTTCCAAC
This sequence comes from Taxus wallichiana var. yunnanensis, assembly GCA_018340775.1. Taxonomy (NCBI): domain Eukaryota; kingdom Viridiplantae; phylum Streptophyta; class Pinopsida; order Cupressales; family Taxaceae; genus Taxus; species Taxus wallichiana. The sequence goes on from CM031237.1 coordinate 920,171,275, forward strand.
TTGTACAATATTAGTCTAGGTTTATTTCCTCCAAGTGCTTTGCACATTTTTTGGTTTTCTTTTTTTGGTTTTTTTTGTTTCTTGGTTTTTCTTTCCTTATTTGTGTTTTGTTCTGAATGTTTTCAAGGTCTAGGACTCTCTTTCCCAATGGATTTCTGAAGGCCACTGGACTAGTGCTTAATGGGAAAGCATCCTCAAGAGGTCACCAAAAATGTTAACTTTACAAGTTACCCTTACTAGGAGGGATTTTAAATTTTTCTTGTAATTTTTTGCCTTTCCCATTCCTTATATTTTTCAAAATTTTGTTTTAAAATTTCCTTAGCATCATTTTTCACTAGATTTTGGATTTCAGAAGTTGACATGAATTTTTCATGCAAAATGACCGTTGAGTTCAGAATTCGAAGTTTGATCCCATCGAATCGGAACAGAATTCAGAACTACATGTGCATGTTGCACATATTTTTTCCACACCATTATTTTAGACTTTGGAGTCTCAAGTGCAATTTATATGTTCTTTTCACATTAGATCCCGATTTCCAAAACCCCTCTTTCTACCATTTATGAACTTTGGAATATAGGACTTTGCAACCTGGATTGCATGTTATTTCCAACCTACATACCGACCTCCAAATTCCTATTTTCAAGGCAATAAATTCCCAACCACCTCACATGTGTCGTCCTATAGTAATTACTTTTTACCCTCCTATAAAGATGTAATTTTTACTTCTCATTTTTACTGGATGATTAAGTACAATGACGCGTTGCCAAATCTCTACACCCTAACAAGATACCCGAGGTGATTTTTGAAGCATTGTTTTTATGATTTTATCATCATTTTAGGTAACTTTTACAAGATTATGTTGGTTTCTATTTTTGGGGCTCTTGTCCAATTTTTTACTTCTTCTCCCCTCTGTTTCTCTATGTTCCTCCTTTGTTCTTAAAAATGCAAGCTATGGCTTCTCTTTCCTCCTTCTTTTTATTTCTTTTTAAGTCTAAAATCCAATATAGTTTATCAACAGAAATAGGAGTATAATTTTGAAAACAAGGAGCTTTAGAGGTTTAGGGTTCCACATTTTGGAGTTTTGAGGTTTCATCATAGGCCCAAAGATCCGAGTTTACTTATCGTGAGTTATTGTTTTGAACAAGATTTTTGAATCGCAATCGCTTTGAGTTTCGAGGTTTCGCTACACATCGGTGGATTAGGTGCTTGTACATCAAATATTTGAGTTTGAGGATTCCACTCTTCAAGCTTCAAGTTTGAGTTTTCATAAATTTAGCATTTCGAGCTTTGAGGGTTTCAGGTTTCGAGGATTTTTGATTTCAAAGGTTCGTGTTTTGGAAGCCTATCATTTCGAATTTCGAGCTATTATTCAAGGTATAAGTTCCGATTTAATAACTTTAGACTTCAAGAATTTGGAAGTCCATGTTAGTTTTATAGGGTGTTCAACAAGCATTCAATTCAGCCCCAAATTCCATTTTTTTTTTTTTCAGCAGGGAAAATATTTGGTTCTTCATCTAAGGGGAAGGAAAAAATGAAGTATGGCTATCAAGGAGTAGCACTGACTACAATCATTTCATATGATACTGATAATATTGGGGATACATACTTGGGGCATATTGACATGCCCGAATTATGGGGAAGAGTCAAGGATCTGAATAATAAACCATGGATGCAAGTTATTTATGACATTGGACATCCCCTTGCGGCTCCATTTCCCTAATCTATGTAATGTCTGAATTCGTGTTTTCCGTAGGATCTCACTTTGACAAAAACTCATGTACCATAAAGGATGATGATGGTACAATGGTGAACAGGTTGGATAGTGACTTCTTTAAAGACCTCCTAAAACTCCCTGACATGTAAGAATATGTCACTATCTCCCTAGAGTATGCTTTAGAGCATTGGGTTGCAGAGAATGAAACATGCACAAGGGTCATCAACAAGATCTACTTGGAAAAAACTAAAAGCTCATTGTCTAGATTTCCCAAGACAATTCTCCAATCTAATTCCACTCAAGAATTGAAGGATATTATTACACTACTGAGCATGGTTATGGGTCTCCCTTATTCTAGGGACTTCCAATAGTGTATGTACCTTTACATTTCCCAATCAAAAGAAACAATAACCTTATTCGGTGGGGTGAACACATAAGCAGTAACATTTTTTTTCAAATTGGGAGATGTGTTAACCTCAATAAATTTCTTCATGACCTCCTACCTAGTGTATGTAGCAGCAGGGAATGAGACATTATCTCGGGATTGATTCTAAAGGGATATAGGAACACAATTTAAATATATGATTATTATCCCCAACTCACAATGGCAGAGGGTCCTAAGCACTTTCGGAGAGTAAATGATGCCTTCTTTGCAGCTCTCATGTATTTCTTTGATAAATATTTATATAATCAAGAATTTTAGATGAAGTTTGGAAGGAAGTATGGGAGTGGGGAGGTATCTACTTATAGTTCCCAAAATTCACATACATTAGATTACCTAGATTTATAGGTGCTCCTATCAAGTTGCCAAGATGCCCAATGGATAAGTGGGTTCTAATGGAATTGGTTCATTAGTTGTTGAGTTATCACAAGATCCAACATGATCAACATAAAGAAGAAGCCCAAAGATACACGTGTGCTTCTACATACAAAGATAAAAATATTGAGGGGAAGATGTTATAGATGACTCTGAAAACATTCCACCTGCGCACTAATTTTGACTACTAGGAAAACTTTGGGAAGATAGGATCAACTAGTATTCACATACCTCAATTAGAGGACATTTAGATCCACTACCGAGATGAGAATGTAGTAAGGGAAAGATATTTTGAAATGTTAACCCTTCAAGAGGTCACCCAATATGGAATTATGGTCGTCCCCGAGGGCCTACAAGATGAAAACCAAGTTTTAGATCCTGCTTATGATCAAAACAATGTCATGAATCAGCCTTTATCTTGGATTGATTGGTCAGTTGAGGAATGCAGCAACACAAAGGAAAGGGTGGGTCCCATTCTAAATCATACATACCAATGGTTGATAACTTTGGTAATTACTCCCAAAGCATTAGAGAAACTTTCTATGGAGCTTATTCAAGCACATTCAATGGTGGACTATGCCACTCCATCTAAAGGGAAGAGGTCAAATCCCAAAACTATCTCAAGGACCTGTAATATTTATTTCATTTTTGGAGGTTTAAGATCCCCTTATGGAGTTTATAAAAAGGGATTTGCATCTCCCAAAGTGCATTCAACTGAGGTCATTAGCCAAAGTGTCTCCCCTTAAATTCCTCAAGTGGCATAGTAGCCCTTCTCCTCATATTTTCAATCTTTTCCATCCTCGTTCCCCTTTCCCCTCTACCTCTCACTCCATCTACAAAGGTGTCTTAAATTTCATCTATTACCTCTTCTCCTACATCTCTCACCACATCTCCATCTATGTTCCACATTTTATCTTCCCTTCTAACTCTTTCAACTGGAGATATTTTGAGGTTAGGATCTACTTTTGAAACCCCTCTTCCCAAAAAATATCTTCCTGTTTCCACTTCTATTTCACCCACACATGAGGCCATCCTTTCCACTCGCCCTCCATTATCACCACATCACTTCCACTTTTTGTGACTGTGACTAGTTCCCTATTCATATCAACTACCCCAAGTACTACATAACAATGCCAATATTGTCATCTGATTCATATTCTTCTATTATTGCATGGTTGCATCGGAAAACATAAAAAAACACAAGAAAGAGCCTATTATTGATGTTTTAAATTTGAGTTTTTAGATCGACTCCCAAGGAAATCTAAGTTACCGATAGTTGTTTCTAATTTATTGGTTGATCAAACAGGGAAATATTCATTGAGATATCTACTCCAGCTATAGGAAAAACTAAGGATATAATTACAACAAAAAATTATCATGTTTCCATGTGTGCTATCGGAAAATAAAACCATGAAGGTGCGAAGTGAGATATTCAGTGGCCCCGGGTAATTTTCTAGATAAATAAAATGAAGATAAAGTAACCAAGGATGAGCTTAAAGGAAAATTTGAACAACTAACTTCCCTTTTAACTAATATCACACAGCTCATCTAGACTACTACTCTCACTAATCCTTAGATCTTTAATGATACATCTTTCTCGATGGTGGAAAATATTAGACAGAATGGAAGAGCAATAGGAGGTTGGATGGAAAACATAATTCAAGAGACAGATCCATTGATTAAATATGTTGTTGATTTTTATAGTGAATTGTATGCCTAAAAATATTATGTCTTGAAAATGAATGAACTCCTTACTAAGGAGAGTGATAACTTAGAACTTTCCCTTGAAACATGGAAGGAAATTTGAAGTGTCAACTCTGATCTACTTCTAAAGGAGGGTGTTATAGATGATGTTTCAAAACCTTTTGAATTTAAGGAAGTAATGGAATTCAAATTTTGGATATTGTAGGAGCTCATGTAAAAATTGGAAGAGAAATGAGTTGAAGCAGTGGATGGTTTGAATGAAATTATGGAAGAATTCGACAATATAAATTGCAAATTCCTAGACAAAAATGTTGATGTTCTTCCAATTGATCAGATTATTGCTCATTTTAAGAGTTTGGTAAATCAGAATGATGATGTAATGAAGTCTTTTAGTCTTGACTCTATTTATAGGTTGGTATCTTACCAAAACTTCTTGAGTCAACTCAAGAAGGTGATAAACAAGACTAAAATATTTCCAGCTAAAGTAGCAAGGGAAACTAAGTCAACAAATTCTGAGCCACTACACATGTGGACATGAGGATGAAGAGATCCAGGGGGATTATCAAGTGGTTTCTTGATTTCAGGCACAAGTTAGCTGAGGAAGAAGAGAAGAAAGAGGAACCGAGAAAGGAAGGGAGTGTTTTTACTCCTAGCTTGGCATGGAAGCCATTGTTGGAAAACCTCCAAGATTTGGAACCAGTGGAAGTTATAGGGTTGACTTGGTCAAACTTGTGTAAATATTTTTGATATTTTTATGGGAGGATGTTCCCTAAGCATTAATGCATCCTATTTTTAGTAGGAAGTGGTTAAGGGGTAGAGATATAATTTCTCAATCCTCTTATCCTATATATAAGAGGATGTATTTTGTTATAAGAGACTTTTAGATCTTATTGTGAAGGGGCTCTATAATTTTGAAGAGTCCAAGAACAAGCTTTAAGCCTTTGATATATTCAAAACACTATTTTTCCTTCGAATACTTGGTGTATTGTGCAATTTGATAATTTGTTTAATACTTGTGAATGCTTTAATTCCTTGTATGTGGTGAATTATATTGCCTTTACATCAGTTATCTTCCTTCAATTATTTATGAGTTGTGGTATGAAATCTTTCTGTTTCAGTTGTGGAAAATATTGAATCCCTTATGTTATTAAATTTTTGTACTTAGTTAATTCAGTGATTGAAAAGGATTATTAGGATATGTGCATGTTATATATTGTTCTAAGACATAACTCTGGGCATATGAAGTAGATATCCTTATTTTATTTACTTTTGGTGCATCACCGCTTTTATATATTTCAGTTAATCTCTTTCCATTATTCCCGAGAACAATTAGATTAGTTTTATTTCAAGTTATGTAGCCTTGCATCTTGATCTTAAATCAAATGCACCAAGTTTAGAAGGAAGTTGGCCTTCTCTAGAGGTTCATCCCAAGGTGCCAAGGTCCCACACCTTGGGGATGTTCCCATGTTGCACTGAATCACTTAAAGATTCGGTGAGTGTGTGATCCAAGTGACAACATGATGGACAATATTTAATTAAGGAATGGTAAGGGACATGGTTAGGATATCCATGTTAGAAAACAAGTTTGGGGAGGAAAAGTCTTATTTGATAGTACACCAAGATTTTGTGTCACTATCATAATCAAATGAACTAAATTCTCATTCGTAATATGTGTCTTTGACCTCTAAGGAATGAGACCCATATGCTCACACACAAATACCATATTTTTAAACCTTTTGATGTGGTGTCGAAATAGGTTCGTACACATCCTTCTCATCTATGACACATTCATATCCTTAATACCCAATGGCATACATCATTTTATTTGGGATAACATAATTGGGTGCTTAATATCACAAATAAATCTCATCAATAGGATGTTAAGATGTAGAAACATCGAGAAACTTCTCATCTGCTAAAAGGCCACCAGGAGTGAAAGTATCTATGTTGCAATGCTCCTTGGATATGTTGATATTTGTAACATGGCCTACCATGCATTTTGGGTGGTAGGGGGTTGAAAACTAGGAGGGCCTATTGGAGATAATATTCTCTCTACAAAATGGTTGCACGGGTCTTCATCTCCCATGAAGCAAAGGGAGATATAGATGTAGAAGATCCATTATCATGAGAGAATAATCTATCTGGATCAACACATGAAGAAAGAGCCTCTAATTGAACTCCGAATAGAATTTTCTGTTGAAGGAAATTCAAAATAAGTACGAAAATAACATAAAAATTCTCTAAAATGAGAAAAGGGTTGAGGATCCCCAAGAATGGTAACAATTTTCCCTTCATGGTACAATTTTAGACTTTGATGGTAGGTGGAAGGCATGAACTTATATTGCATGAATCCATGGGCGAACGAGGAGCATATTGTTAGGAAGTTCCAAGTCCAAGACATGAAACTTAGTATCATGAGTAGTAGGCCCTACTTCCTTATGAAAAGTGATCATACTAGCTGACTACAAATCCTCATCATCATAGGCCTTTATAATGATGAATTTAGTCTCCATCAGCATTAGTATGATCTCGGTTGTCTAGCCAATTTCGTAGTACAAATATCTAGGCTTGATCCTCCATCCACAAACACCCTTTTTATATTTTTATGATTAAAAATGACTTCAATATATAAGGGTAGATTATACGTAGTATCATTACTAGGAATCTCCCGATGGCTAAAGGTAATGTGTTCAATAGGAGCAATCTGTACGACCAAGTCTTGAAAGCATGTAGGATCAATATGAATTGACACTCCTGACCCCTATAGTATTTTGCAAAGGATGCCCTTGTGAACATTGGATATTGTGAGAAGATATAAGATTGAAATCTTAGTAGTGGTCTTCTCAAGTTGTTCTAAAACATCATAATGACTAGACTGAGGCATATGTAGAGGATATTATAGAATAATAAGGCAATCACATCGTGTTTCCACAACACACTCTCTTGCTTTAATTTTAATAGTGTTAACATGCTCGACAGGTGGGTTAAAAAAACCAATTAGAGAGTCAAATGGATTAGTGGTTTTGGTAACATAATTGGTAGTCTTGTTCTTAGAATATTGACCTTGATCCGAATTTTCCTCCCCTTTATTATGCTTAGGAAATGTTCTTTGTAGATTCCCAAGTTCTAATTGGAAGATTTACTAGGTCCTAGTGAATTCATTTCCACCTCCCCACTATCAATAAGATCTTGTATGAATTATTTTAACTTCAAATTTTTATTTTCATGATGACCTCTAGCACGATGATACCCACAATATTCATTTTCTATGAGCCAATATGGTTTAACAAAATCATCCACGAATGAGATAGTTGTCCATATAGGAAGCCTCTTGACAAGCCATAAATAATTATTTAACATGGTCTTGTGGATCACCTTTAACTTTTGTATTTATCAAATTTTGGATAGTCAAAGTTATGAGGAAAAGGTGTTCTCAACATATCTCTATCAAATGGATATGGTCAAATTGTTCATAGAAAACCATTCTGGTAAAAACTTGACCACGTGTAGGTGAAGCATACACATATGTATACAATTATATTCAAGGATGTTTCCCCACCTCTAATATCAGTGTATAGCTCATGATATATTTCTTCATGTTTTTCTTGATGCGAGTCTTAGTTTAAAACTCTTGATACAAAGCTCTAGGTTTTTCTTGTCGTGGAGTCTTCGTGGGATCTTTGTAGACATGTGAAGCCAAACTTGTTGATTGATGAGTAAGAGCTTGTAACTATTTTTCAATCATGACCTCTTTGTTTCTTGTTTCTTTTTGAGTTTCATGAGGAGGGGGTTGTATATACATTAAATTACGCACTTTGGGTAGTTATTTAGTCTCGGTTTCATACTACTATTCATATGGTTCTTGAGTGAAAAAGAGTATTAATCAACCCATTTCTTTGGCCATCTTGCATTGTTTTTTGTTGCTACTTTTGATCTTGCACCCATAATTTCCAAATCTATAATTTTATATTGTTTTTTCCCTAGCTCATCGGGGCACCCAACAGACTGGAGTGCCCTAGGAGCCCTAGTCCCATCTGGGTGCCCTAATCCTCTTTGCACTTTCCAATACCTTTTTCACAACTTTCTAACCATTTGAGCTTCCTATATTTTTATTAGTTGGCCTTTTCAGGGTTAATTATGAAATTCAAACAAGAGAATCGTATAAATATAAAGTTATGAGACCATAATGAGGGACCAAGCACTAAGCACTTACTATCGTGGACCTAAGGTTGTATCCATCAAACATAACTAGAGCTCCACTTGCATCCATCTAGCTCCATCACAAGGGACAAAGGTTGTTTCATCTGCATCAAACTTCATAGGAGGAGTTTATTATATTCCATGCACACATTATTTGCATTCTACATCTAGTTATTATTCGCTACTTAAAATTTAGACATGCACAAGAGTTCCTAGGGCATAATTACACGCACACACACACACCTAAAATTAAACTAGGTATTAGATTTAGTACATCACTCGATTAGTAAGTCCACCATTGTGGCTACGAGACAGTCTAACCCCTTCATATGCATCTTTCTTTTTTAGGGTTTTGATGCTTTTCTTGGGGTTTGCAGGTGATTCTTCTATTATAGGTTTACTAGTGCTTTGGAAATCACACAACGAAATTCATGCGAAGAGAAGAGAACATAAGAGAACATTCAAAGACACCTCGGAGGGAGGTTTATAGATATTTTCATAGACCAAGGCACCCATATTGAAGACCGGGGTTCGAATCCCCTTTCTATGCATCTCGGTCAACCATTTAGCTCGGATCTACATTTTATAATGCTACCATGCGGTGGTTTCCTCCTCCTATTCATTTGGTCTCCTCTGCGACACGGTCCCACAACATCTATGAATAATCTAAGGCCTTTGTAACCCTCTTTTCACATTAGGGTTTCGTATTTCATTTACTTATTTTCTTGGGTGTTTTTCATTATTACATTTATCCATTTATTTACTGCTTCTATAGCATCATATTATGCTAATATATTATATTTTACTTTAATCATTTTGATGAATGAAAACCCGATCATCATGCTTTTAGGTTCCTCATCTTCCTAGGGCCTTCTAATCATGAATATATTTATCCATACTTATCTACGAGAATCATCCTCATTGTATTAGAAATCTCAAAAATATTTAGCTAATACTTCAATTCCTCCTCACATATCACTCGAATATGTATACCATAAGTTTACTTTTTCCCTATCCCTTGATGAGGATCAAATAACATTCACAACAGATGAGATACCTTCACATTAAATGCTACAACATGACCCTCCTGTCTACATTCAATTTTTCGCTAACAATATCGGGTCAAACATGCCTTAGTTAACAACGGATATGGTCTTAACATTTGTAACATCACTTTTCTCCATCACTTAGGTATTTTGGAGAGATATTTAGCTCCTTCATCAGTCTCTATTCATGACTTGGACAACATTCCCAAGTATGTATTAGGAGTCTTTGTTAACCTACTTTTCACTATTGGTCCATACATTATCACTGACAAACTCGGTGGTGGAGTTTATCGCATCACCACCCTTTTGGGAAAACCACTCAAAAACACACTCAATATTATGTATCTTAATAAATATTACACCTAAACACAACACTCATTACACTATGACGCACTCTAGTCTCACGAACCATACTAGAATATTGAGGGTATACATAAAAAATGGACCTTTTCACACTCGCGCATCTCTCATTCAACCTTTTATCATGTGACATTCCTAGATTATTGATACATGTCATAGGCTAAATTGCCACTCTTCTTACCATCTCATAGTTACATATGTTATAAGCTAAATCATCTCCTATTCCATCATCTTGTAGTGGTATACATTGTCGCCTACATTACCACCTCTTCCAATGTTATCATCATGATATGCACTTTAGGCCAAATCATCACATGTCTTCATACATCATCTTTAGGTTGCATATCATCACCATACATATACATTCACCATAGTGCGCTACACACAACACATAGTTCAACCATTTCCCGATGATGCACTCTTATTTACGGTTCATTATTGACTATTGAGGGGGCATAAACAAATGAACCTCACTGCATACACTTCCATTCACTTGAGGGGAATGCGGATCCTATCATTCACTTTGCATTCCATTCCATCCATCCACAACATATTGCATATCTTGGTTGATCTTACTCTTTCTTGCATTTACTTGTACATGTTCACTTTATTACACATGCTAGATATATTTCTTATATGCCATTATATTTACCATACACACATGCACTTTCACTTGCTTTTCTTGGTGTGATCACTGATACAGAGCTTCTACACACAACATGGATGTTTTTCACACTACTAGTCCCATAGTGGCTCTTGGGGGCATCCACTTTCATACACTACAGTGTTATTGTGTCCTTTTGTACCTAGCACTTTACATTATCAATTATACATGATTTTGACATACATTTTATCTTTCTAACATGTTAATGGGTGTTTCATGTGCAACATTTTTTTGAGGATTACCTGTTACCATGTTTATTTGTTTATTTGTACTTGTTTGTCTCTATTTTTCATTGTATACAGGATTTTCCCTTTGTTTTGTGTGCACACATTCTTGTTTGTTATGGCCACTACATCCTTGATTATCTTACAACATTGTGAGTGATATCCCATGTTTGCAACCTACTTTTACGACCTACATTGCCTTCTTGTGTGTTCTAGTTTACACATTGTTTGTTTAGATTACACTTTGTCTTAAATATGTATGCTTGTTAACGTTTGTACTAACACTTATCTCTTAGCCATTTGTTTACACGTGTCTTTGTTTCTACCAAGCACATCCCACCTGTAAGGTAAAGTTTTAGTTTCAGCAGTTGGTCCTCTCTTTGGGGTGCCATACTCCTACATCAATGTCACATGCACCCCCAAAGAGGGGGCATCATTTGGGTTTACACACACTACACAACACCGTACCAGTATAGTTTATTTTTCAGTTTTTTCCATGACACAGTGGGTTACACAACAAATGGGTTCAACACAGTTTACAAAACTCCATACACATCAAATTTTACAAGACAAATTGTCCTTAACATTCTAGGGAGTAGTTATAGGTTAGAGGATAAACTAGACCTTCCTCTCTAAAATAATTCATCCAGTGACATCGGATCACCCAAGAAACTAGACAGTAAAGAGATCTATTTAGTTTTGGGAATTGGTTACAAGTAGGAGGATAAATCAAGCTTTCCTCCCTACACTTCTCTGGCCAATGGTGTGACATCTCCCAAAAAAATTACATGACATCGACATGATCCTTTCTACACCCTTTTTCTCATCATGGATCAAGTGCACATGTTCCTTTTTTATTTCCATACTTTTATTACATGATTTTTACATACATAAATGCATCTTTATACATACTTTTAAACATGTACATGTGTATTTGAATACTTGATCATCTTCTCTTTTGTAGGTCCATCTATATGGGAAGAAATCATTCGAACTAACAAAAACATCAATCAACATCACACACATTGACATCTCCAATGGCAATTCCACCCTAGGTTCACTCTCATCACTTATTACATGTTTGCATCTTTAGTCTCCACACTCCACTTTTTGTCACTCCGTGCTTTGTCTAGTGCCTCGAAACATTTTATACATCACCCTACATGGATATCAAGTATGCATCTCTATCTACTTTATGTTACCAAGAATTCTTCTCACCAACATAAAGTGGGGGGAAATTTAGACACTAAATCATGCACTTTGGATAATTATTTAGTCCTGGTTTCATACTACTATTCATATGGTTCTTGAGTGAAAAAGAGTACTAATCAACCCATATCTTTGGCCATCTTGAATTGTTTTTTGTTATTACTTTATATTTACACTGTACTTGCCCACTCTATAATTTTATGTTGCATTTTCCCTATTTCATCAGGGTGCCCTGGTCCCCTTTGGGTTCCCTAATCCTCTTTACACTTTCCTCTCACTTTTTGGTCACTTTCTATCCATTTGAGATTCCTATCTTTTTGGTGGTCGACCTTTTCGGGGTTAATTATGAAATTCAAACAAGATAATCATATAAACATAAAGTTTTGAGACCATAATGAGGACCAAGCACTAAATAATAACTATCATCACCTAAGGTTGCAGCCATAAAAGGCATCTAGAGCTCCATTTGCATCCATCTAGCTCCATCACAAGGGAAAAAGGTTGGTTCATCTGCATCACACTTCATAGGAGGTGAGTTTATTCTATTCCATTCACACATTATTTACATTATACATCTAGTTATTTCTTGTTGATTAACTAAAATATGAAATTATTTATATCTATTTAAGTTAATATAAGAAAGTAAAACAAATATAGTAACTAATATGAACCAAAATATAAATGATAGGAATTTATTTTGATATTTAAATGAAATGAAATAATTAGCATAGGAGGGATAAGGTACTAACCTAAAAGTGACTTACTCACTTTGTGATTTTAGACTCGAATAGGATTATGTGCGAGATGAAACAAATTATGATGGTACAACCTTAAAATTACATCGGATGAATATTTGACTAGACCGAGGCACCTATAAGAGGTCGAGTGCTTGTGGACACTCTAGTCTGCAATATGGCTACTCCAGTCTCACGAGAATAGCTCGGTACACGAATCTAAAAGTTTCACTAGATATTTGGAAAATCTCGATCTTTGTCACATTATTGTCTCCGTAAATTTTTTGATGGCACTTATATATCCCGGTGAATAATCTCTGACAAAACCCACACAAAAGCATTGAAACCATAAAAAAGAAAGATGTAAATGAATGGGTGGACTATCCTGAAATGCCAAGTGGATGGACTTAAGATCGAGAGTTGCACTACATCTCGGACCCAATGTAGTTATATGTATAATTTCATTTAATTTTGTTCCTAGGGTTCCTATCATTAATAACACGATATAATGGGCAATAGCTAGATGTAATGCAAAATGGTGGATGAAATAGAATAGACTTCCCTTTCCTATGTAGTGTGTGTGATGCAATGATGCCCAAATATAGTCCCTTGCCTTAATAGATAGATATCCCTTGGTGGTAGATAGTCCTCCCATAAGATAGTAGGTATTTTATGTTTATATAGGGATATCTTGCTCAAATTTCGACACTATTGACTGGAATGCCTACTAGTACCTAGGGAATAAGAGGGAAAAGTATAAATACCGACCTCAAAACTCTAAATTAGACACAAGTGTTTCCAAGACCAGGTGCATAAAATAAGCACTTTAGAGGCACCCATGGGCACCCTAATTCTACCCTAGGCACCCTAGTCAAAGACTAAAGATGAAAAATGACCAAATAACGACACTTGATACTCCCTGAGAGATGACCAGAATTGTGCAAACAACTCGATGATTGGACGATGAAAAATGAATAACTGATGACAAGACTAGGGGATAGGTCATTAGTGAATACTTTTCTTATGCGAGATCCATATATAAAATAACATATTTGGCGGTATAAATGTAATAGTAAGTGCATGATTTTGTGACTACATTTTCCCCACTTTATGTTGGTGAGTGGAAAGCTCGATAACATAAAGTAGATAGATATGTGTACTGAGAGAAATCTGGAGAATCCCATGTTGTATTAGAATGCGCAGATGTGGTAGTAAAAGTGTGTCGAAAGAACCATATAGTGTTCAACCATGGATCAGTGGGTTGATCCATGCAATGTAGAGAAAATCGTAATATCGTGATGAAGTGCGCTAAATGAGAGAAATGTTAGAATCGGTATATGATTGATGATTTCAAATGTTGTATGATGATGATGAGATGGGGTAGGGAGTGATCAGTTCCCAACCCAAATGTGTGTATATGAATAATCGATTGGAGGATTTGGGTTTCCTGCCACCAGAGGAAGAGTGTAGGGAGAAAAGTGTATTATTCTCCAATATCTAACTATATTATCAAGATCTATCCATTACGGATGAAATCAGATCAAACATTTCTATTTTTTATAATCTAAATAATTTTGATCAAACAATTGAATCATATAGGAGGGTTATAGGAAAGGCACTCTTTCCCCACTCCGTGTGTTGCCACAATGTGATGGCTTCCAAGTTATGTCATCTGGAAGAAATCGCTAAATGGATAGAATAATCTTCCCATGTTAGGTCATCTGGGAAAGAAATAGGTGTAATCTCCCAAGTTAGATCATCTGGGAGGCTGATTGTCTTGAATTTGTATTGATGATATGATTTTTGTTGTTAGAAATTTGAATGTGTTGATTGATTGATTGGATTTTTGGTTACTTGTAGAGAGGTTTTACGAAAATTTCTCCCATGTTAGCCCATTAGGGGGAATCGATAAAAACTGGTGAATGATCACATGGAAAATATTTTAACACTTGTTTCCCCAAGTTAGTTCATTAGGGGGAAGTGATGAAATTTTGCATAGCGGAAATGTATGTTGGTTGCCCCAAGTTAGGTCATTAGGGGGGATTAATGGTGAAATGTCTCATAGTTGATTAGTAAATGTTTAGAAATGATGATTTGGTAGTGTTTATTGATCACATGGTAATGTAATGGGGATTATAGGATGACCCCAATGATATTACCCATTTTAGAGAAAGGGGAATTGATGAGAAGAATGAATGCTAAGCTAAAAGTAAGCACAAAATAGATAGAAAGTGATAGAAATCACAAAAATGTGTATAAATTGGATGCAAGAAAATTTCAAAGAGCAATAACATGTAGATAATGTGGAACTTACGGTGTTAGGCATAATTCTAGAAAGAATTACGTAAATGGGGTGTAAATCGAATTGAAATTCTCAATATATGACAAAAATGGTGTAGTGTGTATTAGTTGTGGTAATAAGCGTGAAATAATTACTATAGTAAAGTAGGTGATGAAAAAGTAACTATAAATAGTGAATTGAAAAAGTATTTAGTCACTTCATTTTTATTTTGAATGAGCATGATAGTGAGCTTTGAGTAAGGATTCCACAAGTGAGAGCAACAAGACATAGTCGATTTTAGATGGTGGCGAATGTCGTAGGGTCACATATAACATCGGAGTTGGTAAGTGTGTTATTTTTCAAAAATGTATGGTGTAGTAGTCATTTTTATAATTTATTTGAATTTTAGATTTTTAATTGTCTTGGCATTTGAGACTTGGACAATAGTGGTGAGGTGCAAGTGACCCATGGGACAGAGCACCCAGGACACTAGGCACTAGTGTCCGGATCCTGGCACCTTAGTCCTACATTTGATACCCCTAGTCTAGAATGTGTGTATTTGGTTTATAATGATAAAAAAATCATATTTCTAATGTAAATGAATGTGATAAGTGAGTTTATGTGTACTTTTAAGTTATTATAACGTTACGTTGGTTGTTTTTTGTGTTGTGTAGAGGGATATTAAATCAAGGGAGTTCTACGGTGGTTGTAGATGATTACATTGCTTAGACTGGGCTTGTTAGATGGTTACTAGGATGTCATGGATGCCTACCTTTGGCACATAGCATGAATGAGTGATGTGCCCCACGATATTCCCATGTTGACTGCATTATACAAGAGCTAGTGCGAGGATATGTGTATGTTTTGATTTCCTACGGTGAGATGACTATTACATTGGAGGATTTTTATCGTATAATGTAGTTTCCAGTTAGTGGAGAGAGAGTATAAATGATGCCATTGGAGGATATGGAGAGACAAATGCAAGCTGCTAGATGATATTTTATGGGGACTTGAGTACCTACCAAGGCCCATATCAGTCTAGATGCTATCTTATGGTCAAGGGTTCCGTACTTGCGGAAGTTCATAGCGGTTGTGATTACTTCATCTATAGTAGTGGAGGGAGGAGGTGTAGGCATCTTGTATAAGATGCATGATATATGTCAGTGGATAGAGGAGGAGGGTACTAGATATGCGTGGGCACGGTGTGTGTTGGCCCACCTATATATAGATTTATACCAATATACTCACGATGAACATGGTCATGGGATAGGATCAACTATACTATTGCATGTATGTGCTTATGAGCATATAGCTATGTTGAGACCCATTGGAGGTCCAAGAGGAAAGTGGGATAGGATATAGATATATGTGAGGAGGTGCATTAATATTTGTGGGCATAAGATAGACATAGATACCTATAGAAAGTGATAAATAAGATGGGGCCTCGAGCCGATTAAATGGAGGGCATATCGTAACTATGGGGGATGGCTTTGAGAATGTTGTAGATTTTTGGTGTATTCATAGGACTATGTGGCTGGAGGATCAATTTCCGGGCGTGGCCAATATTTTTCAGGTAGAGAGAGTATCACGATAATTTAACATGGTCCAAGATGTGCCCCAAGAGCCACATATATGTTTGAGAGCTATCAAAGCACCTATGAGGGCCAGAGCTAGACTAGGGCCCATAGGAGAGTGGATAGTACCTCCTAGGCCATATGAGGTAGATGAGACGATAGATTTGATAAACTCAAACAATGCGGGTTGCACAAAGGAGTACCGCACATGGTGGGTAGCACATTGGTGGGTATTGTTGTTCCCATTATTTGTAGGTCCAGCAGGGTTACCACATGAAAGCGAGAGGATAGGGGGAAGCCCATGCCCCTGACGATGTAACATCAGTTGTAGTTGAGCGTGAGTACTTAGATAGTTGTGTTGTGTACTTTTTTGTTTTCCTATGTTATAGTGGTGATTATCTAATGCATTGTGTCATTTTTTTGTAGGCGATGTGTATTGGTCCCTAATAGTAGACACAACCATCCATACCTTCATGTGAAATGTGTCGATGGATGTACTTTGTATAGGTATACTTGAGTCATTGGATGATTGTTGGTCATCAAATAGGACTTTACGAAGAGCAACAGTCAGGGGACAAGAAGTCCCTCCTCTTTAATGGGAGAGGTTCCCTTATTCAGAAACGAACCTATTTACAAATATACAAAACATGATTTTCTGGTTAAACTTGGATATTACAAAAGTGTTTTCTATAAAGATCATCAATTACAAAAGGACTGAGGAATGAGAGTACGAGAATGAGCAGAAAGGCAACATGCAGAATTATAGATAACAGAGTAATTATTTATGTATGTGAAGTTATAGTGAATTGAAACAAGATCATTTGTATCGTATAAATAAGATGGAATTTAAAGACACAAAGTTCTGTAAATAACATCTGCGCTAACACAAAGTTTCATAACATAACATAGATTCATTAATCAAGGACACAAAGTTCCTTCTTAGTTATACAAGATCACCATGCTTGCAAAGTTGGAGAGTATGCAATCAGCAAGACTAACAAACTAGAGACAAATGATCTTCACAAAAATTAAATGAAAGCTTAGGGATAACAGAGATCAGATAGACAAAGAATGGAAAGCCCTTCTGTATTGATTTCTTTATGATCTATTTACACTTTCAGAAAATAAACCAAGTTCTTCCTCCTTTCAGAATGGCGTAGAGAGGCCATTATATAGCTTACAAATTAGTTACTCTTCGTAACCACTTCTTTTAACTAAGATTAGTTAAGGACTGCCAACCGCAATACCTCAACTTTTTACAAAGAAAACGGAAAAAGAATGGGAAGAAGAGAAAAGAATAAGGAGAAGAAGACAGGTGGTCAGTTACTGGGAGGGACCCACTGACTTCAAAATCCGCTACCTGAATCTTTTCAACGCCTCGGCTATGTCTCTACCACGAGGGACTGACGTGTTGGCTGTAGACTGACCCCAAAATCTGAGACACTTTTCCATTTCTTTATCAAACTCGACATGAGTATGATAATCTTTATTTGCTTCTTCAATGGCAGATTGAAGAGAGCAGATCTCCTTCATTTTCTCTTTGGAGATGGAGCTTTCCTTGAATAGATTGTCTTTAACAAAAGCTCTGAATTGAGCTTTGATTTCTTGCAAGGAAAGAGGCACACCAGAAGTTTCATCCTGAAGATGATAATGTATATCTTTGAAAGCTGATAAAACCAGTGTCTTGAAAGCTTCACCCTTCGCCAGCTATTCTTTAGCTCTCTCAAGGCCTCCTCCAAGACTTTGATCTTCCACTCCACGCTGTAAACCCAGGACTTTGACAGATTATCCTTTGCATCATCAAAAACCTTATTCACCAATAAAATGTTCTCATCTGTCTGTCCCATGAGACGGAGGTCTACTATGTAACTGCTCCAGAGTTTGAGCTCTTTATCTATGACCCCGATAGTGGAGGAGAGCTTTTGTTGCAAATTGTTCACCTTTCCATGGAGTTTGAAAGCTTCATCGATGAAGTTCAATCCTGCAACAAGCATATCTTCCACCATGGCCTCCATAGCTCTGCCATAGACAGAATACTTGTGCATGTCTTTGATACTCTATACTTCATCTTGGCTCAAAATTACAGGTGGTGGAAGAGTAGTCATATGGGCAAGGTCCAAAACTTTGTCCTTAGACAAAAGAGATTTGATGAAACCTATGAGAATCTGGGCTTGTTCCTCCAACTGTTCAATAGTTTTCTGCCCTTTCTCTACCCTCCCAATGACTCTTGTGACCGTTTCTTGGAGGTTGTGGATCTCACCTTCAGGAGTAGACTCTCCCATTGGAATTCTTGAGAGCTCTAAGTCAGATGCCTGCAAGTCCTGCTCCGATTTGTCCACTGTAGGCTTAGCAATCTCCAGGAATTGCTGACCTTGAGCATCAGACACTATTCTAGAGGTGATTTTGGCTTTCTTGGCACGAGAAGGACTAGTGCCTAACAAGGCTGCGACAGCATCAAAATTTAGCCCTGAGCTCCGAGAGGAAGATTTCCTCTTTCTACTGTCAACAAGAGGTTGAACCCATGCAAAAGAGGAAGAGGAAGTAGCAGGAGGGGCAAGAGGACCAAGAGACATAGAGCTCATGACGCTCAAGGTTTGCACAGCTATGGTCTCAAGTTGAGATGTGAGTGGGGCGCTTGAGACAATTGCGGCAGAAGAATCAATAGCACTTGGAAGTTCAGTGCTCTGGACTTCCTTATCTTTATCTGTTGGATCTTCAGGAGCATTTGCAGGGGCTGGCACTTCACTCTCTTCACTTTCACTGAGAACAATGATGTTCTCTGGTCCCAAAGGCACTTCTACCTGTTTACTTTGAGGATCTTTTTCCACAGGCTCCTTCTTAACCTCTTTGAGTTTCTTCTGGTACACTTGAGTGGATGAAGAAGGAGTGGAAGCTGCAGGTCCTTGCGTTGATGAGGCAGGAGGGGTTTGCATAGGTGTGTCTGATATGGGAGTCGATGCTTCCCTCCTTGGTGTTGAAACATCCTTGGAAGAGGATTCTCCTGAGTGCCTTCTGAGCTCTCGAACTTTCCTGTCAAACCAGACCTTAGTCCTGACTAAGACTGGAGCAAGGATCTCACCGATAATCTTTTTATTTCTGTTCTAATCAAAGTCCTCCAAGGGAGTGTGTTTAATCACATTGTCATACTCATATGAGTATAGATCAGAATTGTCGTCCTGGAGTCCTTCAGGAACTTGGTACAAGCCGAGTTCTTGGATCAATTGCAGAGAGAACCTACCACAGTGCCTCCTTCTAGCTTCAAAAGTCATCTCGCATTCGGACCAATAGTCTTCAGATTCCGCCCTATGATGATAGATTATCTTGATGTTCTGCTCAATGAACTTCTTCAAGTCGAAGCAAGTTCTTGGCTTAAAGAAATGAACGGTGATAGGAACCAGGGCTCTTTCTATGTTCTGTGCGTCCAGGGCTGTTTTACAAGTGTAATTTCCCAAAGAGATGGGAAAGTGCAAACCAGAAATCTTCTTGTCTCTGCAGGTTCTGTGCAATTTGTCTAATTGCCTGCATACCTCTATCAAAGCCATCTTGTCACTGCAGAACATGGGTAGCCTCAAAGGAGTGCTCTCATAGCCAGCAAGCCTGATATAAGAGAATTTTCTGAATTGAATAAAATAGGCACCGTAGTGCAATATCAGCTTCATGGCTTCATTTGAAAACCTTCTAGCAGTGTCACCCTCCAAAGAGCCTTGACCACGTACATGGTGAAAGCATCATTTACTCTTCTGAAATTGTGATTGCTGGTCTCTAGGGTGAACTGCGCGCAGTAGGCATATATAGGATCATCCTTGTGGGCATCAATGTAAGAAAAACCAAACCACCGCTTGATGCTTTGCCAGTATACATCGTGTACAAATTCATGTAGAACTTCTTTGTTTGTTGTACGTTGGACAACTGCTCCACCAAGTTCATGCTGATGATCTCCGCCCAATTGATATTTTGAGTTCCCTCGCACACCATGGAGATGAGCAGGCACATCCAGAAATGGAACTCGTTAGTAGAAGGTAAGCCCATAACCCGAGCCAATAGGATTATGAAATTTGACAACTCTTCATTGAAATCTACTTGGAAGAGAGCCTTGGATAGGCAAGACGCTCCTTCTTAGGGTTTCTAAGCCATGACTCCGCCACCCGCGCCTTGTATTTGTCGTTGTCTTGATTAAACAGGGCATGTGCTTGATCCCGGGAAACAACTATGGCATTATCCATCTCTGGGATCCTCAAAGCAGTGCTAATGGTGGCAGCATCTAGCTTGGCGATGAGTTCCCTATGTACATTGGTTAATTTGCTCGAATCAGGGTCGAAGTGAGCTCCGCATGAAAGCACTGTATCAGCACACTGTACCGAGATCGGGAAACCTCCAGCGAAAGCCAAACCACTGTCGTGAATCATCTGCGCCATAGGTGTAGGGCTTGCATCTGCCATCCTTGCCCAAAAATCACCGAAATCAAGATGACGAGCTTCACTGTCCCCAACATTGGAAACGGCAGATTCTAGTGGCGAGATTTGCTCCTGTCCCTGAAATTTGATCTTCATATTGATAGTAATTCGGAGGACAGAGACGCGAGCTAGACTTTGGGAAAGAATTACAGAGGGAAGGGATACACGCGCAGGAAATTATATTGCAAGGGTTCGAGCAAAGGATAGCATGGAAGCAATGTGAAAAATGCATAGGGGGTATGCTCATTATATAGCCGATTAGGAGAGAGAAAGACAATGAATGCGCATTTAATACATACCTACCAATTTGAATAAGCATGATATTTAGGTAGAGCGGGAAAAATAAGCACGAATGGCACTTGGTTCATTTGGGACATGTGAGACGCGAAAGGACGTGAAACACGCGACTCGGCCGGATCGGACGAAAAGGTGACAATGGGTCCGGAAGAGTTTGGGACATTTGGGACGCGAAAGCGTGAAGTACGCGGTTCGGGCGAATCGGCCGAAAATGGAACAACTTGCCCGATTGAACTTGGGACACTTGGGACAAGAAAGTGCGAAGTACGCGGTTCGGGTGTTTCGGCTGAAAATGGAACAACTTGCACAATTTGACTTGGGACATTTGGGACAAAAAGTTCCGATGGGCCCGAAAAAGACAAACTTCGGGGAAATCAGCCGATCGGGGAACAGAGCGCACTTTTGAACTTGGGACACGCGGGACAAAAATGTCCGACAGGCCCGAAAAACACACAAAATGACCCAAAAACGTAGATTTTCTCAATTTCACGACTTTTAACATTTTCAGTACAACAGAGAAGACACTTAAACTCAAAATTTTGAAAATTCACTTTCTTAAGAGCAGGGAATTTTGAGTGGACAACAGCTGGCTCCTTCTGGGGATGACTTGGCATAAATTCAAGGAATGGGACAAGGTAAGAACTTAGACAAACTCGGGAAGCAGACCAGTACCTTATCCATTGGGCCACGGAGTCAAAAAGCAAACCAATACAGAGGACAACACACCAAAACAAAAAGGAAAGAAAAACAAAAACGCTGCATACGAAATATACAAAGGACCTCCTAATCACCTAGGTCTTGAACAACTTAAGGTACTTGCTCACTATAAGGAAGTGGGAGAGGAGAACCATCCATGTAATCAAGTAAAAAGAATTCTTACCAAAGAAAGTGTCCGATCTTGAAAGGTCCGAGCCAAAGGGAATCGAACTTGCCATGGCTGCCACGAGGTTCATGCCTTTTATCCCATAACAACACAGTATCTCCAACTTGGAAATCTCTGAACCTGGCTTTCTTGTCAAATAGGACCTTTACCTTTTGCTGGTGAACAGATATCCTATCAGCAACCTCCAATCTGTCCTCATTTAGTTTGTGAAGGTACATAATTCTCTTATCCAAAGCATCACTGAAACTAGTATCTTCAATGGCCTTCATTAGATGCAAGGTCAAGGCGATTCCATCACATTCTTGGCAGCTTGAGCTTCTACTCCATATACCACTTGAAAAGGGGACATTCCAATAGCTCTCTTTGGCGTAATCCTGTCTGCCCAAAGAGCATCATAGAGCTTCTTGTGCCAGTTTCATTGAGACTCATTGACTAATTTCCTTATAATAGTCACCAAATTTTTATTAGTGGATTCTGCTTGCCCATTTCCTTGAGGATAGTAATCTGAGGAGTGAGCCAAAGAAATGCCATACCCATAGCAAAAATCCATTATCTCAGTTGAAGAGAAATTCGAAGCATTATCTGTTACAATCTTATTAGGTACACCATACCTTACCAAGATGTTCTCTTTGATGAAGCTGCATACCACTTCAGAAGTAGTACTCTTAACTGGAATAGCTTCCACCCATTTGGTGAAATAGTCCGTGGCAGTTAGTACATGAGTATGACCAGCACTAGAAGCAGGATTAAGTGTTCCAATGAAGTCCAAACCCCACTGTTGAAAAGGTTCTTCAATTACAACTGGCTTAAGAGGCAAAGAGGCCAATTTGGGTCTTCCCACGAAAGTCTGACAAGCCTCACATTTATCAACCCACTTGGATGCATCTCTGAACAAGGAAGGCCAGTAATATCCTCCATGAAGAATCTTGTGAGTAGTGACCATTGATGAATAGTGCCCTCCACATGCCTGATCATGAAAAGCTGAGAGCAACTTTCTCTGTTGTTCCTTGTCCACACATTTCAAAAATCTCCCATCTAACCCACGTTTGAACAAGGCGTTTTCCCACAACACATATTGCACTGACCTCAATTTAACAGTCCTCTTTTCTTTGGCAGTTAAATGAGAGGGGCATTCCCCATAGGTGAGAAAATGGGCGATGTCAGCATACCATTCATCAACTGAGCTAAGGAACAGAACGGTAGGAAGGCCAACTTTGTTCTCCAGTAATTCATGCTTAGCTCCTTCAGCAATAAGCTCACAAAGACCTTTTCCACGAACCAGCTTGGTCGGTTTGATATCAATGTCATATTCTTGGACCTTAGCAACCCAGTTCCCTCTCTTGGATCCAAATTCTTGTTGTGTGAGAATTGACTTAACAGTTGTATCTGGAACCAACACCATGGAATGAGAGTTGAGGATGTAAAAGCGAAACTGCTTGACAGCTTTGACCACTGCAAAAGCATGTTTCTCCATCATGGTGTATTTTAACTCATGATCTTTCAGAATATAGCTCATGAACGCAATTGGGAGCTCATGCTCGTTAGAGTCTTCTTGAGTCAAAACAGCAGCTAAGGTATTATCTGTGGCATAGCAATAGATAATAAAATCTTTGCTGAAATCAGGACAGGCTAAAACAGGAGTTTTAGCGATAGCTCTCTTGATACCTTCAAAGGATTCCTTTCCTTCAGAAGACCAACCAAATGTTTGTTTCCCTTTCATCATCTGAGAAATATTCAAAGTTAACTCTGCAAAATCAGGGATGAACCTTCTTAAAAAATTGATCTTACCAAAGAAAGAGTGCACGCCCTTTTTACTGGTTGGGAGAGGAATTTGCTGGATAGCTTGTACTTGTTCAGGATCAATCTTAATACCATCTTTGGAAACGATGTGACCTAATAATTTTCCCTCGGTGACAAAAAAGACAGATTTTTTAGGATTCAAAGAAATCCCATGCTCTCTGCATCTTAGCAGAATCAAGCTTCGAGGTGGTCAAAATGATCCGCCCTTGTTTTAGAAAACATGGTCAGTCATCAAGGTATATGAAAATACACTTCCCTTTCAAACTTCCAAAAGCCGATCCATATCTCTCTCGAAAAGTGGCACCAAAGATTAATGAGCCCAAAAGGCATTCTCTTCTAAGTAAAGGTACCCCAAGGAGTAGTGAAAGTTGTTTTGTGTTGATCTGCAGTATCAACCTCTACCTGATTATATCCCGAGAATCCATCAAGCATAGATAACATTTCAGATCCTGTTACTGCTTGCAATACCTGATCCATCATAGGCAAAGGATAATTATCTTTCAAGGAAGCCTGATTCAGATTCCTGAAATCAACACAGATGTGGATCTCACCATTTTTCTTCCTAACAGGCACAATATTTGCAATCCATGTTGAATGGTGAATGGGAAAAATGATTTTGGCCTTCAACAACTTCTGAATTTCCTGAAAGATGGTGTCAGCTATTTTGGGGTTGTATTGCCTCTGTTTCTGCTTAAAAGGCTTGATTCCAGGCTTGAGAGGAATAAAATGCTGCATATCTTTTGGTTTGAAAGTTTTCAAATCTTCATAAGAGTAAGCAAGAACATCCTTATACCTCTTTAAAAGATCAATTGCTTTCTTCCTTTCATCTGTTGTGCAACATTTTCCAATGTTCACGAGCTTAGGATCAGTAGAACTCCCAATATCAATCTTGTCATACTCAGCTGATTGTTGAGGTCCAGTGGAAGCTCTAGACTTCACATACCTGTCATGTTTATCAAATAGTTCCTCCAAACTCACCAATCCTTTAGGAATCTTGTTTCCTTTGAGATTGATGCATCCATCCTGATCCGTTTCTTCTCCTTGAGTGACTGCTTTGTCAAAGGGCACACTTTCACGAGGCAGGTTGTCACTTCCTTCAAAATACAGCTGTTTGAAATTACCCTTGAGTTCAAGGAAAGAAAGAAAGTGTTGATCATCATTGAAAACTTGCCAGTTATTGGTATTATCAGGTACACTAGGCCGATGGACCATCTCAATAGTGAATTTATCCTGAGAGAAGTCAGGATGAGGAATCAGTAGTGACCCTGAGACTACTAGTGAATCAGCCCTGACTGTTCTTCTCCCTAGGTATTGCCTCAATGGAGAAAGCATCAAGAAATTCAATGGAATCCCAAACCTGATTCCGGTAGTGTTTCAACCTTCCATTTTTTACCTGAAAAAGGCTTTTGACTTGCTTTACAATCAATTCTGCATCACCACGAGCCAGAAGATTCTTTACACCTTGTTCTTTGGCCACTTACAGTCCAAGAATGAGAGCCTCATACTCTGCTGTATTATTAGTATTTTCAAATTGCAACTTAAATGAAAAAGGATGTAGGCTTCCTTCAGGTGACACCAGTAGTACACCAGCTCCAGAACTAGCTGAGGAACAACTTCCATCAAACTCTAAAATCCAAACACCATTAGGATCTTTAGGTGACACTTTGGGAAGTTGGATTTCATCAGGGGACATAATCATGTAGTTGCCATGACCCATATCCTCATAGAGTATTTGTGCTTTAGGATCATCCATTTTTTGCACAATATACTCAGATTGCTTCTCAGGCATCAACTTCTTCATTTGTCCATTAACAGGTACGAGTGCATGTGACCAATCCATTTGAATTTCTCCACCCACATCCTTACAGAAGTTCCTACTTAGCAACATCCCGTATGAAGGAGGAATATCTGCTACTAAGATGGTAGCCAAAACTCTCTTTTTAGGCAAAGCAGCAAAAGCCACTTGTGCATCTTTAATTCTCCCGACCAGGGGCACTTCTTTACTCTCCATGGAGTAACAAGATCCATAAGTGCATGTGAGGGTCAAGCCTAAAGCATGAGCTACTTTAGCAGGCATCACATTATCTGAGGCTCCTGAGTCAATGACACAATTACTGAGCCTATGACCAGCTATAAGAAGTGTTACATAAAATGGTTTAATTTTGTCATTAGGTGAGGTGACAGCAGCTACCAGACTAGGCTGTGGTGCAGAAGGAGTAGGTAAAAGGCCTTTAGAGGTGGTTTTAGAATGGGAATTAACAAATTGAATCATTTTGGCAAAAGCTTTGGGATGGGTTTGATAATACTCAGCCTCTGAGATTTGAACCTTAGTCTTTTTCAGATGATCAATAATATCAAAAGACCCAGAAGTAGACGGGCCATCATCACTTGAGATCCTAGGTTTATCAACTTTAGGGGAAAAAGAAGTAACTTTAATAGCAGGATTGACAGGACTTACCTTTGGTGTAGATGAAGTGGGGATAGGAGATCCTCTTTTTGCAATTACAGGGATAGTTCTTGGCTGCTCCTTAGATTTCTTGGGGTTGCATCACTTTTTCCTCTCGATTTGTCTACTCTCAAGTCATGACAGCGAATGATTCACTATTCATGTCCACTACTACTTCATCGTAATCATCTCCATCATCAATGCCCTCAGTGGTGAAGAAATTAACTCGAGATCCCTCAAGTTCATCTGCTTCATCATCAAATTCCTCCACAAACTCCTCACAAGCTTCATTATCCTCATCATCATCTAGCTCTTCAACTTCACAGGTTGCATTGACAGGAACTTTAATAGGAGGTCCTTCAAGTGCTAATCTTGTTTGAGAAGCAGGCAAATGATTTCTGGGCTGAAAATTTCTCCTTGGAACGTCTGCATAAGGAGCATGCTGAGCCAATTGTTTCTTTATAGCAATGAGATCATTCACAAGTTTTTGAACTAATGGATCAGTATTAGGTCCAGGGGTGGAAGAGGAGGAAGCAAGACTTAGATTTGGAAGGGTCTCTCCTCAACTTCCCTGACATGATTAAATCATCCTCGACACTAACAACGAAGAGTTTGATCTTCAGTCAATGTTGCGAGATTAGCCCTTCTTAGCGCATAACTGACTTCAGGTGATTGGGCATTTAGGAAGAAACATTTTTGGATTTGATCAACAGGTCGAGTATTTACCGGAATTTTATTGATCAATCTGTTGAATCGGGCCACAAATTCTCTCATGGGTTCTGGTGAATCTTTCTTTATCTGAGAGATTTGGGCTAGCAAGGCATGCACATCTTCTGCTGGTTTGAAATGGTTTTCAAACCTAGTTCTCATGGTGTCCCAGCTAGTGATAGTACCAGCCGGAAGGTGATAGAACCAATCAGCAGCATTATCTTGTAAAGTCTCAACGAATAGTCTCACGGAGACGTCTTCGTGTTCAACTCCCAGAACTCCACATGCAACTATGAAGGCTGCGATGTGTTCATCAGGATGCACTTTGCCATCACCTTTGAATTTAGGAAAGTTCTTCCGGTTACCTCTGGGTAACTCATGCAAAGGCTGAGGAAGAGCAAGGGGCCCGACACGATGACCCCAGGGCAATGGTACCACCATTCTTGGAAAAATGGCTTGGAGAGGAACTGCAACACTAGCAAGAATCAAAGCTCGAAGATTAGGACTAGCTGGCTCTGAAGGAATACCACCCGTAGGAATTCTATCTTGAACAGGTGGAGTGCTTGTTGAATGAGTCCTTCTATTTCTTGTTGAAGGGAAAGGAAAACCCTGCTGCTCCAAAAGCTGAAACTGAGAATCTTCAATACCAAGGGCCCTTCTCCCTCGAGTAAAACGCGGAGTCGCCAGATCAAAAGATGATCAAAAATTATAGAACTGGAATGTGATTTTCCCCAGCGGAGTCGCCAAAAACTGTTGGTCGTCAAATAGGACTTTATGAAGAGCAATAGTCAGGGGACAAGAAGTCCCTCCTCTTTAATGGGAGAGGTTCCCTTATTCAGAAACGAACCTATTTACAAATATACAAAACATGATTTTCTGGTTAAACTTGGATATTACGAAAGTGTTTTCTATAAAGATCATCAATTACAAAAGGACTGAGGAATGAGAGTACGAGAATGAGCAGAAAGGCAACATGCAGAATTATAGATAACAGAGTAATTCTTTATGTATGCGAAGTTATAGTGAATTGAAACAAGATCATTTGTATCATATAAATAAGATGGAATTTAAAGACACAAAGTTCTGTAAATAACATCTGCCAGAACACAAAGTTTCTTAACATAACACAGATTCATTAATCAAGGACACAAAGTTCCTTCTTGGTTATACAAGATCACCATGCTTGCAAAGTTGGAGAGTATGCAATCGGCAAGACTAACAAACTAGAGACAAATGATCTTCACAAAAATTAAATGAAAGCTTAGGGATAACAGAGATCAGATAGACAAAGAATGGAAAGCCCTTCTGTATTGATTTCTTTATGATCTATTTACACTTTCAGAAAATAAACCAAGTTCTTCCTCCTTTCAGAATGGCGTAGAGAGGCCATTATATAGCTTACAAATCAGTTACTCTTCGTAACCGCTTCTTTTAACTAAGATTAGTTAAGGACTGCTAACCGCAATACCTCAAATTTTTACAAAGAAAACGGAAAAGGAATGGGAAGAAGAGAAAAGAATAAGGAGAAGAAGACAGGTGGTCAGTTACTGGGAGGGACCCACTAACTTCAAAATCCGCTGCCTGAATCTTTTCAATGCCTCGGCTATGTCTCTGCCACGAGGGACTGACGTGTTGGCTGTAGACTGACCCCAAAATCTGAGACACTTTTCCATTTCTTTATCAAACTCGACATGAGTATGATAATCTTTATTTGCTTCTTCAATGGCAGATTGAAGAGAGCAGATCTCCTTCATTTTCTCTTTGGAGATGGAGCTTTCCTTGAATAGATTGTCTTTAACAAAAGCTCTGAATTGAGCTTTGATTTCTTGCAAGGAAAGAGGCACACCAGAAGTTTCATCCTGAAGATGACAATGTATATCTTTGAAAGCTGATACAACCAGTGTCTTGAAAGCTTCACCCTTCTGCCAGCTATTCTTCAGCTCTCCCAAGGCCTCCTCCAAGACTTTGATCTTCCACTCCACGCTGTAAACCTAGGACTTTGACAGATTATCCTTTGCATCATCAAAAACCTTATTCGCCAATAAAATGTTCTCATCTATCTATCCCATGAGACGGAGGTCTACTATGCAACTGCTCCAGAGTTTGAGCTCTTTATCTATGACCCCGATAGTGGAGGAGAGCTTCTGTTGCAAATTGTTCACCTTTCCGTGGAGTTTGAAAGCTTCATCGATGAAGTTCAATCCTGCAACAAGCATATCTTCCACCATGGCCTCCATAGCTCTGCCATAGACAGAATACTTGTGCATGTCTTTGATACTCTGTACTTCATCTTGGCTCAAAATTACAGGTGGTGGAAGAGTAGTCAATGGGGTAGGGTCCAAAACTTTGTCCTTAGACAAAAGAGATTTGATGAAACCTGTGAGAATCTGGGCTTGTTCCTCCAACTGTTCAATAGTTTGCTGCCCTTTCTCTACCCTCCCAATGACTCTTGTGACCGTTTCTTGGAGGTTGTGGATCTCACCTTCAGGAGTAGACTCTCCCATTGGAATTCTTGAGAGCTCTAAGTCAGATGCCTGCAAGTCCCGCTCCAATTTGTCCACTGTAGGCTTAGCAATCTCCAGGAATTGCTGACCTTGAGCATCAGACACTATTCTGGAGGTGATTTTGGCTTTCTTGGCACAAGAAGGGCTAGTGCCCAACAAGGCTGCGACATCAAAATTTGGCCCTGAGCTCCGAGAGGAAGATTTCCTCTTTCTACTGTCAACAAGAGGTTGAACCCATGCAAAAGAGGAAGAGGAAGCAACAGGAGGGGCAAGAGGACCAAGAGACATAGAGCTCATGACGCTCAAGGTTTACACAGCTGTGGTCTCAAGTTGAGATGTGAGTGGGGCGCTTGAGACAATTGCGCAGAAGAATCAATAGCACTTGGAAGTTCAGTGCTCTGGACTTCCTTATCTTTATCTGCTGGATCTTCAGGAGCATTTGCAGGGGCTGGCACTTCACTCTCTTCACTTTCACTGAGAACAATGATGTTCTCTGGTCCCAAAGGCACTTCTACCTGTTTACTTTGAGGATCTTTTTCCACAGGCTCCTTCTTAACCTCTTTGAGTTTCTTCTGGTACACTTGAGTGGATGAAGGAGTGGAAGCTGTAGGTCCTTGCGTTGATGAGGTAGGAGGGGTTTGCACAGGTGTGTCTGATATGGGAGTCGATGCTTCCCTCCTTGGTGTTGAAACATCCTTGGAAGAGGATTCTCCTGAGTGCCTTCTGAGCTCTCGAACTTTCCTGTCAAACCAGACCTTAGTCCTGACTAAGACTGGAGCAAGGATCTCAGCCAGATCATCTTTTTCTTTCCTGTTCCAATCCAAGTCCTCCAAGGGAGTGTGTTTAATCACATTTTCATACTCATATGAGTATAGATCAGAATTTTTGTCCTGGAATCCTTCGGGAACTTGGTACAGCAGTCGAGTTCTTGGATCAATTGCAGAGAGAACACGCCACAGTGCCTCCTTTTAGCTTCAAAATCATCTCGCACAAATCACCCAATAGTCTTCCTCAGTATCTATCCTATGATGATAGATTATCTTGATGTTCTGCTTAATGAACTTCTTCAAGTCGAAGCAAGTTCTTGGCTTAAAGAAATGAACGGTGATAGGAATCAGGGCTCTTTCTATGTTCTCGTAAGCGTCCAAGGCTATTTTACAAGTGTAATTTCCCAAAGAGATGGGAAAGTGCAAACCAGAAATCTTCTTGTCTCTGCAGGTTCTGTGTAATTTGTCTAATTGCCTGCATACCTCTATCAAAGCCATCTTGTCACTGCAGAACATGGGTAGCCTCAAAGGAGTGCTCTCATAGCCAGCAAGCCTGATATAAGAGAATTTTCTAAATTGAATAAAATAGGCACCGTAGTGCGATATCAACTTCATGGCTTCATCTGAAAACCTTCTAGCAGTGTCACCCTCCAGCAGCCTGACCACGTACATGGTGAAAGCATCATTTACTCTTCTGAAATTGTGATTGCTGGTCTCTAGGGTGAACTCGGGTAAGTAGGCATATATAGGATCATCCTTGTGGGCATCAATGTAAGAAAAACCAAACCACTGCCTTGATGCCGCCAGAGTATACATTAGGTATGAAGTCATGTAGAACTTCTTCATTTGCTGTACGTTGGACAGCTGCTCCGCCAAGTTCATGCTGATGATCTCCGCCCAGTTGATATTTTGAGTTCCCTCGCACACCATGGAGATGAGCGGGCACATCCAGAAATGGAACTCGTTAGTAGAAGGTAAGCCCATAACCCGAGCCAGTAGGATTATGAAATCTGACAACTCTTCATTGAAATCTACTCGGAAGAGAGTCTTGGATAGGTGAGACGCTCCCTTCTTAGGGTTTTTAAGCCATGACTTCGCCACCCGCGCCTTGTATTTGTCGCTGTCTTGATTAAACAGGGCCTGTGCTTGATCCCGGGAAACAACTATGGCATTATCCATCTCTGGGATCCTCAAAGCAGTGCTAATGGTGGTAGCATCCAGCTTGGCGATGAGTTCCCCGTGTACATTGGTTAATTCACTCGAATCAGGGTCGAAGTGAGCTCCGCATGAAAGCACTGTATCAGCACACTGTACCGAGATTGGGAAACCTCCAGCAAAAGCCAAACCACTGTCGTGAATCATCTGCGCCATAGGTGTAGGGCTTGCATCTGCCATCCTTGCCCAAAAATCACCGAAATCAAGATGACGAGCTTCACTGTCCCCAACATTGGAAACGATAGATTCTAGTGGCGAGATTTGCTCCTGTCCCTGAAATTTGATCTTCATATTGATAGTAATTCGGAGGACAGAGACGCGAGCTAGACTTTGGGAAAGAATTACAGAGGGAAAGGATACACGCGTAGGAAATTATATTGCAAGGGTTCGAGCAAAGGATAGCATGGAAGCAGTGTGAAAATGTAAAGGGGTATGCCCATTATATAGCCAATTAGGAGAGAGAAAGATAATGAATGTGCATTTAATACATACCTACCAATTTGAATAAGCATGATATTCGGGTAGAGCGGGAAAAATAAGCATGAATGACACTTGGTTCACTTGGGACATGTGAGACGTGAAAAGACGTGAAACACGCGACTCGGCCGGATCGGACGAAAAGGTGACAATGGGTCCGGAAGAGTTTGGGACATTTGGGATGCAAAAGCACGAAGTACGTGGTTCGGGTGAATCAGCCGAAAATGGAACAACTTGCCCGATTGAACTTGGGACACTTGGGACAAGAAAGTGCGAAGTACGCGGTTCGGGTGTTTCGGCCAGAAAATGGAACAACTTGCACAATTTGACTTGGGACATTTGGGACAAAAAGTTCCGACGGGCCCGAAAAAGACAAACTTCGGGGAAATCGGCCGATCGGGGAATAGAGCGCACTTTTGAACTTGGGACACGCGGGACAAAAATGTCCGACAGGCCCGAAAAACACACAAAATGACCCAAAAACGCAGATTTTCTCAATTTCACGACTTTTAACATTTTCAGTACAACAGAGAAGACACTTAAACTCAAAATTTTGAAAATTCACTTTCTTAAGAGCAGGGAATTTTGAGTGGACAACAATGATATAGCGAGTGAGCATGCCCATTTATTTGAGCTAGTGGCCATAGTAGTGGCGGCGTGCACGGTGTTGCTAGGAAAAAGGGATGAGGCACACAAGGAGACTCGAAGAGCCCGAGAGGTGGTAGGTGGTGGTCCCTTGGCGTAGGTTGTGTTTTCATGATACATGGGTTTGTAGCATTAGTTTTTAGAGTAGTCAACGGAGAACACCTTATTACTTCGGCAAGTGGAGGGGCATCGAGTGAACAATGACACAAAGTTAGTTGTGGGGAATCTAGTTCTATGTCTCTCCTAGTACTTGAGAGATATAGCGATGATGAGACTTGATTTTTTTGTTTTATATGATGTAGGGAATCACCCCCTACCCCAGTGATGAAAACATTTTTTTAATGATGGTTGCACTTGATATATATATATACATATCTATTGGAAAATTTTATTGGTATATAATGATTTTTTTCGTTGTGTATAGATGTTGTAATTTGATTGATGATGTATGACTTGATGTGGATTATTTTAGTGTATGTAATGTGTGCTATGTTGTTCATTTTTGATTGATGTAGACTTGGAGTATAAGGTTGATAATGGTAGACAAAATGTGTAATGTGAATGATGATAGATAAAAAACGGAATGTGGTTTGTGAGTTAAATGAAATGGAATTTGTAACATGCAATTAGTGTAATGTTGATAGTAATATGGATGTAAAAGGTATATTTACAAAACTAACGTGTTGTGATGAATGATAATGTGATGTGATCGTGAAATGTTAATATGATGAAACAAAGAAGGGGAGAAAGATTAGTAGTTCCCCCAACTTGTAGATGAAT
Organism: Taxus wallichiana var. yunnanensis; assembly: GCA_018340775.1. Classification (NCBI taxonomy): domain Eukaryota; kingdom Viridiplantae; phylum Streptophyta; class Pinopsida; order Cupressales; family Taxaceae; genus Taxus; species Taxus wallichiana. The sequence goes on from CM031237.1 coordinate 920,204,779, forward strand.
AGGATCATTTAGTTAAGACCCCTCAAAGAATCAAGGATGATCCACGTAAGCAAGAGTGTGTCACGAGGAAATGAATGAATGTGCTAGATGAAACGAAGAAGCACATGATGAAGGGTTCTTAAAAAAACATCAAAATTCATGTAAGAATCGTAACAACACAAGTGCATCATTAGGGGTAAGGTGATAAGAATCAGCTACCGAGAGGCCAAAGCGGCGTGAAGTGGTGGAATCATGTGGGATGGAAGCAACATGTGAATCTATGCCAAACTAAATGTTATATAGAGCTACGGTGGTATGCGAGAAGGCAGAGTCTTTGTAGAAGCCAATGTAAAGGAGTAGTGTGATGTGGTGGATAGCGTGAATGTGATGGATGTGAAAATGCATTGGTGTATGGATGTAGTGAAGAGCATGCATGAGTAATAAACTATAGTGGTGGAGGTACCATGGCATGAGCACCAGATGGAGGAGATGACTCAACTATAGTATAAACTCTCTGATGAGGTAAAGGAGAGATGGATCACTCATGTGAGTGAGAGCCAAAGGAGATGATTCCCTTATCCTCTAATTGTTGCAATCTATCATAAAGGGCAAGATATTCATTATCCCTATGGTCATTGATGCGATGATAATTACAATAAGGTTGGTCATGTTGATGTTATAGCCTATGTTGTGGATGATGTTGGTTGGATGGTAAGTGAATGAGGTGCTTTTCAAGTAAGGTAAACAACACATCATGAGGTCTAGCATGATGGGATAAATGCAATGGATCACGTGACATAGATGAAGTAGAAGGACAATTATCTTTTCACGAGATAAGGAGAAGAAGTATCTTGTGATGGTGGAGTAGGTTGATATTTTTGCTTTTCTTGTGAGGCAAAGGTGGAGACTATGTAGGATGCTCAACCAATTTCAATGGAGGAGGACTAGATGATATAATAGAAGTAGATGTATGTGGAGGGTCAATGACATTTGCTGAAAGAAGATCTTGCTCTAGATCTAGGACTCTGTAACATAGAAGAATGAATGAATCACATGTATCATATTGTAATCTTTGTTTGAGCATAGGAATCAAACCATGACAAAAAATGAATTTCTTCTCAAGGTCTATAGGTTGGAATACCAATTGGTGCATACAAGCATTAAATCGTAAGATATAATCCTGAATAGATTCGATGAGCCCTGATGTAAAGTAGGTATGCAGGTCATAAGTAACCTTAGGGCCATTTTTGAGGATGAAACGATGGAGGAAAGTGTCCTCCATGTCATAGTAAGTACTAATGGACCCAAAGGGAAGATTAGTGTACCATTACAACACCTCATTAGTAAGACTGATCTGGAAATAATTAAGCAATAACCTATCATTAGAATAAGAGGTCATAACCATGTGGTAATGTAGAAGATGAGCATGAGGGTCACCAGTACCATCAAAGCAAGTGAATGTAGGCATGATAAATTCCTTAGGGAATGCTGAATTATGAATCTTCCTAGGAATAGGGTTACCATGTAATGAGTTGTTATCAATAGAAGCATAGTAAGCCCTACTTTATAGAGTAAGAGACTAAACCTGAGATTATAATTGTCCTACAAAATGCATGAGAGAGATGATATCCTATGAAGGAATAGTGGAAGATGGCAATAATGTATTAAGAGGTTGTAATTTTCCATTGTGAGTGATCATAGGAATATCTAAAGATGAAAAAGGAGGTTTTAATGCTAAAGGCACACTAGTAGTAGGTTCTGAAGAAGCTATAGTAGATGATGTAGATGGAATATCCATAGCAATGGTAGGAATAACATCGAAACATCCCTAATAGGTGAGGTGACTAATGGAGATACATCTATAGGAGAAGATGAATGAATGGGTGTAGATGATGTAATAAGAGGAGATGAAATGGTAGGAGAAGAAGAAGTGATGGATGGAGGTGACTCATGTATAGTGCTAGATGCAATATCAAGAGAAGGTAATGATGGCATAGGATATTCACACTCAGTCGTATGAAAATAAGGAGAACCATGGCTATCAACCACCTCATTGAAATCAAATAAAGACTAAAAATGAGAATGTCACTAAGGATACTATCAATAGGATCATCACCATAGTATAAAAGAGGATGCGAACTAGTATGAGATGTATCATGAGAAGTAATATCAGAGGTAGGAGAGTCGTGAGATGAAACTATAGAGGTTTTCGGGTAAAAGAAGAATTAGTATGCACATGTGAACGATGATCAATACCAAACATGTAATCAATAAGAGAATCATCTAAAATTTCCTTAGAAATATAAGGAGGATCACAAGTAGTTGTATAACATGGTGTACAATGAGTGAAGGCTATCGGATCCTCAACAATACTAATGCCAATGGGAGAATCTTCAAAATGAGTAGGCACATATTATTGACCATCTAGAAGTTGTTGTTTGATATGATCTGGCATAGGAGTAGGATTACCATAGAGAGTCGTGAGCTCAGTGATGGCAGCCTCATCATAGATAGGGTTAACACTGAAATGAGACATGATGGGCGAAGAAGATGAACTATCCTTAGCCATTAGGGTTTGAAATGGATCCTAGGGAAAAATATTCTAAAGTACGGGTTCACCAAAATGATTAACTAAAATATGAAATTATTTCTATCTATCTAAGTTAATCTAAGAAAGTACAACAAATATAATAATTGATATGAATTGAAATATAAATGCTAAGTAATTTTATTTGATATTTAAATGAAATGAAATAATTGAAATAGGAGGGATAAGGTACTAACCTAAAAATGACTTACCTCACTGTGATTTTGGACTGAATAGGATGATGTGCGGATGAAGCAGTATGATGGTACAACCTAGGAAATTGCAATAGATGAAGATTTGAACAAATTGGGGTGCCTAGAAGAGGATTAGGGTGCATGTGGGTGCCTAGTCTACGAACATCTCAGGATTTGAATTTGGAAGTGTTGTAATATCTTCGCAATATCTCGATATTTTTCGTGTGATTGTCTCTGTAACTTTGTTGATGTCATTTTAGATCTCCAGTGAATAATATCCTACAAAACCCCACACAAAAGCATCAAAACCCTAACAAAGAAAGATGTAAATGAATGGGTCGAATGTCCTTATCTTCTAAACGAATGGACTTATGACCCACTCTGCATACATATTTGGACCCGATGTAGTTCTATGTGCAAGTGTGTGCAATTGTGTGCCTAGGGTGCCCTAACATCAATGACATAGAGATATCATACAATAGCTAGATGTAATGGAAAATGGTGGATGGAATAGAATAGACTTCCCTTTCTTATGTAGTGTGTGTGATGCAATGATGCCCAAATGTAGTCCCTTGCCTTAGTAGATAGCTAGCCCTTGGTGGTAGATAGTCCACCCATAAGATAGTAAGTATGTTATGTTTATATAGTAAGTATGTTATGTTTATATAGGGATCTCTTGCTCAAATTTCAACACTAATGACCCGACATGCCGACTAGTACCTAGGGAATGAGAGGGAAAATTACAAATACCGACCTTAAAACTCTAAATTAGATGCAAGTGTTTCCGGGACCAAGGTGCCTAAAATAAGGACCACAAAGTGCCTAAAAATGACCAAATAATGACACTTGATACTACTTGAGAGATGACCAGGAAGTGTGTAAACAATCGATGACCGTGAAAGACAAGTGACGATGAAAACTGACTAACTGACAAAAAGACTAAGGGATAGGTCATTAGTGAATACTTTTCTTACATGATATCCATATATAAAATAACATATTTGGCGGTATAAATGTAATAAAAAGTGCATGATTTTTTACTACACTCGCTACTCAAAAATTGTGACACACACAAGAGAACCTAGGGCACGATTCCACACACACACACCTAAAAATTAATTGGGGTTGAGATATAGTGAAATGCTTAGTTAGTAAGTCCACCATTGTGGCTGCTAAGGACATTTTGACCCCTTCATATGCATATTTATTTTTTAGGGTTTTAATGCTTTTCTTGGGGTTTTAAAGGTGATTCTTCTATTGTAAGTGTACTAGTGCTTTGGTGATCACATAATTACATTCATACAATAGGAAGAAAACATAGGAAAACATTTAATGACCCCTTTGACGAGTTTCATAGAGATTTTTCATAGACCAAGGCACCCAGACTACAGTGCTAGGGTTCCCTAAGTGCGCTAATCCCTTTTCTAGGTGCCCCAATCTAATCAGATATCTCATATCTACATTTTCTAAGGCTCTGTGTGGTGGTTTCCTCCTCCTATTTAGTCGGTATCCTCTGTGACATAGTCCTGAAACATCCTAAATTATCTAAGGCATTCTTAACCCGTTATGCACATTCTTGTTTCATATTTCATTTACTTAGTTGCTTTGTTTTCCGTATTGTATTTATTCATTTATTTAATACTTGTATAGCTTCAAATTAGGATAATATATTGTATTTTAGTTTTATCAGGATGTTTATGATCTTTAAGTTCTTCATTACCCTCACGCTTAATTCTAACAATGGGGATGCGATAAGCGCCTTTATTATTTGAAGGCACTTCTTCTTCGTTCCTTTTTTTGGAAGTAGAATCATGTCCTAGGTTTAGGATTTCATCAATATTGTGAAGGGGATGCTCTACTTCTTCCTCTCCATGAACCATGTTTTTGAGGAGAGTGGGATCAAATTTAGGTGGCATTTTAGCCCCTAATTCTACGACACATACAAGGACTTCATTTCTATTTTGAAATAGGAAGTTATCCATGTGGGTGAGATCAAATTCAAAGTCCTCTCAAGGAGATTTCCCCTCATTACCACTATGGTCAACCATGTTGTTATCTTTAAAAATAGGGTTTAACTTGTCATTGACAAAAGGGTTTGATCCTAATCTTCGATTCCCCATTCTTGTTAGAATTGACATAATGGAAAATATTCACTAGGTTGATAAATGTGTACAAAGAATATGAGGAACCTAGGAAAAATTTAGCATCGTGATGACTAAAAATTTCACAAAGAATGTCAAATAACTAAGGAAAAGAATCCAAAGAATCAAGAGAATCAAGGAATCAAAGAATAACTCAAGGACAACAAATTTGTATGATGGAAAGAATCAAGGATAAATCACACAAGCTCAAGATAAGAATCCAATCTCAAATGTATTTTCTCCTATGTTTCAAAGAAGGTTTGGTTTGACAATGAAAACACAATGTCAATACTTAAATCAAGTTTGGGATAAACAAGACTTAAGTATTAAAATAGTGTTGAAGTGATTTCAAAGTAAGGTATAATTAAACAATTTTAAACACAAACAAATTCCAAGTCTCAAAATGGTGGCTACTGATGTGAGCAACGCAACAATACAACTTGGATACGTTAATCAATATTTTAGGAAAAGTAAGATATTAGTATCAAAATGGTATTGACATGATGCGAACAATGTAACGTCAACACTTTTAAAAACTCAAGGAAATTTTTGGATAAAAACAAGGTCTAGGTATAACAAGAAGTTGTTATTATGTGAGCAATGTAACAACATAATTTAGAAACTTAAATCAAGTTTTACAAAGAAAAAAAGATGTAAGTATCAAAATTGTAGTGATATGATGTGAGCAACGTAACAAATCAAGGGAAAATCAATGATGATACAACCTAACTACAATGAAATAGTCTTGACGTGGGTATTAAGACAAAGGTTACCAAAACATGAAGATGTACCAGCACACTTTCAACACTTACATTCCTACCGCAACATGGTCATGTAAGTGACTACAAAATTGGTGGACATGATTATTTTTGGTAGTTCCACGTATGTATGCTCTCTTTTATCCCAAAAAGGCAACAAGAGAACAAAGGAGATAGAACAAGTGGTGATGAAAAATACTTAGCCTAACTTTGGCAGAGTTTCACCTTGTTTTAAAAGAAATAAGGTAGAAACTAGGAAAAAGTGATGCCTTATAAGTTTCATGATGAGTGTCACATGGCAATGTAACAAATGAATGTGTGAGCTACATAGAGGAGAAAAATTCAAGTAAATGATTACACATGATGAGCAACGCTAGCACAATCCTAACAACGATGTAGTGCATGAGAAATGATGGTAGCACAATCCTTTCAATAAGAATCACAAGGATTTTGTGTAACTTCAAAAACACTGGATTTTGACAAAAAGAATGTTAAAAAGCTAAAATATTTCCAATTTGATTCAAATTTGGTAGCACCTCACCTCCCTTATACCTATAAAGAGCACTAAAACCAAGAAAACTCAACCAAATAAGTTAAGAAACTCAAGATTTATCTAAAAATGCTAAAAAGAGGGTTAGTAAGCAAAATTGAAACTAAACTACAAAAACTTGAAATTATGTAGGATAATGGAGTATGTCCCACCATGCCAAATGTATGTATGCTAAACTAACTAAGCTAATTAAATGAAACTAACACCAAGTAGTCTCAAAATAAAGCTAGCCTACCATTAACATCAAGATAAAAGATTAAAGGAAATAGCTAATCTAATGCATAAACATGAATGAAACATCTAATGCTAAACCATTCCTACTCTTGTAATGTATGATTGCTATTAAGTATGAGCCTATTTAGATCATAAGCAATCAAATTGTATGTTTGTCTCCAAAGTGAGGAAAGGATCTCACCAAGAAATGGCTACAAGGCCATGTTTGGATCTTCCCTTACTACTCAACTATGAGAGAATGGATGCAAGAGATGAAGAATCTATTCCAACAATGGAGAATGCTCTTATCAATATGCCTATAGTAATCACTAGAAAAAGTGTGGTGTAAGGTGTGAAGGAAGGTGGTAGGTTCTTTATATAGCTTTCCAATTTGGGAGGAGCTAGAAACCTAGTGAATGTGGGATAAAAGATGAAGTATAATTAGAAGAGATAAACATGGTTATAAAGAATTGATTAGAATTAACAACTCATGGGAGTTGGAGATGATTTAATTAATCAACTAGGATTAATAGGCAAGAATAAGCTTAGAAAGCTAATTAGAGATGATTTAGAGGGAAATAGGTAGGATTAGAATGATTTAAAAGAGGTATTTAACCAATAAGAGGGTCTATTGATTAAATACAAGGGTAAAAAGGTTTAATTAACTAATAATAGTTAATTATTCTATTGAAATAAGATTATAGCTAATGAAGTGTCGTTAATTGACATCCAAAGTGGGGTAAAGACTAGTTAATTAACAAAGTTTCTTTAATTGATCAAGATGGAGGGAAATGTTAGTTAATTATCGAGAAATCACTAATTATAATGGAAAGGATGGGATAAAGGCTAATTAGTACAATTTTAGTATTAAAATTACGTAGGTTGAATTTAGGTGTCTACAGCTTAGAAGTTTTAACTAGATTCCTCAATACTCCTAAAGGTACATGAGGAAAAATATTGTGATTACTACTGGTACGGGGCTTGGTATTGGGGCCTACTCCCTCACTTCATGGTCCCGAAGCGATAAAGGAGTCAGGTGTTTAGCCAATATACCAGTAGACAAAAAATTGTAATGCATCCAGAATGCCGTGACGGATTTCCTATTGGGTGATGAAATCCTAATAGTGCCACCTTGTAGGAGAGGTTTAAAATTTGTAAATTGGTTTTTGTGTGTTTGGATGTGTGTGATAAAGTGCATGTAATGAGTTAAACCCCTTAGTTAGACTAAATTTCCAAACAAATGTGATTTATTTTTAGATTAGAAATGGAATGTTATATTCGATGAGATCATCAGAAAATGATGTAATTTGATCAAAGAAAGAGATGAGGAATAAAAAATGAATATATGGATAACGCTTTTCCTTTTTATATAAATTTTTTATTTTAAGTAAGCAAGCAAAAGGCAATCCAAGCAACACGATGCAACACGGAAATAAAAATGACGCTCCTACTTGTGAGGTTAGTATAATATGGGAAGAAGGAAATAGAAATGAACAAAAAATGAAAATACTCATCAAGAAAGGGTGGGTCCCGCTGGGCATGCCAGAATGTTGACCAAATTCCCTCGTTCCTGCTTAGATTAGTGAACTAGTACTAAAGAAAATAAGTAACTCCAAATATGTGAGGGTTTAAGGTACTTGAGATGGGATGAAGATGTGTACAGGCACAAATAAGAGATCCTTCTCCTCAGTGAGGTAGATGACCTACAAATCAAGAAACACTCAATAGAGGATGGATTAGTAAATAGATGGGAGGGTTTACTAACAATGTTAGTCTTGAGAAGTGAAAACTTCCTAAGATGGATGTCAACTCTCTTTTTGATAAGGATAAGTAAAATCAAATATTGATAAATTGGATGTAGCAGAATATGAACCAAAACAAAAATTTAAATGCTATATATAAGATAGAAATGCAAATCTAATCTAAATGGATGCAAAGTAAATCAAACATGGATGGGTCGACAGAGACCTAAGACTGTAAATAATGATCGATGGTGACCAGGGCTGGATGAGAAACAAATGTAGAAAGACAGGCCTACAAGACCTCCCGTAGCTAAATCTAAAGCTGATCTTGATTTGAAAGTGGATTTGAGCTGAAGGTAGAACACTCTGAATAGGATAAATCTGGATCTAATTGAAAGGATGCAAGAAAATTATGGAAACTAATTATTAATGGTATGAAGATAGATCCGGTCAAAGGAAATTGAGATAATTCGGTGGTGACTAGGGATTGGAAAAACATATCTAAGATGAAATAAAATCAGAATGAAAGGATCTCGAGTGGGGGATGGTTTTGGAAAAGAAGAAGAGATGGATAGGGTCCGAATGGAAGAAAGGACAAAAAAATGGAGGTTGGGTCGGAAGTCACCAAACAAGGTCAACGATGACTAAGACTAATTTAAAATTGGAATGAAAATGGATGGACTGAAATGAAGACATGCAAATAAGAAATGAAGGCCTAGGGATGACTAAAGTAGATATCTCCCGATGACAGTTGAACCTATACAAGATATGATGATGATAGTGGTGATAAATTGAAACAATGGATCCAAGTATGCAAGAGAGAAAAAGAGGCTTCAAATATCCCAAAGGTGGACACAAAATATCTAAGAGAATGCCAAGAGGGATATAACATCTACAAAGAAATAAAGATCACAAGAAGGCTTGAAGACTTGAAAATTGCATGTTGAGTAAATGAGAGATAGGGGCAGATTTATAGGGTTGACAGCGACCGGATGGGTCACCGCCGATTGTAGGGATCTATCTATTTGAGTGATGGAAAAATGGTAAGATCGAGACAAAGAGCCCATAAGAATCAAGATTAGGTATTTGAAGGGTTAGGACAAATTAGGGCTGCTTAGGATGAGTAAATGGGTAGGTGAATGGGGGAAATTTTTAAATAAAGGCCATGGAGAGGTGAAATCATTAACTAGTGTCCTAGAAAGGATAAAATAGAGGATTTAAGAAAATAAAATAAATTAAATGGGGGTTTAGAACTAACTAAACATGATTAGGGATGATTAATTAATGAATAATAATGATAGGCGGGATAAATTGAATTTAAGAGGAAAGAAGGAATTCGAAAGGGAAGAGAGGTATGTATGTATGACAGATGGCGAGAGGGAATGTGGGGTGAGGGGTAGCAATTCCAAAATTGATGTTTACAATTAAACCCCCACGTCATCCATCATGATGACTGGTAATGGGAAATATGTAAGGACAAATGGATTTACAAACCATTGAGAATTGAAAACTTGTAACCTTAACTTCTTGTAAACACAAAACATTTAAATTCACAATTTTTGTCAAGAATCATGAAAAATATAATTACAATTGGAGTCGATAATACCCCTCACATTCCATGAAATATAATTCATGAGATACCTAGGTCAATGGCCATACCTTCATCATCCAATCCATCTAAGGCATTAAACTGGTATTACAAGAATTATTAGTATGCTTCAAAAAAATTGTAACTCAACTTTCCTTCATATGTAATATTCAATGTCATACACCTTTGTTGACTCCACACTATGTGTCGGGATATGTTCGTAACTTTCCATGAGGATTCGAGATGGACTTTGCGCCCTTTTGGATCGTCCATGTCACCTGGTTTTCAAGAGTAGTGGGAAGTCAAAGGTGTCAAGGAGATCTAGATGGAATTTGATGGGTCCATAAGAACTATGACCACTTTGGACATGCTTTAGAGAGCTTGGGTAAGGAAACTAGAGACTCTTCATAGTCCGGCTCTGAGGTGTGACACAAATGTTCCTTAACAACTAGATCTCTAGATCTATTGTTACCCGATCACCTTGGCTTGAACCATTTTATTATTATATTTCACCCTCCAACTATTTTCCACCCTTCCTCTTGTAGGGGATTAATATATTTGGAAGCCACCTTAGGCATTAGACAATTGTGCAACACATAAAGCAAGAAATCATTGGTATTTTTATTAGAATCTTGACATTGAAAGCATGTATTAGGAAGGTTAATGTAGAAAAATCATTATGAGTAGCGAGTGTCAATAATTTGGGTCTACATGAATTCTTTTTAATTATTATGAGAGGTCTACCTCAACACATACATGTTTATGTGGGTGATCACTGTAAAAGTATTACGGTTCCATGTAAATTCCTCACCCAATGGAGGAGGTGATTTGGTGAAGAAAATGCACGCATAAAAATGGAAAACTATGAAATTCAACCCATATAGGGACTTTAAGAGCTGCAAACTCAGAAACCAAAAATTCCTTTGTCCAAGGGAAAAAACCTATAGGGATTTATGAATATACGAAGTATCCAATCGATTCAAGATAGGGGGCATGCGAAGGGTCGAAACACGGAAAAGGAAAAACCCTATAGTCATATTTTGTACACTCTCAAGCTTGATGTCATGAGCATCCCAGCCGAGTTAACCCATAAATCAAGAATTATTTCAAAGGGGATATAACCCACAAAGTAACCGATAAGGCACAACTATTCAAGCCATTGGCACACAACATTGAATTCAGAAATAGGTAATACAAAATTAGGAGGAGAAACATTACCTCGTGAAAGACCTTTGGGAAAGAATTGCAGGGACATTTCGTGACTACCCTATTATTTGTAGCTCCACCTTTAACATCAATAGTCAGGATCAAAGTAGAAGGGTGCATTATATAGGAAATCACGGAGGGTGAGAAACCCTAAAAATTAATAAGAAAGGAATTATCCCGCATCACCCGAAAAGGTTGCGGTATGACATACAAGTGATAACTTACGGATTATTTCTGGTAGTGGAGTTATTACAATTTAGTAAAGTCAAAAATCCAAGATAAGAACCTTGTGATTGATTCTCTCACCCTATTTTAGATAGATATTTTTGAGATATGTGTAATAGTAATATGTATGTCTAACAAGGTCATATGGTGGATCCTACTCAAGAAAATGTTATTGATGAATATATTAAAAAGTAATATATACATAAAAATTTTGAAGGGTGGAGGATAGATGAGTTGGTGACGATGATGTGTTGTGAGGCATAGTGTTAGGATTATGATCCTGGTGCTACATCTTTGGTTCGACTCTCACCATGGTTTATCGAAACCCTTTTTAAAACTAAAGGTTTTTAGTTTGTTAAAATTGTGCAAGATATGAAACATTTTGAATGGAGATGATGGATTTGTAGAGGCAGAACAATATTCAAAATTCATAGGACTTCAACCCGACTGGGTCATGGATATGTGTAAAAAATGATGAAAGAGAAAAGAAAAGGACTTTAGGCTAATAGCCTCTTGGGAGATTTAGTATAAATAGATGATTTACCCCCTATCACCGATGAGAGGCATTGAAGGCCCATCATTGGATGTCCCATAAGCTTGGGTGGAAAAGAAAAAGAAGAGATACAATCTTGCACTCATTAGCATATTTACAAGGGTAAGACCAAATATAGACTCAATTACAGACTTGGGAAGCGAGAAAATGGAAGCCATTTGGAGGATTAAAGGTGGTGGCTATAGCCTTTGAATATTTCCTGTTTAGATTTTGGACCAAAGGGGATCTTCTTAGAGTGATCAACGGATAGGACCCTAGCTATTTGGAAAAACTTGTTTTACACATTTCTAGATGGAGACTTGGTCTAGATTTGGGGAACACGGTACATGATGCCTTCCCATGTCTGGGTTAGGCTCCTTTCTCTAACATTAGAGTTCTAGGACAAGAACATATTGTAGGGGATTAAAAATATCTCAAAGAGATGTTAGTGGTTGATCCCACCACTGTCTCAATCCCAAATGGTATTTCTTAGGATGTGTGTAAATGTTCCCTATGGTCATTTTCAACCTTCCTCCATCTAGCTCATCTCAAAGTACGGAGTTATAGAGCAATATTTTTGTATGAGAGATCCCTTATCATCTATGAAAAATGCGGGGTTGTGTGTCATAATGTCGGTGGTGTCTGCTGCCTCAAGTGTGGAAGAAGGGAAAATTTTAGTGGATAATATTTGTAATTTGGATAAAAGTAGGATTTCTAAAATATGAATTTGGCTATTTTTACAACCATGGTAGTGACAACATTTCGCCCAAAAATTCCACAAATAATAATTTTTCCCATGTGAATAGCCAATGGATTTTCAATCCCAACATATATTTTTTATTGAATCTCCACATGATAGATGGGTTAGGGTTTTAAAAAATTCTTGGATTGCTAAAAATATATGGAACCTTCCTAGTCATTTGGTCTTATTCGCCGATATGTATGTATGTATGTATGTATGTATGTATGTATGCATATGTATGTATGTATGTATGTGTGTGTATATATATGTATGTATGTATGTATGTATGTATGTATGCACACGTACACACACATATATCTATATTGGAATATGTATCGTTAAACTTTCTATATTGGAAGTCGTTAAACTTTCGAAGACCCGCCAAATTTAAAAGACTCATTGCTAACTACCTAGGAAGCCACTAAAACTTTTGATAAGCCTCGATGCATGAGGAGTGGCCAAGTGTCACCCATTCTAGGCACCTGAGTGTAAAGGTATGCAAAAGGAGCACCAACGCCTGGAATTGGATATCGGGCGGACATGTGGTGAGATTCCAGAATCCTCAAGGAAAAGGCATTCTTTAGAATCCAAGCCCGTAGAATGAACCGATTGATAAAGTTTCAAGTCCACAGTTAGGCGAGGTAGAGTGACAGTCATGTGAACATGTGGAAGACCTCCATTTGGACTTTAATTACATTTTTGCAAGAAATATCCTTCATGTAAATGAATTATCCTTTAATTACCACTCCATATACAATTTCCTTCAAAAAAAAAAATATTTTGCTAATGCCACGAACGTTGATTTTAGATAATTTTCCAACCCAATAAATTTGGTTCTGACCATATTCACCACAATTTCTATAAGTTTATTTCAGGTGGATTCCTTAAAATTTTCCTTAAGTGGAAGAAAAAATCACATGGCTGCTCCTCCCTGGTTCAATTCCTTGTTCAAACGACTCTTGATGTGTTGGTGGGAACTTTGGGGCCGAATGGGAAGGAAACAGACCATGCTGTGTAGATGTTTGTTAGAAAGAAAATTTTCGGGTGGACAAACTTGTGGATTTCTTGCCAACACTTTGGGAATCTAAGTCCCTCTACTTAACCGGTGTAGTTTCCGTATATGCATACGCATGAAAAGGTGGATTTACTGTGGTGGCCTTTCGACCAGGGATCCAATAGGGACACTCCATTGACCCTGTAGCAAAGCTTGTAGATACCTGTAAGAGAGGAATTTTTTTGTAGAGAGGGAAAGGGGAGTGAGAAATTAGATAGGAGAACTAATGTTGCAGGTAGAAAATCATATTCCTACATACATCAATTAGAAGTTTTATCACATGCATTAAAATTAGGAGGAAACAACTCTATGCATAACAACAAGACCAAATGGAATTTATGATCACAAAGTATCAAGAAATCCCTTAGTCAAAGAAATCTAGAAACTCCTTCTTGTATTGATTGCTTAAACCAAGTTGTACATAGTGTGGGAATAGAGGAAAAATAGAGAGTGGGGGAAAGGAAGAATTTGGCTATCTCCTTTGTTCTCTCAAGGTAGAATGCACTCTTGAGCTTACAAAATTAATGACCAACCCTTTGAAATGGGAATGGATTTACAATTTATAGAATGAGAGGTGACTTATCGTCTACCTCCCAATGGATTTTCATATGTCCTTGTGTAACTTAAAACTTTTCAACTTCCTAGGAGAATATTAAGTCCCTTTTTATAACATAAAGGTGACTTATTACATTAGGAACATTAGGACATATGAAAAAGTGCAAACCCCAATGAAGAATTAAAACATTTGAAGGGAGAGAAAGTTGGGGGAGAGGGAATGGAGAGAAAAGGAGAAGATTTTTCCCCTGATGAAGTCCGACGATCCTTGTTGATGGAAAGCTCTGATGCGACGAAGTTTTGAATGTCCCATTGTGCCAAAATTGCCCTTTGAGTGCAACTCCCATGCTGTATTCATAAATGCCCTTTGAGTGCAACTCCTAGTTATTTTAATTAGAATATGATCCCATGCTCTTAATTTATTAATGTTTTGAATCAAGTATTGGGGGTAAGTTGAGAGGTGGGCATATCACCCTAGTCCTTGCTCCCATATCACCTTTTGAACCTTCAAGTACCATTTTCCAAAAATCCTCTTCAATGGCTTCAAACTATTTTTTGAGAGGAAATGCATCTTAAAAAAATTGAGATATTGCTATTTTTAGCACATTTCTATTTATAGCATAACATGTTGTTATTTGAAGACTTTAATACCCTTGCTATTTTCCTCTGGGAAAAAACATCATTTTGTCTTACTTTCAATTTTACCCCTTTTTTGATTTTCCTAAGTGATCAAACTTGAAATTCAGTGGAGCTCACCATTTATATGCTATTTTTGTAAATGGTGAAAATGGCCTCTGTTTGTGATGGGAAAATCTATTTTGGATTTGACTCTTCGTCACGAACTTGTGCTCCAATTTTCATCATGATTCGCTTTCCGAAAGCTCAAAAATGAAAAATGAAAATTTATGTCTTGTAAGAGCTTTGGGTATGGAGCTACCAGGGTAGAATACTGATAAAAATTTAGTCCTTCATATCTTGAGAAACTAGAAAATTCATTGGAGAGAAACTAGATTTTTTGGAGGCCCTTCCCTCTGAATTTTGGATGATTTCACCCGCCGGATCTTCGAAATTGAAAATTTCTTCAAAGAGGGAAGAATGTTGATAAAAACACAGCCCTCCATATCCCTAAAAAATAGGGACTTCATGGCATGAAAACTATTTCACGCGAAACTATATTTTTCAACAATCATTCCCTCCAATTTTTACGCGATTTCACCCATTGGAACCTTGAGAATTGAAGAGGTAGCTAGCTGCCTTATTTGCATATGTTCTTCATGTGATAGGGAATAACTTTGATGAAAATGAAGTCCTCCATATCCCTAAAAAATAGGTATTTCATGGTGCAAGAACTAGTTCATGGGAAGCTAGATTTTTCGACGATCATTTCCTCCATTTTCGGCAATTTCACCCACTTTGGAACCACGAGAAGCGGAGATGTAGCTCACTGATTTCTTCCATTATCATGTCATGGTGGCCATTAATGGAGCTTGAAATTTGTAGGTCTGGTTTTTTTCTCCATTTGTGATAAAATAAATTCCATTGCGATATTTTTTTGCTTCGATGCTTCACGCAAAAATTTTACTTCAATCCGATGACCAGTTTAATAGGAAATTGAACTTTGTTCTTTGTGGAGCCGGAAGTGAATTTTTTCACTGTGAGCATTCCTTGCTGCAAATTGGAGGTTTAAATATTATTTTTAATGGCCTTCAAGAGAGAAGAACTCAAAAATAGATGGTTTGTCAATCCGTGCACCGGTTTACAAGATCTTTGTTTTATGGCAATGGGGATTTCCACTATTCTTCTTCTTTGTTCTTCATTTCTTCTTCTTATCTCGATGAATTATTCTTCTGAGACTTGTGTATCACCATGGGGTAGAGGATTTTATTTCTGTGGTGAAGCTGGTTTGAGCTTTGGCAATGGTGGAGTGGTGGACTGGTGTTCTCTACAACTTTCTTTGGTAATGGAGAAGTAATTAGAAGCAACAAGAAGCACCAAACAATTACAAGATTTTTCAAATTTTGGAGTTAGAGTTGTGTAAATTTTTCCTAGATTTCCCTAACCTTAGGGATGTGAGGGAAATCAAATTCCATAGTGAGCAAGAGGATGACATGTGTCCTCGATCTAACGGTAGGGAATTTGAGCTCCAAAAATGCACTTGGGGGCTGAATGACAAATCTGAAGGTCACATGAGGGTCCCAGAGGTCACATGGGGTTAAGCACATTTTTCCAAGGTTGATGTACCTGAACTCAGGTACTTCAGGGACATAAAATCCCACCAGGCTCCTGGTGCTAACA
This sequence comes from Taxus wallichiana var. yunnanensis, assembly GCA_018340775.1. Lineage (NCBI taxonomy): Eukaryota > Viridiplantae > Streptophyta > Pinopsida > Cupressales > Taxaceae > Taxus > Taxus wallichiana. The sequence goes on from CM031237.1 coordinate 920,221,140, forward strand.
TGTGTCCTCCCGAAAATTGACTAACTCCCGAACTGTCTCCAAGAGGGTAACTTGGAATGATGATAACTTGAGATCCCGATGGAATTTATTGGTGAAATTTTATATTATTCTGATTGGAAATGGAATTTTTAATCCAATGGTGGGGGTCTCATGTATTTATTATTCCATTTGATCACTAAAATAATGGATTTTTCTTTGGTAATCTACTTGTGCCAAAGAAAAACTTTATGTAGACCTTATGCGCCAAGGTGTTGTGAAAAATATGATTTCATAATATTGTAGGTATTGGAATTCTATTTCCAGAGATGTTTTTTTTACTCCTAACTCCATTCATAGCTCCCATAATCTTCTTCTGAAGCTCATCAACTTATCTTGGCTTGTGCAATCGCAGGCCTATGAATCCCCAACTTTGATGAAACTGCCCCAAATGCTCCAAATCTTCCCTGAACCTTCCAAAATAATCTTCATGATGTTTCTATTCCTTTTAATTACTTCCACATTTGTTTTTCTTTTGATCAACTCCAGGGTTGCTCCAGTCCTAAGAAGGCTAGTGATAACCCTTCTTGTGATTTCTGAAATTTGCATTTTTAATGAACTCCTAAAATCACCTAGGGGACTGATTTGAATTTACTAAATCACCTAGGGGGATGAGATAATGTTGTCCGAGGGGTTCTTGGACTAAGCGAGTGGACTTGTTCTTTAGGAATGGTAGAACATGAAAATTTTGGCACAGGGGTATAGTTGTTGTGCTTGGAAATTGTCAATTTCCTTGTTGCACATTTACACGAAAACAATGTTGCTTGTGACGTTTGAGGCATCGAGGAAGGATCTCGTGGACCAACAAAAATAGTGACAAGGGTCACGGGGGTTAGCGTTAGCGTGGTCATGTTGCTTTGCTCTAGGAGACTCAAATCATTAAATCACATGGAGTAGGGAAAACTTGGCAGGATGCTCTGCATGAGGAACAATAAGGAAATAGTGAGGATGTGTAGAATGAGATGGACTCCAATGTTGATGATGAGATGGAAGATGAAGATTCAAGTGTAGACGGATCCCTTGCCTCGCCTTCGAAAATTATTAGTTTTCCAATTGTGCCCTTCGATTGTTCAAGGATTCGATTTGACAAATAATTTACCCCTTTAGGACATTCCACTTAGGCTATGTTGGTGGAGTCCTTGAGGAATCAAGATGGAAACTGGAGGAAGAACGATTCTCAAAAGGTGATTTAGAAGTTATTTTGAATTTCGATAATGTGCCTAGATCATTATCTAGGTCTTCCAAGAGATCACCTCTATTCCTCTCGACCACGACACTCTAAAAATCATTAAGGTTTGGGAGGGCCCTAGATATAAAGACTACCTTAGGATGACTTTTGGATCACATAAGGAGCCGGAGGATTCACCCGATGATAATGGTTGGAATATTGTCTACCATAAGAAGTCCAAGTTGAGGTGATTTTTAGTTTTTGTTTTGTTTTGTGGTCGCAGATTGAGCCGCTTGTCTCTTTGTTTGTTCTCTTGTTCTTGATGCTTAATCTTGGCGTTTTGGCCTTTTTGTTCCCGAGTAGGATCCCAGTCAAAAAACCTTTATCCTTAATAACCATACATATACATAAAATTAGTAGACATTAAATACATATAGGTATAGGACTAGGTAATTACCAAGTTGTATTAATATTTTTATAAGTTAAACATAATTATTTTAGTGGTATGAGATATTAGTATGTTCTTTTTTATCAATTACTTTTAATGTTGATATGCCATTAGTTAATTGTTATGGTTATAGGGTATTTCTATGTTTTGATTATTGGTATGTGATTGGTAAATTGATATAGTAATAGTGTACTTGTGTGTTTATTAGATATTAATTGTTTTATTGGTATGAGACTAGTTTATTTATTAATTAATAATTGTTACATTATAATTTTATATTTTAATAATTATTCTATTATATTTTAGTAATTAATTTTAAGTGATTAATATATTATAGTATTAGTGTATTTGTGTTTTTATTGATTATTAATTATTTTATTGATATGAGACAAGTTATTATTTAGTATCGAAGCATTACATTGTGAAGCTGACTTAGAATGTCAATGTCTTTGCCAATGTTTCAAAGGAAACATCTAACAAATTATCTAAATCAATGATCACTTTGAGCTAAGAAAATATCTATAAGGAGCATCCATGATATCAAAATCACCCATGACATGAACTGGCCTCAACCGCTTGACCCTCCATATTGACGAATTTGGAACCTTTATATTCAACAAGAATTGATCCCTAGTGGGTTCTATGTGAGCCAAACAAGTTCACCAAATGATCAAACAACCTTTAACGTATTTTATTATCTACTTTATGTGATTAATTAATTGGTCTATTATACTAGTCACACAAAAATAAAATAAATAATTAAATACACTAAAATAATTACTAACTAGTGATTATGATGTTTCATATCAATAAAATAATTAATAATTAATAAATACATTAATTATTATTAATTATTTTATTGATATGAAACATCATAATCACTAGTTAGTAATTATTTTAGTGTATTTAATTATTTATTTTATTTTTTGTGTGACTAGTTATTAATTATTCTAATATTGTCTTATTGATATGTGATGTGATGGATATAAATGTTATTATTATTTAAGTGGATACAAAATTAAGTTTGATGAGTCCTCATCGTGGCGTGAGCCTCTCATTCTTCCTCAAGAAATTAACGTACTCCTTGATCGATGTATTTTGTAATTATGAAATATTTTGTTAAAACTCTAATGAGGTTAAAATATCTAAAAACCAATTTGAAGTGAAATGAATGCTATTTATAATTAATATGAAATATATATTATTAAAAAAACAATAAATATTGAGAAATGATCCACTAAGGAAAATAGAAAATTAATTGGATATACCTGGCTTCGCCGAGAACACAAGTATTTTTAAGCAGATTTAAACATCTTTAAAATATGTAAAACAACGTCATGGAGCAACGTACACAGCCTTAATTTTTAGTAGGCGGTGTAAACAAGGAAGCAACTGGAATCGAGATATCTTCAATAACATGATGGCGATTGCCGCTTACAACGGAGAGAATCTTGGAAATCTCAGTCACAGTGAATTTGTAAAAATTAGCAATTCATTTTAAGAAGACGGCAATCCAACGAAACCGTATCAGTATGATTAACCATAACAATTGTTGTCCGAAAATAGTAAAAAAGGATCACCTTAGCTAAAGCCTAGAATAATCTTCCATGTCCTTTGCAGCTAAATCGGTGCTGACTTTAGAAACAAAATGCAAAGTAGCTCTGAAAGCAGACAATATTAAATCAGTTTATACATATTTTATAGGCCTCTGTGGGTGGAAGGATATAATTTACGAGGGAGGAATAATGCCATATTCAGTATTTAAATTGTTGTTCAATCCTGCGTCTAACGTGTAACAAATAAACAATTGGCGCTTATAAAATATTACAGGACTTCCATCTTTCTTAGTTTTGTGCTTTTGAGTAAAATAGAGTTGGAATTTTGAAAAAAATAAAATAAATTTGTCAGGGTTGACAATGCTAGCTGTCGTGATTTGAAGATCTATGTTGAGGTTTATCAAAACATTTGCAGTCTTACATCTGGTATAACACAAATCATGTTAACGCCATTATGTATTAAATTATTTTCAAAGAGTGACGATTATGTAGAATATTGCAAATCGCTTTCAGACGTGCAAATTCACAAATGGTTGTAAATGAACAAGTAGGTGTAGGTAGTTGAGATGTATTAGGCGCAATTCAATAATTTAAATTGAATTATAGAAAATATGAAGTTGAATTTTAAAAAATAGGAAATTTATAAAATATGTGGAAGATTTAGAAAATTAAGGTTTGTACGTTAATATTTCATTTCATGTTCTTTTATAAATAGTTGTGACTCATAGAGAATTTAAGGAAGATGAGTTTCCAACTCAACATAGACAACTTCAAGAAAAATTAGACTCTCAAACTCCTTTAGTCCTTTCTATCATATTATTCAACCATTTTTACTATATGGAAATTGTTAAACCTATTATGAAAAATGGCTCTACATGCGTAAATCTCAATTTGACTTGACAAATGTGATTTATAGGCTCTAATGTGATAAAGTATCTCTTACATTGATTTGTAACATCACAAATATTCACGAAATAGTTACGGCAATCTAAGCAATTCATGGTTACAATTACATGACATACTTTAAGCATGTATTTTTGAATTTTTGTCGGAATGTATTTGTGAATAGTTACATTGTGTCTTATATAGAAAATGCATGTATTGTATTGTAGTTTCACGTTATAGTGCATGAAGTAATCTATAATAATTGTAGATATTTGAACAATGTATATTGTATTCAGTTGTTTATGTCAAAGCAATAGAATGAGCATACCATGCTCAATTTTCCGCTCAAATGGGTTTTCCAAAGTGAAGTATTATTTTTATGTCTTGCAGTGCATTTATCTCTTGTGCACTCTTTAAATTACAAGTAAGTGTAGCTCTCATTTATTTTAATTCATTAGGAAAGGGTCAAAACATAACAATTTGTATCAAAGCCTAGTTAGAACTTAGCAAGAGTTGGTTTATTCCTACAATAGATGGTAATTTTGAGTGCGAGCTCTACGATAAGTTTTTATGTGTTAGAAAATTTCCATAATTACATGATTAGAAAATTGACAAGTTCATGTGGTCAAGAAATAGGGAGGTAGTATGTTGTATTTTATTAAACAAAAATGATCAACATACACACTTTGGAAGGTCACAATACCTATAGGTATTGAATAGCCAATATTACAAACCAACACTATACATGTGCAACAATACACCAAAAAAAAAATACATACGTGAATACAAAATTATCATGCTTATAACAAATAAACCATATAACTAAATACTAAATTAATTACCTATGGTAACTATGGTAAATGTTATAACTTAACACTTACAATGAAAATTACTATAAACTAAAGTTTTACCTAACATTCCGCCCACCTTAACTTTGCATTGTCTCAAGAGAAGAGGAGAGGAACTCTCTGAACAACTCAAATTTGTCACATGTAATTGACTTAGTGAAGATATTTGGTCATTTCTCATATGTTGGGAAAAACTAAAGTTGAACATTGTGTTGTAAAACATGCTCATGGATGAAATGTACATGTACCTTGACGTGCTTTGCTCTCTAATGAAACAATGGATTACAAACAAGTTTTAGAACACCCTCATTATCAGCATACAAGGTGATAGGTTTCTCCTGTAGTAGTTCAAGTCCCTCGAGTATATGATGTAGCCATATCACTTCACAGATAGCTCCACTTGAAACATGATATTTGGATTTTGTGGAAGATAGAGAAACAAATTTTGCTTCTTTCTTCACCACGATATTGGACCAGATCTCAAAAATAAAACAAATCCAGATGCATATTTCTTTTCATCGATTTTACTTGCATGATCTAAGTCTAAATATCATGTCAAGAAGAATTTATCATTCTTTTTCTACTTTAGGCCAAAATCCATAGTTCCCTTGATGTATCTCAAGATCCACCTTACTACTTTCAAATGAAAAAATCTATGTTCCTCCATGAACCGTGAGCGATAGATTACCACAAAGTTAATAGCTAGCTTTGTATAAGTTAGGTAAATGAGACTCCCGATCAACTCACATAGAGAGTTGCATTTACTTCTAGAGATGGATCTGTATGCGAGATAGCTTAAGTCTTGTCTTCATAGGTGTGACAATAGGTATACAATCCATCATCTTGTTATCTAAAATTCACCCCAAGGTAATTTTGATAACTTGCACAATTTCTTCAAGCTTGAGCAAGGAGAAATGGTTTGAGGCCCAAAATCAAGTTTTGAGGGATCCTTGGCTTTTCTCTAACTTCCATATCTAAAGAAAAATACAAGGAGTTAGTGAAAATTTGCAAAAATTTAAAAATGAAGTCAAGGGCCTATTGTAGTGCAAATCAGGTTTGGGGGATGCAGATGGAACCAATGCGCATTGTACCCATATTCGTCGTACCTAGTTCGGGCTTGATTTGCAAAAGAGGTAATGTATTTCAGCTAAGTCAGCTCATGGCATCCCACGCTGCACAGTTCAATCATGCCACCAGGTTCCCGCATTACCAAATTCACCGATCAATGAAGAAGCAAAAGAAATGCGAAACAATGAATAAAAAGGTCCTGGCGGTCCTGGGATAGCTCGAGAAATGTACCAAATGCCTGAAAATATGATTTGGTCACAGCCACTTCAATGCTGCAAATGCAAGAAAAATGTCCCAGCATAACCGGGACATGTGGACCCGAAATAGTGAAAATACGAGTGGGTGAGTGGTGCGAAGAAGTCGACACCAATGACCCACCTAGCCCATCAACGATGGGCGTACGAGGACGAAGAGCGAGATTCGGGAGACGCGGAGAAAGGAGGCCTACGTAGTCCAAGTACTGTGGGGACATGAGTTCCCCGAAAACCTGCAATACCCGCAATCTAAAGGGAAAGTGGAACGCCTAACCCCCTAAGTTCAAATAGGCACAAATTTTGACTCAGAACTCCGTTTTTACAAAATTTGACTTTTCGGAAAGGGCACGACATCTTCTACACCACAAAAACTGGATTTCTTATTTTTAACGATGGTATTTGGGTGAAAAGAAAATAAATATATCCAGCTCCAAAAAATTAAAATCTTATTCCCATAAAATGCAAGAAACCCTAGCAAACTCAAAATAGCTTGCTCACACTTAGAATGCCATACTTTTGCATTTCTCAACGAAATCATGTGAAATTAGTCTCATTGGAATCATGGCTCCAAGCCCGACGCATAAAAATTAAGAAATCTAGAATTTTATGTGGATTTTATAGAGAATTTTGAGGAAAACGGACCAGGTTCAGAATAGTGTTTTAATTGGCAGTTGGGAATCCAATTAAGAGGCATGGTCATCATTTTCTCCAACTGCAGGTTATGGGACAGCATGGGGAGCCTTTTGCAAGCAACATACCATCATTACACTTCATTTATTACCTCTTGCAAGTGGTTGAAAGGAATATTTCGGATTTCAATCTTCCCTCTTCCAAACTCTATAAATTGGCATACTGAGCTCATTGTAAGGGAGGATAATTTTTAAGTAGAAAAACTCTATCATTTTTGTTTTTTGAATTTAATGTGCTGCAGGCCCTTTTAGTTGACTCCTTGCATGGTGATCCAGGCCTTTACTTTGTAATAGATTGAACTGTGCATATCAATGAAGCAATAGATGCAAGTTTGTGGATGTATCTTCCTTGTTGTGTTTGTTTGCATTCTTCTTGCCTCTTCAATCTTATTACAAATATATTGTGTCTATTTTATGCTCTTACAAGGATTCATTATCATTGTGTGTGTATGAAATATTTTTGGGTCAAAGCATATAACTATGTCCCACTTTTTTGCAGTTTTTGTACCTTCAGCAAAATATGTCCGACAACCAAAACATGACCAAACACATATAAAATGACCAAACATGCATTTTTAAGAGGCATAAATACCAAGGTGCGAGCATCCAGAATTTACCTGATTTTATAAATTTTTATAGTATTTTTAAATATTTATTTACTAGTCGATTTTAAAATATTTATGGCCACAATATTGTATGCTTTGACCACATTGTGAATGCAAAGCTATACTATGGAGAACTATTATCACCCTCTCTAGTATGTATTTTGCTTCCATTTTTCACACATTGGAAAGCTATTCTCATTCCCTCCTTTTCTAGTGTATCACCGCTTTAGTGTAGGCTTTTTTTTTCATGCACTCTCTCTCCCTAGTCCCTTGGAAAGTTAGATTAGGATAAGATAGTTTTCTGCATTAGAGTAGATTGTGGCAGGTAGTTTAGGAGCAAGAACTAGATTTCTCTGGAGGTCTATCTCAAGTAGCAAGTCCCACAACTTGGAGATATCACCCATGTTACCAAGTCACACCGTGAGCTCAAGAACACACACTTGTGCAAATCTAAGAGTGATGTGATTCGATGATAACACATATAAAATTTCTCAAGCATGGTCTTGGCATATTTTAGTTAAGAAAAAAAGATATGATTATCCTTCTACCATACTTCCAAGCCAAGACAATAGTGCATCATCCCAAGATTTTTCATGTCGAACAATTGATTAAAATATTTCATCATTTCATTGATCATTTTCATTTTATTTCTAGTGATCAATAGATGTATTTTTAACATAGACAACAACTATGACAATATCCCCTTACTTTTTGATGTAGAGATTAGGATCATAAAAATTCCTATAGAATCCATGTACAATGAGATGCTCGTCAATATTGATATACCATGCTTGGGGAGATTGTTTAAGACCATTCAAAGTGATTCCAGATGAGTCTACATACCTCTTCTTCATTTCTAGGTATGAAAAAATCTTCTGGTTGAGTCATGTACACTTCTTCCTACAAGTATCCGTTAAGAAAGGAACTTTTCACTCCCATCTGATGAACTTTCTATCCAAACTATGTAGCTAGAGAAAATATCATCCTGCTCATTTTGATTTTAGCTAAGGGATAAAATGTCTCCTCATATTATATGCCTTCCTTTTAAGAATACCCCTTTGCTAATAGTATCTCTTTGTACTCGTAAATGGTCCCATTTTCTTTATGCTTTGTTTTAAAATCTATCTACATCCAATGGGTTTATTCCTTGGTTGAGGATCAATAAGCTATCATGTGTTATTCTTCATCACTTACTAATACTCAGCTTCCATGGAATATTTATAAGCTTATGATTGTATGACTTCATGAATTGTAGATGGCTCAAAAATTCAATATCTCTACTCATTAAGGAAAACTTACATCTTCATGAGATTTGTTATGATTCCTTTCTCTAGGAGCGGATGTGTTCAAAGGAAATTCTAATTTATCATATTCAATCATGTTAGTATACCATTTAAGAATAAATTGAATTATTCCCATGGGTTGTGGCCTTGATAAATATTCACCATCATCCCCATAATTATTGTCATCATTAGTGGGAACATCATCTTCTATTTTCATAATAGGGCTACTTTGAACATCCGATGAGTTTTTAGAAGGATCCTCATCTTCTTTTTCTAAAAAAATCTTTATCCATACTTGTGTATACTCTCATAGTCTTTTGATCCATCAATCCATAACCAAGAGCTTCTTCACTGAATCTAATGAAGATGTATTTTTCTACTTTAATATCCATATTTTCTCTTCTTCTTGGGAATGTACATGTTTTCTTTTCGATTCAAATACTCGAGGTGTGTCTGAATGGATGGTTTCCATTCTGCCATGCTTCATGTGGTGTTACTCAATCAATAGAAATAATGGAAAATTTGTTCAACAAATATATTATTGTCTTAGTTGTGTATGCCCAAAATATCTTCAAAAATACTAAATCATCAATCATACATAACACCATATCCATGATAGTAAGATTCATTCTCTCAACAAAGACAATTTTTCTATGGTGTATGTGGAGGAGGCATTTTTCGCGAATTCCATGAGCTTCAAGAATGATTTTAACTCATTACTCGTGTACTCCCCTTGATGTGAGTGAAGAGATATGATTTTATGATCATTATCAGTTTCAAAAACCACTTTGAACTTTTTTAAGTTCATGAAAGCTTCATATTTAGTACAAATACAATAAATCCAAATTTTACTAGAATACTCATCAACACAAAACATGAAATACTAAAAACCGAATGACTATCTTACATCGGTCTACAAATATGGGTGTTCACTAGATCAAGCTTACTTAGAGCTTAATATGTACTCTTCTAGAATCAGGCTTTGTGTTGTTTTCCTGCTAGGAAATTTAGACATTTGTTTGTGTATTTCTTGAGAGGTGGCAATCCTCTCAACATGTCATATCGAGGGAGTATTTTGAGATATCGAAAGTTGATGTAGCCAAGTCTCTCGATGCCAAAATGTGTAGATTCTAGGTGTATTTTTCCACAAGTTCTTTATCATCTCTCTAGAAAAAGTCAAGTTGGAACATCCATCCCACATTGGAAAATATTGCAAACAATTTTTGAGCTTCTAGATTTATCTCTAATGAGACACATCTTCTTACCATCTTTACGATAAAAATTAATCTTTAGATCATGATATAGAATTTGACTAAATAATAATAAATTCTTATTCAAATCCATGACATAAAAGACATCTAATAATACATAATTGTGTGTACATCGGGGTAAAGAGATGTTTCCAATACCTTGGAAACTATATGATGAATCATCACCCAATGAAACATGATTCCTGGAGGGTGTGTCTCACATTATGTAGAACCAGTCCTTACATCTGGTCATGTTTCGAGTAGCACGCAAATCAATGTACCAGATAACACTAGTAGATGTGGTTGCTTCATTCACTCGTGGAAATGTACAAGAAGTCTCCATCATCTAAGTTATCTTCTTATTCAACAACATTGCCTTGCTGATGGGGTTTCTTTCTCTAGTTCCCCTTCTTCCAACCTTTCTTATTTTTGCATTGTCCCTATTGAGATTGTTAATTGTTGGGTTTCAAATTACTTGATGAACCCTTCTTGTACGTGTTATACCAACAATCTTTCAAATCATGGCCTTTTCCACAAATCAAACACTTTTTCTTTGTTTGTCCTCTCATTGATGTTTTTATGGGACTAATTGGAAGATTGATAAATTTTCTTCCCTTTTTGATGAGAAGTGATTGTAGATGTTTTTCTTCTTCTTCTTTATATATTGATTCTTCTTATTATAACAAGTTTGCCATATTTTCAAAACTAATGGTTTGATCGTATAAAATTATTTTCATCATGAAGATCATGCATAAGGAAGGAAGTTCTCTCAAAACAATGGGAATGAGAGTGTCGTTTGTGATATCTCGCTCCCAATGCTAGGAGTGATCTCCTCAACGTTGTAACTCTTTCGAGAAAAGCATTGAATTTTTCATTTGGCTTGAATTTTAGTGTATGTAGTTGATTATGCAAATGTAGACCGATATTCTTGTTCTTGACCTCATATAATGTTCTTAGTTTATCTCACAATTCTTTAGTAATTCGCATCTTGAATGTGTGGTTTCACTTTATCAAAGACACTAAAAAATATGATGACTTTGGCCTTCTAATTGGACCAGTCAAAATGATGATTTTGAATTGCATATAATTTTGATATGTTTACGAGATCCATCTATAATAGGTCAAACATCTTCAAATTCTAGTTGCGTGAATTTTTTCATCTTCCGAGCAACATAATTGTTTTCACTAAATAGCTATGACTCATAAATAAATTTTTGTAGAGAATTTCTGGTCATTGCAAGATATTACAAGGTTCTCAAATAAATGGCACATTAGTAAAATTCAAATAATTACAATACACTTAAATAATTAATTTGGCCCCTTTGTGGAAAAAATTGTTTGGTAGACATTTTTTGTTGTTTTCAGGACTTTATAGCCTCTGAAACACCATAGAGCTAATAAATTACAATTTTCTCAAAAAAAAAAAAAAATCAACCTTTATAGTCACTTTACCTTTACAAAAGGGTGAAAATAAGATACGACGAGCCAATTTGGAGAAAAAATACCCTATTTTAGGGTTTTCTCCAATAAATTTAGCTAATTGTAGCTAAGTGGTTTAATAATGTTTTATTTTGGTGGCTCCGCTTAAGCTTTTAGTCATTGTAACTAAAAATGTCACCAAAATTTTGGGGAGAGGTAGGTTCAACACCTTAATTACACTCTTTGCTCCAAGTGACTTACAAACTTTTCCTATCCACTTTAGTCCTCAATATGCTTGGGGAAAAGAATACAAAATCTTGTATTTAATGTTTAAAATAAAATTGTATTTTTAAAATCATAAATAAATAAATAAACCCTACCATGTCGAAAGTTAGGGTTCGAGCTATATTTTTGCTTGTCGCATTGCTTGCTTTGTACACAACTACCTTTTATTTTTCACCTATCGCTACAATGTTTTTGTTATTGTTTAGGGTTTTTCAATGAATCTCGGACATGTTATTAGGTGCGTAAAGTTAGGTGTGGAGGAAGATCCGAGAGCCATGCCATGGGGGATTGGTTAAAATAATGTGACTTAGCTACTTTGGAGTGGGAAACAACTTAGGTCTCCACTCTCTCTTAATGTGGTGAGAGAGGGCTCGGTGTAGGGAGTTATATGTGGCTCAACATATTTAGTTTGGAGATAGGTGCTTAGCTTGGCCAACAAATTTTTAAACTTTCCCTTGTTAATAGATCATCTCATTTAGTGAATGTAACTCATTTTGTTAATTTTTAGATCTTGGTTTAGAACTCACCCCTTAGTATGCAAAATCATGTCCATTTGTACGGGCTCAATTCGCCAATATTTTATGTGGAATCCAATTAGCTCACCTAGGAACTCACCTCGCTCAATATCATTAGGTCTTCAACTAGCTCATCAACTCCTCCCCCAACTCCATGTATGAAGTTGCTGAATCTAAGATGCCTCTAAATGTATAGGTAGTGCTAAAGATGGATCCTGTCTCCAAATTTAGTTGTAAAACCCCTTATGGGGAACTTTTTTCTTTTGATTTCTATATTTTTAGTATGTTTGTTGGTTTTTATAATGTCCTTCTCGTGAGATAACTCCACTCATTAAATTTTGGTTTGAGGAGGCATAAAGAAAAGGTTCTAAGATGCGAGGATCAAAACTTTCCTATTGTTTTACCCATTGTAGGTCTTATAAAAAATTGTATTGGTTACCTAAATGTATGATGCCACTATGTGGGTGCCATTTAAAAAGGGTGGATGTTGTTGGTGTGTGTTATTTTCCACATCATTAGGTGAGTCATCTCACTTAGGTGAGATCGTAGGTCCATGTGTCATTTAGGGGTCATTATGAGATTCTCTTACGCATCAGTGCATCAAGCAAGTGTGTTAGTGCGTCATATGCATCATTGGGAGTTACACTTCTATTCTAGGAATGTAACTCCCCCTCTCTACTCGAGTTGTCATGATTGCAGCACTAGGGGTTACTCAACACCTCCTATATGTACACCCCATTTGATCTATGAGATAGAGGAGAGTTTTATGGCTTAACTAGGTTCTACCCATGTTTCAAATATTTGCATGCACATTCGGTTGATGCTCGCTCCTCCCGAGATCTCTTCATGCTGTCGTTCGCACATCTGTTGATGTGCATGTCATCCCTCGTGATCCTTGCTTGCAGGTTTTAAACCCTCTTTCATGGTATCGAGCGGATTTTGTCAATCCGTCCACCCTTCGGCATTTCTATGTGTGTTTTTCGGCTTTCGGCGTGATATTTAGATTCTCGTGCATGTGTCATAATGGAAATTTTGACCGTGCTCTTCTTACATTGATTTCGGGCATTTATACCTCCGTTCGGATTGTTCGTGGTTTGGTTTTCGGGTTTTTGTGGCTTCGTTTTTGGGGTTTAATGGTTTTACATCCTTGCATGCAGTTTTGGAGCGTTTACAATTTCATATATGAGCTCTAGAAGTGCTAGTTTTACTTGGGTTTATAGTGGTGAGAGGTGCTCCTGCGAGGATGTTTTTGGACCTTTCTCAACTTGGACTGCATTGAACTTTGGGTTTTTGTTGGCATAGACCAACTTGTAGCTCCTGGAATTCATTTTTCAACCTTCTAACCCACATCTAGGCTCACGTTTGGAACTTACAACTCACTGCATTATCTCACTACCTTGAAATTCCACAGATCTTGCCTTTTGCCACCACCGTGCTCAATCTGAGGCTCCTGTTGGTTGTCTGGATCCTTCTCGTTGTTACCCCCAGTTCAAGTTAATGGTTGTGGAGGGGTGGCTAGCATGTCATATTCAATGCCTCAGTCTTTGCTTGCACGTTTTTTGTAGACTGCGTTTTTTACTCCAACCTTGCATTCTCGTATGCTCGTGCCTTGGCTTTGGAATCGTTTTCTTGGTTTGAACTCATGTTCTATGCTATCTTACCTGTAACTTGCAGCACCTTGGCGTGGATTTCCTTTACCGCAACGGATTTCACCTGTGCCGTTTCACTCACCCCTCCACTCTCCTTGTGCAGACTTGCTGCTCCATGTGGGCTTCAAACAACACGTTCATGGTTTGCTCACTCTCCAAACGTGGGCCCCATCACCTTCTTTTTTAATGTTTTAGGGTGATTAAAAAAATTCATTCATTATGGCATGTAATAAGTTTTAGATTGTTATTTTTGGCTTGTATTTAATACCCTCCTACGCTTGTCAAAGACGGAGGGCGAGGTCCGGGGTTGGCAAGAGGCTAACCCCCCTCGTAGTCAAAACAAACCCCTACTAAAATTCCATGTCGTTTCCAACGAGTACCCACACGACACCCTTTGCACCCATTTCAGAACTTTTTAATCAGTTTGCAGTGTTTATTGACTTTTTCCATTAGTTGTGGGAATCTTATTTGTGCCATAACTTTTGACTTGTTGCTCGTTTATGAGCACTTCCTTGTAAAAGTTTCATGATTTTTCACACATTAGGTGATGAAATTGTCAGTTTGTAAACACACTACTTTATAAAGTGCCACATTCTAGGGGAGTTGATTGTACTCTTGGGCTTTCACATGTAGACGCATTATCGGCCGAGTCCGATGTTTTGATTTATTGCATCTTGCATTTTGCATCATGGAGAGCGCTCTTTCCAGACTTGAGCATCGTACGATCACCTTATAGCCTTCGCCACTTCTCACCGGAGAGGGAACTATTCAACTTGGTGTGCTTTCATGGAGCGTTACTTCACCCATGAGGGTCTTTTACCCTTCTTGCTTGGGCCGAGTCCACACGTTGATCATCGTCATCTTGAGGAATTCCTTGATACTTGCGAACACATCTATGGTCACATGATGATGCATGTATCTTGTTCTCTTTGGTTTCACGTGGCGTACTCGAGATCCACCCCACCATGTCTAGAGAATTCTTCAATCCTTCTATGGAGACCCTTCACATACTTCCGTCGTTGTTGTTGCTTTGATGATTTAGTTGTCTCCTCTTCTTCATGTGATGTCCATTCCAGTGACATAGACTCGATTGATTCTACTTCGATGACGAGGATTGTGCACTCACTCTGTTCTAATGTTGAGAGTACTACCGAGGACTCTTCTCCTCTTTCTCTCACTATTCCAAATATTGTTTTCACCCCCCACATCTCATCAGATATCGAGCGGTCTTTCCGCTCGGTCTCATATCGTCATCACACCAGCCTCCTTTCCACTTCCAAAGTGTGTGGATGACTTATACCTATCTAACATCTCTCTTCTGTTTCAAGCCCCCTCATTGGGACGAGTATCTACCCGACCTTAGTAATATTTTCGCAAAGTCTACTTGTGATGCACTACAAGTTTCGCATCCATCTACAGGTATTTCATAGGAATTCATCATCTCTATTGTTAGGAGTGCCTTTCTGGGAAATCATGTCACTTCCACATTTCCAGAGACCTTCATTGATCCACCCTCACCGTGGTTCCCTTTTCTATTGTGGAGGATGTTTTGTTGCCTTCAAATCACTTGGACATCCTTTCTGCGGGTGTCCCTCCTTTTCACTCGACGATTCTATGCACATGGCATTACCTTTAGTTCCTTAGCACTCACTCACTAGACCTATGTCACACTTCAGTGCACTAGACTTAGAGTTCTTCGTGTTATTGCCTTTGGTTTCCTTTGTGGAGTGGGAAGACTTTTAGCATGTCATTTCTGTCCTTCCTAAGGGTAGGCACACAGTTTGTTGCGGGTGGCTCTTCTTCATTCCAGAGGCAGAGGATCTCATCATCAACATTCTTCTGGGAGACTTCTTAGAGATGCAGAGTTCAGATCCGTCCATGGCATCTTCTGCATTCCTCTTATCTCCCTCTTCTTCTCTCTTCTTCTTCTTTCCGAGAGATTACCTCTTTGTACATGGGTACCTTTTCAGGCTCGTCTATGGCCGGGACCCATTTTTGGCATCTTTCTTAGATTAGAGAGTGTGTTTTTTTCTCTTGTGGTGGATGTTTTTCCCACTGGGTTTTCCGTCAATCCTTGCTTGGGATCTTCTTTCTTGTACGTGGGTACCTCATTAGGCTTTGTACAGGACCCATTTCTCGTTTTTGACTTGCCACCTCATCCTAAGTTATGATGAAGGGGGTGTTGGTGTGTATTATTTTCCACATCATTAGGTGAGTCATCTCACTTAGGTGAGATTGTAGGTCCATGTGTCATTTAGGGGTCATTATGAGATTCTCTTACGTGTCAGTGCGTCAGTGCGTCATATGCGTCATTGGGAGTTACACTTCTATTATGGGAATGTAACTCCCCCTCTCTACTCGAGTTGTCATGATTGCAGCACTGGGGGTTACTCAGCACCTCCTATATGTACACCCCATTTGATCTATGAGATAGAGGAGAGTTTTATGGCTTAACCAGGTTCTGCCCATGTTTCAAATCTTTGCATGCACATTCGGTTGATGCTCGCTCCTCCCGAGATCTCTTCATGCTGTCGTTCACACGTCCATTGATGTGCACGTCATCCCTCATGATCCTCACTTATGGGTTTTAAACCCTCTTTCAGATGTAAAATGGTTAATAGATTCATGGTTTTAATGAGAGTAATATGCCTTTGGAATATTGTTTATACTAGATGTAAGTATAGTTATGATTTTTGCAAGATCATGATTATTTCCAAGGAAAATTAAGGAAAACATGAAAAAATAAACACTATTCGATAGAGAAGACAATGCATTGGAATGAAAGGATAGGAAATATTGGCGAGAATGGTTTTTGTTAAATGTAATCTAAAGGATTCACAAAATGGGTTAGTGATACTCCTTTGGATGTTAACTTATGTGAGCATTTTTTTATGGGAAGAAGAGTTATGTCAAGTTCCTGCAAATTTTGAACTTGAGTCATGTTACCCACAAATGTTGCACATGTAGTAACCTATATATATATATATATATATATATATATATATATATATATATATATGAATAAGATTTTGTAATGATCAATGACATTTACCTTATATCATTTACTTTTTATACTTAAATAGCTTATTCCTACACATATCTCACTCATTTAAACACTCATTGAAAACTAAATATCACTTGTTACTTAGTTTTGACATGTCAACAAAAAAATTGTTATATAAAAGCACATTTTTTCCTCATATGGCCTGTAGTGCCCAACATAAAAATAAATAAATAAATAATTTAAATTTACTTGTAGTGGTTGAATTGAGATTTTTTTGTGACTGGTGGAGGTTGTGTGAAGGCTTGGGAAACCTGTCAATGCACATGGGTGTCTAAAGAACCTCACATACCTGTCTTTTCTATTACACAATGATACATGCACTCTATCTGGGAACCAGAAACGTTAACCACCTAAAACCCAAGTTAACATCGTAAATTTAGCATCAATTGGATAGTTGTAGTGACTGTAGATTTAAGTAGATAAACAGAAGATTTATAGAACTACACCAAATGTAGATCTCACTTTTAGCCACCAAAAATCATATTATTGTGGGTTAGACTTGCCCTACACATGACAACTCTAATATCTCCTCACATCACTTTTAACAAATTTGACCGATATGGCTCTATGTATGCGTATAAAACAAGATATTTTGTCTCACAAAAGAGTTTCTTTTTCCTATCATGGTTTTGTTTGTTTGGTATGCTTTGGAAAACAAAGAAGAGGGAGAAAATTGACGATTGGGAGGTGCTATAGTCAAGCATATTTCTTGTTGTAATAATCTACCTCTTACGTATGCAGGGAACATGTTCATCACGCACTAGCCATGTTTACGCTTCCATCCTCAAGCATACTCCTCGCTTGTGCCAAAAACAAATGCTTGGAGCAGGATGTGGATATCCATCTTAGGAAAATGGAAAGGGATTTTTTTTCTAAAAAATTTTTATTTGTAACTACTCTGCTAGATATGTATACAAGTTTTGAATCATGTGCTTGGCATGTGCTCTGTTCTACTAAATGTTTGAAACGTGGCACGAATGATTGCATTGATGGCAGAATATGTGCAAAATGGGTGTTTTTTAAAAAGAATGCCATGGAACCTTTCAAGAAATGCATGACATGCTTCACAACCTTGCCAGCATCCTCCATCCTGCGCTAAAATGGAGGATTTAGAATAGGAATTTCTTCAGATCTTGTAGTCGGGAATGCCTAGGTAGACTTGGTTGTAGATACCCTGGTAGGCATGGGTGCAAAACGTGGGAGCATATGCATGGCGTATAAATGTTCCAACTGAATGTCTTAAAAAAACGTGGTCTTATGGGAAACATAGACTGTAGGATGTACATAAAATGGGTTTGTTGAAAAGGCATTAGAAACTTTTGAGAAACTATAACTGGCAGATCTAAAGCCAGATTCAATAACCTTTGCTAGTGTTTCCCGTCATGTGTCATATACAAGTTGCGGAATAGATTATGGAAAACCTTCAAAGTATAAAGAGCAAAGGAATGGTTTCAGATATGTAGTTGAAAATTTTATGACAAACGTGTATGAAAAATGGTGGAGTTGTGGATGCTCGTGAATTGTTTGACAAAATGCCCAAGTCGATGATCTTTGAATCGAATCCTGCGTGTTTGATCGGCTTCACCCATCTAGGCATGGTTTATCTCTCCTTATCTTTCATAACTCTCGTACTTTAGTTTTTCATTTGCAACTTAATATAATTTTAAAATATTAGGATTATAATACATTTAATTGTTTTATATTAACTTCTACGAAACAATAAAATGTCGTCTCGTAACTCATGAAATCAAAATAACCCTTTTTATTAAACCATGAACTTCAACCCTCATGCTAAGGTGATTTAGAAAACTTCCCTTGTTGCCCAACTAGATCACCACAATATTGTTTTATCGACAAGATGAAATTTACTTCCCAATAAAAATGTTGACCATCTCCCTGTTTAAATAGATAATTTTGCATTTTTCGGAGACTCGTTAAGTACCCTTCGTAACTCCAAAAATGGGATGTTAAGCTTCATTCGTTTACATATTTATGTGGGGAGTCACCTTAACCTTTGGTTTGACCCCGAATGAACATTTGTGATCTTTTATACGCCCTACTGGGAGCAATGTTACACCATTTTGTAGTTGTAAGAAGCTACTAAAAATAACAAGTTGGCTTTCATTTTGAACCACCATTTTAATTTCAGACGGTGAAATGCTTATGTCTTCGCAAACCTCTATTATTTTTACTAGACAATTGCATAGTACTTTCAGTCTGAGGAAAAACACTTTTCCTGATAGTTTAGCAAAGCCATTTTGTAGGCTTCCGGTTGTAGTTGACTAGGTCAAACTGGACCAACTACGACTAGAGGCTCCAAAAGGCATGTCGTTGTTTGTAAACCGTTTTCCAGTTATGAATTCTATCAATTCCTATGAATTCTTGGTGTATAGGAGGACACGTAGAAACTTACCAGAGTGTGTTTTCTCATTAGAGGACAATGTTTGAAGTTGGCTTCTTAGCCTCCGAGCATTAATTGAACGTTTTTGCAGCTAGCAGGGAAACATAAGAAGGAAGTTGTATGACCCATGTCAGGTTGCCCAAACCATCATGGAAAGTTGTTGACACTTATAAATAACTATTTGAAACTTTATTGTGTGATTTGTTGTGTGAAATTGAACTTTTGGCAAAATAGTGTTTCTCTCTCTTCCCTATTTCTTCTCTCTCCTTAGATTACGAAATTAATTGAAATAAAATGTAATGAATACATGTATCTAAACATTTTCTTTCAAATGAAAATTTTAATTATTATTATATATAAATGGGAAAATAAAAATGTTAATTATGTTATATTAGGGTGGATGCCATGCCAACGATTTATCGCTGATTTCATGCTCACATGGTTTTGCAGGATGCAAGAAAGATGGGAAAAAGGCGATGTGTAACTCATTAATTATTATTGTAATTTATATAGGTCATTGTAAATTGAATAATGTAGTCTCTTGTTATAGAAATTTATATTCAAAATTTGCTAATATGCATGAGATGCTAGTTTTAGGGATATCTTAAGAATTGTGCATTTAATCACAGGTTCAATTTGATTCATAGTTGTGTATGGGAAAAGGGTTATATATATAGTAAATGAATTTGAAGTTAATATATTGTAGTGATATTCCAGTGTTTAATAAACGATTAATTAATTACTAGGTTGTATTCTTACCTTGTAAACATAATAAAGAGATTTAATCGAAACACTCAACCCTAATATAAGATTTGTCCATAACATGTCTTCATGTGTGATCCTTTTTACCATAGAAGGGATTTAAACCATAGAATGAACTTAAACTTTACACTCAATGGAACATCCTAGTTTAGGTAAATAAGAGCCCAAGAATGGGTTTATCATCTTAGTCGGTATGTTTAGTGACATCATCATAAACCTAACAGATAGGAGCAACACAATCAAACTATATCTGGAGTAAGTAGAGCTAACTCTTCCTTCGTATCCTAGTGGACTACCTTGTCTTCCTAAGATAGTTTTAGATTTAACTTCATCATCGAATGAAATCCCTGTTGCATTCAGATGACATAAATGGAGATCGTGGTATATTTGTTCTATGACTTGAACCCTTGTTAGTGAACTCTTTAGTCCTTCGCAGCTAAATGTCTTATCTTTGGATAGTGACATTATAGTGCCTTGATCTCTTACGAAGGGTTTATAGGGTAAATATGTTTCTAACCTTAATCTTATCTATAATAGGGCATAAATCCCTGTGTGAAAATTGGAATTAAAATAAACCTTAGTGATTAGGAGGTTAGCTTGTGGGTAGAAAATTATAATTAAATCTTTTCAAAAGAAATTGATTTGAAAGATGTTGACTTTAGAAACCCAGGAAAACAAAATCGTGTCTTGTTATTCCTTGTTATGACATTAAGAATAAAATAAATTCCACATGTGGGATCGTGAAATGCAGAATCATGGGATCTTACCTTGAACACAAACTACTTGTGGTTCATGTGTAGTTTATGATGCTTCCAAGCATGTACTTCTTCTAGTTGTCATGCAAGTACTTTCATAACACTTTTGTTATAAAGTAATGGTAATAGTGAGGCCATAATGTAATGTAAGAGTAAAACACATAAGAGTAAAAAAGATTTGAGGTTAGGAATAGTGTCTCTCTTGGAGTCCTTATAACTTAATTAAACATGTTCTTGTCTATAAAGAATATGAGTTTCCTTAGTGAGATCAAACTTCGAGAAAAAAAAATATATATATATATATAATTTCTGTTGTGGAATGTTGAATCAGAAAAGAAGATACCATGATCGAAGAATGTTTATGGGAAAAAGGTATCTTAAATCTAAACCACCCCCTTAAATCCTAATATTTCTATCTAGACATCAAGTCAAATTCACTTGAGTTGCAGGGTAAAATGTAGACATTGAATACACATTTGAGAAGCATCTTCTTAACATAAGAACAAGTTAATTAAGTACTTTATATGAAATTTGAATTATGCCAAATAAACATGTAAGTTATGGAAATTTCTGTAAAGGATAAAAATCCATCTTAAAATCGTCGAATCAGTAAATTAAATGTGGAATAAACTTAATAATTTGTAGGTGGAAAGAAAAAAGGACAAAATTATCCTTACATAATAATGTTCTTGGAATGTTAATCGTAAATAAGATGCAATTAAAGAAATGATGTGTTGTGGGTTTTCCAATCCTTGAGTCTTTTTTTGTGGTTGGGTCAGTCCTAATATTCATTCATTCGGAAAAGTGTGGCATCGACATGTCTATGGTGTTGTCTTGTGTTTATGTGAGTTGATGACTTGTGAGTGTCTTATGCATCCTTGAGTTTTATTTACTTGGAGCCATTGTGGTGTTGTGTAGTAAGCAATGTAAGTCAAAAAAAAAAATTATCTTGGTATTTAAATTGTTGTTTTTGTATGTGTAAAAATTGTGCATTACATTTTGTTATCGAGAAGAGGTTCATGCTCTCGAACCTCTGGGACATATTGGAGTTGTGATGGTGTTGCATGATGGTGGTGGATATTGGAAGAGTAATGTGATATAAGCGTGATGTGAACTATGTCGTAATTTTGATATTGTGAACGCACATGTTTTGTATGTCACTTAGTGTGTATTGTTATCATGTGTATGTGCTTCTGATGAGAGTATTCTCTCTTCTTTTTGTGGATTCTATGAAGAGTTCATGTGTGATGTATCACCTTGTTGTGTGTGAAAAAAAAAAGAATGTTATTGTGGATTGCGGAGTGTTGGAGCATTTTGGCATTATGTGATATGAATGTGTATTAATGTATTGAATGACAAAATTGGTGTAAAGTGAATTAGATTGTATCGTGATGTCATCACCGTGTTGTGATGAATCGTGTGTGTCGATTGCAAGGTTAGACATTGTGTTCCTCATATGTATAATTCATGAAATATGTGATGGTTCGTGTCATGATTTAGGGGCATATGGTGAGCGTATGATCCCTATTGTACAGTGATTGCATTTTGGGTGCAGAATGTGGTAATGTGATGTATCGTAACCCATGAAATTAATGATTGTGTTTTACCCTATATATATACCATGCGTAAGATGCTATGGTTAATTTGTATGAATCACCATTGTGTTAGTGATGTAGTTATATGTTATGTTGTGGACCCTACACTAACCGACCCTAAGGGAAATCGGTAAAAGGTGTATGTTTGGAGTGAGGAAATGTGTACCATTGACCATTCACTCAAGCCGAGTATGAGATAGGAAGTGGAGCCTTACATAGGCTGAAAACCCACTTTTGTTCATTTGGTATGTGTGGCACTTGCTCAACAGAGTCATGCATATTGTGTTTCATGGACACCTTAGGCTCAGTAGATGGTGAATTGTACTCCTTTCTCTCTCTTGATATGGTTATCATATGGATTCAACCTATGTGATTTTGACTATGTTGAGCCTTGTCGAAGTGGTGGCGGGATGATTCAGATAGAGATGATGACAGTTGTATTATTTGATATGTTATTTTATGAGCTGAGGCTCAATGTTTCGAGTGCCAACAACTCGTTGAGTACCCCTTGGTGGCCATATAAGGTCGCGTAGTTATTGTAATGTGTTATTCCTATACACGTATTTTATTCGTAAATTTAAAACTTTCTCTTTTCTTGCTAGAACCAACAATTTTCTTGATTGACATGTTCTTATATTTTGGGCATTTATTTAGTTGATGCACTAACATGCAGATTTTTGCTCTAACTATGGTTATTTGGCCATTTCATTTGCTTAGATTTAAATTTTCTTTTTAAGTTTAAAATTTTTATAACCTAGCCCAAGGCTTTAGATATTGCCACTTAGCATTTGAATGGTTTGTTATTTTGGTTCTAATGTCGTAATGTATTGGAATAGGGACATGGGATTCACCATGGAGTGGTGGGACCTATGGACCTGCTTTGCTATATGGGGGTACGCCACAAGGAGTTACAGATAACTAACGGGTTGTTGAACCAAAAGTTATTATGTCACTTGGGATAGAGGTATCTGGACTCTATGCACCTAGGGCCATAGGGTGACCGGCCTCTTTTGGGGAGCGAAAAGGAAAATTTATCTTTATTTTATTTCTTGAGGGAGGAATAGGAGACTTGAGGGAGGCATAAGAGACACTTGAGGTAGGCATAACAGATTCGAGGGAGGCATAACAGATTTTGTGGGTGTGATTGATGCTTTGGGAGGTATATGGAGCTGTTATGTTATGCTTTAGGAGGTATATGGGGTTGTTATGTGATTCTTTGGGAGGTATATGGAGTTTTTTTGTGATGTTTTGGGAGGTGTATGGTGTTGGTTCTTTTATTTGTGTGTACTCATGTGAGTCTAGTCATGTTTTGTGATGTTGAGGATTGATGCTTCATTGAGGGTATGTTTTGACCCATTTTGACACTATGTAACTATAGTTATTGTCCCAAGTTGCGTGAAACCTCTATATGTGTACTTGTTGGGAATTCCATGTTGTAGTAGTCTACTTATGTTATGGGTACTATTGTGTCGGGAGCATGTGTGACAAGTACTATGTTGTGAGAGCTATGTATGTTCTTTCCATGGGTTAGTTGAGTTCTTCGATGTGATACAGTCGTGGAAGTATGTAGAAATATGTCTTGTGAACCATTAGTGTTTTGTTTGTCCCTGATGTGGTATTGTGATGTCAATTTTGTTAGGCACCTACGAACATAAGATAACTAAACTCTTAAACAGTGAAATACTAAGAGTTGAGATTAATACTTTAAAGGAAAAGACTAAGTAATAAGTAAAAGTGAACTACCAATCTTCACAGAACATTAAAATTTAAGATATTTCTAAATTTAGTTTGATCTCTTGTGGTCGTGTTGTATCGACCAGTTGTTTTGTTAAGCAACATGTGTCATTTTTATTTTCTTGCCTACCTACCCTTTGAGCTTTAGTATTGTGTCACATCGAGGATGATGCTCTTATAAGGGGAGGGAAATGCGAGTTCCTCGCATAATAATAAATAAATAAATAATTTAAATTTATTGCAGTGGTTGAATTGAGATTTGTTTTGCATGATCGGTGAAGGTTACGTGAAAGCTTGGGAAACTGTTAATGCACATGGGTGTCATAAAGAACCTCGTAGACCTATCTTTTCCATTGCACAATGATACATGCACTTTATCCGGGAACCGAAATGTTAACAACCTAAAACCCAAGTTAACATGATAAATTTAGCAAGAATTGGATAGTTGCAGCGACTACAAATTTAAGTAGATAAACAAGAAGGTTTATAGAACTATGCCAAATGTAGCTCTCATTTTAAGCCACCCAAAATCATATTATTGTGGGTTACACTTGCCCTGCACGTGACAAATCTAATATCTCCTCACATCACTTTTCACAAATTTGACTGATATGGATCTGTATATGCGTCTGAAACAAGATATTTTATCTGTCAAAAGAGTTTATTTTTCCTGTCATGGTTTTGTTTGTTTTGTATGCTAGAAAAAAAAAAAAGAGGGAGAAGATTGATGATTGGGAGGCACTGTAGTCAAGCATATTGTTTGTTGTATTAATCTACCTCTTCTGTATCTGGGAACATGTTCTTCATGCACTAACCATGTTTACAGTTCCATCCTCAAGCATACTCCTCGCTTGTGCCAAAAAAATAAATGCTTAGAGCAGGACGTGGATATCCATCTTAGGAAAATGGAAAGGGATTTGTTTCTGTAAAATGTTGTATTTGCAAGTGCTCTCTGGTAGATATGTATGCAAGTGTGGAATCATGCGCTTGGCATGTGCTCTGTTCTACTAAATGCTTGAAATGTGGCGTGAATGATTGCATTGATGGAAGAATATGTGCAAAATGGATGTTTTTTAAAAAGAACGCCATGGAACCTTTCAAGAAATGCATGACATGCTTCACAACCTTGCCAAAATCCTTCATCCTACACTAAAATGGAGGATTTAGAATAGGAATTTCTTCATATCTTGTAGTTGGGAATGCCTAGGTAGACTTGGTCAGTAGATACCCTGATAGGCATGGGTGCAAAACATGGGAGCATATGCATGGCGTATAAATGTTCTAACTGAATGTCTTAAAAAAATGTGGTCTTATGGGAAACATAGACTGGGATGTACACAAAATGGGTTTGTTGAAAAGGCTTTAGAAACTTTTGAGAAACTATAACTGGCAGATCTAAAGCCAAATTCCATAACCTTTGCTAGCGTCTCTCATCCTATGCCAGATGCAAGCTGTGGAACAGATTATGGACATCCTTCAAAGTATAAAGAGTAGAGGAATGGTTTCAGATGTGTAGTTGCAAATTTTATGATAGACGTGTATGCAAAATGGTGGAGTTGTGGATGCTCATGAACTATTTGACGAAATGCCCAAGTGAGATGTTGAACCGAATCCTACGGGTTTGACCGGCTTCGTCCCTCCAGGCATGGTTCATCTCTCCTTATCTTTCATAATTCTCGTACTTTAGTTTTTCATTTACAACTTTAATTTTAAAATATTAGAATTATCATACATTTAATTGTTTTATATTAAATTTTTCAAAACAATAAAATGTTGTCTCGTAACTCATTAAATCCATTTTATAGTAAACCATGATCTTCAACCCTCACTTTGAGGTGATTTAGAAAACTTCCTACCCAAACTAGATCACCACAATATTTTTTTATCGACAAGATGAAATTGACTTCCCAGTAAAAATGTTGAAAATGATGAAACATGAGTATTTTTGGAGACTCGTTAAGTACCCTTCGTAACTCCGAAAATGAGATGTTAAGCTTCATTCATGTACCTTGTTATGTGAGGAGTCACCTTAACCTTTGGTTTGACCCCGAATGAACATTTGTGATCTTTTTGATGCCCTACTGGGAGCAATGTTACACCATTTTGTAGTTGTAAGAAGCTACTAAAACTATAAAGTTGGCTTTCATTTTGAACTGCCATTTGAATTCGGACAACAAAATGCTTATCCATCTTCACAAACCTCTAGTATTTTTACTAGACAATTGCCTAGTACTTTCAGATCGAGGAAAAACACTTTTCCTGATAGTTTGGCAAAGCCATTTTGTAGGCTTCCGGTTGTAGTTGACTAGGTCAAATTGGACCAACTACGACCAGAGGCTCTAGAAGGCATGTCGTTGTTTGTAAACCGTTTTCCAGTTCTGAATTCCATTAGTTCCTATGAATTATTGGTGTATAGGAGGACACGTAGAAACTTACCTGGAGTGTGTTTTCTCATTAGAGGACAATGTTTGAAGTTGGCTTCTTAGCCTCCGAGCGTTAATTGAACGTTTTTGTAGCTAGCAGGGAAACATAAGAAGGAAGTTGTATGACCCATGTCGGGTTGCCCAAACCATCATGGAAAGTTTTGACACTTATAAATAACTATTTGAAACTTTATTGTGTGATTTGTGAACTTTTGGCAAAATAGTGTTTCTCTCTCTTCCCTATTTCTTCTCTCTCCTTAGATTACGAAATGAAGTGAAATAAAATGTAATGAATACATGTATCTAAACCTTTTCTTTCAAATGCAAATTGTAATTATTATTATATATAAATGGGAAATTGAAAAATGTTTATTATGTTACATTAGGGTGGATACCATGCCAGCCGATTTATCGATGATTTCATACTCACATGGTTTTGCAGGATGCAAGAAAGATGGAAAAAGGCAATGTGTAATTTATTAATTATTTTTTAATTTATATAGGTCATTGTAAAATGAATAAATGTATAATGTAGTATCTTGTTATAGAAATATATATTCAAAATTTGTAAATATGCATGAGATGCTAGTTTTAGGGATATCTTAGGAATTGTGCATTTAATCATAGGTTCAATTTGATTCATAGTTGTGTATGGGAAAAGGGTGTTATATATATAGTAAATGAATTTGAATTTAATATATTGTAGTGATATTCCAATGTTCAATAAATGATTAATTAATTAATGGGTTGTATTCTTACCTTGTAAACATAATAAAGAGATTTAATATAAACACTCAACCCTAATATAAGATTTGTCCATAACATGTCTTCATGTGTGATTCATTTTACCATAGAAGGGATTGAAACCATAGAATGAACTTAAACTTTACACTCGATGGAACATCCTAGTTTAGGTAAATAAAAGCCCAAGAATGGGTTTATCCTCTTAGTCAAGATTATTGGTGCTCAAAATAGTCTCGCCTCATTTTCCATTGAAAATATTTCAATCTGTGGCCTCTGCCATATTTTATTCCCCCGTGTTGTGCCTGGAAGTCTCTTCTTTCTTGTTTCCATAATTAATATGTTCCTGGGTCGAAGATCACGTATGGGTCCATTTGTGTTTCCTTATTTCTCTGTCTCTCTAAAAAGGTATGTAATTTGGGTCTCTCATTCTCTGTTTATCTAAAAACTCAAGATTTCCCATTATTTGTATCTTTCACAATCGGGATTTGCTGCCCTTGTCATTTTTTCCCTAAATACTTGAAGAAAAATGAATGGATGTAGCTCTAAGGAATGTATTTGAGCCTTGTAATGTTTCTAAATCCTTTGTCCTTGGAAAAATTTTATCTCCGGGCTCAAATGGTCATTTTTCTGCATTTTATGGTTTGACGGGTGTTTCTCCCAAAGACAAATTTGCATCCTTGCATCGACAGGGAACGTGGCCTCTTTTGGTTAGACATGGCTCGGCGGTGTACTTCATAATTTTATAAATTGCCTCAACTTGAAAAACATTCTACGTGGAGGAACAA
This sequence comes from Taxus wallichiana var. yunnanensis, assembly GCA_018340775.1. NCBI lineage: Eukaryota > Viridiplantae > Streptophyta > Pinopsida > Cupressales > Taxaceae > Taxus > Taxus wallichiana. The sequence goes on from CM031237.1 coordinate 920,249,361, forward strand.
CGCTCATTTGAAAGTACACTATTGGGTTTGGGCTTGAAGTTGCGCTAGGAAGACACATGGAGGTTTCTACCGCTTTTCCTGAACTTATACAAATTTTTATGCAGCTCATGCTTTGGCGTAAACGAGACACGTGCTTTGAGCCCATGCTTATTCAGGGTCTCCACTTTGGGCACCATTTTGAAATTATGCCATGAAGACACGTGGAGGCTTCCGCCGGGTTTTCCCATATCTAGTCATTTTTCAAAAGGCTCTTGGAGGTCTCAGGACACGTGGACAAACTATGCATGTTTGGGGACCATCCCTTGAGTTTAATTTTAAAGAAGTGCCAGGAGGACACTTGAAGGCCTCTGCTCACTTTTCATTTTTCTTGGAATTTTCAATGGCCAAAGGAGATTGCCTCAAACTCTGACACATGGCACCTTCCGCTGAGCTTCAAGCCTTCAAATAATTTTTTTGGGCCAGGACATGTGGCAAGCCCGTGCTCTTTCAGGGTCTCAAATTTTGGGGACTATCTCAAGGTGCGCCATTGTGACACGTGGCAATTTGAAAAGTCAAAAGGGGTGGGGAAGCGGACCATCGGGGTAACTTAGAATTTTTTCCTCTTATTCTCAAAGGGGTTAAAATATCAAAAATGGCCTACAGCCCAACAAAGGATCAATCAAGGTTTGTTTCAAGGTCAATGGCAGAGGTGCGGACCCTCGGGGAAAATTTGAAAAATTTCCTTTTAGGAGAAAAGAGTTAAAAGTGAAAAAGGAAGCGCTTGCTTCGATGGGACCCACATTGGGACACGTTTCAAGCCCATTTTTCAAGGGCGGAGCTGTGGGAAAAACTTTGAAAATTTTTCCTTTTCCAAAAAAGAGGTGAAATGGCAGAATTTGGCCGTGGTTCCTTTGGGACCCACCTTAGGACACATGTCAGGCTCATTTCTCAAGGGCGGAGGCGTGGAGAAAAACGTGAAAAATTTACATTTTTCAAAGGTTGTAAAAATTAAAAGAAAAACCCCGGGCCCGTCTTAAATTGAATCTTCCACGTGGACAACCTAAATTCAAAGTAAAGATCAATGACAACTGTGAGTTTGAATCTGATTTTCCCCCCATTTTTACTGAAATGCTCCTAGAAGTGTGAGTCTTCATGATTTCTTGGTATTTCCTACATGCCAAACAGAGAGGAGAGTTAATTTTGATATCTAAGTTTGGTGGGGGAGATCTAGAGACGTCTATCGCCATTAAAATGATCTGGCTATTGGGCTTGATCTGATCTTCCGTTTTTCTTCTCCCGAGCATGCAAAGAACCAGATTTGATAGATTAGGGGTGGAAGTGGTTGGTGAATAGAAGGAAGAGTGTTCTACTAGATGAAGGAATTGAATGCTGAGATTTTTGAAGAGATCTACCCCATAAGCACACCGATAATTTTTTGCAGATCTGATTATGGGAATCGTGATCATGATCACGAAAGCACTAGTGGCACTCAATGTTTTTGTCTTCTAGGGAAAAAGGGTCTGTTTTAAATGTTATAAATGGCACAAATTTATCGTGTAAATGGTTGGAGGTTGGAGTGTTAGAGGTCAAAGAAAATTCCTAAGAGGAAAATTTGACAAAATCCTGTCTTTTGAGAAGCCATCTGAGAATCCTGTATATATCTTTTGTTTTAAATTTGATCATGTCAAGGTGGTTGCGAGTGTACAACCATTGACAAAATCTGATATTGTTCTAGAAACTTTTCCCTGCTGATAAATTTGATTAAGTTCAAGTTATTCTGTGTTGATCTTTGGCAAAATGTGTTTGTTTTATTTCTGAATGTCTGCAAATAGTTTTTCTTGTTCTTGTTGCAATCTTGTGTCAAAATCTATTCTAATCACACATGTCTCAATCTTTAGTGGCATCTGTAATTTTCATTTCTCATAAAATCCTTCATTTGGGAGTGAAATAAACGATTTAAAATCACTTTTCTTTCATCTGTTGATAAATATTGTCTGTAAGCCTCTGGGTGTACCTCAGGCATGACTGGGCTCAGATCTTGATGCTTTATTGGGTCTTCCAACTCGAGCCTTTGTGTTAGAATCTCATAGATTGTGTGAAAAAGTGCTAATCTGGGCCTCCATTGAAGCACATATTCTGGTTAAAGGAACATTTTAGCTATTCTGAAGCATTATGTTGTCTAAGCTTTCCATTTTGTAAAAATTTCAAAGATCTGCAAAACAAGTTCATTCTGCCTCACCTCCCTCCAAAAATTCATTTAAAACAACCAATCCTACCCATACTACCCCTATTTGTCATGTATGTATATAAATGCATAATTTTTACTACCAAAAATGTAGAAACAATCAGGATTCCAAATGTCTTTAGTAGCCTGAACCTTGCTTAGAGAATATCTCCACTATCTAGAGTGAAAACTCATGAGAGTTAGATTTTGTTGCATTGATCATATTTTCTTCAAGGTCTCCTTAACAAATTCATTAGGAAGGACATCTCCATCTCCTCCATAAACAACATGCTACAAAAGGGTTCTCTTACCTTGGTTGAAAGGCATAACCTAAAATAGTGAGGATAGATCAAATCCTCTTGAGGGTGCTACCCATTTCTCCACATCTGAGTGACAAAAGGCTAGTTAGATCCCATCCCCGGCTATAAAATGACTCATTATGATCTATTTGTCTCTAAGCTTCCTGTCAATACTTGTGATGTTGCTTAGACATTGAGGGAGAATCAATTTGGGTACCAACACCTAAGTGGCACTATTGCTAGGAAATAGTGATTACAGTTCATATTCAAACCTTGGTAAACACTTCTTGAATTCTCAAAGTGCTAATACATATTTTCAAGCATCATCCTGTGTTTAGGCCTGTAAGAAGTTTCAAAGTTACAAATGTTATGTGCAATATTTCCATTTTCTACAGTTATTGCACTAAGTTTCATTGATAAATCTGAGTAAAGAAGAGTCGAATCTTTCCTTGTCTAGTTTCTAGTGTTGACAAACATTTGATAGATCATATTTAGTGCATTTTCACAACTAAGGTGGAAATCCTTGGTGGTGACTCCCTGTTGATTTGATGCTAAATGAATACCAATGTCTTAACCTCTGTCAAGTGAGATTTATTGCTAACCTTTGCAAAGTTGGAAGGAAGGAGGTCTTTCTTTGCTAGGGACCCTGCTAGGACATTATTTCCAAAGATAGGAAAAGTAATATCAGAAGGAAGAAAATCCTGGAGATTTGTGGGAGATCAACAGACAAGAAGAGGGATCTCCATTGATGAAAGTGATTGGCCTATCATTGAAGACTGATTATTCAAGTGCTTTTGAATCAGGTAGCCTCTTTGTGGAATTGAATTCTCCAACTGGAGAGGGGCATTCATTTTATTTTCAAAAGTTTTCTTCTCATTTTTCCCCTGTATTTTTAGAAGTTGATAGGGATTTCCAAGAAACAAGGCCTTTAGAGGATATCCATTTTGAAAATTATACCCCTATGTTTCAAATACCCTCTACCCCTTATCAATTTTTCACCCTCCAGGGTCACCTCCTGAAAACAACATGGTCTTTCCCCCATCCAGATCTCCATTTGTTGTAAATACCTTTGACCTATAAATTTTGTAGGGATGGCTAGTTATCCAAATGTAGTTCCTTAAGATGTAAGAAACAGACTAGCAAATTTCCAAGGAAACAACACTATAACTAGTGATCAACATTTGAAGCTTTTTATCAATATGATGGAAGACTTTGAGATTGAACATGAAGATGTATATATCAAGTTGTTTATTCATACTCTGGAAGAGGATGCAAGGGACTGGTACAAAGCTTTTCTAGATAATTCAATTAATTATTGACGAGAGATGAGCAATGCATTCGATTAAAGTATGGTGATATTAATTATCCTAGGTTTCTTTTGTGAGAATTTAAAACATCAAGAAGTATCCCAATGAGTCAGTACATGATTTCAACACAAGGTTTAACAAAACCTTGAGGATACTTCTGTTAGGATAAGGCCATGTGATGAATCATGTTTGATCAAATATTCGGATGCATTTGATAAAAAGTCCGCTTACTACTTGAGGGACAAAACCCCCTGCTAATTTGAGGCAAGCCTTCACCATGGCTCTCTGACAAATAGAGAACAATATTAAGGTAATTGGAAAGCCTCCAAAAAGGGAGGGTGTAAAACTAATCAACCCAGAGAAACCTCGAAATGAAGCTTTGCTGATTTGGAGGAAGTTTTAAAATTTTGGCGGGGCGCAAGGAAATATCATACAAACTAGCTTGGGAAGAGAAGGGATTGGGCACGAGTTCACAAGGTCAACACAAGCAGCAAAAGCTAAGAAAGGTTCAAAAATCACCAAATATCTGATCATAGAGGTAAGGGACCTTTTAGATTTGGAAATAGGCAACCCGAGGCAGGGGAAAACATAATGGTGTCTCGATCTTTTGGTCATCCAGAGTTGATGTTCTAGAGGAGACATATTTCATTGATTGGTGTGACATATGTTTCATGCCCCATGCTCTGTGTAAGGAAGATCAGCAAGAAGAAGAAGAATCTTATGATGACAATGATGATGATGTTTGCATGGTGGGTTGCTCCACAAGCTCACAACAAGGGGAAACTTCAACTGAAGTGATAAGTGCCCAAAATGCTGCCACTTTTTGGGACTGCATTCATAGGGTACCTATTCTTCCTCCCTCTCATACTTTAGAAGTAGATATTGTACAAGCTTTTGAATTTCCCAATAATGACTTTGAATATTTAAGGGATTTAATGATAAAGAAGTATGATGGAGGAATCCCATCTAAGGAAGATAGACAGTTATTGATGAATGTTGTTGTTGCTCAAGAGAAGGAATATAACACAAGAAGTAAGGTTGTCAAAGGGATAGGGCCTCAAGCCAAGCCAAAATCTCCCTTACTTTCAAACATTCCTAAAGAGGCTCCTAAGAAAGATGCATTTTTCCAAAAGCTCTACAGTTCCAAGAAAATATTATACCCTCCTCATGCCCAAGTCACAAAAATCTTGATCTTGCTGAGTGAGTGTGTTAGCTTTCCTTCCAATATTGCCTTGCCATCCAATGTTCCCTTGCCAAAAGAATGTCCCATATGATAAGTTTTTGCATGTAATGTTTCCATTATTAGAATAGAGTTACTTCTATCCTTTCATTCTCTTGAGAAACAGATAAAGGTTAGGGCTAGGAGGAATACCTGTTGAGTGTTGGGAGGGTGTGCGCGTACCGTAGAGAGAGATCAGATCGATTGTGAAGAAATCCTTTTTTTCTGGGAAGGACTACCTGTGAATAAGAATGCAAGACCACCAGATTATAGTTAGACAATAAATGAGGGAACTGCCTTGGGCCCAGGAAATATTAGACTTCCTTTCGAAGGTGGTCAGTTCCCCTTTCAATACGAATTAACACAAATGATAACAAAGAAGTTATTGCAAAATTACGATTTAGTTACCTCATTAAAAAGCAATAGAGGAAAGGTTGGTTTTGGTTTGAGTCACAGTGACCGATGTTGGTCACTGTATAACCGACTATGGTTATAACACCGGTACCGGTTGCTGATAACCGATATCGATAGGGGCAGTGATTTAGGGGCTTTCAATGAAGGTTGGCTGTAAGGTGGTTATGGTGTTTATAAGGTTGGTAAATGATCAGGGGTAGGCAATAGGGTGATGGAGAAGACTCAGAGAGTGTGGGAGATGTTCTTGGGGCAATGCAAGGGTAGAGGAATGAAAGTTAGATGTAGGGTGCTATCGGGTAGTAGATCTAGGAGTGAGCTTATAATTACTATGAATCAGAAGTTTGAGAAATGGTATTAAAAAAACGTCAAGACACTACTACTTACTAGTTCCTGATGAAGGTACAACTCCAAGGACTGTGATGACGAAGAAAAGGCTCAAGTGGGATGATCCGACAATCAAAAGTGAGCTTATCTTCTCTCCCAATGCTTGGATGAGTGTCATTGTGCTCTGGTTACTCAGTTGCAGTCTTGGGCTCGATGTCCTTCTCTGCAAACTCTTCTCTTTCCTTCACTTGTCTTTGTCCTGTAAAGTGAATTCCGGATCTTTCAAATGAATTCCCGATCCCTTGTTTTTGGTTGGGGAAGGTCATTTACAGGGAACCGATGGCGGTTACGTAACCGACGGCGGTCGAGTAGGAACCAATATCGGTTAAGTCAAAGTGGGCTATTTTTAGTAAAATAGCCAACTTTCCCCTCCTTTCCCGAGGGATTAGTTGTGGGCTTGGTCAAGTCATTATTAGGTTGGTTTTGGTGCGGGTGAGGAGTAATTAGTCATGGGTGTGGATGTATACCAAGTTATAGGTCTTAATTAGGTTAGTTTAGGGTTAGGGCTAGGTCATGATGAGGTGGCAAAATGAGGTGGCAGGTTTGGAGATGTGGATTTATTAATTATAAGGTAATTAATAAATAATTGTGTAAGGTTTAGGTGGTGAGGTTAGGTTGCGAAATGAGATGCGGGGCACAGGGTGTCGTAAGACACAAATTTAGTGTCTACAATGACATTGCCCAAGTTTTAAGTCAAATCAAAGTTTCTATTCCAATTGTTGAGTTGCTTAGATTCCCGAGCACAAGAAAAGATCATTTGAATACTTGGGATTGAAAGAGGGAAGATTGCCCCTGTGCAAAAATATAAACATTGTGGAAACTCCACCAAATCATAGAGGAACTAGAGGCACCACCAAAGATCGGAAGAGCTAGATGAACCACCCGAGGTTTATTTGGGAACATCCTTGGTAGATTCCCAACTGAATGTGGATCCATTCTTCACTACCCTGATCATTAAAGATAGATTGTTGCCCAACTATATGTTTTATTCAAGGGCATTATGCAATGTTATGCCTCTAGAAGTTATGAATGAACTGAATATCAAAGTAATAGCTACATATGGGAACTCCACTAGTATGGATTCCAGAGAGGTACCAGTGGTGGGGTGTGTGAAGGGTTTGGTGGTGCAACTTGCAACCTATCCAGCAAGAATTTGAAACTTGATGTAGTCATTGTTGATTGCCCAGCCAAGTGGGGTATGTTATTATCTAGAAAGTTGGCTGCAAGTGTTGGTGGGAGTGTTCAAATGGATATGTCCTATGCCACCATCCCAATTGAGGGAAACCTTGTCAAGTTGTATGGGGAAAAGAAGATGTTGCACCTTATTGAAGATCCCAACAATGCATCCTATGAGGTATTGTACACAAGTGTTGATGTTGATAAATTTGTGGGATTTGCTTGATGGAAAGGAGAACAAGATAAAGGAATGCAGGTGTCTTGAATAAGTGGCCTCTCCTTGGACTCTATTGTTTGATGGATCTTGCTCCAAGTTTGGGAATGGTGTTGGTGTTGTTTTGCTTTCTCCAGGTCAGAAAATTTGTTTTTCTTTCAAACTCAACTTTGAGTGCACTAACAACATTTTTGAGTATGAGACACTATTGTTGTGTTTAAGAATTGCTTGGAAATATGGTGTAAAATACATCATTATCAAAGGGGACTCGAACTAATTGTAAAACATGTCGAAAAACTATATGCCACAAAAACGGTGAATGAAACAATACAAGCATGCGTTTAGGATCTCATTGAGATGTTTGATTCATTAAACATTTTGCATCATGATAGGAAGTTCAATTATTTGGTGGATAAACTTGCAGTACTAGGATCTCAATTTGATAATTGTGTAATGTCCCCATATTGCAAGTATGATGTTTAAGTGCTAACTAGGCCATCTATACCTGACAATATTAAGCATTGGTAGGTTTTTGATGATGATGCTCAGGTAAGAAGATTTCGTAGAACAAAGAGGAGTTTTCTAATCAGAATATTGATTGGGAGCCAATGGTGTGCATAGCAGAGGGTAAAGAAACCTTGTTTGGAAAAGGCATCATCCAACTAAAGACTAATACCATTCCCAGAGGGTTGGTTGCTCTTGAGTCCAATTTTGACAATGTTGATCACATTATTAACAGAAGCATAGCAGCCTCAAGGGATATTGAGGAGCATGACCTTGGCACAAAGGAGAAACCAAGGAAAATTTGGTTAGGCAGCAATCTTAGCGGGAGGAGAAGCATTCATACATCCAATTGTTGAAAAAGTATCAGGATTGCATGGCATGGACCTATTTTGAACTAAAGGCATACATAGAAGATCTGTTTCAACATGAGATTCGATTAGAGCTCAATGCAAAACCATTCAGCCAGAAACATAGGCCAATCAATCCACTCTTATCTCTTAAAATGCAAGAGGAACTAAAGAAGCTAAGAGATGGAGGGATTATTCAGCCCACGAGGTATTCTTCTTGGGTTACAAACCTAGTACCAATGAAGAAAGAAGAATGGTGATATCAAGTTGTGTGTAGATTTTAGGAATCTAAACAAAGCATCAATGAAGGATAATTATCCTTTACCAAATATGGAAAACATGCTACAATTAGTGACTGGTTTTAAACTACTCTCCACCCTAGATGGTTTCTTTGGTTATAACCAGTTGTGGTGAAGGAATCAGAAAGGATCAAGACAGCCTTTACTACTCCTTGGGGGATGTATGTGTATGTTAGGATGCCCTTTGGTTTGATGAATGTTGGAGCCACCTTTCAAAGAGAAATGGATGTTGCTTTTGCTGGTTACATCAATGAGTTTATTGCAGTTTATCAAGATGATGTAACTGTATTTTCCAGAAGAGGAGTGATCACTTGTTGCACTTGGAAAAGATGTTGATAAGATGTAGAGAATATGGCATCTCACTCAATCCAAAGAAGTGCCATTTTGGAGTGCAGAAGGCAAGGTTGCTTGGTCATATTATATCACAAGAAGGGGTGATGATTGATCCAAAAGGGTAGAGGCCATCAGCAAGGTCCCGATTCCAAGAACCAAGAAAGGAATTCAGTCTTTCTTTGGGCAGATAAACTTCATCAGGAGATTCATATCAAACTTTGCTTGAGTTGACCATTCCAATCACTTCCATGCTAAAGAAGGACTAGGTCATCAAATGGGAAGAGACTTCCATCCAAGATTTCAATGGGATTAAGGAGGCATTAAAACATGCCCTTGTTTTAACAACTCCAAACTATAAGAATCCTTTCCAACTATTTTATTTTGCTTCTGAGAACACTATTGCATCTTTCCTATTGCAGAAAGATGATGAAGGGGCTGAAAGGCTGATTTCCTTTTTCAGTAAGGCCTTGTAGGGGGCTGAGCTAAAGTACACTATCATGGAAAAGAAGGAATTTTCTTTGGTAAAAGAAATAAAGGTTTTTAGACCTTACATTCTAAGTTCTAAAGTGGTTGTTTATGTTCCCCACACCATGGTGAAGGACATCTTATCAGAGATGGAAGTCTCAAGCAAAATATGCATGTGGGTGAACAAGTTGTAAGAATATGATATGGATATCCAAACCACGAAGTTGGTGAGAGGTTTGGGCTTGGCTAAGCTTATGGTTGAGATAAAATTGCAAAATATTGAGGTAAATGAGGTAGAAGAAGAAAGGGAAGGTGTTTTTGAAAGGTTGATAAGTTCTGAGTGGTATAAGGATGTAATTTTTTTATCTCAGACACTTATATTGCCCTGAGTATTTAAGTAAGAACCAGAAAAGAGCTCTTAAGTTGGCCTCCCAGAAATATGTCATTACTGATTATGGGTTAGCTTGGAAAAACCTAGAGGGAGTCCTCTTAAGGTGCATTACTGAAGAAGAATCCCCCAAGATAATTTTTGATCTCCATGGAGGAGTTTGTGGGGGGCATTTTTGCTGTAAGAGTCACAACACACAAGATCATGAGGGATGGTTATTGGTGGCCAACTCTCTTCAAGGATACAACTCTTTTGGTTAGAAGATGTGAGAGTTGCCAACGACTTCTCTAGAATACTGAAAGCTTCAGGCTCCCTTCCTTTGTAGCCCGTATCAATTGAAGCCCATTCAAGCAATGGGGAATGGATTTCATTGGTGAGATTTCAGACCCTTCAAGTTCTGGCCATAAGTGGATTCTTGTAGCCACTAATTACTTTACTAAATGGGTATAAGCAATCCCCACCAAAATATAAACACGCCAAATTGTCATGGACTTCGTGCTAAACCACATCGTCTTCGTGTTTGGAGTGTCACCAAAATTGTAGTTTGGTAATGCCATGAGTTTCAGGGCTAAACCTCTGGTGGCAATGTGCCAAGAGTATGGGATCAACTTGACATATGCCTCTAACTACAATCCCCAAGGAAATGGAAAAGATGAGTCCAGTAATAAAAACTTATTGAAGATTATCAGAAGAACCTTGGAGCTGAACAAGAGAAAATGGGGTGAACAATTGAAGTTTTTGTTTGGGCTGATAGGATCACTTTGTCAAAAGAGTTACTGGAAAGAGTCCATTTGAGTTGGTATATGGAACTCAGGCCCTGCTACCCCTTCATATGCAACTATCCTCATATCAATTCATTCAACAAATGGAGGATCAAGAAGTAAGTCCTTATGATGCTCAAATTAACCAAATTGTTGAACTTGATGAAGAAAGGAGGGCATCCCACCAAAGGCATGTAAAGTTCAGAGAGAAGCTAAAGAAGTTGTTCAATAAGAAGGTCACCCTAAGAGCTTTCAATGTTGGAAATCTTGTGCTACTATGGGATAGCAGGCATGAAGATAAGGGCAAACATGGAAAATTTGACTCACTATGGATGGGCACTTACTCCATTGATATCAAGATTGGTGAACATACCTTCTTCTTGAAGGATTTGGATGGTGAATTGCTTGAGTTTCCTGTTAATGGAAGGCATTTGAAGAATTTTTGGGATTGATTCCCCAGAATCAAGGTAAAAATATTTTGTAGTGTATAGTTAGTTGTTTGTCATTCGTGTTTTTTCCTTATTCTAGTCCTTGGTGACCTGTTTTTGCTGGTCTCTCTATTTTGTTTGAGATGGCTCTATTTCTTCACTCTACAAGGTGACTCTGTCACCCAATGGATATTTTTGGCACTTGTTCTACCTTTGTTCTTGTGGCACTCAGCAGGAGTGCCCATCCTCGAATCAGAGCCGATGTTGGTGCTCAAAATAGTCTCGCCCCATTTTCCATTGAAAATATTTCAATATGCGGCCTCTGCCATATTTTATTCCCCCGTATTGTGCCTAGGAAGTCTCTACTTTCTTTTGTTTCCATAATTAATATGTTCCTGGGTCAAAGATCACGTATGGGTCCATTTGTGTTTCCTTGTTTCTTTATCTCTCTAAAAAGGTCTATAATTTGGGTCTCCCATTCTCTGTTTATCTAAAAACTCAAGCTTTCTCGTTCTTTCCGTCTTTCATAGTCGGGATTTTCTTCCCTTTTCATTTTTTCCCTAAATACTTGAAGAAAAATGAATGGATGTAGCTCTAAGGAACGTATTTGAGCCTTGTAACGTTTCTAAATCCTCTGTCCTTGGAAAAAAATCATCTCTCGGGCTCAAATGGTCATTTTTCTACATTTTACGGTTCGACAAGCATTTCTCCCACTCAAATTTACATCCTTGCATTGACAGGGAACGTGGCCTTTTGGTTGGACGTGGCTTGGTAGGGTACTTCATAATTTTATAAATCACCTCAACTTGAAAACCAATCTACGTGGAGGAACGATGCTCATTTGAAAGTTCACTTTTGGGTTTGGCCTTGAAGTTACACTTTGGGAGGACACGTGGAGGTTTCTGCTGCTTTTCCCAGACTTAGACAAAATTTTATGCAACTGGTACAGTTTGGCGGAACAGAGACACGTGGCGAGCCCGTGCTCATTCAGGGTCTCCACTTTGGGCACCATTTTGAAATTATGCCATGAAGACACGTGGAGGCTTCCACTGGGTCTTCCCATACTTAGTCATTTTTCAAAAGGTTTTGGGAGGTCTGGGACACATGGAGGAACCGCACATGTTTGGGGACCGGCCCTTGAGTTTCATTTTAAAGAAGTGCCAGGAGGACACTTGGAGGCCTCCGCTCACTTTACATTTTGCTTGGAATTTTCAATGGCCAAAGGAGATTGCCTCAGACTTTGACACATGGCACCTTCCGTTGAGCTTCAAGCCTTCAAACAAATTTTTCTGGGCCAAGACATGTGGCGAGCCCGTGCTCTTTCAGGGTCTCAAATTTTGGGGACTATCTCAAGGTGCGCCATTGTGACGCGTGGCAGTTTGAAAATTCAAAAGGGGGAAGAAGCGGACCATTGGGGGCAACTTATAATTTTTGCCTCTTTTTCTCAAAGGGGTTAAAATATCAAAAATGGCCCACAAGCCCGACAAAGGATCAGTCAAGGTTTGTTTCAAGGTCAATGGCGGAGGTGCAGACCCTTGGGGAAAATTTGAAAATTTTCCTTTTAGGAGAAAAGAGTTAAAAGTGAAAAAGGAAGCACGGTTCCAATGGGACCCACATTGGGACATGTGTCAGGCCCATTTTTCAAGGGCAGAGCTACGGGAAAACTTGGAAAATTTTCCCTTTTCCAAAAAAGAGGTGAAATGGTAGAATTTGGTCATGGTTCCTTTGGGACCCACCTTAAGACACGTGTCAGGCTCATTTCTCAAGGGCGGAGGCACGGAGCAAAATGTGAAAATTTTACATTTTTTCAAAGGTTGTAAAAGTCAAAAGAAAAACCTCAGGCCCATCTTAAATTGAATCTTCCATGTGGACGGCCCAAATTCAAAGTAAAGATCAACAAAACTGTGAGTCTGAATCTAATTTTCCCCATTTTTACTGAAACACTCCTAGAAGTGTGAGTCTTCATGATTTCTTGGTATTTCCTACACGCCAAACAGAGAGGGGAGTTAATTTTGATATCTAAGTTTAGTTGGGGAGATCTGGAGACATCTATCGTCATTAAAATGATCTGGCTACTAGGCTTGATATGATCTTCTATTTTCCTTCTCCCGAGCACGAAAGAACCAGATTTGACATATTAGGGGCGGAAGTGGTTGGTGAATAGAAGGAAGAGTGTTCTACCAAATGAAGGAATTGAATGCTGAGATTTTTGAAGAGATCTACCCCATAAGCACCTAGTAACTTTTTATAGATCTGATTATGGGAATTACGATCGTGATCACGGAAAGCACTAGTGGCACTCAATGTTTTTGTCTTCTGGGGAAAAAGGATCTATTGTAAATGTTATAAATGGCAAAAATTTATCGTTCAAATGGTTGGTGGTTGGAGTGTTAGAGGTCGAAGAAAATTCCTAAGAGGAAAATTTGACAAAGCTTGTCTTTTGAGAAGCCATCTAAGAATCTTGTATATCTCTTTTGTTTTAAATTTGATCATGTCAAGGTGGTTGCGATTGTATAGCCATTGACAAGATCTGAGATTGTTCTAGAAACTTTTCCCTGCTGATAAATTTGTTCAAGTTCGAGTTATTATGTGTTGATCTTTGGCAAAATGTGTTTGTTTTATTTTTGAATGTCTGCAAATAGTTTTTCTTGTTCTTGTTGCAAACTTGTGTCAAAATATATCCTAATCACACAGGTCTCAATCCTTGTGACAATTTAGTGGCATCTACAATTTCATTTCTCAAAAGATCCTTCATTTGGGAGTGAAATAAATGATTTAAAATCACTTTTCTTTCATCTGTTGATAGAAATTGTCTGTAAGCCTCTGGGTGTACCTCAAGCATGATTGGGCTTAGATCTTGATGCTTTATTGGGTCTTCCAACTCAAGCCTTTGTGTTAGAATCTCATAGATTGTGTGAAAAAGTGCTAATCTAGGTCTCCATTAAAGCACATATTCTGGTTAAAGGAACAGTTTAGCTATTATGGAGCATTCTGTTGTCTAAGGTTTCCATTTTGTAAAAATTTCAAAGATCCGCGAAACAAGTTCATTCTCCTCACCTCCTCCAAAATTTATTTAATACAACCAATCCTACCCATACTACCCCGTTTGACATGCATGTATATAAATGCATAATTTTACTACCAAAAATACATAAACAATCGAGATTCCAAATGTCTTTAGTAGCCTTAACCTACAATTAGGATTCCAAATGTCTTTAGTAGCCTTAACCTTGCTTAGAGAATATCTCCACTATCTAGAGTGACAACTCATGAGAGTTAGATTTTGTTGCATTGATCATATTTTCTCAAGGGTATCCTTAACAACTTCATTACGAAGGACATCTCCATCTCCTCCATAAACAACAGACTATAAAAGGGTTCTCTTACCTTGGTTGAAAGGCTCACCTAAAATAGTGATGATAGATCAAATCCTCTTAAGGTCATACCCATTTCTCCACATCTAAGTGACAAAAGGCCGCTTAGATCCCTTCCCTGCCACAAAATGAATCATTATGATCTATTAGTCTTTAAGCTTCATGTCAACACTTGTGATGCTACTCAGACATTGAGGGAGAATCAATTTTGGTACCAACAGTATGTTTAGTGACATCGTCATAAACCTGACAGATAGGAGCAACACAGTCAAACTATATCTGGAGTAAGTAGAGCTAACTCTTCCTTCGTATCATAGTGGACTACCTTGTCTTCCGAAGATAGATTTAGAATTAACTTCATCATCGAATGAAATCCTGTTGGATTCAGATGACATAAATGGAGATCGTGATATAGTTGTTCTATGACTTTAACCCTTGTTAGTGAACTCTTTAGTCCCTCTCAGCTAAATGTCTTATCTTTGGCTAGTGACAATATAGTGCCTTGATCTCTTACGAAGGGTTTATAGGGTAAATATGTTTCTAACCTTAATCTAATCTATAATAGGGCGTAAAGCCCTGAGTGAAAATTGGAATTAAAATAAACCTTAGTGATTAGGAGGTTAACTTGTGGGTAGAAAATTATAAGTAACTCTTTGCAAATAAAATTGATTTGAAAGATGTTGACTTTAGAGAACCTAGGAAAACAAAATCTTGTCCTATAATTCCTTGTTATGTCCTTTTATGACATTAAGAATAAAATAAATTTCACATGCGAAATCGTGAAATGCGAAACATGGGATCTTACCTTGAACACAAATCACTTGTGGTTCATGTGTAGTTTATGATGCTTCCAAGCATGTACTTCTTCTAGATGTCATGCAAGTAATTTCGTAACGCTTTTGTTATAAAGTAATGGTAATAGTGAGACCATAATGCGATGTAAGAGTAAAACACATAAGAGTAAAACAAGATTTGAGGTTAGGAATAGTGTTACTCTCGGAGTCCTTATAACTTAATTAAACATTTTCTTGTGTTACAAAGAATATGAGTTTCCCTTGGTGAGATCAAACTTCGAGAAAAAAACAATGTGTGTGTGTGTGTCTATATATATATATATTTTTTTTTTTGGGAATGTTGAATCGAGAAAATAAGATACCATGATCGAAGAATGTTTATGGGAAAAAGGTATCTTGAATCTAAACCACCACCCCGTTAAATCGTAATATTGCTATCTGGACATCAAATCAGATTCACTTGAGTTGCAAGGGTAAAATGTAGACATTGAATAAACGTTTGAGAAGCATCTTCTTAACATAAGAACAATTTAATTAAGTACTTTACAAGAAATTTGAATTATGCCAAATAAACATGTAAGTTATGGAAATTTCTGTAAAGGATAAAAAGTGATCTTAAAATCGTCGAACTATGAATTAAATGTGGAATAAACTTAAGAATCAGAGGTGGAAAGAAAAAAATGGACAAAATTATCCTTGCATAATAATGTTCTTGGAATGTTAATCGTAACTAAGATGCAATTAAAGAAATGATGTGTTGTGGGTTTGCCAATGAGTCTTTTTTTGTGGTTGGGTCATTTCTAGTATTCATTCATTGGGAAAAGTGTGGCATCGACATGTCTATGGTGTTGTCTTGTGTCTATGTGAGTCGATGACTTGTAAGTGTCGTATGTGTCCTTGAGTTTTCTTTACTTGGAGCCATTGTGGCGTTGTGTAGTAAGCAATGTAAGTCAAAAAAATTATCCTGGTATTTTTATTGTTGTTTTTGTGTGTGTAAAATGTGGGCATTACATGGCCACCTTATCCACCTATCAAAATAAAAAATTGTATCTTTCCATGACATGGTTTATGTCAAGAATGAAAAAAGAAACATTTTTTTATTTTTCCCTTTACTCAATTAAGAGTCACAATTTAAATGATATGTTAACCCAATCTTCCTAGTGTCGATTGAGTGGGGAAACTTTCACAATAGTCATGTACAAAAAGTACTATCAGCCCACCAATAGAAAGGGCCTCAATCTCTTACATATGGGGCTACTTAGAGATCAAAAAAATAATGCAATTACAAAATCACTCTTTGAAGAACACTAGCTAGCAACCAAGTATGACCACATCTTATATGACTTCCCTAGGTCATTATCAAACTCTATAATCTGCACAATATATCATTTCCAAGTGCTTTAGAGGCCATTTTAAGATCTTTCTAGCACATTTATTATTGTGCACTAATACACATTTTCCAAGGGAGTGAGCTACATAGGCATGAGGCCCTTTCATGATAGTGTTATATAGGAAATGCTCCACCCTAGTGGTTTTGAGGTTACTATTGCCAATCGAACAACCATTTTTTTGCTTTTTAAAAAAATGATGAATCTAGGGTTTTGATAAAGAATAAGCCCTGCATAATATATAGAAGAGAGATAAAAGAATATTTAATTACAAAATATTTATCCTAAGGCTAAAATAACATTGTTTAAAATTATAATTCTAATCAAGCTACCATAAGACAAGACCACCTAGAAAAAGACAAATCCACCTAGGTGAATTCATATAGAATAGGAAAATATGTCCACTATAAACTATGATACTTGCACAAATTTACGTAGATCCATATTTCTTCATACATGACCTAGATCCATCATCATAAATGTCATATTTTATTACAAAAATAATCAATTATTGTAATCTTTTCTAACCCTAGCTCACACTTTCCTTCATCTAACTTTATATATTTTAAATATTAGATAAATTGAATAATACGTGACTTAGGATTTGTAGATTTATGGTACTTGTGTATTTCCTATTCTTAATCGTATTTACACATATTAGCAATTTTATGAATCAGAAAACCCTAGTTTTATACATCATTCCAGTGAACCTAATTAATTTTTGTTACTCACATCTTACGAGTGCATGCCTCACCCCTAGAATTTCATATTTCTAGATCCTCTTTGGGTTCTTCTTAAAACCTTAATTTTTGTTAGGATATTTTGAAAATTTCTAGTGTATAGTAGTAACATACCTTCTATTCATCCTAACATCAATGGAAATTATGATCATTATCTAGATCATGTCATGACTAAATTTGTGGACCGTTTCTAATTGTCTATTCACCAAAATGAATGATTTCCCTTGATTTCTAACACATATCACATAATGGGTATCATAAATGATTTTATATTACAAGAAGTATTCTCTTGAAATAAAATATTTGACTTGGTAGATGATTACTCGACATCCACGATGGCACCAATGATGAATTAAAAGAATAAGTAAGTCTTCAATCACCTTTTTCATCCTAACATGTATTATATGCATTAACTTAAGTTTTATCAATGATCCCCATTCCACGTATTTTCACATAACATTGACCGTAGTCTCCATTTGTAGGTATGCAAGGAAGAATTATAGAATCATTTACTTTAACTATGCAAACTTTATAAAACAATTTATAATATCATTAATGTCATTAGCTCATGTATAGTTATTTTTGTTACCATATGTATATATCATTTTATAAAAGTAGTTAATGCAAGAGTTATTTTGTTATTTCTATATAAAAAGACTTTTGAGTATTACTTCAAACCACTCTTTGACTTATGCAAGAAGTTATTTGAAGAGTCTAAAACAACATAAAATCTTTATAATTACACTTCATCTACCCTTCCAATCTAACCAATAGATTGAAAATCATGACATCTTTTTAGTGTGTTCTAGTCCCCCACCTTTTACATCATTTTAACCCCCTTAGTTTCAAATGCTTTAAGGTATCATATTTTGAAATCCATAAGCATTAGGAGGCCATCCTTAAGCCTCATTCCCTTAATACATAATTTAAATCATAACATACTCCTCCTAGTCTTGAGATGTCAACATATACATATGCAATAGAAGGGTCCCACATACGACTCCCTCCACCTTCTTATGATACAACAATTGATCCCAAGGATATTAATATTAAACAATAAAAATGTCATAGCTTACCCATTTATAGGAATGTTGCTAATAGAATTAAGTCACCTTTCATATTCCACAAACCTATACTACATATAATTATCTCCCGGGAAAAGAAGCTACTAATGTGCATTGAAGTAAAAGAAAACCATGAAATTTTCTACGATTGTTTGTTGATAATAATATTATTTTAAATCCACATATATGACATGGCCCCAAATATCATATATCATATATTGATAGTGAACTCTTTTATCATTTGCATCACATTACACACGATGATATGAATACTTGCACCGCATTACATGCAACATAACATGCGAAAATTAATTGAGTTAGGAGAGAGGTTATTCTTCATGATATTGATATGAAACCTAAAACACATACACTTTGCCTTTACTACTAAATAATCACATAATCACCATTACATAAAATGATATTCATTGAGAAAATATCTTAATACATGGAAATACCATCCATAACAAATATTACACTATAGATATGTACCACATGTTGAAGAGTCTTTTTAATGGAGCACATCACTATGACTAGATACTTCAAAAGGATATATCCAGAGGGGATTAAGCCCTAGGAAAACTAGGCAGGTTGCTTTAGGGTGCCAAAGCTGTCAGGGGGCGCTTGAATCTACAAATTTCCTGTTTGTTGATTAATTTTAGAACTTAGCTTTAAAATATTTTATCTAAAGATTTAATATTGATCAACCCATTTATAGATATTATTATATAGTAACATATATTTCACGCATGCACATAAAAAAATTGTAATATTTTTGCAAGTAAAAAAATATCACATATTTATAAACACATGATTTTTTTGGTATTGTTACTCATTCTCTCATGTAGCTCCAAATTATGTAGGTGTGTAGTTTGTTCGAGTAAAATATTAATGTATTTTTTTATAATGTCACTAGTGTATCTAGTAGAAGTGAGTATAATTGAAGGAAAACAATTTAATTCTCTATTCTTAATTTTTTGTGGAAATTTTCTATTATTTTACTATGGAGGAATTGGTAGGCTTAGTCCAAATACACCTCTTCACAAAACCATGGGAGCTACATAAACGTTTTTGTTTCTTTGTAAAAAATTGGTGCTTTATTTCATATGGAGTTCACATCACTTACTTCATATGGCTAAATCAGACTTGTAAGAAGCCTTGTATAAAATATTATATTTTTTGCATTGTTTTTTTTTTTTGCATCCTTCTATGATAATTTAGTAAAATATTTTTGCTATTATGTTATTATGACCGTGATGAAAATTTAAAAATATAATGATATAGACATATTTTATTTATTTGCTTGATGGAAAAATAAACTAAAATTGTGAGGAGGGCATCCAGCTAAACTATTGCCTAGGCGCCCGACCTTTAATTTGGCCATGGATATATCAAATTCAAACTTCTATTTCACACCGATCCCTCTATGTAATTACGGTAGTAATTCGTACAATTTTAGAATGCCAACTTCTTGAACAAAATTGGCTACAATGCATAACATGTTCTACATGGGTTATAATACAAAACACCTTATATATATATTTATCGTAGATATGTCAATGAAATAACAACATATGTTCTTTTTAAAGGATTGAAATCCTTGAAATTTAATTTTATCCTAATAAATCTATAAATCCTAAATTCTATCAATTTAGTGAAGGACCATAATAAATTTATAAATCCTAAATTCTTGTCGTCCTTTCCACCAAAAATCCTAAATAATACTGGAAGAGATTATATAATGTGAAAATTCCTATTTTCCCTTGTATTGTTTTTCAGTTTTATGAACAAGACAAAATACCTGGAAACTTTATAATGGACCTTGCATCTCGATACAACTTGTTCGGAGATATTATTAGTTCCTCTTTTGTATTAAACTCTTATCAATGGTCTAATTCTTCAGAAAGGAGTTCAAAAATGACATGTAACTAACATACCAATATAATCCTTATTATGCAAAAAAGGAAGATTACAAGAGTGGGGTGCTCTATTGTATCACATGAGCTTAAAGTTTATGGCTAAGAAAATAAACGAAAATAAATAATACTAGAAGGAATGAGATTTGAGTGAAAAAAATTATGACTAGATAATATTTGTGGCCCTCAAGATATTAAGATATTCCAATTTATTCTCAAATTAAAGATAATCGTGTAGATTTTGAAGGCACACCTAATAGGTAGGACATCCACACATTATTGTTTACTAAAGTAATCTTCATATTTTGAAATATGGAGTGAACACGGGCTGGACGGGTCTCCGTAAACAAAATATAATTCTTTATAATCACCTTTGGTGGCCACTGCCAGCGTGGGTCATTTGACTCGCTCATTTGAGTGGCAAAGTTGGCAATGTGTCACACAAATCTTCAACCATTAATTTAATCAAAGTCTTCGCCATTCGAGAGCTGCCCGTATTCCTTATTACTAAATCTTATATTTTAGCATCTGGTTTTGTAATTAGATGGCGTCGTTGACTGTGTAAGATTTGAGAAATAAAATTAATTTTTGTTGTGAAAAATAGATTCATATCTTAATTTATGGACTTCCGTTTACCGCATTTCGTTTGACTTAACGAATGGTGTAACTCCGTTTTGAAAAAGCCCTCTGTAATTTTAAAGAAAAGTTCAGCATTTATAAGCTAAAACATAGGTTGCTGGCCTGCAAGAACGAGTCAGACTTTACTCCATAATCGATACATGAAAAACGTGGACCGCGGGTTGGAAGCCATGTTTTAGTCGTTGAGCAGGTCTTCGCCCCTCCAACTTTTGATACATTTGATTATTTTTTAAATGAAACCTACCATAGCCGACCGCCAATTGCCAATGCGACGATTTCACTGGCCTAATCTCCATATTTGGGAGAATGAATCTATAAATTCAAGCGATTCGGCTACTCTATACCACAATATTCCTGAATTCCTCTGCCTTGTACACCAAATACTATATCCTCTTCGTATCCAGCACTCGGCTGTGAGACTGTAGTAATATTTGGGTTATGGATCCCTCAGACAATTCAGAGATGGAAATCCCGTCGTATTTCGTGTGCCCGATATCGATGCAGCTGATGCGAGACCCTGTAATTGTCTGTACGGGCGTGACCTACGACAGAGAAAGTATTGAGAAATGGATTTACACTTTGGCCAACAACACCTGCCCCGCCACTATGCAACTCCTGCGCAACACCGACCTCACACCCAATCATACACTGCGCCGCCTCATCCAACACTGGTGCGTCGCCAATTCCTCTGTGGGCGTACAGCGAATTTCCACCCCCCGGGCGCCGCTAGACACAAATCAACTCAATAAATTGGTCCGGGAAATCGAGTCCGCACCCGCACCGACGTTTCGAGTGAAGGCGTTGAAGAAGATGAGGTCTATGGCGCTTCAGAGTGAGACCAACAGACGGTGCATCGCTTCGTCCGACGCACCCGCTGCACTGATGTCCGTTATAGAAAGCAATTACGCCGAAGCCGATGAAGACGTTTGCTACCATGATGTTCTGGTCGGCTGCGAGGAAGCCCTGGGTATTCTCCATTGTCTTCCGTTGCCCGACGAGATGATCGACACAATCGCTACCGGCAACTCCCTGACGTTCCTCTCCTCGGTTTTAAAGAGAGGCACCTCCAATGCTAGACTTCATTCGGCCATGCTATTACAGACCGTGTCCAAGAAAGCCCTTGAGAGATTTGTTATGAACGCTAACGATGATTTAATTGAAGGACTTCTGGAGCTATTGACGGAGGAGGTGTGCCACCAGTCTACCATGGCCGCCCTGGAAGTCTTAACAGCAATTACCTCCAACAGCACGCGCATCAGAATCAAAGCCATTGAAGCAGGCGCCATTCCTGTGTTGATCGAATCGCTTCCCGACCAGACGCCGGAGAGAAAAACACCTCCGAGAGGATGTTATGCCTTCTCGATGTGTTGTGCGGCTGTGCAGAAGGAAGGGCTGCCATTACCGACCACGCCATGGGCATCCCTGCAGTCTCCAAGAAAATATTTAGAATCTCACAATTGGCTACCGAGAAAGCAGTTCGGATCCTTTGGTTGCTTTGCAGGTACTCGGCGTCTGAGCGAGTAAGGAATCAAATGTTGGAGGTGGGTGCTGTGGCGAAGTTGTGCGTTCTGATGCAGACGGAATGCACGGTGAAGACAAAGAGCAAGGCAAAAGAGATTGTGCTGGTCCACGTTAAGAGTTGGGGGAGCTCCGTCTGTCTTCCCTCCGTAATTAATCCGAGATCTCATTAATGGTAGAAAACTGTAAATTATTCACTTCTGTTTGAGCCTTGTTATAATTGGAAGGAGCCAAGTCAAGTGATCACCTAATGTGATTAGCAGCATATACAATTTTCCGGTGATTGTGTGTCTCCATGATCACGCACTGCGCTCTCCGGTAATGAACTGTAGCGGCTCTTCTTAAGGTTGATTGAATCGAGGTGGGCGTTGGACAAAAGGCCGCTTCTTTGTATCAGACGCAAGCCATGATCACCTATGAACAGGCTCTAACATCACCCATCCACCAGTCAAACAAATGTAATTGGAAAAATATTGCGCTGATGTATTGCTTCGAATTTCGATACTATTCCAACCTGAATAAGCAAAAGCTTTTGGAAAATCTGGTTGTATCTGTAAAATGTATATTAAATTGACAATCACATTTTAAATATGCAAGTAACACATGACGGCGGAGTTTTTTAACTAGTGAATGATAAAAAATCATATAATTTGAACCTAATTCTCTTTCTTTAGATCTTTAATCTCTTCATAGAGGTAGAGAGGAAATTACTGACTTTAAGCTTATGTTTGGAAATGCAATTCATCTAGCGTTGGAATTTTCTTCCTGACCCATAACTCTTGAAAGAGATAAACGTGCACGAATTTCATCTGCAAGCTGCTAACATCTTATCCAACATTGAATTTACACTGCAAGCTGAAAGTAAATCTAATTTCAAATTTGCAACCGACAAGATTTATCTGCGACCCTGGAGGATATATAGTAGGATAACATTTGATATGAGAGCACGCAACGGAAGTTTTGTCACCCTTTTACCTCATGTCATCCAGAGACCCAGCTTACATTCGTCTCCTACATGTTTTGCAGCTTAATGGTAGGGGTTTTCGTAAACGCGAATGTGAAAAAATACTGCTTTTCTAAATGTATTGATGAGTTGTGATGATGATCAGAGGATCCGCTTGTTTTTCCTATTTTACGCAAGAAACAGGCAGCCAAGATAAATTTTCTACATTCTTTACATCCTACGCGATTTCGGTGGTAGTGGACACATGTTCGGAATCCTTGGATTTCGTCGCCCTTATCCTGTGTCCTCACTAAACAGGTCTCTTTTTTTTTTTTTTTTGGGTTCCAATAGGTGTTGGTGATGACCTACACAGAGATCGAGGTTCAGATTCTGGTCAGCTACCACTCATGTGCCAAAAACCCAACCTTTTGGTTCACGTTTTGGCTCACTTCCAGTAAATGAATCTGATAACTGTAAATACAAATTCTCGACTAAGTTTGTACGTAAATGTTTAAAAATAATAATTTACTTTTATTTTAGTGTAAACAGTTTTAATTTAATAAAATTTATATGGAAACAATATTATAAACATTAAATAAGTTTATTTTTGTTATTGGGGTTCAGTGGGATTGTATAGAATGACAATATTTCCATCTATGTTACAAATTAACTCATTGTATCTCTTTGACTTTTCATGTTAGATATATGAAGGATTTGTATTTTGGTGGATGGATATAAGCAACCATCATCCTCACCAATTGGACTACAACCCTTTCAATCAATAAAACAACAAGGAATTGGAAAAACAAAACTTAAAAAGTTAATTAAAAAGATTAATATTATAAATATGTAATTGCTAAGAGTTTATAACATATTTCAATTTATTATTAAAAAAGTATTGCAAAGATAGAGTTAAAATTAATAATTTAAAATCGTGAAGTGATGCAAAAGATGCAAATTTCTAAAGGAAGAGCTACGCATAAGACTAGGAAAGAGGATAAAACATGGTAGGGGCCTTAACCTATAAAGATTGATTTTTGCACTTGGTTGATCCCCATAGCATAATCTTTATTTAGATTAAGGCATCACCTACCTATGTTGATGGCTTCCCTCAACTTGTGCTTACCGAAGTGGTTCTCCACTATTAGAACCTTTATGCTCTCAATGTTTATAGACTGTTTCATTTTACAAGAGTGTTTTTCCAGCCAACTTGTGTTTCTTTTCAAGACAAATACTTGGTGGAATGTTCTTTGATCCTAATTCGGATAGACCTCCTTGTTTCACTTCTAGAAGGATTCCCACAAGAGCACTTAATTTTATAAAACCTACTCTACTGTAAGGGGGTCCATTATGTCTATAACTAAGTTTTAAAAATTCCTTACCTTTTTATTGGGAACAAAAGTGGATTTGATATTATGGTATCTCAAATTTCTATCAATCTTATTGAAACCCCTACAATGCAAGATAACAATGTAACACGGTTGGACTCGGGAAACACCTTTGTTGATGACCATCAAAATAGTATTTAGCTTCTTTCAAGGATGTTAAAATTTGCATCCCATTATAACCATTTATATTAAATACCTTTTCCAAACACTAAACATACCTTACCAATGTGTAGACATTTATTGTCTATGTATTAACATGAAAAAACAAGCAAAATGTAAATAATATCCCTCCATTTATGTACTGACCATAGAATATTGCGCTTACATATCGGAAAGATATGGAACTTTCCTTTTTCAAATGCTCAATCTATTGATCAATTTTTTTGTTGTTACAAACACTTTGTTCTTTAATGGCCAAAGTTTGAGGCACCCCTACATTTTGAGTTGGATGATGATGGGACAAAGCATGGAAATAAAGGTCAATGTGGGTTCCTTTGCTTTAAAATTTTCAAGGAAGGGAACCATCCTCATCGAGATAAAGGTCGATGTGTGTTCCTTTGTTGTAAACTTTTCAAGGAAGGGAAGAATCCTCCTTACAAGAAAGAAGGACATCCAAGAAATGTAATCTTTTGTCTTCTTCAACCTCCACCATGAATTTTATGTTAGTGAATAAATTTTTGATGTGGTTTAGTAAATATTGTAGGTTTTTTTCCCATTATGCCAAAAACATTAGTGTCATTGACATATCTCTTCCACCACTTTGGTGTAAATTATTGATGTGGATTCGAAGTCGTGTAGGGATTTGAAGTAGTTTAAATGAATTAAAATGTATTTATTTAAATGATTTAGTTTTATTTTTAAATAATTATTAAGTTGTTCTCAATCATTAGAAATATATACATACTTACATAATTATTTAATACCTTCTAAAAGATAGTTATTATTTTAAAAATATCATAATTTATTTTTATCATCCAATGCATCATTATATTAATGAAAAGATTTTTAAAAATAGTTATAATAAAAACAGATGGTTGGTAAGAGGATATTGTCAAATTTTAAATAGGAAAAATACATCCAATTTAAAATTTAGAAAAAAAAATTAGTGTTATCCTTTATTTTACTTTTTGTTAGTTCTAGAGAGGAACACAAACACACACACACACACACACACACACACACACACACACACACACACACACACACACACACACACACACACACACACACACACACACACACACACACACACACACACACACACACACACACACACACACACACACACACACACACACACAATTATTACAATAGATTGTTCTTTTCTTGGAGATTGAAATATTAGTACTTGTTATGCTATGGGTTTTAAACAATTATTACTATATACCTAGATTTGAGTCACCATATGAGATGTGTTAGATGACATATTATAAAATCTTATGTACATATTTTTCACTTAAAATGTGCACTCGTGCAGGATGACTATGTTTGGAACAAACTAAGACACTTCAAAAACACCATGGTATTGTCTACGAATCTTGAGACCAAGTTGACCCTGAGAAAAACACCGGAGATAGGTCTACTCCTACCCAAATAACTCAAGTGTTGTCACTAACCTACTCCTACTACCACTATAACAACGCCAATAGAAGTAAAAGGAACTAAAATGGACAAGTGATTGTGATACACTTGAGAAATAGGATCACTCCCTTGAAATAAAAATGAAGGGAGGAATAAAAGGCAATGGGATGAAAAAATCATAAATAACCATGTTATTTCATCGAGACTCTTCAGTCCCTATATAGGTGACATAGAGAGACTTATAAGCCTTTCAAATCTTACAAACAATAGCACATGATAATGAAAAAGAGGTATGAGACCATTAAAACAATAAAGAAGGGAAATATAAGACAACAATATCTCAAGTATATTAGGATTCATTGTTTATACACAATGTATCACAACATATTCAAGGTGCTTGAACATATACAAAACGAAAACTAGAGATCAATAAACTCAAAAGGTTTAGTAACTCAAAAGGGAAGAGTAAATTTAAATTCAAGGAAAGATCCCTTCACAAATGAAGATCATTACATTTCTAGAAGGGGAGAAGGAAAAGAAGATAAAAATATGCTTCAAAATACATCATTTTCCATGCTTATCTCTTCCATTATGGCCTCTAGAGGTTTTTTAGTGTGCTTGAATGAAATGATCTGCCTATTAAAACTCCAAGAATATTATTAGGATATCTATAGGTGCCCATGATGATCCATAACCATGAATCATATCATGGAAGATGTTCTCCAACAAACTCTAAAACATTCTCATGATACATTGCAATTGATTTGATTCATACCCTTAGAGGTACCTTCATTCTCAATAAATAAGAATATATTTTATCTTTCGTATTAAGAAGAGGCATAAAACAAAATATATGAGTTGGGGCCCATAATATTTAGTATATTAATAGATATAAAGCTACCATTTTACCTGAAAACCATAATTTCAACCTTGGTACCTCTAAAGTTAGCTCTACATATTTGGCTAACCACTTGTTTCAAACCCTTCTCTGCATTTTGGTTGGACCACAAGGTGTTTAGAAACTCTAATAATCTTCTTAAAAGAGTGTAAAACCAATCAATACATTTAAAATTTATTGGAAGTCAATTAATTAGGATTTTAGCAACCAATAGCCTCCAAAAACTTTGCTAATGAGTTCTCTTTGATAACTCAACCATGTATTCTAAAACCACGAGCAAGTGAAATGGAGGTCTTAGTTGAAAGTTGTTAGAAAAATATAGGTCTTATTCATGTCGCCATGTGATGTCCCGATCTCAATTTTTCTCTAAGAAAAACTATCAAATTTAAGCCTATAAAGAGTCGTGTTAATGAATCTTTAGCCTCATGGATCTGTACAAGTGTATTCTACTTTTTGTGTCTTTCATCAATGATTTGTAAGTGTTTGGAATTCATGCACAAGAATCAATATTTTAGATTTCCCATTTGAGCCAATTGGTTGTATGTCTTCATTGTACACCGACATGTCAACTATTGGCACCTTGAAATATTTACTGACGAGGCATTAAGTAAAATTTAAGCCGAGATATCCCTAGACATCTATTTCCACCACATGTATACTAACATCACTTTCATTTAATCGATGCATGATAGATTTAAATGGTTTAACCAAGGCCAAGGATAGACCCCCTCTGATCTTTTCCATGTGTCTACCCATACACTACACGTTGGGTATCCATGCTTTGTAAGGTTTAGGGGTGATGGACCTTAACTTTAACATAACTCTATGAAGCTCGTGAAAGTTGATGGTTGTCATATGTACCCCTTCCCACTTGTCTTGCATTAAAAACATGAAAGGAGTTGATCTTTTACCAGGGCCAAGGGAAGCCTTAAGAGTTTGCGGGACACAAAAAGACCAATACTCACCACTTGTCACCAATCGGTCTTTACACCAAATTCAACTAATTCAAATCCAAGGAGACATTGTATCTACAAGTGTCTCTTTTTTTACCGATTAATTTTAAAACAATAAATTCGATAGGAAAACAAAGGAATTAGTCATTTTTGGAAATATGAAGGCCGAATATGCTATTTTTCCTTTTAACACTCGATTATATCTTGTATGATATTTGAGAAAGGGTAGGGAAGCTATTTGATAATTTGTGAAGATAGAGGGTCTTAAAAACTTGAAATAAATCTCTCAAAGTATCAGGAGTTAACAACTATTTCCCAAAATGAAGCAGAGTGCTTATTTTGGCAACAAAACTGGTGAAATGTAAAAATTGAAGGAAATTAGAAGGTTATTTCATTGACTAAAGTGGAAAAAAATTCAATTGGAAAACAAAGGTAAGGAGATATGATAGGAGCAAGAGTTTTTTATGATGTCCTCCTCCATGTAACCTAGTCACTCCTCTCTGTGCAAACCTCTTGTGAGTCTTGTTCCTTCATGCGATTGTGATCCTTCATTTAGGCTCCTCGACCCCTAGCGGCGGCATTGTGATTGATAATGAAAATTTGGCACATGGCAAGGGTGGGATTGGTTGCTCATTCGGGAAGGGAATCACTATTGCCCCTTCTATTCTCTCTCGCTTTCCCTTTTACATGTTGCGACCTCTCCGTTATTTCAAATTATAAGCTCACATCATCTTCTACCAAATCCTCCCCTTTGGCGTGCTTTGGGGATTTTGTGTTAGATTCAGAGGATTTCTTCTCCAATTAGGGTTTGATCTATTGTTTCAATGGTCTTTAGCCTGGGCCGCCACTTCTACATTCATGGATTGCTTCAAACCGCACCCCTTTTTTTTTGGACGTAGGGTTAACATTTACCCTTGTGAAAGGGGTATTGTCATTGTGGTTTTTATTTCTATTGAAGATATGTTTTCTATACTCTTCAAGCTTTGGGAGCTTCAAAATCACCACTTGTTGATGAAATCGTGGTTTTGGACCTTCAATCCTATCAATAACGCATTTAATGTCAAACTATTTTGGGTTTATTTACCTCATCTCCCACTTCCATTTTGGGGAGAGGAATGTTTGATAGCTATTGGAAATGATTTGGGAAATTTTTATCCATTGATTCCAAAATAGAAAGTTTTACACACACACTACCTATGCTTGTATCTTAGTAGATTTGGATACCACTCTCGATTTACCTACTTCAATTGATCTCAAAGTTCTGGATAGGACGTGGTCACAACCCCTGGATTATGGAGGCTTTCCCTTTAGATGTAGGAATTGTTTCACCCTTGGGTATCTTGCTTTAGAATGCCGTAAAATCAGCTAAAGCTTAAGGAAAAACTTTCTTGGTGGAAATATGCTCAACCCAACCTATTGTTTGTTGGGGATGATTTAGATTCTTCTTCGATGTTTTGACTGATGTTAGAGATGATCACGATACTAAATAAAAAAATTTAACCTTTGGTTGAGTCTCATGCTTCACCCCTTTTGGTTGGGGCGGGTTTGGTGGTTTAGAGGATGACGTTCACTTCGGGGGTGGATTCTGATTGTTCCAAAAACAATCTCTTCACGAAAGAGTCAAATGTTGCTAATATTCGGCTCCTAATGGGTGTGATGGATGGGCAATAATTAATCAAAAAGGAAAGGTATCCCTCTCCATAAAATGATATTATAATCTCATTATCGAGATCCATGAAGGATCGAAAATTCGGATCCTAATGGGTGTGATGGATGGACAATAATCAATCAAAAAGGAAAGGTATCCCTCTCCATAAAATGAGATTATGATCTCATTATCGAGATCCATAGAAGGAAATTGGTTGTGTTGCAGGCCATGACAACTTCACTTCTTCCTTCTCCCTCTTCTCTTGTTCTACGCTTCTTACCTTAGGGGCCTTATATCTTTTGTTTCATGTGGGCTTATTTTCTATTGAGTTTCGATGTTTTATTCTACCATAAGGTCCTTTGTACAAGGATAGAAATCCTTTCAAATCCAAACTTTACGCTTTTTCCAAAAAAAGTGGGAAAAACTTCCAAGATAAGAATCTAAAGTTGTAGTATAAAATGCTTGAGAATTTTTTTAGTTGTTTTAGAGGCTAGGAACCTTCCTTGGTTAAATCCGTAGCCCTTTATAAAATTGATAATAAGAACATGTAAGACATGTAATTGATATATGAAAACATAAATGAAATGATACACCTGTTCAAGGGCCCGAGGGGACAAAGCCAAGGTGAAAATTTTATTTGTGGATAATTTTTAACTGTGTTTTGATTGATTTGAAGTTTTCACAATTGCAACACAATCATGGGCACAATTGCCAAAAATCATAGAGAAGTTGTAAACTAATCACGAGTGTGACTAGAAGCACAATTGATAATATAGAATATGAATATACAACAAGCTTCGTGGTATCCATATGGTCTTCTTTCTTCTTTGGAAATATCTACAAATAATGCATGCAAAATTATGGAAAATGTTCTCCAAAATGATCAAGAGTCAAGGGTCGAAATGAGAACCCGGTGAATATTTGTCTATATTTTTGACTTTAGATAATATTTGTGATAGATATTGCTACGATGTTCATATAAGGGTGAGATGATAAGGGTTCAATGTGCATTGGAGATGTAAATTGGTAGGTGGAGTGGATGTGACAACATCTAATGAAAATGGGTAAGGATAAGTGATGGTCACATGTCTTAAATCAACCTTATTTTTTTACTTTTTAGGTGTTTTGTGGGAATATTTGATTTTCAAGGATTATTATGGTTTTATATTGTTTTATGTATTTTGAGATTAGATGGCGTTATACACAAGGTATATTTTCTAGTGTCAAAAATTAATACTTCGAATACCATCGGATAATTGATTTTAATTACAATTATGATTATTGATTTCATATTATTTTGTACTTGTTTTAATATAATTAGTTTGTTTATTAGTTGATGATTGATTTTTCTTAATAGTTGTGTTATTTCTTGTTTTGATATGATGTGATTTTTTATTTCATTGAACTAATATTTTGGAATGGATAATACACTTGGTGAATTGTGTTTGATTTTGTGTAGATTTTCTCCAAAAGAGAAAGGGTATAAAAACATATAGTGCAATGGATATCGATAGAGAGATTACTATACGTGTTATTGTGCATGAAAAATGGTGTAAAAATAAGTCTTAGTTCTCCTTGTTTTCTTCCTCGATCTCATTTAGTTTAATTATTAGTGTCGCCTTGTGTAAGAAATCAAGATCATTTAGTCTCGTTGTAATGATGAAAAGGTTTGCGCACTCTCGCTATAGTGAGAAGGATAATGTCTCTTATCGACAATCCTCATATGAAAAATAGTAATTTGAAGATAATGCTTGCATGCGCAATTTGCTCATGATGGTGTTTGCCTAATCTGTTTATTGTGATAATAATATTTTCATAATTTTTTTATACGAATTTGCATAATTCCAATCTTGTGACATTTGTGTAATTTAGAAGAAAATAAAAATAATAATAATTTCACCGAAATACTAAAGAAATAAGAAATAATTAATAAAATAAGAATAATCAAATTGAAAGTGATTTAAAAATAGGAATATTTTATTATTTACTTTTACACTTGGCTAAAGTCCTAAAGTTATTATTATATTTATCGGGCCTTACTCAAATTTTATTTCCCAACAAATTTCTAAATATTTCTCCGGTCTTACTTATTTATCTAGATCTTATTAGTAATGATGAAGGAAGATTATATTATAGGATTCAAATTTGGTTAACCCGCTATTATTAATTTTACTTTTGAACTAATTGAGAATTGTTATTACTTTCATAAAAAACACACTTTTCACATTAATATAGATTAATAAAATTGCACAATTTTTAACAAAATAATTATAAAAATGTATTTAACTTCAATCCGATATCCTTACAGTTTCCAAAAAGTATGATGTCATAGCATTTATTATGAATAAATATAAGCATGTGTTGAGGTTACAAGGAAGGATACCGCCGGAACTTGGAAACTATCCAAATCTTGAGCTTCTTGATGTATCCTATAACCATCTCATAAGAACCATTGCGTAAGAGGTTACCAATATTCACAATTTGCTGTGGTATTTCAATGTATCGAACAATGAATTGACCGGAACAGTGCCCGGATTGCTCGGAGGAATGCAAATGGTGAAAGCAATCGATCTCTCCGCCAACAAATTTTCAGGCTCAATTCCAAATGGTCTTAGTACCTGTGTGGGACTTGAGTACCTCAACCTGTCTCACAATGAGCTTGAAGGAATTGTTACAACGTCTTTTGGTAACCAACTGAAAAGCCTTGAAAACATCAATATTGATATGTCCTTCAATAATTTATCAGGGCTACTTCTAGTGTCCCTGTCGAAACTTGAAAGACTTCAGCATTTGAACTTTTCATACAATCGCTTCTCGG
Source organism: Taxus wallichiana var. yunnanensis (assembly GCA_018340775.1). Lineage (NCBI taxonomy): Eukaryota > Viridiplantae > Streptophyta > Pinopsida > Cupressales > Taxaceae > Taxus > Taxus wallichiana. Next base: position 920,281,761 of record CM031237.1, read on the forward strand.
GGCCGGTCCCCGTTTAGGAGCATATAAGCAGCAGAAAATCACATCTTTTTTAGGAAATCTCCAGCTATGTGGGAAGTGGTTGGGTTTGCAGGATTGTTCTTCGCGAAACAGAGGCCATGGCGGTGGCCGGAAAAGGGAGTTGATACTGGTGATTTCCATCGTTGGCGGCTCTGCATTGTCTTCTTTTGCTTTAGGGTTTTGGATTTACTTCAGAAATAAGACAAGTTCCAATAATGTAAACCCTGAGTGGAAGATGGCGAAAGAAGATCTGAGCAGAGCAACCGAAGCCTTCAATGATAGGAACTTAATAGGAAGTGGTAGCCTTGGAACGGTTTACAGAGGCGTCCTGCCAGACGGTAGAATTGTGGCTATCAAAGTTCTTACTCCCAAGAGCCAGGAAGCAGACGACAGTTTCCAAAGAGAGTGCCAAACATTGCTGAAAATTGCTCACCCTAATTTGTTGAAGATGATAAGTTCATGTTGGGAGGCAGAGTTCAAAGCTCTGGTATTAGAAGTCATGCGAAACGAATCTTGCACATAAACACATCCGATGGTGAAGATGAACAAGAATTAAGCTTGAGGAAATGGTGGGGCCATGCGATTTCATACTTGCATGAGATGAATTTCATCTGAAAATTTTGCACTTCGACCTCAAACCACAAAATGTGTTTCTCGACGAAACCTTGGCAGCCCGTTGCCAATTTTAGAGTCACACAATTCTGATTCAGGGCCGAATTAAAGGTTGGGAGTGCCCTAGGCAATAGTTTGAGTGGACGCCCTCCTCACAAATTTAGTTAATATATTTTTTCCATAAAGTAAATAAATAAAATATGTCTATATTCTTTTATTTTTAAATTTACATCATGGTCATAATAAAATAATAATAAAAATATATTAATAAATTATCACATAAGGATGAAAAATATTTCGTGGATGGAAAACATTAATCGTAGCGGATGCTCAGAATGCAAAAAATTCAATATTTTATACAAGGCTTCTTACAAGTCTGATTTAGCCATATCAAGTAGGTGACAATAACTCTATCTTGAAATAAAGCACCATTTCTTTGCAAAGAAACAAAAACGTTTATGTAGCTCCCATGGTTTTGTGAAGAGTCGTATTTGGACCAGGCCTACGAATTCCTCCATAACAAAATAATAGAATTTTTCCCCAAAAAATTAAGAATAGAAAATAAAATATTTTTTTCCTTCAATTATACTCACCTCTACTAGATACACCAATGACATTATAAAAAATACATTAACCTTTTTCTAGAACAAACTACACACCTACATAATCTGGAGCTACATTAGAGAATGGGTAACAATACCAACAAAATCATATGTGCTTATAAATATGTGATATTTTCTTTTACTTGCAAAAATATTACAATTTTTTTTTTTGTGTATACGTGAAATTTATGTTACTATACAATAATATCTATAAATGGGTTGATCAATATTAAATCTTCGATAAATTATTTTAAAGTTAAGTTCTAAAATCAACCAACAAAAAGGAAATTTTTATATTCAAGCACCCCCATTTGTTGGCACCCTAGACAACTACATGGTTTACCTAAGGCTTAATCCCCTCTAACAACTCATGATTGACGAGCCTACCATTACCTCTACCTTGAGAGGCTCCATATGCTACATGTGCCTAGTAATTCACTACTAAATTAAAGAATTCATTGTATTTTTACAGTGGAGATGAAGTAGAAAGAGAATTGACCTTTTTTTGTCAATGCAGAGTATGGAATGGGAGGAAAGGCACTGGCCTAGGTCTTCTGAAATCAACAGGGCTTCTGTTAATCCTGTCGTCATTCAGAGAATTGGATTTGGACTACATTGTATCATCAGGTTGCTCTACATCTTTTGTTAGCATATATTACATTTTCTTGTCGGTTATAGAATCAGTTTTGCCTCCACGTGGGTATGTGTGCAGTTTTGCTTCCACGTAGGTAGGTGGGAAGTTGGCTGTAACCGTCAATAATCTATATATTCTTCTCCTCATCGTTGGATAATTTATTCGAACATTTCTGCACTCTTGTCTCTGCTGTCGTTGGTATCATAGCACGGTTTAGTGCTTAGCGTGTCCCTGTCTTTTGGCGCATGGATCTTCATGAAACCTTCTACAATGACCAAAGGAAGAAGACAATGTTTTAATCCTTTTGCAACATCTTGTGTCGGACCGACATAAATAAGGTTTGGAGATACTAAGCGAGGGCCTCAGTGGTCGGGTGAAGCATCACGTAGCAGATCACCTATCTCGGGGCATCTCCGTTGGCTCCATTTACGTGAGTGGAAAAGTGGGGAAAATCGACCAACAAAAAGAAGTGGTATTTACCACGGGACGCTGTAAGCATAGGTCTCTGTGTGGGTACGGCTTCAGAGGGGGAAGGGTTTGTTTCTGAAAAGGTGGACGTGGGGATTTGAACTTAGGACCTGTTGAGCCCTCAGCTAGCATGTAGGATTCGACGCAGGAAAGATAATAAGGACACATCAACTGTGGACATCTACAGCGACCAGTGTAGACAGAAGGAGATGTCTTAAGCACTCAACAAACTTGCAAGTTTTGGAAGTCAAGCATTTGGAGATCTGTTGCAGTGTTGGAAAGTTCTTAGGCAAGTATACAGAGTCCTCCACCCAATGTGGAAAGCTGATCTCCCTCTCATCCTTCACGAAGTTCGGGGTTGCGGAGGTTATCGTTTGTGAATCAACCTACTTGGATCGTGAAGCAGCTGTCCAAGAAAGAAGGATGCTGCTTTGTAGACGCTAAACCCATCCTAGGCTTGCTGCTGGAGTCTAGTACACAAGATAACGTGACTTCTCGTAAAAGAGTCAGCCTCGGCCTTGGGGAACGGAAAGGATCACACTGTATTCACTGTAGTTCGGATATGTGTGTAGAATGAGAATTAAAATCCCTATTGTTTTTGTAGAGAATGGCGGATCCAAGAAAAGGAAAATAGTCGGTTATAGAACCTGCCTTGCAATTCGCCAATGAATGCACAAAATATTAGGAGCCTAACATATAACTTCACTCAATGAATTTCGACACCTGTCCTGCAGCCCTTTTCCACACAACTATTGACAACTGTTGTATTTGATAATTGACAGCTGGTTCAACCGTTTGTCTATTTACCTGCAGATTTCCCCTCTCTCTCTTTGACAGACCGAACTCTCCTAATAAATAATAATAACAATTATTATAAACAGTTATACTTAATAAATAAAATAAACAGTTCGGTGGGCAGGCAGTTACATCTGCGCGCGGTTCTCCACATGTTAAGATAAAGGATATCCCTTCTGTGGAACTGAATAAAGGATTTCCTTTCTCAATGTTCATAGAAGATGCGAGATCAGAGGGTGCAGTTCGAGCCACTAGTGCTTTTTCTTGAGCCGTTCCGCCATTGAAGAGACTCTAAAGATCTTATTTTACTGGTAATTTGCGCTTTCCTACATAAACCTCTTCAGCAGGTACTTCATGCTGTTTTGATGACATATATAATGGCGTTCACTCAATTATCACTGTTATAATCTAATCCTTATCTTTTCCAGGGATCTATGCATTTAATTTTTTTGTTTATACCCAAAATAAATTCAATAATTCGCTTTGATTTTACAGGTAATTGCAGAAATAACTGATGGAGGAGCAGACTACAGTATCGAGTGCACGGGAAATGTTAATGCAATGATTCAGGCATTCGAATCTTGTCACGACGTATATTCTCTGGCTCTTCATTACCATACCAAATTTGCAAAATTTTGAAGTAATGAGTGTGACATCCATATTTTAAGCTCGAAAAATACATTGCTTCGAGTCAGGTTTTCATTTTTTGCTTCTTTTATTTTACCTTGGAGCTTTCCAATTGGTAAATAGCCGTGATGATTCTTTATTTGGAGCGTCTAATTAGTATTCCAATTGTTTTTAGGATAAAATAGTTGTGCATGTAGTTCGTTGTTTTCTAAATACACTTAGATCTATTTTATTTTGACAATCGCAAAGTATTTACTTTGTGCAAGAAACTCTATTTTGGCTTGGTTTGATCGTGCCATTGATAAGACAGGTATGCTGTGAAAATAGTAATTGAAATTTCAGAGATCGGGAAAGTTTTAATGCATGTCAATTATGAGCGCAAGGCGGGGTTTTATAGGGTTTGGACTGGGAAGCCCAACTCCAAGGCATTCCATTTGGTTTTAGATTTCTATAGAAACTTGTATCTTACACTTTTGTACTTGATGTTGATGGATTACTAATATGTGTCTCACTGCATTTTGTAATGGATGATTAAATATATGTCTAACTGCATTTTTGTTATTATTAAGTCTCTTGTTTGACAAAGTAAACAGATTTAAAAATCTGTAATGCCAATTAGTAGTCAATTAATGTAAATATAATTTAAATGTGCCGAAATATTACTCTTTTTTTTTTCTTCGTTGTCTCATATAAATCACCCAATACAGTTTATCTTGTTGGGTCTTTGTAAAACTTTTATTTATATCATTACATTTTGCAGGATATTTGAAACAGTTTTTGAGATCTGAAACTCTCTCATGGTTTCATTATAGAAAATTTCTGTAAGTACTTGCACTGAGATTGCTTTATTTGTCTTGTTTTGAGATTTGGTTTCACTGCCCTGGAAGGATGGGGTTCTGTTGCAGCCCAACAGAGCCCAAGTCGGTGATGCAGAATCTCTACCAGGGTTTCATTTGTACACTTTTCTGTCTTTTTTGTTTTATGCCATTTTTGTCCTAGGTTGCAAAAATTGAAAGATCAAATTATAGATGAAATTTCAGTCTGGCTTGTGATTTCTGTTTTACTTGATAGTTTGGAATTTCTGTTGGTCAACAATTTGAAGGAAGGTACAGGGTTAAATAACAAAGGGAAATCTGAAGTATAGTTAAACTCTAACAAAGAATCAAAAGAACAACTTCGTGAAATATAACAAGTTCAGAGTTTTGCTAAAGCTTTTTTGTATTCTAGAGATTTTATGCTTTCACTATTTCACGGTCCATGGATGAATTAAATAGAGAAATTTTGTTTTCACTCTTTGTTTCGGGTTAAACATCATCGAAAGTACTTCAAAAATAAACATGAAGCAATGGTTTGAATTAAAACTTGATAATAATCGAGTCTTTGATGAATTTATACATTATCAAGTCTTTGATGAATTTCCAAATAATTGCATATAACTATTCTGGCAGATAGAAAAATGCCCAAATAATTTTCGTATCTTTTTAGATTTTGGATTTTGTTTCCAAATAATTGCATATGGATAAGTTTCTGCGGTGAATATACTGGATTTTAATCACGGGGTTTTTTTAGCCCATCATTGTTTCTGCCTTTGTCCTGTATAATTAAGTTTTCTACCAGCTATGATTATGCACACTATCGGTGGAACTATTCATAAACCGAATTACCATTATAGTTCTCCCAACCTGACTAGCAATTGAAAAGTTGGAGTTGAATCGCTTAATGTAATTTCTTTCGTATTTTTTTGATTTCTATATGGTTTTGAATACGAGCTTTTTGCATTCGAGTGTGTCTGAATGAGGTTTTTCGAGATAATTGTTGTTCATTGTTCTTCTCCTACCATGACTAGCAGTTGAAAATTTGGATATTGTCTAATAACTACTTAATGTGATTACATGAAGTGATTCATCATTAGGATGTAGAAATGTATTAAAATCTTTTTCTTCCCGATTTACTGATTCAATCAAGAATGTAACTCATCTTTGCCATACCAAGAGCCTCATCACTATGAACGGGCATTTTGCAGGGCCTGCAATAGTTCTTTAGCTAGGAAGGAGATCGTGTGATTATAAAAGTAACAAATCATGTGGCCAACAACGTTAAAATTCACCGGGTTTAATGGCTTTTTAAGATACTTGAAAATTAAGTGTTTAATGGATTTTGTTTAATGGATTTTTTCCATCCTGCTCCACATTGTTCTTCTTGATTTTGTAAGTTGTCTCTAATTTTATTGAATGCAGATAGTCTTGGATTCCAACTCAAGCAAACACACATTTTGTGAAGGAATCCAGAGCTTCATTATCTAAAAGCATCATAGGATCAATTTTTCAGGTTGGAATCTCTTTTTTTAATGGTTTTTGCATTTCTTATTGCGTTGGAATCTCTGTTTTAATGTGCATTTGAACATTTTTTTAAAGAATTTTTAAAATAATGTATTTAATACCGGTTGCACCCTTTATCTAGATATATTAATATAGGTTATTGTGCTGACTTGTAGTGAGTACCAGTGGCTTACAAGTTTGTCTTGTGTCCTATGATAGGAAGCCACTTCTTGCTCCCGGAGTAGAATAGTTCAGATTAGGTTGAACAAGTAGTTTTCATAGCACACATGGTACAAACTAAGATCTTTGAGTTTGATTTTTTCTAATCGGATGCATGGTTTAGAATTCTTTTTAGTCAATGGGCAATTGCCTTGATCTAAATTCTGCAAAAAAACGAGCACAAAGGAATTTAATAAGTACATTTATTGTTTTGCTTATAATGTTTAAATTTGACTGCCGTTTACGTGTTTCAATAATTTAATAAGTACATTTATATTGCTTAACAAGATACATAAGACAAGCTATGACCAATAAAAGATGTTGATGTATATCTATTGTCGACGCAGAGTATCACAAATGATCAAGTATGCCTTCATTAAAAGCTAGAATGTTTCATATCTTCTTCTTATGTTAAGAGTCATTCTACAATGTGTAAATGGGATGTAATGATATGAATGTGTTTTTTTTTTTAATTTTACATTTGAAATTTAATGTTTATTTAATTGTTTTAGGGGTCATTTTAATTTTAAATTTGACATTAATATGATTGTCACTTAATTTTAAAATTGATATGTAGTACTTTTTAGTTATAATAAATTGTTTGTGTCATATTATTCAGATAACTATGTATTGAGAAACTACTCCGAGATGGAAGAATAGTAAATTAACACAGATTGTGACCAACATTCACAAATTTATGGGGTCTATTTTCTCTCGTAATCATAAAATGCATATAAAAAAATTAAAAACAATATATGTGCATGTTGAAATATTTATTAAAAACAATATTATTATTCAGCATTTCAATTTTCTTTTTAATAGTATTTTATTGAAATTTGATTCGTATATTTTGAAAAGGTAGTCTTTGGAGTTAGCGGGCAGTTCGTTGTTGGATATACACACGCAATCTAGGTATTTTCATCATTTATTCTTAGGGATTCAATAATTTGATTATGATATTTTTATATTATACATTGAATTTCATATTCTCTCTGTCTGTGAAATCAAAATTCATATTCTTTCTATCTGTGAAATCGAATATTTGTAAATTTATAATTTGAACACATTGACGAATATATATTTGATAGAAAAATTAAGTGTGATGTTTATGAGAAATAATTGTATGTGTATATATATTTTTACATCATTTCCATTGGGGATCATTTGCGGATATTTATCCAACTCGGAATCTAGCATTGCAGAGTGCCTTTTTCGATCTGGGAGCTAGGATTTGCAAATGGGATATTTCCTATTATGCTCTCCTAGCACGTCCAAATTTGGACGTTAGCCCGTGTTTTTGAAGAAGGTTTTTAAAGCAATGTAACGAGGGATTCCCCAATATATGTTGAGCATATGCTTTTTGTGATGATACGGTTTTTCTATAAGAAATGTCAAACGTAAATGTTTGACATTTCTATGAAAAAACCGTGACATCGTATTTTGTGTATGTTTGGCATAATGTTTTTCTATAGATATCACGAAATATGGTTGGACTGTATTGTTTATAATTTTCATGAGTGGACGAGATTTTATTTAATTTACATTTCTATATTTTATTTTTTCAAGCTATGATTAATGTGGAAATGTGCATTTGATAATTTTTTACAGTGTACGAGTTTCTTTTGTTGAAGAACATGGATAGTGTTTATTTTTTAATACACAATTGAGATTTCATCGTTTGATTCTTTTGTGTTTTAAATTGTATTATTTATGAGAGGAACATTGTCCAATTTTTACAACTTGCCAGAATAATAATGATTTAAAAAATGATGTCAATGAAGACTTGTTCTTTTAACACGAAATTGATTACTGTTCACTTTTTTTGTAGATGTGATGATTTGTTGTTTGGTTTTATTTATGTAATGTCAATTAACTTGATTTGAAGATCTAATGTTATGCATTCGTATAAAACATGTTTAGAAGATGTAATTCACGATGAAATTTTATGATTTGTTGTTGTGATGGATTTAATTATATTTCTGTGTATTCATATTATTCTTGTAGAATAAATTGTTTTCCATATTATTGTACATTTTTTTATAATAATCTTTGCTTTGGATTATATTGTGTTGGATTTTGTGTGGTCATTAATACCTTCGTTCAATTTTTTCTATAGATTAGTAGGGCATAATGGATCAAACTATTTGGAAGCATCTTCCCATGGAGATTTTTGATTACATTATTTAAGTTTCAGCTTCGAATCTTGTTAGATTTCGTTTATTGTGCACAAGAATGAATGCAATGTTAAGCAACTCAGATTTTTGTCTACATGTGGAACCATCGTCAATCATTGCGTAGGATTTTTGTTATATCGACCCTTGACAATGGCAAATGTGTTGAACCCTTTGTATTTCACACGTGAAGGTGAAGCTATATATTTACGTGTCAGTTTGAGTGGGATGAATGACATTAGATTTGAATGTGCTATTGGATCGATGGTTTGTGTATCTTCAACAACTGCGAATCGAAGCATACGTTCATATGCTATTATAAATCCTTTTACTGGGATATTTGTGAAAATGGGTGACATTCGTATCGGTAAGAGGAATGGATGGTTTAGGATATGTCAGGGTTTGACAGGGTACATGTATGATTGGATTGCCGTCCGATATGATCCACATGCTACAGGTGTGAGTGAGATTCAAACTTTTGATAGATCTTTCTATATGTGTAGTAACCTTGTCACGTTTGGAGTCCGATTGTAATTCCGACACGTCTTCAAGCTCCAAAACATGTTGTTGTTGTCGATGGAAAAATGTATTGGCTGAGTTTGGATCTTGAACAAAGTGGTGATGTTTTATATGGCGGTGAGGTTTTGACTTATTTCATTGTATGTCTCGATGTTGTTCATGAGACATGGAAGATTGGCCATTCTCCAGCTCCAAATTCTGCTGATTCCATGTGCCTTGTTGTTTATGAGGATCAAGTTTCATGTGTTGTCAATTATGCGAGCCGCATGCAGTTGTGGAAATTGAATAACGATATGAGTCATTATGATCCAGATATTGGAGAGGCCAAGTGTTTTTTGGTCTGATACGGATTGGGAGTACATGGAGATCGAAAGTGGCATGTTGTGGCATCGATTTCCTGGGTATAAGTGTGTTTCCTGGTGCGATGGGTTCATGTTGATATGTAAATATGCACCTGTGCCCATACTTTATTGTGAGCTGAGCACCTTAGTCTGCTATTATGGCCCTGCAGGTTTATACATGGATATACTTTCTGGATGCGGATTTTATGATGCTTTTTTTAGTCGTTCGAATGAAGACTTTAATGGTTTGGCCGTTTCAGGGTTGCTTGAAAGTGGTGATAATCCCGAGGAGATACCGAGATTTTTGGGAAACATGATAGAATGAGTCTTTTTTTACAGATGTAAATAGTTGTTTTTGAGGCGGTGACATTTTGGTTGATTTGAAGTAGTTTGTGTTTTATGTTATGGTGCATGTTGTCGTTTATTGATATATGTTTATATATAACTTTTTTGAGTCTTGTTTGTGCATTTGCATGATGAATCTTCTTGGAGATTTTTTGAAGTTGGTTTGTAAATGTGTTTAAATTTTGCATTTGCTTTATATAGCTATTAATGTTCTGCATGATGGATTTTATGTAGTTATGGAATTTTAGTGTATGTTTGATGTGAATATTGATGTGGGTGTGTTTGATTTTGTAGGTTTTTTTATTCGTGTTTATGGATCGTTCAATGTCACCACGATTCCCTTCAAAAATAGCTTTTAAGCACATTTTTCCATGACTTCCTTTTGTTGTGTTGGTTCGTCTTCACCTTGTGTGCAAAGAATGGAATGAGATGCTTTCTCCGTCAAGTGCATTATTTAAAAATGTTGTCTTATTCGTGGAACATTTGGTTTCTTCTTGGTTGAAAAGTGGCACTCCTTCTTGGACCGTATAAATGTTTTATTTTTGAATGATCGAGGTAGAGTAACTCACTTGTGTTCCCGGATCATCGGAAGCCCATACAGAAAGGAAATAATCTATTCAATGGGCCCATTCCTACTTTTGGAAGCTGAGAAATTTGGTACGAATTTATTGGATGAATTCATCCTTAATCCTTTTACCTCCGAGGGAAAAAGTTGGGAACGATAGAACTTGGGATACGTGGTTGGTTTGTGTTGTGTGGAGATGCTTTGGCTCGAAAACTACGGATGGGTTGCACTTAAAAATTGTGATGAGGTATCTGGTGGTGCGTGTTACATGAAAAGTAGTTTCAATAATAGTTGGTGTGTAACAAAAGCCCTTGTAGGTGTTCCTGTGCCTCGCAATGCAGTTTGTAACGGAGGGAAAATATATTGGTTGCATGCAGAATTTGATGATCACGATACCTTCGTTTATAATTTGTTTGCGTTTGATGTGTTTTGTAATAAATGGTGTGTGTCTGTGCCTCCATTTGCTGGTGTACGTGGTATGTGTTTGGTGTTACACGAGAATCATGTAAAATGTATTCTTGATGACTCATCATTGAGTGTCTGGTTGTTGAAAGAAACATATGATTCTGTTGTGTGTCAGTGGGAGATATTGTGGGAGCATATATTAGATGCAACAGTTGACATCAAAAAAGTTTGCAATGGGTACACGCCGGAAGTGAGCATGGGACATATTGTTATGTTGTATAAAAAGCATGGGCCTTCTATTTTATATTATGATATGAACAAGGGAGAGTGTGTACACTGCACTTCATCAGGTTTTGATTCGTGTGCAGTATATTTTCCTACGTTTGATGATATCTCTGAAGAAATTATTGGTGGAAATTTCATGGCACTGATGCCTGGTCCTGACAGTGTTGACCTGATTTCAGACATTGGTGTTCCCTAAACGTTGGTGTTTATGGAGACTTTTGTGAGGCGTGTTTGTTTATTAATGTTTATGAGTTATTAATTTTATCGTATTTTGTTATCCTTATGTTGGTATTAAATTACGCACATGATAAAATATTGGATTCCAATTCCGATGTTTTATTTTTCTTGAACTGTATGCATGGAATTTAAACACTTATCTACGTAATTTTGTAATAGTGATTTTTTTGTTGTTTTGACTTCGAACGTGATTCATATTGCTATATGAAGAAACGTATATTCTTTTTTGAGATGTTACAGTTTTGATTTTAATGAATTTGAGTGGTGTTGTGTATCACTTTTGTACGAGATGTTCTAAACTTTCTTATTTGATAACAGAGCACTATTTGAAATGGAATCAGGAACTCGTGCCACATTGCCAATCGATGTCATGAAGAAAATATTTTCCAATTTATCTTTCAGAGAATTGATGCGTATGAGGATTGTTTGTAAGTTGTGGAACTTTATATTAGATTCATCGAACCTGTATTATATTGTGGAAGATCCGACTATCTGGTGCTTTGGATTTTTGGTGCGCGAATGGAGGGATGTTACGGGGTTCTATGGCCCTTTGTACTTGGACGACGATGGAAGATTTTCACGCTTGTACATAAGTGGGGCCCCTTTTGAAAAGAGATCAAGGATACATATGACGATTGGATCTCTTGTTTTGTTATCCTTTCCGATTTATGAGTTTGGAGCTCGACAATATATTCTTGCAAACCCATTCACGGGTGGAGTTATGCGAATCGGGAGTATTGACGTAGGAATTGATGGATGTGTTTCTTTGTTTGAAGATATTGATGATGACGAGTACGTATTTGTTGCATTATGATGTTTTCCGTCTTTAGATTTCATGTATGAGATCTATTGTAGTAGGTCTCGTTGTTGGAGTCTGATTGTCAGTGCACATACACATACCGTCATTCCTAAAGTGACTCCTCCTATTGGTGCCTCATGTTGTGGTGGGAGGATGTATTGGGTGAAGGAAAAGCTGAATTGTTTCTCTAAAATTGAGTACACCATTTTCTCATTGGATGTTGTACATCGAAGTTAAACTTTTGTTGTATTCCTTTTAGTGACGTTGTGTCATTGTGTCTGGCTGTGCATGAGAATAATTTGTTCTGCATCGTGAGTATGGGTGAAGTTTGTGTGTGGTTGCTTCGAGATGCAGAAGCAATTTCAGGTGAAGAACAAGAGATGGGTTTCGAACGTGACGATGAGAATGTGTTTGAAGATGGATTTAGATTTGTGTGGAAGTATTTGATGGATTTTTCTCGAGATATAAACGAAAAATGTCCAGGGTACGTGGCTGTTCGTTCGGTTGGATCCATCCTCCTTATGTGTAAATATGCACAAATCCCATACATGTTCTATGATTTGGATAGAAAAAATTGCATTCCAGCTTTTAGGAAATTGTGCACATCAGAACGTTATGGATGTTATTTCCCAACAAGAGAGGATTGTAGAGATGTAGTTCTTGGTGTGAGTTTCATGCCATTGATTCCTGGTTGTGAAAATATTTCTCGCCTACGTAATTTGAGTATTGACTAATATTTTTTTCTTCCCTTGGTTGAAAAAAATTACATGTATCTCATGTTTGTGTGGAAGATTTTACATAATTAAATGTGTTGTCTTGTAATTTTTGCGTTTTGATGTACGTGTATTACTGGTTTAATTGTTGAAGATTTTATCATCCATGTTTTGCATAGTGCATTATTCAATTAATAATAATTATGTTTTCAAAATTTTGTATGTTAAATTTTTAATTTTATTGTAGATGATGGAGGAACGAAAACATGCTCGTACGAGAAAGAAAAATAATGTGATGATAGAATCGTCGAGTGATGTTAATCGATGCCAATTTCGTGGGCCACAATTCTACAATGAAAGACTTATGGATGCGATACTTCCTACGGGTTATGAATGGTCGGGTGAGAGTAACGTTGCGAAAGACTCTTCCGATGTCTGACATAATGAGAAGATCGAATGTTGTGATTAATCCTATAGGGGATTCATGCTCGGAAAGGAATTCATTGTTGCGAAACGCAAAAACCATTACTGATCTTGTAATGTTGCATTTTTTATTATTTAATGTCTTTGTTACTTGTTTAATGAAAAAAATATGTCTTGCATGTGTGATGATGATTGTTTGTTGAATTTTTTTGTTTTGCAGTCATTGAGTGAGAATGCCACCATGCACACACGCGAGGAAATAGATTCACCTGGAAATTCTCGATGGGACGCTGAGCGTCGTCGTTTTCGAAGGTCACAAATTCGACAACAACAGAGAATGAAAGGGATGGGAGGTCAAGGTTATATGTATTTGTCAGGCCAACAAGTTAATGTAGATGTTTTTCCATCTTCAAGGATCAGGAGAGAAATAGATGCGATAGAGGAGGTGTGTTTAGATAATGTGAATGTTAACTCCTCTTTAGAGAGGATAGAAACATCGAATGAATATCTCCGAAATGATTATGTTGGAGAAGAGATGCATGTATTGTTATCACGTGATGACACGGTTGGTGTTCATGGTGTAATGTTAAGTGTAATGTATTATTTGATGTCTTTGTTCCTGTATTTTTAAGAACTAAATATTTCATATATGTGTAAAGAATGTTATTTAATGTGTCCTTTTGTTGTAGGTAATAAAGGAACATTCCGTTGTTTGTAGCGGTAAGAAACGAAAGTCTCCTGGAAAATGTCAGAGGGACAACGATCGCCATCGTTTCCTTAAGTCGCAGGTTCGAGAGCAAGATAAAATGAAGGAGATACATGGTCGATTTGTACACATTTTTCGATTGAAGGTGTCGGTACAGACCTTCTACACTCTTCAGATGTTGGAACAGAGTTACACATCATACCGAGGTTAGGTGTACAATCTTGTGAAAAAATTCCCGCCGTACGATAGATTAAGAGTCATACCAACTGTCAATGTACAACTTGAAGATCGAGATGGTTAGATAGGAAGTGTCAAAGACAAAGATAGAGATTACTCTTTGAATGCGAGAATTGTGCCTGCTATAGTTGAGACAAATGTGAACCCCATAAATGTGGGACATAGTGGAAGTTGTAGCTACGGGAGAGGGTCATTACAGGATATTTCTGTTGGAATATCTGATATTCCTCATCCGATGTTAAATGAAATGTCACATCAGCAACGCAACAACTTAGTCGTGAATAGATGTGCAGGTGAAATTTTATTTGTGATATATTTTTAAAAAATTATGCATTAAAATAATATGAGAAGTCAAAGATGGTGTGTTTCTATTCTCCAGTTGATAGATTCCTTGTCAAAGTTTTTAAAAATATGATTTGTTGCAGTTGGTTGGATTCTTATTAACCAATATCTCTTTACATGTTATGTATATCTATTTTTTTTGAAATTTTATAAAATATATCACAAGGTGAAATTGCTATACATAGATATAGGAATGAGCGGGAGTAGATATGGTAGAGGGTCGTTGCAAGATATTTTTGTTGGAATATCTGATATTCCTGATCCGATGTTGAATGAAATCTCACAGCAGCAACACAAAAATTTGATCGTGAACCGAACTGCATGTGAAATTTTCTTTGTGAGATACTTTTTAAATGTATACATCAAAATAAGTTGTGATGTCAGGGATGGTGCATTTTTATTCTCCAATTTATAGATTCCCTGCAATAGTTTTGAATTTATGATCTATTGGAGTTGGTCAGATTTTTGTTAACCAAAATGTCTTTGAATGTTATGTATATGTGAATTTTCAAAATTTTCTAAAAATGTCTCACGAATTGCTATTCTTATACATAAACGTAGCAACGAGTGGAAGTAGCTATGGGAGAGGTTCATTGCAGGATATTTCTATTGGAATATCTGATATTCCTCATCCGATGTTGGATGAAATGTTGCAGAGAAAAAAAACAACTCAGTCGTGAATCGAAGTGCAGGTGAAATTTTCTTTGTGATATATTTTTAAAATTTATGCATTAAAATAAGATGCGACGTCAAAGATGGTGCATTTTTTGTTTGTTAGGTCTTTATGACTCGGTATATTTGTGTGTAGGTTGTCAAGGAGATGTCTTATCCAGAAGTCTTATGCGAAATGGAATGCATAGAACATGTCCGAGAGCATCAGGTTCATGTGAATTGCGTGTTGGGATCCAAAGTGATGTACGTGAGCATTTGGAGAATAACATGAATGCTTGCGATCAGAATTTACCCGAGAAAATGAATTATATGGATTCTTTTGCAAATGTAGACAGTGAGGGCAGGAGGTCTGTGAACAGGGAGAATATGGAGTTTCATGCAATAGATTCAATAGGGAACAACAACATCCACTATCCCAGGGATGGTGAGCGTGATATTGAGTCAGAACAGGACATTCGACATCGAAACATACCTACGATAAGTGGTGTGAATAATTGCCCGAATCAAAGTTACACACAATTTTACTCATCACGTTATGGTGTACAATTGAATAGGATGCTCGAGTCTCGTCGTGAATTTTTGAAAAGGATTGATGCGCTGAAGTTATTCAGATGTGTGGTATATGCAAAGAGTCATATCCTGGTATAGTTGTGACACTTTCAGTGGAAGGACCTATTTGCAAGAGATGCAAGTGTGAACGAGGTGGTCATCGATATTCAAAGTGGAACAATATGGATCCCGGGATCAACCAGAAGTGTTGCGTGTACTGACGCAGGTGGAAGAAATGTTGATAGCACGGGTGAATCCCATATTGCATGTAACTCATGCACGTGGTGGCCAATACAAATATAGTGGACACACTATTTGCTTTCCCCAAGACGTATCTTCTATTGCTAGACTGCTTCCTCGTCGAATAGAGGATGTGGATATTCTTATTGTGAAAAGACAGAATGCTCTGGACAGAGGGAGTATGAATGTATTGTTAGTCACTCGCGTGTATTGAATGCTTTACGTTACAAAATTCGTAATGATAGGTATTACAAAGACGTGGAGATAGACTACGCAGCATTAGAAGATCTCCGGAAGTAGAGGGAGATGTATCAGAAAGAATTCGTCGGGTGGAATCTGAGATACAAGATGAGCACGTAAGG
The DNA here is from genome assembly GCA_018340775.1 of Taxus wallichiana var. yunnanensis. NCBI lineage: Eukaryota > Viridiplantae > Streptophyta > Pinopsida > Cupressales > Taxaceae > Taxus > Taxus wallichiana. The sequence continues at coordinate 920,297,965 of CM031237.1, forward strand.
AGAGAAGGAACAATGGATATTGTGAGTGTCGAAGAAGAACATGTACATAATCATCCATCATCGTTTTCTTTAAGGCTTCCTAATCCACGAAGGGAGATGGAGGAAGTCAGATTGTTTGTTGAAAATATGGATTTGAGGTCAGTCGATGTTGTTGATTGGCCACCGATTGGGTCTTCTCCAATAAATGAATACAACACGAGGGCATGTTTTCCATGGCATTTCCGACCCTCTTTCCTATGGGAGATGCTGAATGGTTGCAACCGAGGATTAGAATAGTACAGTTTCATGATTATGTGAAGCATTTGATAAGGTATCATGACAATAGGTTTGGAAGGCACCCGAGATTTAGATATTGTGCATATAATAGACAAATGCGGCACCGCAGTCAAGCCACAGCTTCTGTTTTTGTCAAGAGAAATTTGGAGGACAATGTTCCCATGTCTATTGAAGACTTGCGTCGTCACATTAATAATGTGAATGATGATAAGTTGGTAGAACAGGTGATGCGTTTTGGAACAAAACTTCATGGGACTAGGTCTTACTGGTACTCATGTCGTAGTGAGCTGACAGATATGATTGTTCAGTTGGGTAGCCCGACTCTTTTTTTACGCTTACCGCAGCAGACACAAAGTGGTTTGATTTACACCGGTTGATGCCGGGGAACCTCCTTCAAATTCTTCGAGGGCGTATAGGTGGCGGATTGAGAATGTGATAGATTATCCTCATATCGTCATGACATACATGCACAAAAGATTTGAGATATTTCGTGAAGAGGTGATACAAAAACTAATTGGTGCAAAGGATTATTGGTACAGGTTTGTAGTTGTCTGTTTCGATTGAAATTTATTTAAATTTGTGCAGTGATCTGATCCATTTTCAATATTGTGAATGAATGGTTTTGTAAGCCGCATTTTTTTGGCATGGTATTTGTAGGTTTGAGTGGCAACATCGAGGATCTGCACATGTCCATGGATTCATGTGGGTTCCTGGTAGCCCATGCATGGAAACATTGGATTGGGAAGATGAGAATCAGGTAATGGCTGCAAGATCATTTTTTGATAGATACGTCACTTCGTGGAATCCCCGTGACAGCCATCAAATAAATGTCATGCTCGGTCGGTCTAGAGACGAAGATCCTTGCTCGATGAAGCCTTCGCAGATATTAGAGCGTGACCCACTTTATGACTATGAAGAACTTGTCAACCATGTGCAAAGGCACACTAAATGTAGTGAGATGTCTTGTTTGAGAAAGAAGGGATCGTCCATGGTTTGTCATTATAATGTTCCGTGGGACCTCCGGGATGATTCAGATTTGTTTGTTGATGCAGATGGTCGAAAGAGATTTGAACCTTCTCGCAATGATGCGAGATTGAACCTTCACAACTCGGACATGTTGGCCATATGGCGAGGTAATATAGATTGTCAGCCTGTTGTTTCTAGACACGCGGTGTTAAAGTATATAGCAAAATATGCTTCAAAGGCAGAGAAGAGGTCAGAGAGCTTTCATGATATGTTGACGAGGATATCAGATGATGTGGAGGGGGAAGAGTCTGCACTATGTATATATCGGAGGATTTTGACAGAAACAATTGTGGAACGTGATATTGGGGCGCAAGAGACATGTCACATGCTATTGAAGTTGCCGTTGGTTCAGTGCAGTCATGCCTTTATGACTCTGAATGTTGGTAGGAAGGTTTTCCGCAAGGTGATTGCGACATCTGATGAGAATGAAAGTGGATCATGTTTCATTGATGCATATAAAGATCGACCAGTATAATTGGAATCCATCTCGTTGATTGATGCTTTGCGAGATCGTGGTCGTTTAATGCGAAGAGAAAGAAAGACAAATGGAAGTCGAGGGATACACCTGCTATCATACGCGTGTGGCCGCGGTATTTCTCTGTTCCTGAAAGTGGATCAGAGGATCGCGAGAACTTTTGTTGGAGTGAATTGTTGTTGTATAAGCCATTTCATGATATACACAGGGACATAGGTTGTACTAGAGATGAAATTTTAGAAAATTGGGAGAGAATTAAGAATACGTATCGTGCATGGCATGTTGACCAGGAAGGATGCAATGGAGGAAGAAGACATAGATGAAACTGACGATGATGAGATGCAAAGTTTTGTGGGCGTGGATGGAATGGATGAGTGGGAGTTGTTTTCTGGCATTGTTCCTCCCAATCAGGTGCATTTGAGTGATCTTCATATGCTTGGAAGACGGGATTTTGATTTGAACCATGTTTGGGATACAGAGGAGGACGAGGACGTACAGGACGCGTCAGCATGTTTTATAGAAACGAACAAATCCATGCAAAATGTGGTGGATTCTTCAGACAATTCGGTATCGGGTGTGGACATGTTGTCAAGAAAACAACGTATTGCTCTAGAAACTATAGTCAAACATTCTAGAAAGGGCCTCGAGGAAGCTCCACTCAGAATGATAATACAAGGTACTGCTGGGACGGGGAAATCTTTTTGATTAATTGCATTAAGAATGTCTTGGCAAACAGTGTCGTGACAGGTAAGAATCCTCTTCTTCTTTTGGCACCGACAGGAGTTTCTACTTTCAACATTCGTGCTACAACGGTGCATTCATCACTGAAAATTCCATTACGTGACATGAGATGTTTGGCTGTAGATACACCGGCCGTATTTCAAGAGCAGATGAGACATTATAGATACATTCTTATTGATGAGATGAGTTTCGTGGGTCCAAAATTGTTGAAAAAAATTGATATTCACTTGCGAGAAGCATTCCCTTCGCACGAGAATGTCATATTTGGAGGTAGGTCTGTAATTTTAGTCGGGGATCTTTCCCAACTCCCACCTGTAAAGGATATACCGATGTATGCAGGAAACACAGAGGGAAAAAAGTTATGGAGATCTTTTTCTCATGTCGTGACTCTCGACACGATTTTTCGTCAAGAAGGGGACAGTGTGGATCAGGTGAAGTTTCAAAACTTGCTATGTAATTTGAGAAATGTGAATCCCATGATCGAAGATTGGGAGTTGTTGATGTCCGAATAGATTCGTGCTTTGGTGCAGAGGAAATGTCGATGTTTGACTCTTCCAGTCATTTGTTTTCGACGAATGTACAAGTGACATTTCATAATAGGATCATGCTTAAGAAATTGAATGTTCCTGTGGCGCGAGTTGTTGCAACCCGTGTGAGAAGAGTGACATATGGAGAAAGTGACGATGACCAGTTGAGAGAGTGAGGTGTTGCTTTGCAATGGTCAACATGTTATGTTGGTGTGCAATTTGTGGGTGGAGGCAGGTTTAGTTAACGGATCTCTTGGAAAAGTGAAGAACATAGTGTATTACCCTGGGACGAAGCCTCCAGATCTGCCAATATTTGTTGTTGTGGAGTTTCAGAATTACATCGGCATCCCATGGGATTTAAGTCACCCAAATATGTACCAGTGCCTCCAGTATTGAGGGGGTGTCGCAGACAAGTGCCTTTGAAGATGTCATGGGCTCTTACAATTCACAAGTCACAGGGACTCACTCTCAACAGAGCAACGATCGACATAGGCAGTAGGGAGCGACAGGGGCTAACATTCACGGCGATATCAAGAGTGAAGTCTCTTGATGGATTACGCATATGTCCTCCTTTTTCTTATGAGCGTTATTCTAAGATGAAGGACGGTGCATACGTTTCTATTAGGAAGAAGGAGGAAGATCGTCTGTTGAAATGTGAACAAACATCATCATGAATGACATTGATCACTCATCCTTGAATACTTAAATATGTGTCTTTTCTAATATGTTGATATTTCTGTGTGTTTTCTGTAATTTTGTTCAGTGATATATAGTGATCAATTTTTCTAAACGTGAATCATTTAAAATACGCCGAGGTTTATTAATTACGTGTGATATACATTTTGATTTTGTAATTTTGTATTTATTTCTACATATTTATAGTTAACGTTTGTATAAATTTAATTTATTTGATGCAATATGACGACTTTTACATTTCATACCATGTCTCACAAACTCATCAGTGCATCGTTATTAGTTGTGAGATCATATGCGATGAGCTTTTGTATGGAAGAAAAATAAACACATGTGAAATTAGAGAACTTGGAACTATACATTTTGATTTTGTAATTTCGTATTTATTTCTACATATTTATAATTAACGTTTGTATAAATTTAATTTATTTGATGCAATATGAGGACTTTTACATTTCATGGTGTCTCACAAACTCATCAGTGCATCGTTATTAGTTGTGAGATCATATGCGATGAGCTTTTGTATGGAAGGAAAACAAACACATGTGAAATTAGAGAACTTGGAACTATGTTTCAATAATATTGTTGACCTTTCATAAGTTAACCACGTTATTTTTTTTATAATTTGACATGCGCAACTTTACATATTTAAATATTAAGGCTTTGAATGCATTGGTGGTGTGAATTATAATATGATGATAATTTATGAAATTTGAAAAATTAAAATTTATTACAATTTAAAAAGTAAAAACAACAATGATGATGATAATGATGATGACAATGATCAATGATGGTGGTGATGATGATGAGAATGACGATGATCGACGATGGCGGTGATGATGATGATAACGAAAAATATTGACGATGGTGGTGATGATGTTGATGACGAAAATGATTGTTGATGGTGGTGATAATAATGATGATGATAATGATTACGAAGACAACAATGATGATGACGATGATGAAAATAATGGTAAAAAACTTAATGGGGATGAGAATGATGATGATGATTTTATGGAGATGATGATGAGAATGAAGATAACGATGATGTATGATTACGAAGACAATAATGATGATGATAATGATAATGAAAATGATCAATGATGTTGGTGATGATAATGATGACAACGATGATCAAAAAATGGTGGTGATGATAAAGACAATGATAGTGATCGATGGTGGTGTTGATAAAGATGATGACAGTAATTACGACGACAATGATGATGATGATGATCATAATGAAAATAACAGTAAAAAATTAGATGGAAATGATAATGATGATGCTAATGATAACGATTTGATTGAGAATATGATGAAAATGATGATGATGATGATGACAATGATAATGATTTGTGATTATGAAGACAATAATGACGACGAAAATGATCAATGATGGTGGTGGTGATGATAACGATTTATGACAATGATATTTGATGATGATGAAAATTGATAACGATGACACTAATGATTATAATATGATAATTTAGTTTTTGATAATTTTTAATTTTTAGTTTTAATTTAATTTTATACTTTTATTAATATTTACCTTTAAATAATTTTAAATTTTTATTTATTTTTTAGTCTTGTGAATTTTTTAATTTTTAGTAATTTGTAATATTCTATTATTTTTAAATATTTGTAAATTTAATATTTTATTTTTCTAATTAATTTTAATATGTAAATTTAATTTTTTTAATCCATTTTTTATTTTTAAATGTATTTCTAATTTTTATTTTTAATTAATTTTTTTATTGATTTAAATTTTTAATTTTTTAATGATTTAATTAATTTTTTTAAAATTTTCTAATATTTATTAATATTTAATTTTCATTAAAGACAATATTTTTATTGATATTTATTAATTTAAAGACAATTTTTTTATTAATATTTATTAATTTAAATTTTATTATTATTTTTAATTTGTAATTTTTGTTAATTGAATATTTTAATTTTTAATATTTATTATTTAATAATTTTAATTCTAAATTTAAATTCTCAATTTTTTATCTTTTATTAATTTAATCATTATTTTATTTATTATTTTTAAAATATATTTTCTTAGATTTAATGTTTATTAATTTTAATTAATAACCTTTAATAAACAGGCCTATCGGCATATCTGCTAATTCTTAACTAAGTAGCACCAAAGGATACACGAGATTGGAGGACAATTGGTGTCCTTGGGAAGTTGGCTATAACCCTCATCTTGAATGTTGATTTTTCTTCTTTGCTCCTCTAAATTAAGGGACTCTTGGTCTAATTGGGGATAGTGGGACTCTTTCACGCTTACTTCAATACCTTCGAGATCTTGCACCTCCTTGCAAGTAGAACTCCGAGAGATAAGATCCATCTGCTTTGGACTCTTCTTCGGTGCTTGGATGTCGGCGATAGATTTCCCAACATGCGTTTAGGTGCGAAATTACATAAATTCCTATTGTCAAAATAGAGAAGCAGACGAGTCCACGTGGCTACTAATAATGCTAACAATAATGCCTTTGAATTCTTTTTTGGGGCATCTCTGCTCAAGGAATCTAAGCCCATAATGCTCTTGGATGATTTAAAGGCTAACCTTCCCAAAGACTAAGAATAACAAGTATTATACACGTTTGATAGGTAAGTCAAATTTTATATTAATATATTAAATTGTTGACTCATTACTATAACAACAAAAGAAACCGAAAGTTGAAATCGTCAAGTGTCATCGAACGAACATAACACAAACAATAATTGCTTGTATGCCCCTTGCATATAATTCTTAAACTGCTCATGTAATTGAAATCATTTTTGTATTTTCTTAGGTTCAAAATTTCCATTAATTTGTTTCTTTTTGTAAAGGCAATGCAGATGATCATTCAAGACAGTAGTATCTAAAATCTCATTCCAAATATTTTCGAGGCCTAAAAATGCCATTAAAACTAGAAGATCCATCGTTGCAAAATAAGAGCTTTTTCACTACTTAAAATTTTCCGTTACGACCTTTCCATTAGTGTAATGCGTACGGTGATTGCTTTTGGATATTTGGGCTTGAGCGACATACTGTCATTGCCTATATACTTATTTTCCAATTTAGTCTCGATATTTTTAGAATGCAATTTGTTGTATTTGTTAAGGCCGACTTATTATTTCAGCTTTGTTATTTCTGTCATCTTTGCAAATAATTGTAATTTGTGACGTTGCTTGATGCGGAAGTTTAATGTATGCACACAAAGATGTTTAACATAATATGACTGAACAAGATGTCACGGCTTTCCGAAGACACGAATTTATCCCTGACACGTTAACATTATTTCACCAAACACAAATAACAGATGTCCATCCCAATCAATTCACTTTTTGTAACATATACATTGTAATTTTTGCTGTGGTAGTACTTCTGTGGTAGTACTTTGCAACGTGGCTGTTCTTGTTTTACAAAAAAAAATCTCTATATATTTCTTAGGCCGTACTCATTTATCTAGATCTTATTTACCAACAAATCTCTTTATATTGTCATTCCCTGCACTGTTTGCACATGCGGGACTTGGTGTGGCCTAGGACGGCATTGCTTGGCGTTACCTTCTACTAAGAAGTTAAAACATTTTCATATAAATACACTGAAAGTAGCATGTAGGCACTGTAGGTGGGACACACTATCCCAAAGTAACAAAAACAAAAACATGGCTTTAACTAGCCACCACTTTTGACATTAAACCACATTTCACCCTTAACAAAGAACGACAGGTGCCGAAACAATAAATCAACTCTACTGTGGCGCACGTGGAAACAACTCACAAGTGAAGTTGAGTCAACTTCACGCCTGTGTCCTCCTCCACCTTGCAAGTTGCATGTTAAAGCTGGGGGAAATCCATGCATGGCTAGTAGTAGTTGGCAACGACTCGTGGGCGGCCAAACAAACATCGCATGCCAGATTTGACCTTGAAAACCATATTAGATGGGCGGCGACATGTTTGGATTACTTTGGAAACAAAGAGTTTCAATGATAGAACACACTAATTTACATAGCATATTTAGAATTCGAGGGTTTGTAATAAGAAGGATCAGCTACATTTAAGTTTTTTAATTTACAGTGCTCTATTTTGGAAGTCATTTAGACATTTTTAGTCATTTTAGATGTCGAAATATAGCCACTTTTAAAATATGATCATCATAGTTTACAGTGAAAATATAATTTAAAGGTTAATGTGAGATGTATGCTCAAAATTTAATTGTCAATATATGTATGTATGTATGTATACTAGTAAGTGCACATGAGTTGCAAATTATGTCGGAAGAGATGAAGTCACGGTTAGTTTGTGATTTTATTTTGATGTCATTAAAATAAATGAAAAAATTTATTCTATGAGACCACATTTTCATGAGTTATTTAGTGAAACAGTTCACATCCTTTGTGTATGCCTCAACATCAAGGCATTTTTATCAAATAGTGCATGTGCTTTATGTATAGTTTCCCATTTTGTGTACATGTCATTTACATAAGTGTACTTCACTTATTCCAACATGTTGGACATGCAACACTTAGGTAGACATGTCATTTGTTTAATAACAAAAACTACACTAAAATTGGTAACATTCGAATAGAAAAATAATAAACAATCACGTGGCATTTTTTTGTTGTGTGTAATTTTTGTTTATAGATGTAGACACCAAATTTGGTTCACACTCCCCTTGGTCCCCTTTAATTACTTAACGTAACGTATTCACGTAACCATGACCCCTTACCCCACATTCATATTAATTTAATTATTTACAATTGAATTAATGCTTATCCTCACACTATTAATTACTTTAATTCCTTTAATTAAATTAATTTACACCTCACCTAGTCACATCACCTAGACACATCATCATGGACATATTCTTAGTCTATTAATTAACTAAGACTGAGTCTCCACTTATCTTAACCAACTGGGACTTAGTCTAACCTTAAAATTAAAGTCTTATTCCTTCTCCAACAATACTCCAGCTTATCTAAATGTTAATCCTCACTTCAGACCCAGATTGACAATCAAAGCACGCCAATAAGGGATTTGCCTATTTTTGGAAAACTTAGGATTTTTCGCCTTAACTGACGTCG